>CM062817.1:259220914-260420914 GCA_031772625.1 Pinus tabuliformis | reverse complement strand
TGGAGGAGAGGTAGTGGAGAGAGATAATACTCCTTTCGCTTATCAGAAACAACATTTGATTCTTCATACCTGGAGTTCCTGGCTTTCTTGGAGAGTCAACCATTTCCTTGATGTCTTGCATTCCTTCGATCATTGAAGATGCCCCTGGAATGATTGTGATCATCATCATGTGATGTGTCCCTTCTAATTGGACACCCCCTCGCATAATGGCCAAACTTATTGCAAGCAAGGCATCTGCCCTTCCTTCCATCCTTAGATCTGGACTTTCCATTGAAGTGACCTTTAGGTAGGCCACCAAATGCTTGTCAATGGAATCTCTGATAAACTTCTTTGCTTCGAATTCACTCTTGGTGTACTTGTTCTTTGTAGCAGCTGGTGCATTTGATGGAGGCTCAAGGATTTTACCCTCCACGAAATCCAACACTTCTTGCTCTTCCAATGTCAGATCCAAAGACATCTTTCATCTGTGATTGACTTTTCACGGAGCTTGACTTCAGCCGGGAAGTGGGATGAGGAACCCTTTGAGCCTTTTGTCCTTTCCAATTGTCTTCGGTGATTGCTCTTTCACTCTTGCTTGGGCTTTGTCTTCACCTTAGCTCTGATACCATGATAATTTTAGGTATGTTCTATGCTTAGAGCAATTTACTTGAACTTTTCATATTAGCCCAATAACAATATTCAGATTAGAAATCACTTCAGCATGATAGTAAAGTGCAGATAGAACATAAACATAAACAACAGAAGACAAGCCAAGACAAGAGGACACAAGATGTGGCACCAGCTAGGGACAAACCCAAATGTGGGGAAACCCTTGATCAATTCTTCTTATATTCTTCAATAGTTCAACAAAGAGAGAGATAGTACAAATACATTTGAAGTCAATACTTGACTTGCCAAATTAGGAGATCAGACATCAGAGATCTTCACCATGAAGATGACACAATAGATCTGATGACAAGGACTGAAGATATGCAACAGATGGCAGGTCCAGAACAACTCAACCAGTGACCCCAAAATACTGAAGCTTTCCTTCCATAAGGCTCTCCTTCCTTTGCTGCTTTGTTGATCATGACAAGGCTGCCCATCTGGCAACTTTTATATGCTGAAAGGACTGAAGCATATCTTAGTAAACCTGATTACAGGTTAGGGCATAGTGTGCTACAACACTTATAATACACCCCAGAGTCCACCTATAGACAATGACTAGCCTTCATACAGTCCTTGAATGAAACACTGCATTATAGGACTGCTTACCTTATGAACACAGCTCCTAAAAAGGTCTCCAACTGCTGGCTATGGCCTGCGGCCTAGCCCAGTCCAAACAGTCGTGCTGTCACCTATAGCAATGTGACATTATCATTGATCCTTCACACTGTAATATAATTACCCTTGTTGCGTTTTAGATTTACTTTCTTGCTGTGTCTAAGGGTCCTTTCATACTGTGATAAGGGCTCCTTTATCTACGACTTTCCTCCTTCATTTGCTGCTGATTAGGGCCTCTCCAATCGCGACCAAGATGACGTCCTTTAGGACTGTGACTAGGGGAACAGTAGCCCTACTTTGATAGCGGATTAGGGCACACCTGAACTGCATCTTAAACTCCTTGTTTGGACTGCAGTTTAAGGCACAATTTGACAACTACTTGAGACCTCCATCTTCGGTGGCTGGAACCTTCTCCTTTCATTGCGGCTAGGGCAGATAGAAGCCTCTTGAGGCTGCGGATTAGGCTGAGGATTAGACTGCGGATTAGGTGCCTTTTAAGCTGCGTATTGAAGCTCCCTTTGATTGCTAGAGCTCCCCTAGGACTGCGGCTAGCTGAGTGTAGAAACCTTCCTCTTGATTGCAGCTAGGGTTCTTTTAGAGTCGTGGCATATGGTCTCTTCTAGACCTGCGATTAGGGCACTTTAGGACATCAGCTCAGGGTCCCTTCTAGACCTGCGTTAAAGCATCTCCTTGCTGCGTTATAGAAGCCTCCTTGACTGTGTTAAAGCCTCTCTTCCATGACTGCGTCTAGGTCTCATTAGGGCGGTGTATTCTCCTCTAGATCTCTCCTTCCACCAAAACCCAAACAAGTGGAGAGAGATCACAAGAGAGATGAGTGTGTAAAATGACTTGGAGACCTCTTCTATTTATGGTGAAACATTGAGGATAGGTTGGGGTAAATTGGTTGCTGGCCGACCTTGACGAATTGTCACATAACACAAATAAATTCATATCTCCATGAATACATGTCGAAATTGGATGATCTTTAGATCAATCCTACACCTCTTGACAAGAGGAATCCAAGAAAAAATAGGAGGACCCACATGGAGATTGGCCCTAGTTGCCAATTTTAACAAAATCGAAAACCAAAAGACAAGCTAACTTGAGATTGAAAATACAATGACATATACTGAGATTCTAGTCTTTAAAGCCAGGAATGATCATGGGGCTTTTCGAAGGTCTTTTCATTCTTCTTTCTTACGAACATCAATCCATCTTGAGAAGTTGACAAGAGCAGATAACGTGGAGACAATGGCTGCATTTCCTTGAGGCAATTCCATTTTCGAAGGGTTTGCAACAATGGCTACTTCCTTTTCATGAAGACGTTTGTGCCTGCTCATGGATGAAGCCAAGATCATAGTGTAGGAATTTACAGGGTAAGTTCCTTAGATAGAACACCAGAGGACACCGCTCACAAACAGATCACAAATTAGTACACCAGTGTTCTAGACGTGGTTAAAACCCTTAAAGAGGGAAATAGTCCACGACCTGGGCCAACGAGGCCACTTCAGTGAATTTATTAATGTGAAAGAAAGAAAATTTACATAAGCTTCTCTCATGAATGGTCACCTAATAAATGACCCTCCATGCTCTTTAAATGGAGCTCATGGACCAATCGGGTGTGAAGCCACGGATCAAGTGTCGGTAATACTGAGGAGAGAATGAAGTGTCAAATCACTTCATGTCTAGAACATATCGTGACCGTCGGATTGTAAGTTACAAAAATTACATACTAAAGAAACACATTTTACCTAACTATACACTAGACCAAGTTATACTTAATTATTTCATATGTGTTGGAATATCCTAACATCCCCCCTTAAGAACAACTTGGGATAGGATTGGAGGATGTACAAAGATGACATAATAGGAGAAGGAAGGAGGCATTAGAGCCTATCCCCCCTTAGTGAAAACTTCCTGAAGTCCAACCATAAATCGAAGTTTAGTAAACTTCGCCTATGTGAGAGCCTTTGTAAAGATGTCTGCAACTTGATCATCAGTTGAACAATATTGCGCTTCAAGAAAATGGTCATGAATGAGCTTTCTGATGAAGTGCATGTGTAGTTCAATGTGTTTACTGCGCTGATGTTGGACTCGATCTTTGCATAGTTGAATGGCACTTTGATTATCACACCAAAGTGTAGTTGGATGCTGTTGCTGAAAACCAAACTCTGACGGGATCTGACGAAGCCACAGGGCTTCCTTACTAGCTTCAACGACACCACGATACTCTGCTTCCGCTGAAGAAAGAGAAATGGCACTCTGTGTCTTGCAAGCCCATGTAATAGGTTCAAAACCAAGAGTGAAGACATAACCTGCAGTAGGCTTCCGATCACCAGGGTCACTAGCCCAATCAGAATCAGTGAAACCAACCAATAGAGGAGATGCTTCTATAATATAATGAATATCAAACTGAACTGTACCTCGAACATAACGAAGTATTCTTTTCGCTGCTTTCCAATGACTTTCATGTGGGTTTTACATAAACCGAGCAACATGACCAACAACAAAGGAAAGGTCAGGATGGTTATGGGTCAGATACACAAGTTTTCCAACAAGCTGACAATATAAAGGTAGCATCAACTTCAGGGGAAGTACAAGTGACTGAAAGTTTGGCTCCAAACTGAAAGGGAGGAAGGGGCTGGCTTACAGTCTTCCATGTGAAAGTGGCGTAGAAGGTCACAAGCATACTTGGATTGGGAAAGGGAAATACCTTCTTTGTATTGCAAGATTTGAAGACCAAGAAAATAATGCAAGTGTCCTAAGTCTGTCATTTCAAACTGCTTTTTAAGGCTGGATTTCACATGGTTTATAAGGTTGGGATCACTGATAGTAAGGATAAAATCATCAACATAAAGAACAAGAATGATAAGAGGCTTACCCACTTTCTTGGTGTAGACATTATTGTCAGAATGACACCTAGAAAAGCCAATATCTAAAAGATAGCTATCCATTTTGGCATACCAAGCCCGAGGGGCTTGCTTGAGACCATAAAGGGATTTCTTAAGCCGACATACAAGGCTGGAGTTTGCTTGTATAAACCCAGGAGGTTGTTCCATATAGATTTCTTCATGCAAGTCCCCATGCAAGAAGGCGGATTTAACATCCATCTGATGGACTTCCCATTTGAAAGAGGCAGCAAGGGAAAAAACAAGGCGAATAGAGTTCATTTTGGCAACAAGGGAGAAGGTTTTAGTATAGCCAATGCCTTCAACTTGTGAAAAACCCTTAGCAACAAGACGAGCTTTATGTTTATCAACTTTTCCATCTGGTCCAAACTTGGTTATGTAAACCCATTTGCATCTAACATGTTTTCTTCCCTTTGGAAGAGGAACAAGGTCCCACATATCATTTGCCAATAATGAACGATATTCTTCATTCATAGTTGCGCCCTAATCTGGATGGCCTGAAGCTTCTGCAAAGGTGTCAGGATCATAATTCACTGAAGCTTGCACCAGTAAAGAAGAGGCTCTATCAAACTGAGAATGTGTACGACACTGACCTGTAGGATCACCTGCAAGAGCACCTAGCGCATCTCGAGTAGCGCGGACCCATTTTGGAAGGTGAGGAGATGAAGGAGGATGCTGAGAAGGTGGGGGAGGATTGTCATCCTCGTTGTCATCATTTGAAGAAGAAATATTTTCAGAAGTAGAAGGGATAGAGAGAGGTGGCACATCCGCTGAACTAGGCTTGTAGGCCGATATATTTTCAGCAAACTTTACATCTCTTCTAATGATAACATTTTTGGATTTAGGTTGAAGAAGTCTATATCCTTTGACATCTTCCGAATATCCAACAAAAATATATTTTTCACTCTTAGGTTCTAAGGATTTATGTTTCTCATCTGGAATATGGGCCCATGCTTCACTTCCAAAAACACGAAAGTGACTTACATCTGGTTTAATTGAGCTCCATGCTTCTTCTGGAGTGATATTCTTTAAAATCTTAGTAGGAGTGCGATTTACTATGTAATTTGCACAGTTAATTGCTTCTGCCCAAAAATTAAGACTAAGTCCTTTAGATTGAAGCATGCAATTAGCCATTTCCTTTGAGGTGCGATTATTCCTTTTAGATATACCATTTTGCTGTGGAGTATATGGAACAATATGTTGCAATTGAATTCCATGCTCAGTGCAAAAGTTGATGAATTTGTTGTTAACATATTCTCCGCCATTATCAGATCTTAGCTTAAGAATTTGATGTCCAGATTGTTTCTCAACAAAGGCCTTAAAGGCCAAGAACATGTTAAAGACTTCACTCTTGAGTTTTAAGAGCTAGAGAAATCATCAATGAAAGTTAAGAAATACTTGTAGCTAGAGAATGACACAACTAGTAGTGGACCACATAAATCACTATGCACAAGCTGTAAAGGGGATGAGGCGTGCCAAGAGGCACGTTTTTCAAAACTATCCCGATGATGTTTTTCGACTACACATCCGGAACAAACACCATCTCTGCAAGATACCATAGGAAGACTTGTCACCATATATTCTTTACATAGATTTTGAAGGGAGCGATAGTTTATGAGACCAAATAGCTCATGCCAAAGTTTGCTCACTTCATCATTATGAGCAACAAATACCGAGGGAAGAGTTGATGACTAAAAGTTGTTAAACTTATACAATCTTGTAGAATCATCAGCAATGCTAGTAGCTAAAATCTTTCTAGGATCTCTTAGGTCTTTAATTACAACATCATGACGTGAAAATTTAACGGTTTTACCTTCACCTGAATGAGTTATTTGATATACAGATAGAAGCTTGCAGGATAAAGTAGGAACACAATACATCATTAAATTGACCATTGTCTAAATGAATAGTTTCAGTGCCTACAACACTAAGGGATCTGTGATCACCAACATATATATTTTTGGTGTTACAATCATTTAAAGAAGAAAACATGGCTTTGTTTTTGGCCATGTGATAAGAAGCTCCAGAATCAATGAGCCACTCATGAGAATGAGAAGAAGAAGATACATTTAGTGCATAACCAGATCGAGATGCTTGACAACCACATGCAAAAAGTGCTATTCCTGAAGATGAAGTTGAAGTTGAAGAGTGCTCCAAATGGATGTTATGCTTTTTCATTGCTGCTTCCAAGGCTTCCATCTTCTTAAAGCGTTTGGATTATAAGTGGCCATCACAATTACAAAAGTTGCAATGTCTATTAGTCTTCTTCCCTTTGTTTTTAGTTGCCTTATCATTTTGTTGAGTTGATTTTTCATTTTGAGACTGAAATGGCTTAGGACCCTTGTTTGGTTTATGACCATTCTTTTTAGGATGTTGCTTCTTAGGATTCTTTGAACTTGGTTGCTGCTGGGCTGCTAAGGCTTTCTTAGAAGAGTTTCCAGTATTAAGAAGACCAAGATGTAAGAGTTTTTCTTGTTCTCTTATTAAAGAATCACAAAAGGCATCAAAAGAGGGGGACTTGTAGTCTTGTCCTTGAGAAATAAAGGCTTCTCTAGTAGAATGGAAGGTGGAAACAAACATAGAGTAGGCTGGTCCTAACTTAGTAAGAATGGAATAGATAAGGCTACCATTTTCTTTCTTAACCTTAACACTTTCCAAGAGAAGTATAAGGGTCTTGAACTTGGACAAAAAATCTTCAATGGAAGAAAAATTATTGGGGTCCAACGTAAACAACTCATTTTCGAGTTGATGGACTCTAGTTTCATTTTTAATTCCAAAAACTTTATTGCGCTGTTTCATTGCTTCATCCGGGGCATTAATTTCCGCGATATGGAATCTAAGGTATGGAGAAATAGACATCCCTATCAACCAATGTGCTTGATCTTGCTTATTTTCGCATTTGGTTTACTTCTCTTCATCTTTAGGTTTAGACTCTTGGCCTGAGGCTATTCTATAAAGACCTTTACTTCTAAGTAAATCCACAATGTAGGATAGCCATTGGAAGTAGTTAGTGCTATCAAGAATAACTAGACATGGACTTTCAATTTCAAAAGCAACTGAAGCTATAGATGCTGAAACCAAGTGTTCCAATGGAAAGATCTCAAAAAATTTGGCTGATTAAAAAAGAACGGCTCTGAAAACGGCTTCTGAATGAAGAAGTTATGGCTTTTTTGAAGAAACGTTGTTGAAGATGCTGACGAACCACATGAATGTTGGAAAGTGAATGATAATATGATATTTAAAAAAAACATTCCCCCCTTTCCAAACTTAATCTAATTAGCTCACTTTAAAAAAATGACTTTATGTGACCCACTTTTATAAATAAGTGGAAGTCACTTTTACAATGGTACTTTATGAACTACCCACTAAATTGTAACTTAAATAAAAGATAAAGTGACTTTAGAATTATAAGTGACTCACTTTTTATAATGGGTGAGAACACTTTTACATAAAGTTGTTGAAGAAGGTGTAACTAGGTTCGGTCTTTATAATGACATGATCTTTGTAAATGATGTAATAAATTATTTTTATATGCTTTGTTACATGGGTTTCATGAGCAAGAAGTGTCACTAGGTAAAAGACTTCTTTTTGATGTCATTAAGATTTTATTTATATGTCAAAGAGTCATGTCATATGAAAAGAAACTCTTCATGAGTTCATGTAAATGTATACAAGTCTTCAATAGTGTGTAACAACCCTCCAAGACCAAGAGCAATCCTCCAAAAGCAAGCACACCGAAGTCTGCAAGAAAAACAACGAAGAGATCACCATGTCGGCTCAAAAATAGAATTAAAATGAATTAAATACGTAATTACAAGTCATGTCGGCTAGGGCAATAGACATGTTGATTCATGGATTAATGCCGGCTCATTTGTAGAGCATGAACCACTATAAATACCCGCTTAGGGTTAGCGCAAAATATACAAGAAGATTTCGCGTTTCTCCTCTGAGATTTCGCATATATAGAGGAGCAGAGCCGCATGGATTTTCGGTGAAGGTCTTGATTGCACCTCGGATGGGTTTAAGGTATAGTCAAGCTAGATCTCGGTTGAATGAAGCAGAAGGGACTTCGTATGGGGATGAGAGCAGAGATCCGCATTTTCGGTGAAGGTCTTGACTGCACCTCGGATGGGTTTAACGTACAGTCAAGCTAGATGTCGGTTGAATGAAGCATAAGGGACTTTGTATGGGTATGAGAGCAGAGATCCACACTACAGGAAGGCGTGATACAGATTTCGGATGGATACAACATCTCGGTGATAAGGTGCAGGCTTAGTATTTCGTATGGGTGCAGACAGACAAGACTTTGATGTCTTTCTCGGAGGTTTGAAATCCTGGATAGGCACAACAAGGTACCTCTGTCATAAATGGCTACAATCTTGGTTAAGATCACAGTCTAAAGAAGGAGCAGTAATTCAGACAGTCTCAACATTTAAATGATGAAGTGATATCTCTGCCTCATTCTCGGCATACCTATCTCGGATGGATGAAGCAGAATAAACTTCGGATAAGGACGCAGTACATTCTTGGCATAGTCACAATTCTGGTGAGAACAATCCCGATGGGTCTACCTCACAACAGTCAAGGTATATGTATATCCTCACTGTAGATATCACAATGATCCTAGAGGTACAATCTCAGTCTTGACATATGTATGTTATATATAATCATTTTGAAAAGAATTTCGAAGTCTAGGCATATAAAGGAGCAATGATGAGAGTTTCAAGCAGTGTCAAGTACTGCTGTAATAACGAAAGTGATAGCTACATTCTCGGCATAATGGAAGAAGCTGTGACAGGATGATTAGTGTCAAAGATCACGATCTTGCTCTTGAAAGATCACGATCTCGATGAAGATGCAGAGATCACCTCTGTGGCAATCTCAAGGGACCGTCATGGTGCAACAATGATGTCAACAGTAATGAAGATCTCAGTGATATAGGTGGTGCAACGAAGATAATGATCTCATTAATGACAATGTAAAGGATTGATGTCTTGTTCTTGGAGAGGCAGAGTGTGTCAGGGGTCATGGTCTTGGTATTTGTCAACTGAATCTCCATAAGAAGAATTTTGTGTGGGTTTTCCCCTCTAAGAGGGAGAGGTTTTGGCCCTTGCAGAAAGCCAAATATTTGTGTTCTTGTCTCTTTTGTTTTGATAGTCGTTTGATGAAGTAAACACACACACTAATAATGAATGGAAGATCAAGCTAATATTAAATTGTATAAATACTTCACAAATTGTTATCATGAAAAGAAGAATCACTCTAATTTATGATTGCCCTAGATTTTTCAACAAAAGTAACTTTAAAACATAAGTTACATGTGTTTTTTGAAAAAGTAACTCAATAAAAAGAAAGACTTGAACCCAAGATCTCTATTCTCATAAAGTAACTTTGGACCAAGTGAGCTAGTTTAAAAGGTTAGTAATTTTTGGAAAGGAGGAAGGTTTTTTTTTTTTTTTTTTTGCTCACTGAAGCTTTGGAGTATGTGCTTACTTGAAAAACCCCTTTTTGCCTACAAAAACACACACACACACACAACCCAAAATGAACAAGCAAAAGTAATCCAAGCCTTATGGCTTAGAGTCAGATTTGGTCGAAACTAAATATTTTTCTCAATGTTTCTGATTTTTCGAGATCACACTAAGGCGCAACAGAAAAGAGTATACGCATGAGAAAAATCCTTTCTTTCTATTTTTGGTTTGCTCAGATCGCACAAAGTTGCGGGGCAAAGAGGATACACAGAAATGAAAGGTATAGATCCGGTAATAAAAAAAATTATAGAGGACTATAAACCGAAATAAACAGAGAGATAAATAACTATAACTGCAAATAAAGACTGTATACATCCAGATCTTAAAAATAATGTAGCTAGGGCTATCAGAAACCTTTTTGCATGAAACGAAAGGGGTTCCTCACTGGAACAGATGCTTCTAACACAATAGAGTTGTCCTCTTAGCCCGAAAGCAGTCAGAAACAGTAGATCTAGGAAATGACAGTTGGATGTAGTTGTACCGACTTTGAATTTGGATCCCCAACGGATGCGGCCCTCAAATAGCTTTGATACCATGTCAGAATTTACAAGGTAAGTTCCTTAGATAGAACACCAAAGGACATCGCTCACAAACAGATCACAGATCAGTACTCCAATATTTTTGACGTGGTTAAAACCCTCAAAGAGGGAAACCGTCCACGGTCTGAGCCAACGCGACCACTTCAGGCAATTTATTAATGTAAAAGAAAGAAAATTTAGTAAAGCTTCACTCATGAACGGTCACCTAACAAATGACCTTCCATGCTCTATGAATACAGATCATGGACCAATAGGGTGTTAAGCCACGTATCAAGTGTTAGTAATACCAAGGAGAGAATGAACTGTCATATTGTAAGTTACAAAAAGTACATACTAAAGAAACACACTTTACCTAATTATGCACTAGACCAAGTTATACTTAATTATTTCCTATGTGTCAGAATATCCTAACACATGGCTGTGTCTCTTTCTTCTCCATTCGAGGGATGGACCCCATAGTTTGAGGAATGAGATGGCATTGCTTGGGGCTGAGCTGAGGCTGAAGGACTAGATTTGGCTGCAAAATCTTTTTGTTGCTACATGTTGTCTTGCTTGTGAGCTAAGGAATTCTTAGATCCTTTTGGATCTTTAGGGTCTTGCCATCGTCGATTCTTTTTCTTGGTATCCGGGGGGTGAGAATGCCCTTGAGATGAAAAGAAAGCATGTTGGAAATGCCTTGAGAAGAAGGGCAAGCATTTTGGAGATGACTTGGTTGTTGACCGGTCCTACAACAAAGAACTGTGTTTTCGTAGTCCACTGGATGTTAAAAGGTTAGGCCATTCCAATTAATGAGGATTTGATCATTCAACCCTTTGCTATGATCTATTTTGACACAGATGCGTGCAAAGGTTACAATACCCCTCCTAAGCCTGTTTGTATCTATCTTAATAAAATGACCGAGCGAGTTTCCTACAAAAGCTAGGACATTCATATTTAACAAATGAATGGTCATGTTAGGAGTGTTTCCCAAATTGGAGTGGCTAGAGCTGTCATGGATAGAGGGTTGAATTCAGGAAACCATGGTTGAAAGGTGAGCTTAGAGTGGCCCCAAAACCAGGGTCCTTGATAAAAACCCTCTCAAGATCCTCTTGATTTCTAAGATAAATCATAAAGAAACCCTTCGAACAAAAAAACAGTTCTGTATTTGGGGACTAGGTTTGATGCACCCATTACAGGAGCATAGATGCCAATGGGCAAAGCCCATTAAAGGGGCAAATAATGGCATTCCACTCATATGACATGCAAGTAAGATTGGATTGTGAGTCATCCACCTCTAGAGTTGGAATATCTTCTGCTTGTTCGATAATGAAGGTTGGCCCTTAGAGATATTTGGGAGACGGTTGTGAGAGACTTGGCTTTAAAGCATCCTTAAAGGATTGTGACTGTGTTGAAAATAGTAGCGAGAGAAGGTCTTCTTGACTCGTGCCTTATTCAAGAAAGACCACGATCATTCTTTCTTTTAACATGGACAAGTTTGTGTAGATGGACGAGTTCATGGAGGCAAGAAATTCATGTGTGGAGTTGGAGGAACAATTAAGCGTACTTCCAACAGGTAGTCCGAGTTTGGAAGTTGACGAGTTGGAGAGCCTCATTCTTGATTGAGGCCAGGACGAGTTAACTAGTAGTTGACTTAGTTAACTAGTCAATCAACAACTTGTGTTCTAAATTTGTACCCGTTAGATTTAGCATGAATTGAATTGATGAAAGGAGGACCAAGGCACAATTGTAATTCAATTGTCTTGTGTGCACAAGGTTGTGAGATAAGACAATAACTCACGAGTTTGTGAGAGGTTGCACTAGTTTGTGTGTGAGAGATTCTTGCTGTGAGTGTGTACTTTGGAGGAGCCAACACGTAGAAGTTAGAGGATCTTCTTGCTGCCAGATTGCGCTAGGAGTTAGGGTTGTTGATTTTCTAGTGCAATTAGGGTTAGCACAATCTTTCTGAAATTTTGATAATTACTTTTGATGTAGATCTTCTTTTATCTTATTTCAATATATCATCTAGCAATTATACTTCAGAAATTCAACATTAGAACCGTAGAGATCACGATACAAAAAAAGAGAGACGAGATTTACCCTGGGAAAACCCACCACGAGGAAAAACTGAACAACCCTTTTAATAGAGAAATTATTCCTGTTCTAGACCTATGGTCAAACTTGGTCTTCTCCTCCAAGATAAGTCACCCAATTTGATCCTTCACTTCATTTTGCTTGTGTGATTTAGAAATTTTGGCCTCCCAGCAACTGCCTAGCAACCCTTAATTTCGTCCTCTTGAAGCTGCTCAGTAACCCAGAAAATTTCGGCCCCCTGAAGTTGTTGCTCCAAAAAGATGTGAATCATAGAGAGAGACTTCTATCCATACGTGCAAGTTGATGAGAGAGGAGAGAGAAACACGACCTTTCTTTGTCCTTCCTGACCTCCTTCATTTGCTTAGAAGCTGTCTTGAGTGAGGAATGCAAATCTCCCAATGAGGAGCTCGAGCTACCTCTATATAATAGTCTGTCTAGGGTGAATAGATGTGTCCCTTGGCCCAGGACGACTTGATTAGGAGGGAAGCCAACTTGTCACTTTTTGGAGCAAAAAATTACATTTCAAAAATTCAAATTTACATCTTTTAAAAGTCGCAATGGGACTTTGACTCAAAATAAAATTTCCTTTGACTCAAGCATTTATAAATATGCTTTACAATGATAAATATAATTACATCAAGTGACCACAAATACATTATGAAGATCGACCATAGTTACAAATTAAACACTTCTCTTAACTAGCGAGCTATTCATAATCACTGTCATAGATGTTTTCAGATTGAGCAAATCTCTCTAAAGAAAAGGTTATCCATGATTACCAACATCATTATTATTATCAACATCCACTAGCGACCATTTTCAGGGCGGTTCCAAACCCATGGCAATGTCATTAGCGTATCAGGACTCACTCCTCAGAGTGATCGGTCCTCGAATCCCATGGCCACCACCTAGGTCTCGCAAGCACTCACTCATCCTTCCTAGTGAGCACTTTGGGCCAAGACCTCACTCAACCCCTTCCTGGTCGGTGGTCAAGTCTAGATGCTGAACTAGACCTCACTCCACCCTACTCGGTGTGTTATCAGGGTTTAAGACCTCACTCCACCATGCTTAGTTTGTGATCAGGGTCGTCCTCCAAGAGACACTCACTCAACACTGCCTATTGAGCCCTCTCGGTCTCATGGACCCATTCTCCCAAAAGGGAGAATGTCCATCTGTGCTGCATAATAATCAACACTCCCTCTCAACAAGAGGGGTGATCTCCATGAGCCCCAACTGTCTTTGGAGTACACAAACTTGTCCCTTGGCAATGACTTTGTTAGAACATCAGTGGTTTGCTCATCGCTGGAGATGTACTCGAGCCTCCTCTACATCATGTTAGGATGTAGTGGTACTTGATCTCAATATGCTTTGACCTGTCATGGAACACGGTATTCTCTGAAAGCTTCACACAACTTTGATTATCACAGTGTATCACTGTCTATTCCAACTCTTGGCCAAATAGTCCTGCAAACAGTTTCTAGAGCCATACTACTTCGGTGCAAGCCTCATTGGTTGCGATGTACTCTGCTTTAGCACTGTTGAGTGCTATTGACCTCTGCTTCCTATTCATCCACGATATCATAGCGGATCCCAAACTGAAGCATACTCTCGAGGTACTCTTCCCATTTTCAGCATTTCCTACTCCTTGAAGTTGTACATCCTTGTTTGCAACTTATTTCAAACCGTAATTCGCTGTACCACGCAATTATCTCAGTATGTGCTTGCTGCATTCCAATGCTCATGTCTTGGTTATATTTTGAACTGGCTCAAAGTGTTCACAACAAAGCAAATGTATGGCTTGGTGTTAACCAAATACATAAGCGTACCAATCATCCACCTGTAAATAGATGGATCTACCAAAATGGAGTCAAAGCCTCTTAACTTTTAGGTTAGTCACCATGGGATTCACCATGGATTTGCAATCCATCATTCCGAAACTCTGAAGGATCTTTATCACATACTTCCCTTGACCAAGGAAGACTTCACCAGGTTTCTGCCATACTTCTAATCCCAAGTAATAGTGCATCAACCCAAGATCCTTCATATCAAACTCATAAGCCAACTGCCTCTTGCACGCACCTGTAAAGAACAAGTCATCAACATATAATAATAGGATCACAGGTGCATTCTTCACAACCTTAAAGTAAAGGTTTGGATTTGCTTCACTTTTGGTAAATCCCAGTCTTGTCAAATAACTGTCGATACGAGCATACCAAGCTCTTGGAGCTTGTTTGAGTCCATACAAGGCCTTCTTCAATTTGACAACTGGAGCAAAAGTCTCATCATAGTCTTCTCCCTCTTTTTGGGAGAACCCTCTAGCCATGAACCGTGCCTTGTATTTGTCAATACTACCATCTGCAACATGCTTAATCTTATATATCCACTTGGAAGTCACTACTGACTTCCCCTTAGGCCTTGACACAATTTCCCAAACATCATTCTTCATGATAGATTGGTACTCCTCATTCATTGCTTCCTTCCATACTTGCTGACTGGCTGATTCTTCATAAGTGGAAGGTTCTTCATCATTGAGTTTTGTCATAAGAGCTGCATAACTAGAGAACCTTTTAGGTTTCCTTACTTCTCTAGATGTGCCATTAGGAGTTGCATGCCGTTTTGCCTCTTCTAATGTGGATCTAAGCCATGCTAGTCTCTTCTTGACCTCTAGAACTATGATTGGTTCTGTTAGATCTTGATGCCCTTTTGGCCTTCTGGTACATTTTGTAAAACTTGAATGCTCTTCCCTTGAGGCCTCTTGCTTTACTTCATCCAAGGAATCTATGGAGATTTCCTTAGATCTCCAATATGCCACTTTCTCATTGACAGTGACATCTTGGCTAACCTCATTTTATCGCTGCTCTGGAATGTAAATTTTGTAGGCTTTTGAAGATTCAATGTATTCAACAAATATGCCTTTCTTTCTTGAAGGTTCCAACTTGTTCCTCTTATCCTTAGGAACATGAATATATATAAGACAACCAAAGATTCTCATATGTCCAACCCGCGACTTTTTTTTAGAGAAGGCTTCTTCAGGAGTCATACCTTCCAGATCTCTTTGAGGACTTCGATTTTGAATGTACACTACTGCTCGTGATGATTCACCCCATAAGAACAATGACAAGTCCAAATCATGCATCATGGCCTTCATAGATTCTTCAATGGACATTTTCTTTCGTTCAACTACACCTTTTTGTTCTGGATTATAAGGGACAATTAGCTCCCTTTTAATCCCTGCTTGCTTGCAAAAAACAACAAGCTCTTTTGAGGTCTATTCTCCTCCATTGTCAGATCTCAGTATATTGATCCTCATACTTGTCAAGTTTTCCACTTCAACTTTGACTTCTTGGAACTCGTCGAATACCTCATATTTTGTCTTTAAGAGATATATCCATGCCTTACGGGAGAGGTCATTAATGAATGTCACATAGTACAATGAACCAACAAGCGATTTTATGGGCATTGGACCACATACATCGAAATGAACCAAGTTCAAAACTTCCTTAGAACTATTGTCACTGTTTGGAAATGGTTTCTTGAAGTTCTTCCCAAGAACCCAACCTTTGCATACACCATCATTCTTAGCTATAGTTTAGGAACTCCTGACACTATTTCACATAATTCAGGCAATCCTCTGAAATGAAGATGTTCATACCTTTGGTTGCATAGCGCACTTGGATCTATTTCGTCATGTACCAATGCTTGTTCTGGCTGACTCCCAAGTCTATATAGTCTACCATCACGAATCACAATAACTTTAGCATCATCTATACTAGAGCCCTTTGAACAAACAAGTACTTTGCCATCCACAAAAACAACCCTATCTCCTTTATCTTTGAAACAAGAAACAAAGACAAGATTCCTTTTTAAACTTGGTACATAAAGGACATTGCTGAGATGAACGTTGTTACCAGATTCTAGCTCTATGGATGCCTTCCCAATTCATAACAATTGTTGTCTCCCAATTCAACCCTTTCAGATAGCTTCCTTTCTGTCACGCTTGAAATATTCCTACGTTCTCCAGTCATGTGTCTTGATGCTCTACTATCTACCAGCCACATGTCATCATCATTTGCAAAGGAACTTGTCAAAGTGGAGTAGTAGAAGAATTTTTCTCACCTTTTGGCTTCTTCTGCTTTTCCTCTTCTTCAACTTCTACTGCGGAAGCATGTTGTTTCCCTTTTCTTTTCTTGTTAGCCATGTTAGGACAATCTCTCTTGAAATGCCCATATTCCTGACAACCTTAGCATTGTATTTTTGATAAGTCTTTCTTCTTCTTAGAGGAAGAAGATCCCTTTCTTGACTTCTTATGATGAGGTCCAAATTTCTTCTTTCCCTCGAAGTGAGCTGCAACGGCTTGAACTTCTTCTTCTTGATGATCTCTGGTCATCAATCTTGCTTCTTCTTGAGCACATGATGTCTATAATTTCTCAAATGAAGGAGCTTCTTTCCAACTGCTTATGCCTGCCACAAATGCATCCCATGATCTAGGTAGACCATTTGCGCTATAGTCACAAGTTCTTGATTGGAGATGGTTTCTCCAATGGTTGAAATTTGATCTCTTATTTGCGAAATCTCCTTGAGTATGAAGCGACAGTGTTGTCATTTGTCATTCTCGTATTTTGGAGCTCGTTCTTTAAACTCATGGATTGACCAACATTCTTGATAGCATAGAGATTTATTAAGGCATCATACATCTTCTTGGAGGTATCATGCTTTGCAATGTAGGGAAGGACATGATCTCTAATGGAGTCTACTATTAGAGTGATGGCAGTAATATCATCTTCTTTGAACTTCTCTTTCCCTGCTACATCAGATGGTTCAATAATCTTTCATGTCACAATATCCAACACTTTGTTTTTGGCAAGAATAGGATCTATTCCTTCTTTCCAAGCTTTGAAGTTTGATGCTCCCTCTGGCTTGTTTTCGGATTTCATGGAGGAAGCCATAGGAGTTAATATACAAGAAGGACTTTAGTAAGATGCTCTCTCCAGGGTTTCTGCAAAAGTGATCTCAATATACCTTATTTTCATCACCAAAGCTCTGATTCCATGTTGATTTTCTAGTGCAATTAGGGTTAGCACAATAGTTTTGAAATTCTGATAACTACTTTTGATGTAGATCTTCTTTTATGTTATTTCAATATATCATTGAACAATTATACTTTAGAAATTCAATTGTAGAACAATAGAGATCATGATACACAAAAAGAGAGACAAGATTTACCCTGGGAAAACCCATTATGGGGAAAAACCCAACAACTCTTTCAATAGAAAAATTCTTCTTGTTCAATAAGAGACACACCTAGACTTACGGTCAAACCTGGTCTTCTCCTCTAAGTCAAGTCACCCAAACTGATCCTTCACTTCGTTTTGCTTGTCTGATCCTGAAATTTCGGCCTCCCATCAACTATCTAGTAACCCATAATTTCGGCACCCTAGAAAATTTCGGCCCCCTGAAGCTGTTGCTCCAAAAGGATGTGAATCACAGAGAGAGACTTCTATCCACACATGCGAGTTGATGAGAGAGGAGAGAGAAACCCAACCTTCTTTCTTTGTCCTTCTTCATCCTTCTTGACCTCCTTCGCTTGCCCATAAGCTGTATTGAGTGAAGAATGCGAATTTGCCAAATGAGGAGCTTGAACTACCTTTATATAGTAGTATGTCTAGGGTGAATAAACATGTCTGTTGGCCAAGGCCGACTTGACTTGGAGGGAAGTCGACTTGTCACTTTTTGGAGGCAAAAATTACATTTCAGAAATTCAAATTTACATCTTTAAAAGTTGCAATGGGAATTTGACTCAAAATAAATTTTCCTTGAGTCAAGCTTTTATAAATATGCTTTACAATGATAGATATAATTACAGCAAGTGACCACAAGGAGAAAAAGGAAGCTTGTGCGCATAGATTTCGGGCCAGCCAAAAGAGACCTGTGTGCAGAGAATTCGGGCCAGCCAAAAGAGACCTGTGTGCAGAGAATTCGGGCCATCTAGTGGAGGCCTCTGCCCAAGGATTTCAGGCTAGGCAGTGGCCAGACAAGCGGTAAAGAAGGAGCTAGGTCAAGGTTTTGCAAGGTGTTTTCAAGCTAGGTTTGCAGTGAGAACTAGTGTGTTTTCTAATTGAAACAAGTTGCCTTGTAAGAGATTCATATGCTCAAATTCTATCAATAAAGTTCTACAACAAGGAGAGTGTTTTCCCAGTTGGGTTTCCTTAGAAAAATAATTGTGTTTCTTGTGTCACTGTGTTCTTTATCATTGTGATTATTCTGCTGCTTATATGTTAAGAACTTTTGTGTCTTGGTTAAAAGAAAAGTAGTTTTCAGATTGTTCATTCAAGCAGTTGCAAAATTTTCATGGAAAATTAACATGGTATGACAACAGAGATCGACACAAAGACCAACACAGAGATTAAGTTGATAAGTTTTTGAAGAACATAGATCCGAGTTCTGAAGAGCGTAGATCAGAGGTGTGAAAGAGTGCAGATCAGTGTTGAAGAGCACAGATCACTTAGGGAAGTGAGCGCTAGAGTTTTAAGAGCCAAGTATAGCAGTTACATGGATAGCAGTATGGCATTTTTAGGGCTGAGGTTAGATCACAGTTTAGAGGGAGCCTCGAATTTTTGTGCATGGAAGGAGAAAATCACAATAGTGTTGGAAGATAACAGGGTGGGAAAGTTTGTCAAGAACACTATACTGCCACCTCAAGATCCCCTATAGTCAGCCTATTATAGTAAGAATGATATCAAGGCAAAGAGAGTCATTCTAGAGGGGGTCAGAGACCATATTATTCTTCATCTCCTTGAGAAGAAGACAACAACTGTATCAGGGTTCTAGCGATGCTAGCAAGCTTTCTCTCTAAGAGAAGCTAAGAAGTATTCAGATGAGCAAAGATGAGCCCATCATCACATATCTTTCAAAGTTCACTCATGTTTGAGATGAGCTAGGTGTTGTGGGTGTCAGTATACCAGAGAGTGACCCTGTGAGCCTTGCTCTACTAGGACTTCATAAGTCTTGGTATAGTTTCCAGGATGTTGTCAATGGCCGAGAAAATTTTCCTTGTTGGGAAAGCTTATGTATTGATTGCATTCAGGAAGAGATCCAAAGAGGGATTAGCGATGGTAGATCAACAAAGACAGAGGACGAGGAGAACTTTGCCTTGGTAGGCAAAGCAAAAAGCAAGAAGGGCTAAGGAGAGGTCGAGTTCAGTCAGATGGGCGGGAAGAAGAAGGATCTAAGCCAGATCAAGTGCTTAAATGAAGACTTATTTAATGCTTCATTTGCTTATTGAAAAAATGATTGGTTGCTTGATTTAGGAGCAACTTGCCACATGACTTTTAGAAGATATTTTTTTGAAGAATTTACTGACAATGTTGATGGAGCAGTATACTTTGCAGACAAATCAAAACTCAAGCCATTTGGGCTTGGCACAATCAAGCTTAAATTGCTTGGTCTTCCAGAGTTTCTTTTGCACGATGTTTTATATCTCCCACAACTGAGGAGAAACTTGCTGTCCTTGGTCCACATCCGCTAGTAAGGACACTCCATTCATATGTTTGATGGCAAGGTTGAGGTGAGAAAAGCATCAGATCACTCACTTGTCATGACGGGGATAGAAGAAGAAAGGCTTCTCAAGCTGCAAGGTACCTCTACTCGTGCACAAAAATTCTCATACAATTCTCATTGTGATGAAGGTACATTTCCATCAAGTTTATTACGGCATGCTAGATTTGGACACTTGAACTATGACAACCTCCGCTTGTTGAAGAAAAGTGGTGTTACTGGTTTGCCTAGAATTCCTAGGAAACTTAAGCAATGTGATGCTTGCATTCTAGGAAAGCATAGCAAACAAGATTCACATTCCAGAGCACATAGAAAACTTGAACTCATTCATTCAGATTTATGTGGTCTAATCCCTGTTCCTTCTGCAAAAGGAAATAAATATATGATGTCATTTATTGATGACTACACCAGAATGTGTTGGGTTTATTTATTGAAGAACAAATTTGATGCTTTTCAAACATTCAAGAACTTTAATACATGGATAGAAAATGATGCACAATCTCATATTGGCTCTATTCGCACTGATAATGAAAAAGAATACACTTCAAATGAATTTGAAAACTATTTTCGCCAACATGGGATCAAACATCAAACAACTGTGCCTTATAATCCCCAACAGAACGGAGTAGCTGAAAGAATGAATAGGACAATTTCAAATATGGTGCGCTCCATGATGTTTTACAAGAATGTAAAATTGATGTTTTGCGCTGACGCAGTTCTATGTGCTGTATATGTAAAGAATAGATGTCCATCTAATGCTATTAGAAACAAGACTCCTTATGAAATGTGGTATGAGCACATTCCTTCGGTAAAGCATCTCAGGGTCTTTGGTTCCACCTGTTATGCCTTAATACCAAAGGTACGTAGAAACAAACTTGGTGCAAGGAGTCGTAAGTGTATCTTCTTGGGGTATTCAAACACCTCCAAAGCATACTGTCTCTATGATGAAGTCAATAAAAAGTTTGTTGTATCTAGAGATGTAATTTTTCTTGAATCATCCAAAGCTGACAATGTTGTTGAGCGACAACTTGATCGCTTGGATAGATTCGCAAATGCAAAATCATTTCAAGAATTTGATAACCAAATTCCACATCTTGAAGGGGGGATTCCTATACTGGATCAACTTGTGGAATCTTCTTCTGAAGCACTCTCTCCCCTGCATGAAACTCCAACCACTGATGATACTTTGAGTGATGTGATTGACAGAATTGTGAGACTCAATCTTGATTCAGTCTCAACTCAATCAACCGAGCACCCTGGACCATCTCAGAAAGGTCCCCCAAAGTGGTTGACAAAGACACTTGAAAGTGTTCATCCCGATGAAGGATGAAGTTGGAAAGACAGGAACAAGAAATTCAACCCAACAGAATGGAGGTGATTTAGATGACTCTGAATGTTTCTTATGATTGTGAATTGAATTGTCTACAGATTTTGAACCAACTTCCTTCAAAGAAGCCGTTTCTCATGATGAATGGAAAGAAGCGATGCAAAAGGAGTATGATGCCTTGATAAAAAATGGCACTTGGAAGCTAGTTGATCCTCCATTCGGAACCAAACCAATTGGCTGCAAGTGGGTCTACCAGAACAAGTATAAAGCTGGTGGCTCACTTGACAAGCACAAAGCCAGGCTTGTGGCAAAAGGTTTTGCACAAAAGGGGTCAATTATGAGGAGACTTTTGCCCCCACAACAAAATGGGCTACCATCTGGACACTCTTTGCCCTAACAGCTCAGAACGGTTGGAAAATCCATCAAATGGATGTAAAAACTGCTTTCTTGAATGGAGATTTAAAAGAGGATGTTTTTATGTCCCAGCCTGAAGGATTTGCTGTGAAAGGACATGAACATAAAGTATGCAAACTTGTGAAATCCTTGTATGGCCTCAGGCAAACACCGAGAGCCTGGTATGAAAAATTCACTGAGCATCTTCTGAAACTCAATTTCAAACATTATGATCTTGATGATGCAACTTTGTGGTTGTATATCTTGTGGTATATGTAGATGATCTTTGATGACAGGGAATAATGAGAGCTACATTGCATCCATAAAGAAGAAATTGAGGAAAGGTTTTGAAATCACTGATTTGGGCTCTGTTCATTACTATCTTGGTATTGAAGTAACTCAACGTCCGAAGTCTATATTCCTTTCTCAAAATAAGTTCATTGGAGATATGTTGAACAGGTTTGGCATGACTGAATGCAATCCTCTAACTACTCCAATGGAACAAAACTTAAAGCTCACATCCATTGAAGGAAAAGAATTTGAGGATGCAACAAAGTATAGACAACTTGTAGGAAGTCTCAACTACCTAACTACTACGAGATCAGACATTTTGTTTGCTGTTGGAATCCTCTCCAGGTTTATGCAAAATCCTTGTGAGGGACATTGGTCTGATGCTAAAAGAGTTCTAAAGTACTTGAAGGGAACTCAAGACTTTGGACTCAAGTATACACAGGTGGGCGACTTCAGCTTGATTGGATACTCTGATTTAGACTTTGATGGAGACAAAGAAATTAGGGTATCTACTTCTGGTTATGCTATGAGTCTTGGATCAGGAGCTGTCTCCTGGAGATCACACAAACAATCAGTTCCAACAGATTCCACAACAGAGGCAGAATATGTGGTAGTAGCTGAGGCAACAAAAGAAATTGTGTGGCTTAGGAAAATTCTGGAAGATTTGCAGGTAAAACAAGTACATTCGACTCCACTCATGATTGACAATACCTCTGCAATAAAGTTGGCCAAGAACCCAAAGTTCCATGATTGAACGAAGCACATCAATACAAAATATCATCTGATTCGACATCATGTTGAGGCCAAAGCAATCCATCTTCGCCATTGTTCCACTAATGAGTAGATTGCAGACATCTTCACCAAATTGCTTGGAAGAGAAAAGCTTGAAAGATTTAGAACGATGCTTGGACTCACCAGCATCCCTTTAGATTAAAGGGGGGAATGTTGACACCTAATCATAGGGATTGGGTGAACAATTGTAAATAGTGTAAATAATAAATAAGAGAAAATGAAGAGTCATCGGGAGATGAAACTCAAGAGTCACTCCCTCATGTATATAACTATGAACAACCCAAATGAATAAACATATTCTCATTTGAGGAGTTACCTCCTGGCCTGACAGTTTTGACTTGGTTAAAGAATGATTGCAGGAGGGCTGACTTGGGGCTTGTGGGAGGTCTTGGTCTTGTTTTTGGGTCTTATATTTCTCACTTTGATTTCATTCTATAAGAAGAGAAGTTGGTTGGGTTTGACCCCTTGTGGGGTTTTGCTTGTTGGAGAATGTAACTAAGTTTGGTCTTCATAATTTGTACCATTATGTATTTTATGTAAAAAGAAAAAGAAACGAAAAAGAAAAATTGATCAAAGAGGTTGGCTCACAGATGTAATTTGACTCCTAAACATGCTTGTTTTGGCTCACAGATGTAATTTGTGGTGACATGCTATCAATTATTGTGACAAGCTATCAACTACAATAGGCTTATTACAATGGTTTGAAAGTTCATACCTACTTATCTGTGGCTCAATATAGACTAGGGTTTGTGGTTCATCCTTTTCGTGGCTAGCTACAAGGATTTACATCAAGACTTTTAAGGTTTACAATGAGACAGTGACTATAGTTCTGAATGGCATTGAACTGTATAACATCATATTATATACAGTTGCACAAGATCTCGTTGACTTGAATATAGTAGTTCGTAGCTCTTTGGCATCAATTATACTACAATAAGCAAATATACCTTAGTAGTAAGGTTGTGGTTCACTGTGAGACATTGTTGACAACAACAACATTGTCTTGGCAATAACATACATATAAGTGATATGTATAGCAATAGTGTAATGCCGACCTGGAGCCTTGAAAGAAGATAATATATGGCAATGATCTGATATAAACTTGATATAACAATCACCTTGGACATTGATTAGATTTAACAATGATATGTAAAGCAGTATGATCATGATGACAAAATGCTTTGGGAACTAGATGGAGTTTGAATACCTCTTTGATGTAGCTCCCGGTAATAATGGAAGGCAGAGGTATATATTTTCTTTTTTACATATGACATATGTCTATAGTATGATTGGGGTCTTGCAGTTAGGGTTTTGCAATTTCTTTATGGTGGATAACTAGGAAGATGCTAGGGTTTGTAGATATGTGTAGTCTTGAAGACTCTTTGTATTTAGGGTTTCTAAACCCTAGTTTAGATTGAACTAATCCTAGGAGTGAAAACCCTAATTAGTTGTTCCCTTTAAGGAAATCCTAACTCTCGACATTTAGGGTTTGCAGATCTAATTTTCAAAGGATAATCTAGTGAATGTGGTAAAACCCTAGCAAGGGTTGAATTGGATAAAACCTAAGACTTGAAATCAAAACCCTAGGGCCGATGTTTTCGCTAAAATCTTAATAAGGGTTAGATCAAGAAATATAGGGTTTGTAACTAGAATCCTAGAAGTACACCTTCTGAGAAACCATGGAAACCCTAGATTGGTAGATTTGTCATTATGCTATTGTCTTTGTATATTTTGCTTGGTTGTACTTGCTGGAATTGCAAGCGCAAAATTATAGAAGCAAGATGAGAAGGATGAAGGAACAAAGCAAAGCAACACTTGTGCTTGTTGATGACTCCTTGAAAATAATGAGCATGATGGAAAGAGGGAACCGTAAGGACCCTGATGGACATAATGTTGAAACTTCCAGCTAATAAGTTCATTGATGATTGAAAGATGAAGCAAAACCTTGTTGCAATAAAGCATGCAAAGGAATGTTGACTTCCGAGGAGCAAAGTAGCAGAATTTGGCATGGCATTGTGACTAGAGGATATTTTAAGTTGATAAAATCTGATGATCTGCTTGGGATATGGCTTGGCTCCCTGAAAAGACATATTGCAAAGCCATGTGAAAAAACCGGAAGGAAAGTATGCATGATGATACTAATTGACATCTGATGTAATCTCTTGAAGGAAGTAAGCAATGACAACTTCAAGAAGAAGGTTGGTCATGACAAAAAGAATTTGATGGACATGATATTGAATTTGGCTGATTGGTTCATTCCATAAACATGTTGATTGATGATTGATATCATGGAGAAGGATTCTTGTACAATATAGAGATGGAGGATATAGAAGGATGCTAATTTCAAAGAAAACAAAGCCAGAATATGATATCTTGACAAAATGCCATAATGTTGAGGTAATTATGATATTGATGTTTTGGTATTGGTTATGTGGTTCGTATATGGTTTTGCTATCTAGAAGAATGTTGCAAAAATGTATAATGGCAGTTGAGGCAAGTGTATCCACAACTGTTTGTTTTTGGACTCATTTCAATGAATTCATGAATTGAGTGGATGCCTTTGTTAATCCTTGGAGGATTATATGGTCAAGATGGATTGTGGTTTGAAATATCACAGAGAAGGCAGAGAAGAAGTGGAGAGCCGAAGTCTGAAAGAGAGGATTTCTTCTTGAGCTAGAATTTGTGAAAGTTTTACCTTGGTACATTTCTTTTTGTTGGTCTCTTGCTGATGGATCTGTTAGAAAAAGGAAGGCTTGACTTGGCATCTAGAGGTGGAAGTTTTTCTATGGTTATGGGTCTTGGATATCTCATTTGATCTGATTTTATAAGAAGAGAATTTTTAGGGTTTTCCCCTTGGAGGGTTTTTGCCCTGGTTTGGAGCCTATATCTTTTGTTCTTTTGATTACGTGATCTTCATGTTCATGTTATGGTAATTGTTTGATGAAAGAATTAGAATTAAAAAAATTAATGAGAAGTCATCTAAATTCACAAGCAATGACTATGGAAAAGGAAATCTAAATCTATAAAGCCTCTCAATTTCCAACATTGCCCTGGCTTGGAGCTTACATCTTTGTGTTCGTTGTGTTTTTTGATCTTCATGGTTTATGTTTTGGTAATTGTTTGATGAAGAGAACATAATAAAAGAAATAAGAAGCCAATATATATTCACAAGCAATTATCAAGTAAGAGAAAACAACCCTAATTTGCTAGCCTATTGGTTTCTCAACATGGCATTAGAGCTCAGGTGAGCAAAAGGCAACTTGAAGATCACTTTTGTTGGCTCATTTGAAGGCATTTCTACAATAATCATCCTAGACATTTGCATCAACTACTTTGGAGGACATCATTTGCAGTCATCATTCGAGCACACCTTTTGAAGATTCTTGGAGGCATCAAAATTCTTGGAAGCATCCTCATGATTCAAAGCACTCCACTCCTTTAACAAGTAAGTACTTTATTATATTCCATGTCTCAACCCTCAAATCAAACGACATCTTTTTGTAAGGAAGGCAACAAACTAGATGGGTCATCAAACTTCAAAGTCTGGAAGAAGAGAATTGATTTGGTTCTCATAGAAAATGAAATAATGGATCATGTTCTAGGCAAAGTTCTAGAACCAGATAAGGACAAGACTCAAGAATTGGCCAAGTACAATAAAGGAGAAATAAGGGCTCAAAGAATTCTCATTGAATCCATCAAAGATCATCTTATCCCTTTGTTGCAGATTTAGCCACATCAAAAGAAGTCTATGCCAAATTGGTAAATTATATGCTGTCAATATTATAGGTTAGAAGATATCCTTAAGGAATCAACTTTACAAAACAAGGTTATCAAAAGATGAAGGTTTGGCCTCATACCTTGTGAAAATCTCAAAATTGAAAGACCAACTTCAAGGGCTTGGAGAAGTCATCTTTGATTCAAAATTAACCACTTGCATACTCAATGCTCTACCTCTAGATTGGAGTAATTTTGTGACCAACATCTATTCAAGAAAAGATACTCCAACATTCAATGAACTATGGGCTTTATGTGTTCTAGAAGAAACAAGATTGAAAGCCAAGGATGACACTGAACCCAACAATGAACAATCTCAAGCTTTTGCTACTAAGTCAAAAAAGAAGTGTTGAAGATTTGAAACCTCGTTAGAAAACAATCAGCCACATGGACACTGAGACATGTCCAAAATGCAATGCTTTGGTTGCAATGAATATGGACACTATAAAAGGAATTGTCCCAAGGATCCTAGGAACAAGAAGAACAACAAGAGGAAAGAAAGAAGTGGAGCACACATTGCAAAAGAAGATGAAGAACCTGAAAAGAAACCGAAGACTGAAGATCATAAGGATCTCTATTGGTGAAGGATTTTAGGAGATGTCAGTTAGAGTAACATTTGTAGTTACATTTGAGGAAGAGTCTTGGGATTCACAAATATGGCATCATGGAAAGAGACATATAGTATTGGAAAAATTAGAGTCTACGTAATTAGTTGCATCTCATCACAAAAGGTTGGAAGCAGTCAACTAATTATATGGCAAGCAAGAATAGAAGGATTTGGGCCACCAAGCACTTCATAGTTACTAGAGCAATTACAATTTATTGTGATGATCTAGAAACAATCATTTAGCAAGAAAATCTACAAAGATCTACTATAGAAGCAAGACCACTCACATGATCTAGGTCATTATGCAACATTATAGAAGTTTCTATAGTGTATGGAAGAATCATAGTAACATGGCAAAAGTATATTCCACTAGAAGAACGTGAAAGCAACATTGAAGCAATCTAGAAGTATGAAGGTATGGAAATAGTAGAAGCAACGTGAAAGCATAATTAAAGCATTTCTCATCATAAAGAAGGAATTTCATCATTCATGAACATCATCTTCAAAGAAGGCTAAAGTAGCAGTTTGTTCAAAAGAATTCAACTAAATGGTAGTATGAAAGGAAAAAGTATGCTTATTGGATATCTAGAAAAAGATTCATATCTTTAGAGAATATTGAAGGAAGAGCAAGATGCAAAAATATACTTGGGAGCATAAGCATGATATGTCTTGAACATAATGGAAAGTCGAGACTCTTCCATATGGTTGTTTGATATATAGCAACATAACAGATGGGCAAAACAAAATATTGATCATCATCCAATATGGTTTCTTTAAGAATGCGAGAAAGGAAGTTATATCGACTTCAGAGGGAGCGAAAAGAATAAAGTGACTTGAAGGATCTTACAACTTGAAAATTGGAGTAACATCACTTGTTTTGACAACCTTGATAATGACGAGTGACATCATAATGTTGAAATATGGTATGACTTCCAGAAAGAATGTATAGCAAAAATGTGTACACTATAAAGGCAGGAAAGACAACAAATTGATACAGGAAGTCGTGAGATAGTTTGATGATCACTGGATGATATGATGGATTCGATACTGTTCTAGAAGTTCACTTTCCTCAGATAGAAAGAGGGAGTTATAATTTGTTCTACATTGATTGGTTTGACAGGTACTACTACTGACAAAGATACTACTCTGGATTTAAGACCTCTGTGGTTTATTATTTTCGACTTAGTCACCGGAGAATCCACAGTAAGAACCATTTTCTGCCAACGTTTCGAATCCCAACCGGGATCCATCATCAGGACAACTTGAATGCTTTGATAGAAGAAGAGCAGACTTTTAGTGTTTAAATAGAAATGAGGAGGGAAAAGAAGGGAAGGGAAGGTCGGTTCTCAATTTTTGAGAAGTCGGCTCCCTCATGATTTAATTGATTAATTAATTTTAATTTTTAATTTTTTAATTAGTTTTTTTTTTTTTTTAATTGAAATGATTATTATGAATTTAATTATTATTATCAATATAATAATTAGTAATAAGTATTATTAATTATATATTATTATTGAAATTAATTAAAATGATTATAATTATTTTTAATTATTATTAATAATATAATAATTAGAAATAGAAATATTAATTGAAAGATCGATTATTATTACTTCAACTATTATTATTATAATGATTAGGAATTAGTAATATTTGTAATATTAAATAATGTATATTATTATTCAAATTAATTGAAATGATTATAATTATTTTAAATTATAATTATTTATTTAATATAATAATTAATTATATCAATTTTTATTAATATAATAATTAATATAATAATTAATTATTAGTATAATGATTAATATGAAAATTAATTATATTAATATAGTAGTTAATTATATTAATTATTTATTATTAATTATATTAATTATTATTTTTTTTTTTTTTTTGACAAGATCGGTTGCTATATATTGATTGAAAAAAGTGATAAGGCATGACGCCGTACATAGATTGCTTCGAGAGCACTACAAATCCAAGGATAGAGCATGAGGTTCCTATCCTTGAATTGGTTTCTGTAACTTCTGACTAATAAACAACTAGTACTACTATAAATCCGGACGTACTGATGACACAAAAGTTTGCATTTACAATACATAGTTAATCAATGGAAATATGACTGATATTTCTCGCTGTGGAGTCCTCTGGGTGCTGTTCTGCTTCCATTGGCTTTGCGCTTGAAGATGTTGATTTTTCTTTCTGCTTTGTTTCCATGATTTCCCTTAGAATTGCCAGTGATTCCTCAGCATGAATGCATCTATTGTTGAGCCCGTTGAACTGCTCCTGAAGTGAATGAACCCTGTGGAGAAACAAATTCATTTCTGTGCGGTATTTGGGGTGGAGAATTCTGAACTGTTCATCGAATTTTGCTTCCAGGCTTCGTATCTGCTCAGCGTGCCTAGCTTCCATATTTCGCACTTGATCTTTCAGAATTCGTTGTTGAGCTCTGACCTCATCAAATTCGGCCTGGAGGTCGCGGCAATGGAAGCATTGCTCAGAACGAGCCATCACAAATTGAGATTGGATTCTAAGAGGGACAGTTTCACTGTGATGGTCAGTTGACTCCTTCTGGCTGCAGGAGAAGAAGGGGAGGGGCCGGGTTATGATGCACGGGTTATCGACAGAGCTGTAAGAGATTGAAGATAAACAGAAGAACTTCGAACCCACCGATCTCACTTCCAAGGAAAAGGAGAGGTAATAAAGAAGGTTCTGATTGATAGCGCACAGAACAAAGAGGTATAAACTTGAAAATAGGGGGGATGAGCCGGATAGAGGCGAACTGAGGAGGCAGGATGGAAGGAAGGGGGACGGCCAGCAAGGGCGCAGTGAGAGAAGCAGAAAATGGTGAAGGAGGGGCACTAAAGCTCTTAGCTTCCCTTCGAAGCTATTCCTGTAAAAAACCACGAGATTGATTAGAGAAAAAATAGACAGAGCATAAAAAGCCGATACCAGAGCAGGGGATCTCCGTCGTGACTGATCCAGGGCGCCTTCTTCGTTCCCGCGGGGCTGCTCTTGATCATAGTGATGAATGACAATAATATGCCTTCCTGAGCCCGTATTTATGGATCGGGACCAACTGCAGCGGCCTGAATGCGTATCAAAGATCGGATCCTCTAAAATAATTAGATATTTTTCTATATCTCTAGGACGATTCACTGTGGCAGCAGGATCATTCTTCCGTCCTTCTCTGTGGTGATGATTTTTCCTCGGGATATCAATTGATCTGAGGATCGAATCCTGAGTGTGACTGCTTGAGCACTTCGAGCTATTATGCCCTGAGGCTGTTTTTGCCATACCCATCCCACGCTTGCTGGGATTGCGCGCCTGAGCGTTGTCAGTGTCAACCTGCTTCATGGCAGAGGCTGGAAAAATGCTCTTTGACTGTGCCTCAATGCACCTTCCGATTGTCCGACTGCTTTATTTGCATGTTTATCCGCTTCCCTATTGTATGTGCGAAGGATGTGACAGAATCGGATTTTTTCAAAATGTTCGATGAGGAGGTTGATGCGTTGGATATGCTGTTGAAGACTACTGTTTGGGGATTTCCTGTAATGGTTCATGCAGCCAATGATTATAGAGGAGTCTCCTAGAACAAGTGCATTTCTGATTCCCCTGCTTTTTAATTGCAACAATCCTTGATACAGAGCAAGAGCCTCGGCGTTATTGTTTGTTTTTTCCCCTAAACTCCATTCGTAGTTGCCTATTTCTTCTCCTGATTCGTCTATGATAATACCTCCTGCGCCTGCTGGTCCTGGATTGGACTTGGAGGCTCCGTCAAAGAATAGGATTGGGCAGTTGTTGCTCAGTATCCATCTTTTGAATTCCTGAGATGGTAGCCTTATTTCCCAGTCTTTGGTCTTATGTTGAAGCTGCATGACATTTCTCTGAATGCTCTGGTGTTGGCCTGAGCTACCTAGGATATGCCTGATCATGAGCCTCTCTTCAATTGTATAATCAGTTGCTTTAATTGTTCCTGAACATTTGACAGCCATTGTCTCCTGCGCCAATAGATGAGCACTGCTACACGTTTTCCAGACATTGCCTTCTTTGTTTTGAAATATTTTCTTGTTTCTAGTGAGCCAGATTTTCCAAAGGAGGTTGTGGGGAATGATGTCCCAGGTTCTTGTAACTATCTTGCTCCGTTTATCTTTCCAGGGGCAATTCCTTCTCCAATCTTGGATTGTCTTAGCAATGTTTTGCTGAGGCTGCCATGTTATGTTGCCCAGATTGGCCATGATGGTCCAGCATTTCTTCGCAAAGGCGCAATCAAGAAATAGATGGTGGATGGTTTCCTCCTCGGAGCGGCAGTTAGGACAGATTGAAGGTCCATATATCCCTCTCTTTCTCAGATTTTCCGAAGTGAGGATTCTGCCCTTAAGCAGCAGCCAGATGAAGAATTTGACCTTGGGAATGGCCTCAGACTTCCATATTATTCTCCATTGGTTCCAGACCGGAGCCTGATAAGTATTGTTGCAAATGAATTGGTAGCCAGATTTAATGGTGTAACATGAGCCCGTGGGGTCCCATCTAAACCCATCTAAAGCTCCTTTTTTAATAGGGGCTCTGTTTTGAAGATTTTTAAGGAGGGCTTGGTAGCTAGAATCCAAGTATGGGGGAATAACTGGGAATTCCCAACTAATCCAAGCACCGCTCTCAGCATCCCATTTTGAAATTTGGTCCAGCCTCTGTATGCCTTTGCTGTGAAGATAAAGGATGAAGGGAATGGCTTCTTCAACAGTGTTTAAGGGTTGAAAGCCCATGATTTTGTCAGTGGCATAATTAATACTGCTCCCATCCCCCGGAATCTTTGAGGTGTTTTGAATAAGAGTGGGGATTGCTTTCTTGCAAAGTTGCCAGATTTTGGTGGAGTCTCTTATAGGAATATCAGATTCAAGAAGTCTTTGTCTGTTGTCCGAAAGATATTTGCATTCAATGACCTGTTTCCACCAGGCTTTTGGTTCACTAATTAGTCTCCAAGCCATTTTAATCCCAAAGGCGAGGTTTAGAATTTTGGGGGTTCTGATTCCCAATCCACCTCTGTCTGGAGATTGAATTACACTTTTCCAATTGACCAAATTGTATCTATTTTTTTCTTTTTTCCCTCCTTGCCATAAAAAATTGCGGAGAGCGATTTCTAGCTTATTGTGGAACGAAGTAGGAGCTTGGTAAAGAGTGAAACGATATATAGGTAAGGAGGAAATACCTGATTTAAGCAGGATTAGTCTGCCCGCTGGGTTAAGCCATTGAGTCCCCCATTGCTGTACCTTTCTTTTGACTTTGTCGATTATTTCATTCCAGGTGGAGGCTTTAAGAGAGCCCAAGGTGACCGGCATCCCGAGATAGGTGAAGTGGTCCCAAGTTTCTTTGTAGGCTACTCCAAAGATATTGGCAATATTGTGGGCTGTTTGGTTGGAGATGTTCCATCCATAGATGCAGCTTTTCTGAAAGTTGACTTCTCCTCCAGAGCACTCCATAAATTGATCGAGAAGATTTTTGAAGCGCCTTGCTATTGTGGTGGAAGCCCCACCAATAAGCAGGGTGTCATCAGCAAATTGTGAATGATTGATATTTTTTACTCCATTCCCAAACTTTATACCAGAGATGAGGCCAACTCTTCGGTTGTGATCGAGGTTGCTGCTGAAGGATTCAGCCATCAAGATGAATAGGTAGGGAGAAAGAGGACATCCTTGCCTTAGTCCTCTTGAAGATTGAAAAGCTTCACAAGGGCGGCCATTAATGAGGGGCGAGATCCAGGGTCCAGAGATGCATGCCGCAATGGTGCTAATGAAGTCAGAATTAAAGCCCATTTTTCTCATGACAGCGTACAAGAATGAATGTCTGACTCGATCGAAGGCGTTGGCTAAGTCAAGCTTGAGGACGAAGCCTTTCTCTTGCCTAGAGGTGCTAGAATGGATAGCTTCTTGAACCAAGGTGATGGAATCATGTATTTGCCTGTTGGTCATGAAGCCCCCCTGGTTTTCAGATATAAGGGAAGGAAGCAAAGGCTGGAGCCTGGCTGCTATAATTTTTGCAAAAATCTTATAAGAAGTATTGCACAAGGAGATAGGTCTAAATCTGGAGAAGGAAGTGGGCCTGGTTTCCTTGGGAATGAGGGCGAGAAAAGTTGAATTTGTGAAACACCCCATTTTCTTTTTTCTTTGTATTCCTTTCATCATTTTTACAAGATCTTTTTTTATCAAATGCCAATGGTCCCTGTAAAAATTTATGGAGAAACCGTCTGGACCTGGGGACTTGTCTGGTTGAAGAGTCCAGATAGCTTTTCTTATCTCTTCCTCTGTTATTTCACTGTTTATTCTCTCATTCTCCTGAGCAGAGATTTTTTCTGGAAGGTACTTAAGGAAAGCCGTATAGTCCGTGGCTCCTTGATTTTCGGTGAGGAGGCAATTGTAATGATGGAAGGCTGCTCTTTTAATAGATTCCTGGTCATCATGCTGGCTGCCTTGACTATCTGTAATAGTGGTAACAATGTTCCTTGATTTTTTTACAGCGGCCTGCTTATGGAAATATGCCGTATTTTTATCACCTTCCTTTAGCCATATTTCTCGCGACTTGAGCCTCCATTTGATCTCTTCCGCTCTCTTAATTTGAGTTAGCTGTCCCTGTACCTCCCATTCCTTACTTTTCAGTTGATTAGTGAATCCATGATCTTCTATTTGTTTATGGATCTCTTCCAAACTCTGCTGCATTTTTTTCTTTATTTTTTCTGGCTCTTGGTAGCTGACTTTTGCCCAATCCTTGAGCGCTTTCCTTGTGTTTCGAAGTTTTGTTTCCCAAATGAAAATTGGGGAACCTTCCACGTGATTCTTCCATGTGTCTTCTATGATTGACTCGGCCTCAACGCTGTCTCTCCACAAGGGATTATACCTGAATGGGATTGGTCCCAAGTTGGCGTGGGAGTCCAACGTTAATAGAATGGGGAAGTGATCTGAGGCTGTGGCGCTAAGAATTTTGGTGTGGCCTGCTGCAAAGGAGGAAAGAAGGGAAACATTGATCAGAATTCTGTCCAACCTTTCCATAATGTTACCTGGCCCCAATCGTCTATTGTTCCAAGTGAATTTTCTATTTTTTGGAATGATGTCCATCAATTCGTGCTCAGCCATTATAATTTCCAGCTGCCTTCTGAAGGGATCGGGGGTGAAGACGCCCCCCCTTTTCTCATTCGCATGGAGAATTAAATTGAGGTCTCCAGCAAGGATAACATTTGAATTCTGCTCCTTGTCGATTTCCTCCTTCAATTCCTTCCAGCATTGTTCCTTTTCCCGGAAATGGTTGGGGATATAGACATTGTAAATAATTAAGTCACAGCTCTCTTCCTTGTTGACAAGGTTGGTCCTGATCCAGTTTTGCTTGAGGACAGAGGATTTACAATTCCACTGCTGCTTATTCCACATAGTTGTGATTCCTCCAGAGGCTCCTCTGGAATTACTACTGGCCCCTGTGAAAGACTTTTGGGCTTCTATGATTAACTGCATTTCACTCTGATTTTGTTTGGTTTCCTGAATTAGAACAATTTCGGGTCTTTCTGATTGAAGGAGATCTCGAAGGGCCGCTGATTTAGAGGGGTGCCCCATACCCATGCTGTTCCAAGATAGAAGCTTCATCATGAGACATTCGAGCGAGGAGGTGCTCGCCTCTCAAGTTCTTTAGCGGCTGTGTCTTTCTCTTGTGAACCTGTAATAAAAGAATCCATAGGAGTTTGGATCCCTAGAGCTATGTCTTTTTGCGTGCTTTCTTCCCGATGCTGCTTGGCTGATTTTCTGCCTGGTCCAGGTTTCTTGTGGATATCCCGGATGCACCAAGGTCCTTGGAGGAACTTCTGGTAGTTCTGATGGGGGGAGGGCCAAGGACAGGCTGAGATGGGGTCGAAGAGATCAAGGGGGGCTCAATTCGAGTCAGTAATGATTGATCAGGTTGAGGATCATCATAGGTTACCTTCGATTTGTTTTTTGATAAGGTCCTTTCCACTGAGGGAGGAGGGGAGGCTTGGAGGGGGGAAGAGGGGGAGGTTCCGGGGCCTTTGGGGGAAGGAGGGGGAGATGGGAGATCCTCTGAAGCCAGGGATCCAAAGGGGTTGGAGGACGAGGGGAAGACAGAGGGGAAGGGAGGGGTTCCGGAGTGAGGCTTCTCAGACTCAGGGGGAGGATGTGATTTCTTTTTTTTCCTTACTATTTCCCATGATTCCTCAGGGGTTTCAGCATTATTATTGACTTCTGTTTTAGATTTAGAGCACCTATTGGCAAAATGACCATACTCATGACATACCTTACACTTGAAGGGAAGTTGCTCGTAGTCGACCTGTTGAATATGCGTCCACTGATCCACTCTGAGCTTAACTGCCTCTGGAAGACCTTTGCCCAAATCTACCTCCACACAGATCCTCGCGCATGCATGCATATTTTCTTTTGGTTCAGATCTATCCACATATTTGCCTATTGCATTTCCAATCGCTCGAACAGATTCATCAGCCCAACAGTGGAGCGGTAGATGCGGAAGGCGAACCCAAACAGGGACTGCGTTGGGGACATCCATTTCAGGGTCGAAGTCCGGGGTCCAACGGTTGAGATAAAGGCCTCTAGTGTCCATGAAGTATGGCCCATTCCTGAAAATAAGATTGCGATCCTCGACTGTTTCGAAAAGGAAGGTAAAGAAGCCTCTTCCACAAAACCTTATCGCAATTTTCCCCTGGACCATGGCATTCCAATTTCTTTCCACCCAACGCTGAACAGAGCGAGGGGAGGGCCATAGCCCCGTGAACTGGCCAACCAATCCTCGTTCAGCTAATGCAACAGCAGATCTCCTTGGAAGAGAAGGAGGAAGAGGGATTTCCGGAATTTCATCAAGTTTTTTGATAAATTTGGAGGCAGTAGGTCGGATCCTTTCAGAGTTATTCTCAGGAATAAGTGAAGCAAAGGCTTTCTCGAGGTCGGACTGATCTGAAGAAGGAGGATCCATCGAGCCTGGGGCGCTCGACGAAGGGCAAGGGGGGAAAGGGGGGGCAGGAGGCCCAGGATAGCAGAGAAGCAGCAGAAGGCTGCCCTCAAAGGCAGCACGAAAAGCCAGAGACGGGCAGAAGGCCCAGGAAGCAAGCAGTAGGAAGGGCGCAGCGAGGGGAGCCCGCAGAAGGGCCTGCAAGCCCGGCAGCAGGGCTGCCAAGCTCGATCGAGGGCGGTCAGGGCGTCCAGGGGCGGGAGAGCTCCATCTCCAGCGCGCGCGGTTCCCTCATTAATTATATTAATTATTATTAGTTAATATAATTGATTATTATTAATTATTAATTATTATTAATTAATATAATTAATTACTATATTAATATAATTGATTATTATATTAATTAATATATAAATTAATATAATTATAATTATAATTAAAATAATATAATTAATTATTATATTAATTATTATTAATTAATATGATTAATTATTATTAATCATTATTAATATAATAATTAATTATATTAATATAATAATTAATTATATTGATTATTATTGACTATTAATAAATTTTATAATTGTTTGAAAGAATAAATATTTAATGATTATTATTATTATATTAAAATATATATTTTTATAATATGAAATTAATAAGGATGATTAAATTAAAAACCTAATTAATTAATATTGTAAAGTTTAATGGAGAATTATTAATTATTATTATTAATATATTGATATCGGTTTAATTTTTCTTTGATCAGGGGAAACCAGCTTCCACTAATCTCCATACCATTGTCTCTGTTGAGATTATGCGGGTGTTTGATAATTTCAAGAGCTTCTCTGATCTTTCGCTTATGGTGTTGCTCTTCTTTAGCGATAATGGAGGCGTTTTCCAAGAAGACATGGTGCTTAGTTTTCGACGAGTGTTCTGCAAGGGCGGAAGAACGAGACCTTTCATTTTTAATATCAGCTCCATGTTCCTTGAGTCTGGTCTGCAAGGAGCGACCCGTTTCACCAATGTAGCTTTTCCCACATGAGCAATCGATTTTATAGACCCCTTTAAGTTGATGTTTATCAATATTATCCTTAACCGATCTCATACTTTGCCTAATTGTTCCAGGGGCTGAGAATTGCGTGCTTATGTTTTTCCTTCTTAGGACTTTCACAATCTTATTTCTAACTCCATGAATGTAAGGAAGAAAAACCCTACCACCCTCAGGTTGATCTCGGGCTTTAGGTTCATGAGATAACATCCTTTTCTTGGCTTTCTGAATTGCTTTCTTAATCTCATTTTCTTTGTAGCCTAAACCTTTAAAGGTTGAGACTAAATGCTTCTTTTCTTCATCCAAATGATCAGCGTCAGAAATTCGAAGGGCCCTGATAGCAAGAGTGTTTAGAACACCAAGTTTCTGGGCTGGATGATGGTGGGAATTAGCGTGGAGGTAGTTCTCTGTATGGGTAGACTTTCTGAAGACTTTGTGCCCTATGGATCCATCATCTTTTCTCATGATGAAGATGTCTAAAAAAGGAATGCTCATGTTTTCTTCAAGCTCCATAGTGAATTTTATTTCTGAGGAGATGGAATTTAGGTGAATAAAGAACTTGTCAAGCTCTGCTTTACCATGAGTCCATTTTATATTAGTATCATCGACGAATCGCTTCCACCATGCTGGTTTCAGAGGGTAAGAATCCAGGGCCTTCTTTTCAAAATATTCCATGTATAGGTTGGCCACGATTGGTGAAAGGGGGGATCCCATTGCCACTCCAGATGTTTGCTCATAATATGTTCCTTGGAAGGTGAAAACTGTTGATTGCAAGCAGATTTCGGCCAATCTTGCAGTCCCTGGATCAGTAACCTCTTTTATAACCTGAATGGCTTCTTCAAGAGGGATCTTGGTAAATAGGGACACAACGTCAAAGCTGACAAGGAGGTCCTCACGCTCTAATTTCTCATTCTTAATGAGCTTCACAAAGTCATGGGAGTCCTTGATGAAAGAATCAGTGTTTCCGACAATGGGCCTCAGGATTTTTGCAACGTATTTAGCGAGCTCATAGGTTGGGGATCCAATTGTATTGACAATTGGTCTGAGAGGGACTCCTTCTTTATGGATCTTGGGTAGCCCATAAATCCTAGGGATGCATTCACTAGAGGGAATTAATCTCTTTTTTAATTTTTCATCAAGGTTGGATTCCAAAATTGCCTTTTTCACCTCTTTCATAATCCTGGGGATCGGGTTCTTGTTCAGCTTCTTATAACTACCACAATTGAGGTGTTCATTCATTTTGCATATATAATCTTCTTTATCTAGGATCACTGCTGCTCCTCCTTTATCTGCCTTGAGAACCACAATTTTTTCATTGTTACGCAAGGATTTGAAGGCCTTTTGTTCTGTTTTACTCAAATTACTTTTGGGAGTTTTGGCCTTTCTCATAATAAGGGAGCACTCTTGTCTTAATGCTTCCTTATCTTCCAAGGGAAGGTTGTTAATCCCATCTTCTATATTACAAATCATTTTCTCAATAGGAAGGTTTTTCGGGGCAACAACAAATCCAAGACCTTTTCCGAGGACATTAATGACCTCAGGTTCTAAACCTTGGGAAGACAAATTTACGACTTTTCTTTTTAGTTTTGATTCTGATGTGTTGACAAAAGAAGCCATTAAATTTCGATCCAACGCATCCTTATTCGAGAATCCAACCACAGCATGTGAGTTTCTACACACCGAATCAACGGAGTCAAGTTGAATGGGCGCACTTAAAACACGTTCCAAATCAGTATCGTTCTTGTCCCCAACAGCTACATTCATGTCTCTATCCAACGAGTCGTGCTCCATTAAACTTTACAATATTAATTAATTAGGTTTTTAATTTAATCATCCTTATTAATTTCATATTATAAAAGTATCTATTTTAATATAATAATAATAATCATTAAATATTTATTCTTTCAAACAATTATAAAATTTATTAATAGTCAATAATAATCAATATAATTAATTATTATATTAATTATTATATTAATAATGATTAATAATAATTAATGATATTAATTAATAATAATTAATATAATAATTAATTATATTATTTTAATTATAATTATAATTATATTAATTTATATATTAATTAATATAATAATCAATTATATTAATATAGTAATTAATTATATTAATTAATAATAATTAATTAATTAATAATAATCAATTATATTAACTAATAATAATTAATATAATTAATAATAAATAATTAATATAATTAATTACTATATTAATATAATTAATTTTCATATTAATCATTATACTAATAATTAATTATTATATTAATAAAAATTGATATAATTAATTATTGTATTAAATAAATAATAATAATTTAAAATAATTATAATCATTTCAATTAATTTGAATAATAATATACATTATTTAATATTACAAATATTACTAATTACTAATCATTATAATAATAATAGTTGAAGTAATAATAATCGATCTTTCAATTAATATTTCTATTTCTAATTATTATATTATTAATAATAATTAAAAATAATTATAATCATTTTAATTAATTTCAATAATAATATATAATTAATAATACTTATTACTAATTATTATATTGATAATAATAATTAAATTCATAATAATCATTTCAATTAAAAAAAAAAAAACTAATTAAAAAATTAAAAATTAAAATTAATTAATCAATTAAATCATGAGGGAGCCGACTTCTCAAAAATTGAGAACCGACCTTCCCTTCCCTTCTTTTCCCTCCTCATTTCTATTTAAACCCTAAAAGTCTGCTCTTCTTCTATCAAAGCATTCAAGTTGTCCTGATGATGGATCTCGGTTGGGATTCGAAACGTTGGCAGAAAATGGTTCTTACTGTGGATTCTTCGGTGACTAAGTTGAAAGATACTACTACTGAATGACGATATAATTTCTTGAATAAGGATGAAGACAAAACCCTGTAACGAAGATAGCGTATATGAAAGCTTGTGTCATCAACATTGAAATAGTTTGGCTCCATAAGATGTTTTGATGACATGATAGAGCATTGTGAAAATTGACAAAAGTCCAGGAAGGTCGAAGCTCGTTATGATGTAATGAGGAGCCCAACAACTATAACAAATCTCCCAGAAGAATATGTAGCCGATTGTTTGATGAAGACAAGCTGAGGCTTATGGTTATGTCTCCCTAGCTAAGATGGAGTAAGGATCTCCTCCCTGGTTGAGAGGGAGTGATTGTGGACACAGTGTTCTCCATGTGTCATGCAATGTGGCCAGGACTAACAACCATAAGCTTAGTGAAGGCACTGGTAGGGAGAATGGAGGATTGGATAAGCATATGGGACCGATACTCCTTGAGGAATGGGAATCCAAGTAGGATTAGTTTCGAGGACCGATACTCTTTGAGGATTGGGAATTGATAAGAGTAGTCCCGAGGACCGATATTCTTTGAGTATGGGGGAGATATCCAACATAAGAATAGTCCTGTATGGACATACTTAGTGAACGTCCAGATGGGGTATGTGCCTTGAGAGGCGGTAGTGGTGTCCAAATGTTTGCCTCCTAACATTGTGCTCTAATTTAGTGGAGTGTTAGAGCTTGTTAGTCAAGGCCTTGCTATTCTGTAATTGGCAACGTTGGTTATGAGGATGATGCTTGATGATGCTCATCAATCTGAACTGTTCTTTAGAGAATATTTCAATTTGAGAGTATCCTTATATCTTGTTGTGCAATTATGAATACGTCCCTAGTTAAGAGGGAGTGTTGAAAATGTAACTAGGTTCGGTGTTCATAATTATCATTGTACTTGTATCAATATATATTTCTTGTAAAAGAAAAAGAAGAAAAAAATCATTATTATTATTATTTTTTTAGTTAAAGCACGTTCTTCATGCTTCTATGGTTTATTGAGTCAAAAGAAAATTTGTCATGAGTCAATTTATTGTACTTGAGGCAAGTCCCATTTGGACTTTTGGAAGAAAGAGGAAAAATAAGTTTATTTGAGTCAAAAGAGTCAATTTGTCATCCACCACAAGACCAAGTCAGCCTTGCCTGGACAAGTCGATCCAAAAAGGGACCTACTTGACCTCTTGGATGTGTATATAGAGAGAGAAATTCGACCTCATTTGATCACCAATTCACTTTATCGAAATCTGTGCCAAGAAGAGAGAAAAAAGACCAATGAAAATCCAAGGGAGAAGAGCGAAAGTCAAAGGAGGGAGAGTGAAGGTCAAAGAAAAAATCTTGTGATTCCTGCCCTAAATTTTGCCACACGTGCGAAATTTCACACTGTTGCAGGGGCCGAAAATTCAAAGTTTGGAGTCTGGACAGATTTTGAAGGCATTGACTTTGTTGGTTTTGACTTGGTTAAAGAATGATTACAGGAGGGCTGACTTGGGGCTTGTGGGAGGTCTTTGTCTTGTTTTTGGGTCTTGGATTTCTCACTTTGATTTGATTCTATAACAAGAGAAGTTGGTTGGGTTTGCCCCCTTGTGGGGTTTTGCCTTGGCTTGGAGCCTACATATTTGTGTTAATTGTCTTTTGTGATCTTCATGGTTTATGTTTTGGTAATTGTTTGATGAAGAGAACATAATAAAAGAAATAAGAAGCCAACATATATACACAAGCAATTATCAAGTAAGAGAAATCAACCTTAATTTGCTAGCGTATTGGTTTGTCAACATTAAGGTTTCTTGATGGTCATAGGTATTCACAAGGCCAAGACTCGAGAGAAGAAAGGGATTCTTATGATTTATTCCAATGAATACTAAGTTCATGCAACCCTCAAAGAGGTCCCCAAGGCGAGAGAAAGACCTAGGTTTTCCCTCTTGGTGTGGCACCTAGGATAAGAGATTTTATAGATGAAACTTGGGTGGATATCCACCGAACTTGGAGCATAGGTAGCCTAGACGTTGAGCTTGATGTTTGGACCCTTGGATTCCCGAAAATCCACTACCCTAAAATTTCGCTGCAAGCACTACATTTCCATTTACCATTAGGGGACTGGAATTTAGGAGAAAATATGGAGAAAGAGGAGTTTGATCACCAAAATCCTTGGAGTAGTGCCTAGTCCTTTGGGCAATGGAATCTTGAGATGCTTAAGATAAGATAAAACGTCTTCTATGGAGGCTCAAAATCGATGCCCTAGGTACCAATTTCAAACATTTACCCTCTTTAGGATATAATGGAGTTTTATGAAGAATTCAAAGACATTCATTCACTAGGAGAATTCATTACATGCCTTGCATTGGATAACATATGCAATACTCTACTAGAAAAGCTTTCCAAATTTAATCTTCAACAGTTGGGGCACAAATTCGCATATTCTAGACCAACAATTCGATACATTAAGCGCTTACAAAGATACATGCAATATATACATCCATCATTCAAGAAGAAGCTCCATAGAAGAAAAGCAAATGATCTTCCACACATCGAAATGCATCGAAAGAGTCTCCAATAGCTCTAAAAAAAAAGTGCAAGTTCTTTACAAGAGAACCAATCCAACTGCGATGATGATAAGTAACTAAAATGAGCTCTCATCTATTTATACATGATCTATCAAGTCTAATTTTGGCCTAGAAACCCCTCTTAGTTGTCAAATGGAGGGCGAAACTAATTGTGGTTACAAGCCAATGACATAGCCAATGAAAAATCATAAAGATAAACCCACAAGAGGGTCGAAACGCTGACATCATCACTATGTGGGCCTTCTTGAGGCATGCATTGAGCTCTCCTTGTGCCAAAGTGAGTCAAGAGTGCTCTATACATCATCTACTAGGGGTTGGCCCCTAGACATCCATGCAAATCAAGTGGACCCTAGTATTGTGTTTGGGGCACAAAATGGGTCTCAAGGGTCTCGTGGTGATAAAATAGCCTGAATCTGCTCCATTGTCGAGGGCTTGAAGAATGGTGCTAGCAGTGTTGTGAAAATCGCGATCGAGTTTTTCCCTGAAATGATTAAATCACTGATTTTCTCATTTCGAAAAAATCATACTTTTTGTAATTTTTTAAATTTTGCTGATTTTTACCGATTTTATCCCGAATTTTTGTTGTTCTGTTTTCGGACCCTTACCGATTTAATCCCGATCGCAATTATCACAACATTGGGTGTTAGCCCTCTCATGCCTCTGAGGGTGAGACAATCCTTGTTTGAGCCTCAAATAAATTGCCAAACCACGTGTATATTGCTAAGCTGATTGGGGGCATGCTGGTCCAAGTGCATCAACCGACTAGGGGCATGCTGGTCCAAGTGCATCATCTCATGACTAATATGCAACAAAGTGCAGACTGTTGTGGTGTTGTAGGTGCCCATGGAATGAAGTAATGATGCTTTTGCAAGTACAAGAGTCCCATGGCTCTCAATGCTTCTCCGGAGGGTGTCATATGCTCCTCTAGTGGACTTATGCCCTAGTTAAGTTGCCTGAACCATGATAAAACCACCTTGTCAATCACATATAATGTCTAGTGCTACATCCTCACCATCATGTACAATAATTCATTAGTGCGTCTAAGTGAACCAATCTTTGAAAGAATAACTTCGGCGTAAATCACATGTAGACATACATTTGTCGACGCGTTTCGAACCAACTAGTGTGGTTCATCATCAGGACAAGTTGAAGAAACAGATCCAGCTTAGCATGATAAATAGTCTGAGCAGAGTCTCCAACGGCTAAATTAACTAACGGCTAATTTTGACCTTAGGACCCAGGTCAAATTCTTATTTATTAATTTAATATTATTATTATTATTATTATTATTATTTTTCTGATGGAAATAAGTTAAATTAGGTAAAATGGTTGGTTAAATTTGGACAACTAGGTCCAAACTCCATGTTCTGATGCTCAGATTAAGAGGCTAATATTTTTGTTGGATTCCTCTTTCTGAGAGGTGTAAAATCCATATAAAAATAGTCTTAATCCGATGAGCAGAACTTATATTGTGAATTTATTATTCTTAATAAATTATATGTGCAAGGTCAGCCAGTTTTGTAATGTAGGCTCACATGCCCAACAGATGTGTCACACACCCTCATTGATGGATATATATACAAGAAAAGTTGGAGAGAATTTCAACACAACTCAAATCACATCTTCCTCTCTCATCTTAGAGAGTACGCTACCTGGAGGACGAATTTCAGCCACACGTGGGAAGGACGAAGAGGATAGACCGTACGGATTTTCTGCTGCTAGGGTTTCGCAAAAAGTTTGACCAGCGTTGACTTTGGTCAACGCTTGGTCCAATCAAGCTGAAAATTGGTGGAAAGTTCGATTTTTGAAGGCTGTACTATCTGGCACAAAAATCAAGGTCAAAGGGTTGACCGTTTTGCTGTTGCGTTGACTTTTGTAGAATTGACTTGGGTTGACTCACCTACTAGTTGGAGGGATCTTGTGACACATCTGGGCTGGCTGACCAATGGAGACTTTGCTGGTTAAAGCATCCTGTTGACCGCCGAAACGAACACACACATTTTTCCTGTTTCTGATTTGTCTTCTAGATCTGCTTATATGTTCTATCTGCATTTTGCTTAACTACTTGTATGATTGCTGTGAGAAAAGTGAAATTGCTCTTAGCATAGAACATCTACAAAACTTAACATGGTATCAGAGCTGAGGTGAAGACAAATTCTATCTATAGCAATCATCATCGATGTCAATGGATGCCTTTGTGTCGCTGTACATAAAGGATTATATACGCTATCAATGATATACACGTTGTAACGGAAAGATATACAGCGCAGCTGTAGAGGATATGTTTAGGCAGTAAAGGAAGCCGCAGTCATAAGGACATGAGGCTGCAGTCATGAAGAGTCAAGTCGTAGTGATGGAGAGGTATCCGCAGGCTTAAGAGCTCTGGCCAAAGTGCGAAGAGGAGTATTTCTGTGTCTTTTGTTTATGATCTGATTGGCCGAGTAAGGAAGGAGGCTAGCCGAGCTTGTAAAGAGGAGTTCTGGGCATAAAGACAAGGGTTATTCTCTATGCACAGGCCGCTGAGTGATTTTGAGTTTTACAATGGGACAAAAGTCTGTTTTGAGAGGGCCGAGAGGCCCAACAAGGAGCAGGAAGAAGGCCGCAGTACCCTTGACCATCAACGCAGTAATTAAAGAAGTTTGAAGGCTGTATAGTAGGGCTGTCGTAGCAGCCACAGAAAGCCCTAACCAGGGCCGAAATTTCAGGGTCTGTGCATTGGTCGAAATGTATTTGTGGACAGAAATATGACGTCTATCACATGTATGTGCTTGTCTTTTATAATGATGAATTTGCCAGATATTATGGTCCAGATTAGACAGTTTGCAATTCTGGTATAATGGGCTGTAAGAAGATGCTTGGTAAAGCTCCAAGTATAGTCCCTTGAGAGGGGCAACAAGGGCTGTTATAAGGCAGATGCTTTGGAGTCTTAAAAATGGATATATGGAAGAGCTTAAGGGAAGTCAAGTGGGCTTATTATCAGACCCCATCTTCTGTAGTGAAACATGACAATATGACATAGTTTTCTGACAGTGATCTTCTGCACTTATTGTAGTGTCACTTACTCTCATGACAGTTATGCCTAGCAGTGATATTTCAATTTTCACAAGTCCTCCATCTACAAGATGTACTCTATGTACCCAAATTGAAGAAGAACCTTGTGTCTGTATCTGCCATGGAAGACAAAGGATTCAATGTAACTTTCTCTGATGGAAGGTACTCATGTGGAAGAAGAGCTTCAAGGAAGCTATCTCAATTGGTTTTAGAGTTGGTACACTCTACCAGGTTGGAGGGAGTCCGTTGGGAGCTATGACTTGTGATACTATCCGTCAAACCAAACTATGGCACCGAAGATTTGGACACCCTCATTACAAGGCTCTTCCCGAAGCAAGGAAGGTGGTGACAGGGATGCCTGATTTTGGAAATAATCATGAAGGTGTATGTAAGGGCTGTGCTGAAGGAAAACATTCAAGGGGACCTTTCCCCTCAAGTGTCACAAAGACATCTGAGATATTGCAACTGGTCCATTCTGATCTTTCCGGTATGTTGCCTGTAACATCCTTAGGGGGATGTTCTTACTATATGACATTTACTGATGACTTCTCTCGCAAAACCTGGATATACTTCTTGAAGAAGAAGGATGAGGCTTTCATGTGGTTCCGTACCTTCAAAGCCTTGGTGGAAAATATGACCGGAAAGAAGATCAAGATTTTGAGGACTGACAATGGCACTGAATATGAGTCAAATGAGTTCAAAGACTTTTGCAGAGAAGCTGGCATTAAGAGGGAGACTACCACTGCATATACTCCTGAGCAGAATGGTGTTGCTGAACGCAAGAATAGGACTATTGTGGAAGCTGCCCGTGCCATGCTATGTGACTAGGGTCTACCAAAGTTTCTGTGGGGAGAAGCTGCAAATACTGCTGTGTACATTCAAAACCGATGCCCTCATTCCGCTTTGGACTCCAAAACTCTCGAAGAGGTTTTCTCTGGTAAGAAACCTGATGTCTCACATTTTAGAATTTTTGGATGTCCTGTCTATTTTCATGTGCCGAAAGAAAAGAGAAGTAAGCTGGATGCTACTGGAAAGAAAGGAATGTTTGTGGGCTACAGTGAGACTTCTAAGGCATATAGAGTCTATGTACCTGGTCAAAGGGAAGTAGAGATAAGCCATGATGTCACTTTTGACGAAGATGCTTCCCTGAAGAAAGTAGTAGATCTTCCTAGATCTGAAGAAAATCATGAAGAAAGACCTGGAAATCTGGAAGAACCCCAGGATGAGACTATGCCTGATGATGAAGGGTCTATGGACCCTATTGATCCTTCCCCTTCTCTAGGAAAGAGGCCATCATGGCTCAGGGACACCCTCGAAGATGCTAAGGGTCATGCTGCCCCAAGGGGGACATTCCGAGAAAGCAAGAAGCCGTGTAGATACCAAGGGTATCTAGCTGCCATGAGTTCTATTATACAATCTGAACCTGGATCTTTTGAGGAAGCCATCAAGCATCAAGTCTGGAAGGATGCTATGCATGAAGAATATGAGGCTATTATGAAGAATGATGTCTGGGATGTGGTCCCGAGACCGAAGGACAAATCTGTTGTCACCTCTAAATGGCTCTACAAGATTAAACATGGACCTGATGGGAGTGCTGAAAAGTTTAAGGCAAGATTTGTTGCCCGTGGCTTCTCTCAAAAGGAAGGAATTGACTATGACGATATATTTGCACCTGTGGCACGATATACCACCATCCGATCCATCATAGCCCTTGCTACTACGCAAGGATGGAGTCTTCATCAGATGGATGTCAAGACCGCTTTTCTGCATGGTGCAATAAAGGAAGAGGTGTATGTAGAACAACCTCTGGGATTTGAAGTTCAAGATCGAGACACTTATGTCTGCAGGTTGAAGAAAGCCCTCTATGGGTTAAAGCAAGCACCCAGAGCTTGGTATGAGAGGATGGATAGTTACTTGATGAAGCTGGGCTTCACTCGAAGCAATGCTGATCCAAACCTTTACTTTAAGGTTGTGGAAGGAAAGCCTTTCATTCTAGTGCTGTATGTGGACGACCTCTTCCTGACAGATGATGACCCTCTCATTCATCAATGTAAGAGGGAGCTTGCTGCTGAGTTCGAGATGAAAAACCTAGGACTGATGCACTATTTCCTAGGCCTGGAGGTCTGGCAGAGACCTGGAGAGATTTTCCTTTCTCAAGGAAAATATATTGTGAAGCTTCTGGAAAGATTTGGGATGGTGGACTGTAAGTCCGTGTCGACACCAATGGAACTCAACTTTAAGAAGTTGAGTGGCAGCGCTGCAGGGCCTATCTTGGCCAATCCTACTGAGTATCGTCAACTCATAGGAGCTTTGATGTTCTTAGTGAACACCCGTCCGGACATATGTTTTGCAGTGAATACTTTGAGTCAACAGATGGTTGAGCCTCATCATTTTCACTGGGTTGGTGCCAAGAATCTTTTGAGATATCTTCGGGGCACGATAAACCATGGGCTGAGATACACTGCCGGGAGTGTGATACTCCGTGGATATACTGATGCCGATTGGGCTGGCAGTGTGGTGGATCGTAAGAGCACATCTGGATGCTGTTTCAATCTTGGTTCTGCTTCGATCTCATGGATGAGCAGGAAGCAGAAGTCGGTGGCTTTGAGCACCGCGGAGGCCGAATACATTGCTGCTAGTATGGCCTGTTGTGAAGCAGTTTGGTTGAGGAAGCTCTTTAGTGAGCTGTTCCAACATGTGCTAGATACCACTGTGATACTCTGTGATAATCAGAGTGGGATTCGTATGACTGAGAATCCTGTGTTCCACGACCGATCCAAGCATATTGATATCAGGTACCACTTTATCCGGGATATGGTACAACGAGGCGCCGTAAGGCTCGATCATATAGGAACTGATGAGCAGGTCGCGGATATTCTCACTAAGCCCCTGGGGAAGGTCAAGTTCCTAACCTTTCGTGAGAATCTTGGTGTCGTGGAAAGACCCTATGATGTGGGTCCTGTTGGACGATGAGTTCTGGGAGCTCTGGGGGGCTTTGGGGATAGCTTCTCGGAGCTATAAGCACTCATACTGCTCTTGCCCCACCCTTGTGATTATTGAGCTGGTTCGCCACTCATTTATCTGTGCCCCGTATGCATCCTACCCATTGAGTTCAGGGCTCATGGGAAGTACCTCTCATTTGGCCAATGAGGTGTGGAAAAGTTAGAGACTATTAGCAAAGACTGATGGACGCATCAGAGATTGCCGTACTCTCTATCTAGGATGGCATGGTCCAACCACTTGATCTGGGATCAAGATTTGTGAGGTCTGGGACCTCTGGACTGACTATGTCAGTCGGGGAATGATGTCTTTGTGACTGACCCACTTCTGTTCTGAAATAAAGAAGCCAGCAAAGCAAGTTTCGGCGGGATGACTCACGATGTTGATTGCACTAATAAATGGAGTTCTCCCTAGTTGAGAGGGAGTATTAAATTTGGACAACTAGGTCCAAACTCCATGTTCTGATGCTCAGATTAAGAGGCTAATATTTTTGTTGGATTCCTCTTTCTGAGAGGTGTAAAATCCATATAAAAATAGTCTTAATCCGATGAGCAGAACTTATATTGTGAATTTATTATTCTTAATAAATTATATGTGCAAGGTCAGCCAATTTTGTAATGTAGGCTCACATGCCCAACAGATGTGTCACACACCCTCATTGATGGATATATATACAAGAAAAGTTGGAGAGAATTTCAACTCAACTCAAATCACATCTTCCTCTCTCATCTTAGAGAGTACGCTACCTGGAGGACGAATTTCAGCCACACGTGGGAAGGACGAAGAGGACAGACCGTACGGATTTTCTGCTGCTAGGGTTTCGCAGAAAGTTTGACCAGCGTTGACTTTGGTCAACGCTTGGTCCAATCAAGCTGAAAATTGGTGGAAAGTTCGATTTTTGAAGGCCGTACTATCTGGCACAAAAATCAAGGTCAAAGGGTTGACCGTTTTGCTGCTGCGTTGACTTTTGTAGAATTGACTTGGGTTGACTCACCTACTAGTTGGAGGGATCTTGTGACACATCTGGGCTGGCTGACCAATGGAGACTTTGCTGGTTAAAGCATCCTGTTGACCGCCGAAACGAACACACACATTTTTCCTGTTTCTGATTTGTCTTCTAGATCTGCTTATATGTTCTATCTGCATTTTGCTTAACTACTTGTATGATTGCTGTGAGAAAAGTGAAATTGCTCTTAGCATAGAACATCTACAAAACTTAACAGTTCTAAAAGGGAATTTATTTATTTATTTAAATAAATATATATATATATATATATAATAATGTTAGGTTATTAAGGTAAAAGTTAGGATTAATAATTTCAATGGTTGGTTTGAAATGATAATTTATTTATTAAATAATTATTATTGGTATTATACATATATATATATATATATATTTTAATTAAAATCATAATATTAGGTTGAATAGTATTTTTATTCAATAATAATTCAATGGTTAGTTTATTTTTATGGAAGTTAGTTAAAATATAATTTTAAGGTTAAAGATGTAATTATTTATTTATTTAACTTATTTATTAACAATTATATATATATTCTATAATTAAAGTTATAATATTAGGTTATTAAGGTAAAAGTTAGGATTAATGGTTAGATTAAAAAGATAATTTATTTATTTAAATTATTTAATAATTATTATTAAAATTATATATATAAATTAATCATAGGTTGAGAAAGTAACTAAATAATTTATTTATTTATTAATAATCAAATATATATAATTTAAAAAAGGGCACATTGAGACTTCATATGGGGTTTCCCTTCCAAATTTTGGGCTTTAATCTCATAATAGTGTTACCTCCCTAGGTAGGAGTGGTTAATAGACAACCCTATTAGGTGTTCTCAACCCCTAAGGGGAAAGACAAGTCCCAGGTACATCCTTCAATTAATAGGTGGCATGTGAATGATGATGAAATGGATGGTGACACGAGGATCTCAAGGCCAAATGCCATGGGTACAAGGATAACAATGATGAGGGATGTCCACATATTGGGTATATAGATGTAGGAGGGAGCAATTGTGGATACATGAGTTACCCCAACCTTTGTTTTTCCACCCTCTTTATTTGCCTTTTGCCTTTTCTTGATTTTTCGTTGTATTATTGCTCGCGACTCCAGGAAATGAGAGCATGTTGTGAATGATATTATTACCCCCTTAAGGTGGGGCAATTCATCGCCCACTAGGGGTTGGGACGTGCATGGGTTCCTTAATGATGTGGGGGCACATATGGGTCCCTAGGAACCAGGGTGATGGCCATGATAGGCGGCAAATCTCATGTTTGGATTTTGCCCATGTGCTATATTAAATGTCCCGACTATCTTTCACATTTTATGATCTTCTTTTTCTTTTGTTTCTTGCTTGTGGCCATGATATGCTTTTAACTTTCTTTTAGCTGTATCAACCTCGGGCAACATTTCCAGGCTGGACCCAGATATGTGGACAAGAGGTGGGGGGAGTGCCAGACTTATCCAAAGCTTCTTCCTGTTGATGTTGTTGAATGCCTGCAACCCTGGAATCTTAGTTTAGTCAGATGCTGTTGTAGCAACAATGTTATGTCTCTTTTTTTAAAACTGATACACATGACACATCCCCAAGAGTAGGGGATGTGTTCCTGCAGTAGTGTATCTCCCAAGACATGGCACTTTGATCTGGGGGCCATTCTTGAAAGTTAGGATTTGTACCCTGATTTTCAGATATGTCCTTAGCTCAGTGCTGCCCATCCCATGTATTTGCATCATTGAGAACATCCCTCAAGTGTTTGAGAGGCATTAACATAACCCATTTTTTTTCTTAAAATTCAAATTTAAATCTAAAGGGAAAAATGTAAGAGTCAACAATAAACCATAACAACTCAGCTGCCTCCAAGCAGGGTGATCGTTGTTTGTAAATCCAGTGACCTGCAAAATTGGTGAACAGTGAAGAGATCTGTTTTCTCACAGCTCGAGGTATCTAAAAGTTGTTGTTTCATAGTCCAGGCAAATGAAGGTAGTAGTTATGAACATTGATATTTTGGAATTCAAATAATTGCGAGACTTAATTCAATTGCCTATGTATCTAGTTTGACTTTTCTTATCTGGATCTTTTAATCCTGATTTCTAGTTCATTGATGGTTGATCAATGTATTATGGTTGCATACTGTAAGTGTAATTGTTATAATTTATGCAAATTGATTTATTGTTACATGTCTAATATATTTATTTATATTCCTGTGAAACTGTGTAACATCCCCTATTCTAACCCCTTGCCTCTGCTTGAGTCCCCTTCCATCCCTGACCTTACTTACGTTTCTTTAGATTTTTGGCTGCCCTCCATACCTTGCCCCCTTTGACCTATTCCTGCATCCCCCCATCGTTTAAGATTTAGGATAACTGATTTTCTTCTCATTTAAAAATGATTTTTGATGCATATAAATGCATGATGGAGGCATATAGGAACTTTTATAGTTACATATATTTATTTTTTGTTTCGTATGTAGTAATACTATACCGTACCTCTCAATCTGAGTTTAATGTTTTCATTTACCACTCTCCTCAGTTCCTGCACTGTATATAATTATTAAGATAAGTCCACAATTGAAGACTTAGAAATCGTAATCAGACATAACTGCTTTATTTTTTTAAACATACAAGTATAATATAACAAAGAAGAAAACTTAATCAATCTTGCTTATTTGTTGTGCAGCAGATGATAAGTCAACTACTTATGAGGAGCTTAGGAAAAAGTTACATAAGCGCATTGAGGAGTTGCAAGCCAAGCGTCATGTCACAGTTGCTGATGATGCTCATAATTGGAAAAATGAGAAGAAAAAAGACACTAAAATAAGAAAGCGGAAACAAGAAGCAGCAGCTTCAGCCACTACATCTTCAGGTGCCACTGTAACTCAAGAAACAGTTCCTGCAAAGCGTCAGAAGGAAAGTGTCACTAAAACAAGAAAGGTGACTGACATCTAAAACATTGTGTACTGTATTTGGCTATGTTTTTTACAGAGTAAAGTGATTTCTAAATCAGTCACCTTTCTGTATGCATTAGTTTTGAAAGTGAGCAATTATCTCTTTGTGATATCCTGTTATGTAAAGCACATAAATGTGCAGACTCTCCTCCTGTTTAAGTGTTTTAACTTTTAAGCTTCTAAAGTGATTTTAGTGCCTTATATAACATGAACAATTAAGTGGCTGTGACGAAGCAAGTTTGCTTCTGTTGATTCATCAAGTGACAAAACAGTGAGCTAGAATTGGCAAGGAATATTACATAAACCCTCAAAGAATTTGTTGCAAAGTATGAGATTCCACACAGCAAGAAATTCTGAAATTGTATTTCAGATTAGGCTGTAATGTCATGGGCAGTAGTTAGTAGCTACCTGGTGGTACCACCCCTTGTGCCCTAAAAGTTTTTTAGATATATACAAGTTTTTGTTGAAAATTTGCTTTTGGTGTAGGATTATTCATGAAATTTGATAATTGTGCTGCCAAGTATTTCATGTTATGAATTGCCAGCTATATCAGGTTGTTTGTCTTGTAAAGTGGCCCAATTTTAACTGGTTATGGCTTTTGAATGGATAAATGTGAAGAAAGATGCAACTTCTTGAAAGTTAGCTGCTGGTCAAAGGTTCAAATGCGAACTCTTTATTAATTATGACGTATTCCTGGATGGTTGGAACCCTATGTTTTATTATCTGGTAGAAGCATAGATTTTTTCCCTTAAATTTCTTTACGGATTATTGGAAAGTAGTTTTATTAAACCCAGCATCCTTTTATTTTTGCTAATGGATTTTACTCAAATTTCTACAATATTATGCATGTAGAGCCCCTTCATATCTTGTTAATGTTTCAGGATTCGTTGTGTTATTCGACATCTACACTATATACTAAATTCTTGGAAGATATTTTTTGTTAATTCATTAGTGGGTGTGTTTAAGGATAATGCACCTGTCTACATAATTATATGATGAAATGATATGATTTGAGCAGATTGGTCTTAAAAGCTTTTGGTTGGGATTCAGTTGTTTTCTCAAAATTGTTTGATGTTATTCAGGTTTTTCTCTTTTGGTCTCTTATTTGGAATCCTAATTTTTATTTTGTGCATTGCTCCCAATCTTATACTCAGGATCTGATACAAGACAATACTTCCAATTTTGAGTTTGGACGTGTTAAAATTAGTGTTGGGAGTGAAAATACTAAAGAGACACATAAAAAGCGGAAGGAATCTAAAGGACAGCTTCTTGAAAAGGTTTGCAATGGGAAAACATTTCCCATGGATTTTGCCTCAAATATTTTTCCCGCACTAAAAATTATGAAAGCAAACAAGAGCTTAAAATGATCTTTAAACTGGATAGTTACAAAGTTACTTGACATGTTCAGTTAAATTACTTTTTTTTTTGATTTCTCATGGCACAGGCAACAAAGTTGCATTCAACAATGCAAGATCCAGAAAAGGGCCAGGTGCAACCTCTGTTTTTTCATGAAGCTCGTCTAATAACTCTCTGGTTCAAGTTTGAGAAACATTTTGCTCAATCTTGAAAGTATATGAATGCTTTTGATGTTTGAACTTTGAATTTTAAAGCGCTGCATTTTTTTTCATTTACATGCCGTAAATATTGGTTTCTAAAATATCTTTTCCATGAATTCAGTGTTGCATGTTTTTCCCTTTTGGTTGTTATATTTCTATTATCTCATGAACAATATTTATGTCTTGCCAAATATATGTGAGGTACTGCATTGAATTTTCTTACTAGTTATTAGTATGTCATGACATTCATTTACGGAATGGTATTTATTTTTACTGTCATATTATATTTCAAGGAAAAGTTCAACCCTGTGGTGATTTTCAGTCAGAGTACATTGCCAATTAAAGGAGGGAATCTGTAATTAACCACCAAATCTTGTGGCCCTGGATAGAAAAATATGTATTTCTGGACAGGCACAAAAGGCATCAGTCCCTTACAGTAGGCGATCCTAACATATTTCCATTATTCCCAGCATTACAAGTACATCTGAGAGGCAGTTCTATTAGCCTGTCTCTATTCATTTTGCCTTGCTCCAAGATGTCTTGATTATGGATCTCCTATGACATATTTTGAGGTTTTCTTGGGAAGATTGTTTGTCCAGGATAAAGGAAAAATACAACTGTGGGTTTGAGGACCCTACACCAAGGGCAGGTGGCTTATGATAGTTTAACAATCAGTTTGAATGGTTAGGTTTTGTACTTATTCTGAAGTTTTTCTCTTCGAAAATGGTGAAAAGCTTGAAACCATTTTCTTCAATGATGAAGGTATTTACAGTCACCAGATTGCAGGAGGTTGGCTTGTGTTCTTGCTTGCAAGCACATGATTTCACTCGTCACCAGCCACTGCCAGGTTTGATCTATGTTGCCAGGAGTTGAGGTTGTAATGTTTTGATTTTGTGAGCACACACAACATTTGATCAGATTGTATGGTAGTTACTGCAATGCTCAGTAAATAAGATTTGGTGTAAGCTACACTTGCATAAAAGTTGGACCTGTAGAAGCTGACACAGTAAATGCTAAGTCAATTGAACGCATGCTTACATGTCTTGTTCTTGCACACAAATGCAAGCTGCTATTGGGCTTTTGGGAACTTTTCAGAAAACTCTAACTATGCCTACACCCCTCCACAATGTGGCAAAAATTAGTGGTCCTGGTGTCAGTCTATGCTGGACTTCTTCTATAAAGCATAATCTATTGTAAGAATTTCTTGTTGACTTATGAAGCTGATTGCTTGGTCTAAATAATCTACTGCAGTAGTTGTTGTAAATTCCATAAACTAGATTGCTATGTTCAAAGATGAACCACAACTCCTGAAGGGTGAATTGCCATAGACTTGTTGGAATAAATTGCTACCAAAGCTGTATCAACTATGTGCAATAAGGATTTAACATTTGTATACGAACAGTTTAATAATTTTCAATGTACAGAAATCAAAATTTGAGGGTCAAAACTTGAGTTTATTGTAGTACAAGAGAATACACAGAAACTTGTCTTGGGTCAAAACACGTGTCTGGGCTTGGGAGGAAATAAAACTCCTGTGGCTGTGATGGCAATGCACGCATATTATAGGAATAATTGGCAGGTTAAGGCTTATTGGAGGAAAAAGTGGTGGAATATTCACATATGTGAGTCTTTGATCCATACACAGGTTCTTCCATGGCTATTTCTATTCATTGTAGTCTAAGACAAATGTTATGATAAAGGGTCTATCCTCAGCAAGGGATCGCACAATTGTGAATACTTAATCTCTACCTAACTTCTTATCTTAGGGTATCTACACACCATACACACTATATGCGACTTGAATTAGCCAAGACATTACTTGATAATTGCCTTTACAAATAAACCGAAAACTTTAAGACCAAGGAGGAAATTCTCCAACGTAAAGTTCTATCTAGAATCTAGATAATGTCACATATGATGTGTCTACCTTGGGAAATAGATATGAGCATGAGTGAAGGTTCTATTTCCTCAATGATTGGGTCACCATTTGTACTTTAACTTAGTGAAGTAGAACAATAAAGAAACAAATTATATTGATGTCGATGAATGAACAAAGGTCAAGAATGTACATAAAAAAACAATGGCAATGTGTGAGAGTGTTTGTATGGTAATGTATTCTACATTGTAGGAAGAATTGGCAAGGTAGTTAAGATCTGTCTAACGAAAAATTGGTGGAACCCTTATGTATGTTAGGCCTCGATCTATCCACAGGGCCCTTTGTGTCTATATTCCTCTTCATTATAGTTGACAATCAATGTTAAGATGAGGGGCCTATCCACAACAAAAGAAGTTGCAAGGGTAACTACTTAATCTTATGTAACATATGTCTTAGGGATATCTACACAATAGGTGGGGCTTGGATCAACCAAGCCATGACTTGATCATTGCATCATAGACAAAATTATAATGTTAAGAGTCAAGACCAGTGAGGTCTCTTTTACCACAACATCTAACAAGCCTTGGAGAGGGAAACCCCACAAGACAAAGAGCTAGACTAAGTGTTAACAATGGGACAATGGCCCACTGTCACCACAACCAAGGTCCCTTGCTCTTTATAGACTTTCATCGATGGGAGGAGTCCCGGTATGCAGGAGATCACTTAGAATAGACATGCTAGGTATATGGCACAAAGTGATCAAGCTAGAGATAATTTGAAAGAGAGACTCAATAAAGGTACAAGGCTTCAAGGAAGCGAAACGCTCTCTAAGAAAATCCCTAAAAAAAGAAGGCACAAGACCTAGGGTTTTGAGGTTTTTCGATGGTAATAGATATTTGTGGTTTGACGGTAAGTCACATGGGCAAAGCCCGGGCAGACCGAAGTTCAAATCTCATTGAGTACAATGACCTGCTGTGGTGGCAGCTAGAGGGGCAGATTCCCCTTTCCCGTGAGTCTGCTCTTGCTAAAATCATAGGAACTTAGTATACCCGACTTGTAGGTGGTTGGTTATGCTCTTGGTGTTATAGTGGCAGCTATGAGGTTTGATCCTTGGTCTCCCATAGATTAGGCCTGGCAGTTACCGATTCACCATGTGGTTAAAAAAAAAAGATATTCACAAGGTCAAGGCTCGAGAGAAAAGACTTCTTGAGATATACTTCAACAAGTAGTAAGCTCATACAACCTTCAAAGAAATCCTCTAGTTGAGGGAGAAGAAACTAGGGTTTCCCTCTTGGAGCAACAACTAGGGAAAGAGATTTTATGGATGAAACTTGAGTGGATGCCCACCAAACTTGGAGCATAGGTAACCTAGACCCTAAGCTTGATGTTTAGGCTCTCAAATTCCCAAAAAGTCTTCTCCCTAAAATTTCACTGCAAGCCCTAGATTTTCTCCCTAGCCTTAAAGGACCAAATTTTAGGAGGAAAATTATGGATGAAAAGTAGAGATGACCACCAAGGATTTGGATTAGTGCCTTGTCCTTTGGGCATATGGAGTCATAGGATATTCAAGATGAGCTAAATCGTCTCTAAGGAGGCTTAAAAATGATGCCCTAGGTACCACGTTTAAGCATTTACCCACTTCAAAGATAATGGAATTTCATGGAGAGTTCAGGGGTTTCCTCCCCTAGGAACATTCATTACATGCCATACATGAATAACATATGCAATACTCAAATAGAAAGCCTTCCAAAATTAATTTTCAATAAGTAGGGCACAATTAACGCATTCTAGAAGCAACAATTCTATACATTAAACAAATTCAAGAGAAAAATTCCATCAGCATCAAGCACTTACAAGATGACATGCAATACATCCATCCAAGATCCAAGAAATAGCTCCAAAAAAGAAATGGGAATTAGATCCCAATGTTAAAATGCATTCCAAAATATTCTCCAATAGCTAAAGAAACAAGTACGAATTTTTCTCAAGAGATTTAATCCAAATGTGATGATGACGAGTATGTTAATTTGGTAGCTTAGGGACAAATTCCCTCCTTTGGACAACCTTCCTCATCAAGAAAGACCCTTACTAGCCCTTAGAAGAATTTAATTTGGTCAAGGAAAAATATATTTTTTACTGAAAATGTAACCAGTTTCGATCTTCAGAATTGTTGTTGTACTCATTTCAATATGTATCCTATGTAATAAATAAAAGAAGAAAATAAAACGTTATTATTATTGAAGCATGGGTTTCATGCTTCTTATTGATGGTCCAATAGCTAAAGAAACAAGTACGATTTTTTCTCAAGAGATCTAATCCAAATGTGATGATGATGAGTATGTTAATTTGGTAGCTTAGGGACAAATTCCCTCCTTTGGACAACCTTCCTCATCAAGAAAGACCCTTACTAGCCTTTAGAAGAATTTAATTTGGTCAAGGAAAAAGTTAATTTTTACTGAAAATGTAACTAGTTTCGATCTTTAGAATTGTTGTTGTACTCATTTGAATATGTATCCTAAGTAATAAACAAAAGAAGAAAAGAATAAGTTATTATTATTGAAGCATGGGTTTCATGCGTCTTATTGATGGTCTTCTAGGTAAAAGCATGTTCTTCATGCTTCTAGGGTTTGTTACGTCTTAGGATTTATTGTCACAAGTCAAAGGAGTCAACATCATGTTTATAAGACCCTTTTGGGCAAAATTTAATTGGAAAAAGAATTTATTTTGAATCTAGAAAGTCTTGGAAACTCTGAAAGTACATGTCGGCCTAAAGGAGGGAACTCGACCCCTTGGGAAGGCTATATAAAGGAGCAATTCGACCTCATTTGGTATCCACTCAACAAGAAGTTCGATCTCTCAAGAAAGAATTCGATCTATAGCTAGGAAGTAGGAAGAAGGAAGAGCGAAAGTCTAGAAGGCAAGAAGAATCTATGGAGAAAGCGAAATTTTTGTTTTTGGGTTCTATATCTCTCACATGTGCGAAATTTTAAGGTTTTTGGTGCTGTAAAGGGAGGCTGAAATTGCAAGTCCGAGCTGCAGGAAGACGAAGTGCAATATCTTGTGGCTGGAAGGAAGAATACTGTATCTTGACCTCGTCGACCTTGAGAGGAGCCGTCTTGCTCTAGGAAGGTCTCAGGAGGAAGCTAAGTGAGGGTTTCTGTAGTAGCCATAAGGACGGAATTACAGGGTGGAAGTTGCACAATGAGTTGCAGTGTTGAAGCTTATAGGTCAAAGTTGTAGTTTGAAGCGGATTGGTGTAGGATCAAGGAAGGACTTGTTGGAAGGGATGACTTGGTACTTGGAGAAGGACTTGGTCTAAGGGTTGTGTCTTTGTGTCTCATTTGAAGCATATTATATAAGAAAAGAGTTTTTTGGGTTTCCCCTTGGAGGGGTTTCGCCTTGGATGAGAGCCTAATATCCGTGTTCTCTATTGTTACTATTTTTGTTCTTAATATGTGTTTGATGAAAAGATCTAGGTAAAGAACAAAAGAAGACTAAATAAGTTCACAAGCAGATTGTTAAGATTAGGTATGTTCTATGCTAGAGCAATTTATTTAAATTTTCACAGTTAGCAATCACATCAGCATTAAGATAAACTGTAGATAGAACATAAATATAAATCGCAGAAGACAAGCCAAGGCAAGAGGACACAAGATATGGCGCGAGCCAGGGACAAACCCCACAATGTGTGGGGAAACCCTTTGATCAAATCTTCTTTTATCTTCAAAGTTCAGCAGAGAAAGTGAGAGATAATACATTTACAATAGAAGTCAATACGTTGACTTTTGATATCGCATGAGATCAGTTGAAGACATATTGCTTCAACTGATTCTCTTAAGTGACTCCTTCACCTATCTTAGTGCAGCATCTCGTCCATTTGTTGCACCTAGCCATGTGACACCATGCTGTATTAACACAGTTTTGAACCCGATGACAGAGCTGCTCTCGTCTGCTCTCATCATCATGCTGCTCATTATTTATCCTGCCCACTGTGCTACATCTTCCATCATCATGTTGTTTCATTCATCATCATTCATCACTTAATGAGAGGATTATACACCATGATTGTTCCGAGAGGCTGAGATGATCTTTGTACCTTCATATTAGTGTCACCAAGATCAAGTTTGCAAGATCATCTTCTATACCACCATTCATTGAGTTATGAGAGTTATATCGAGATCAAGTCATGATCCTATAACTATCATAAGACTGTAATTAATAACATATCACAGAGATCATTCCTTACCATCAATATATACATTGGTCACCAAGTATAAGTAATCATATGTACATTAATAGCCTTATAGATCTGACTGGGATATCATCATGATCTTCTATACTAAGATCTGTCGAGAATGTGCCTCTGTTTACTCATGCGAAGATCTCAGTGATTGTCTGCGTTGGAGGTGTCTTTAATCCGTCTGTCCTTATACACATCCGAGGTGGAGATATACTCTTAAGCACTTGCCCTAATGCGGATCTGCTTCTGGGTTCTATCCCTTCTTGTTTGTGGGTCCTGGCATTCATATTCACATGAAATTTCAGAGATGAAACTTCTCTGTCAGCGTGAACAGGTTTCCTGTGAACAGGTCTTTCTTTTGACTGCATTCTCATTTATCTGAATATTAGTGTTATCATGTACAATGCATATGAGACTCATTGATCTGTGTAATAGTGTCAACATGTACAACGTGAATATTGACTACGTGAATATCTCCGATGACGGCGTGAACAATGACTATGTGAATATCTCCCATGACTGCATAAACATATTTGTTATGACTGTGTGAAACCAGCGTATAACACCATAGCGTATCCACATCATATATCATTCACTATGAACAGTGTGTATGTACAGCGTATAAGGTCTCCATGATTTGCATATAAGAAGTCTTCATGATCTGCATAAAATCCTCATCATGAACTGTGTATAGGTTTCCATGAACAGCGTAAGAATGTCTTCCCTTACTGCGGTTAGGAGACTCCATTATAGGACTGCGTTCAGAAGTGTTAGGGCTTCTTGAACAGCATGTAGGCTAGGGCATCATCTGCATATAAGCTAGGGCATCATACTTGGCCCAACGTACTCTTTAACGTTTCTCCTTCTCCAAAAACCCAAGACGTGGAGAGGAGATCACTTAAAGAGTGTGTCTAAATGACATCAAATCCTCTTATATTTATACTAAAATGAGGGTGATGAATAGACACGTCGGTTGGGCTTCTAGAGCCTACATAAGAGCTGGTCGGCTTGATAATAATTACATAAACAAAATAAATTCATATCTCCATAAATACTTATCGGAATCAGATGATCTTTGGATCAATCCTACACCTCTCGACGAGAGGGATCCAATAAAAATATCAGCTGCCAGAAATAAGCTAACCCACATGGAGTTTGGCCCTAGTTGCCAATTTAACACTCCCTCTCAACTAGGGAGAACTCCATCCGCTGATCCATATGTACGACTGTACTATCTCTGCCATTAGTGCCTTGCACTACTCTGCCTAGCTCTGCTGGCTCTGCTTAGCTCTGCTGGCTTTGCTCCGCTCTGCTCAGCTCTGCTGGCTTTGCTCTGCTTTGCTTAGCGTTGTTGGCTCTGCTAGCTCTGCTCTGCTCTGCTCAGCTCTGCTGGCTCTGCTCTGCTCTGCTCATCTCCGCTGAACTATGAAGAAGAAGAATTGATCGAGAATGCGTCATATCATTCTCTACTGACCTGAAGTCAGTCTCAGAGTGCATACCACTGGTCCCATACCAGTCTCAACTGACTTGAAGTCAGCTTCATAGTAAGTACCACTCCTACCACTGGTCCCAGACCAGTATCGCAGTCTCAGAGAGTGTACCACTGGTCCCAGACCAGTCTCAACCAACCCGAAGTCAACGTCATAGTATGTACCACTCTCACTGGTCCCAGACCAGTACTGCACTGACACGATGTCAGTCTCGGAGTATGTACCACTGGTCCCAGACCAGTACTGCACTGACACGAAGTCAGTCTCGGAGTATGTACCACTGGTCCCAGACCAGTCTTAGCCGACCCGAAGTCAGCGTCATAGCATGTACAACTCCTACAACTGGTCCCAGACCAGTATCATTGATCCCAGATCAATGGAGGTCATCCTAGCGTAGGGAGTACGGTAGATACAACGATGCGTCCATCGGTACTACTATGGTCCCTAACTTCATTTCCCTACTCATTGATCAGATGAGAGGTACTTCCCATTAGCCCCAGACTGCATGGGTAGGATGCCTCGACAGGAGAACTTAATCAATCCTGTCCTCACAGGAGAACACATTAATCCTGCTACAATCGCCATGGAGAACACATCAATCCAGGCCTCACAGGAGAACACATCAATCCTGCTACAATCGCCATGGAGAACACATCAATCCAGGCCTCACAGGAGAACACATCAATCCTGCTACAATCGCCATGGAGAACACATCAATCCAGGCCTCACAGGAGAACTAATCATCCTGCTACACAAGAGAGCGTATCATCTTGTCCCACAAGAGAGCGAATCATCTTGTTCCAGTACGCACCACTAGGGGAGGGTGAGTCACCCTGTGGTCGTATGTTGCTCCAATAGAACTGCAAGCCCCCCAGAGCTCCCAGAGCTCAATGTATGCAACATGCAGGACCCTTTTACAAAGGTCTCTCGATGACTCCAAGTCGTTCGGGAAAATCACAAATTTGATCTTTCCTCAGGGCTTTGTCCTGTACATCATCTTAGTGCGATGGAGCCTCCTTGATCATCGACTTACCATATCCCAGATAAGGCAGTATTTGATGTCTATCTGTTGGAGCAATTGTCGAATATGAGATTCCTCAATAATTGAATCCCACCTCTAGTTGTCACAGAGAATCACAGTGGTATTCATCATGTGTACAAACAGCTCACTGAAGAGTTTCAACAACCAGATTGCCTCACAGAAGGCCATGCTATCAGCAATGTATTCTGCTCAGAGTCATCGATTTCTGCTTCCTGCTCATCCAGGATATCGAGGCAGATTCCAAAGAGAAACAACACTGGGAAGTGCTCTAGTGATCCTCCATACTGCCTGCCCACTCATCATTCGAATAATCATGTGGTTTCATATTTCCGCCAGTGTATCCATGAGAGATTGTGCCCTGAAGATATCTCAGAAGATTCTTGGCACCAATCCAGTGAGGCTCAAATATGAGCTCACCATGCTAACTGCATCCCATATGTCTAGACGGAGGTTCTCCAAGTACATCAATGTGAATGAGTTTATGAAACTCAAAGGCATTTCCCAAATCTGGTCCGACATCATTACCATATAACTTTTGAAAGTTAAGATCCTCGAGGCAGTCACAAGCTTGCAGCTTATCTTCTCACATTCAGAATCCAACTCCCTCTGTCTCCTATAAATGAGAGGGTCTGCACCTGTCGACATAGGTGCCGGTACGAGAGGTTTATCATCCACAACCTTCGAGTAATGGTTTGGATCGGTTTCACTCCTAGTGAATCTCAGCTTGCATTAAACAGCTATCAATCCTCTCATATTATGCCCAAGGTGTTTTTTCTTCAAGCCATAGAGGGCTTTCTTCCATCAAACTCCTCGGGTTGTTCCAAACCTGTGAACCTGCTGCATGAGGGGAAACGTCCCCTTATAATATTTTCCTTCGGTACATTTCAGACATGTACCTTCATGCTTCTTTTTGAATTCAGGCATCCTAGTCACCATCTGACTCACAGACCTCCAGTGCTGAGTCAATGGACATGGTCCCTAGTGGACTTCCTGCAACTTGATACAACCCTGAACTCAAAACATCTTTAAAAGATCTATTTTCAAACACATACCTTTCATCAATAAGTGCCACCCTGTAACCTTTGACTCCCATTTCCGAGATGGACATCAGGTTCGATCAGGTACATAAAAGAGATTTTGGGGTTCCTTGCTTTCCTGGAAGAGTCGACCATTTCCTTGATGACCTGCATTAACAGTCATTCCTTTGATCATTGAAGATGTCCCAAGAATGATTGTTATCTTCATCAAGAGATGTGTCTTTGCCATTCGAACACTCCTTCGCATAACGACCGAACTTATTTCAACAAGGCATCCGCCTTTCCTTCCACCCTTAGATCCGAACTTCCCAATGAAGTGATCTTAAGATGGACCATCATAATCTTCCGCTGCGCCACTCTGATAACATTCTCTGCTTTGACTTCACCCTAGGTGAATTATGAGGAACCCATTGATCCTTCTGTCTTGTCCCAACTGTCTTCGGTGATTGCTCTTTCACTCTTGCTTGGGCATTGTCTTCACCTCAGCTCTGATACCATGTTAAGATTAGGTATGTTCTATGCTAGAGCAATTTATTTAAATTTTCACAGTTAGCAATCACATCAACATTAAGATAAACTGCAGATAGAACATAAATATAAATTGCAGAAGACAAGCCAAGGCAAGAGGACACAAGATATGGCGCGAGCCAGGGACAAACCCCACAATGTGTGGGGAAACCCTTTGATCAAATCTTCTTTTATCTTCAAAGTTCAGTAGAGAAAGTGAGAGATAATACATTTACAATAGAAGTCAATACGTTGACTTTTGATATCGCATGAGATCAGTTGAAGACATATTGCTTCAACTGATTCTCTTAAGTGACTCCTTCACCTATCTTAGTGCAGCATCTCGTCCATTTGTTGCACCTAGCCATGTGACACCATGCTGTATTAACACAGTTTTGAACCTGATGACAGAGCTGCTCTCATCTGCTCTCATCATCATGCTGCTCATTATTTATCCTGCCCACTGTGCTACATCTTCCATCATCATGTTGTTTCATTCATCATCATTCATCACTTAATGAGAGGATTATACACCATGACTGTTCCGAGAGGCTGAGATGATCTTTGTACCTTCATATTAGTGTCACCAAGATCAAGTTTGCAAGATCATCTTCTATACCACCATTCACTGAGTTATGAGAGTTATATCGAGATCAAGTCATGATCCTATAACTATCATAAGACTGTAATTAATAACATATCACAGAGATCATTCCTTACCATCAATATATACATTGGTCACCAAGTATAAGTAATCATATGTACATTAATATCCTTATAGATCTGACTGGGATATCATCATGATCTTCTATACTAAGATCTGCCGAGAATGTGCCTCTGTTTACTCATGCGAAGATCTCAGTGATTGTCTGCGTTGGAGGTGTCTTTAATCCGTCTGTCCTTATACACATCCGAGGTGGAGATATACTCTTAAGCACTTGCCCTAATGCGGATTTGCTTCTGGGTTCTATCCCTTCTTGTTTGAGGGTCCTGGAATTCATATTCACATGAAATTTCAGAGATGAAACTTCTCTGTCAGCGTGCACAGGTTTCCTGTGAACAGGTCTTTCTTTTGACTGCATTCTCATTTATCTGAATATTAGTGTTATCATGTACAACGCATATGAGACTCATTGATCTGTGTAATAGTGTCAACATGTACAGCGTGAATATTGACTACGTGAATATCTCCGATGACGGCGTGAACAATGACTATGTGAATATCTCCCATGACTGCATAAACATATTTGTTATGACTGCGTGAAACCAGCGTATAACACCATAGCGTAGCCACATCATATATCATTCACTATGAACAGTGTGTATGTACAGCGTATAAGGTCTCCATGATTTGCATATAAGAAGTCTTCATGATCTGCATAAAATCCTCATCATGAACTGTGTATAGGTTTCCATGAACAGCGTAAGAATGTCTTCCCTTACTGCGGTTAGGAGACTCCATTATAGGACTGCGTTCAGAAGTGTTAGGGCTTCTTGAACAACATGTAGGCTAGGGCATCATCTGCATATAAGCTAGGGCATCATACTTGGCCCAACGTACTCTTTAACGTTTCTCCTTCTCCAAAAACCCAAGACGAGGAGAGGAGATCACTTAAAGAGTGTGTCTAAATGACATCAAATCCTCTTATATTTATACTAAAATGAGGGTGATGAATAGACACGTCGGTTGGGCTTCTAGAGCCTACATAAGAGCTGGTCGGCTTGATAATAATTACATAAACAAAATAAATTCATATCTCCATAAATACTTATCGGAATTGGATGATCTTTGGATCAATCCTACACCTCTCAACGAGAGGGATCCAATAAAAATATCATCTGCCAGAAATAAGCTAACCCACATGGAGTTTGGCCCTAGTTGCCAATTTAACACAGATATTAAGGTTAAGGAAAATTGAATTAATAAGCTACCACTCTAAATATTCCAACATGCTATTGGAGCTAAGGTGAACAAGAAGGCAACTAGAAGAAGTGTCTTGTGGACACAAGGAAGGGTTTGCTTGTCAAGGGGAATCATTTGTGGAAGAAAGAAAGTAGAGGACCTATTAGTCTGGAAGGAGGGTTTCTACTTGAAGAAAATCAAGTATACATCAAGCTCTCATCAAAGGAAGGCTTGAGAGGAAGATTACAAGAAGGTTGTGATATCTATTGTAAAGAAATCTATTTGGAAGGTACATTTGAAAGAAGCATCAAAGGATCTTGGTATCATTCATCGCTCTTGGAAGCTATTGTTGGAGAATCCTAGAAACATCTTTCAAGAACATTATTGAAGTTTCTTCAAAGGTCTTGAGGGCATCAAGAAAGATTAAAGACATCATCAAGGAAGAAGAAAGTCTTAGTTATCAAGTAAGTATCATATTATTACTCAATGTCTGAATCTACAGGTCATATGGGTTCTTTCTACAAGGAGAGGAATAATCTTGTTGGAGCATCAAATTGCCTAGCATGGAAGAAAAGGATTGACCTGGCACCCACAAAGCATGAGGTAATGGAATATGTTATTGGGGAAATTACTGTACCTATCAAAGACAAGACTCAAGAGCTAGCAAAAATAGCATAAAGGGGAAGTGAGGGCACAAAGGATCATAGTTGAATTCATTAAGGATCCTCTTGTTCCATTTGTTGCAAATTTGAAGACTTCCAAGGCTATGTATGACAAGCTAGTGAACTAGTACTCTGTAAGTATGTCAGGACAAAAGATGTCTTTGTGGAATAAACTATATAGAATGAAGAAATCAAAGGATGAGGATATGGCATCCTTTCTCATGAAAACCTCTCAATTAAGAGGCCATCTGCAAGGGCTTGGAAAATCAATTTCTGATTCGGAAATGACTATCTGTGTACTAAATGCATTGCCACCAGAATGGAACAACTTTGCAACAAGCATCGACTCTAAGAAAGATTCAACTCCCTTCGATGAGTTGTGGGCTCAATGCATTTTGGATGAATCTAGGATCAAGGTCAAGGATGACATTGGATCAAATGAGCAATCTCAAGCCTTTCTAGCTAGAGTCAAGAAGCTAAAGAAGGGAAGATTTGGAAAGTCCAAGAAGAAAGATATGACTAAGGTTCAATGCTTTAAGTGCAATGAGTTTGGACACTTTAAGAGGGACTGTTCAAGCCAATAGAACAACAAGAGAAAGGAGAGAAGTGAAGCTCGTGAGTTGAGACTGTGGGAGAACCTGAGAGGAAGCCGAAGAAAGAAGATGTGAAGGATCTTTACTATTAAAGAAGGCACTCTATTTGTCAGGTTCCTTATAAAGATTGGTTTCTCCTTTAGGATAACATGCATTGTTGTTTATACAAGCGTCTTCATTTTGCATAACATCATAGAGAGTAGCATGTGATGGAAGCATATGTACAATCTACTTGGTTAAGTTGCTTTGTAGAAATCATCTAGTCTTTAAGGATAGAAAGATAGACCATTTTACATCTTGTTCATCTAGGCATTATCTAACATTATGTTAGAGGCAATCATCATGCTAAGATGGATCATCATGATCCTGTAAGAACAAAACCATCATTTTGAAGGTTTTTGGAAGAAGCATTATGACAAGGTTAGTATACTTTCCATGTAGTATGGAAATGACACTGTTAAAGGGATGAAGGAATGCAAAGGGTCAGGTTGCAGGCTTATCATGAAACATATAGCTAGATGATGGAATAAGAAGCATAGGAATGTATATTAAAAGTGACTCTCGGATAAGATTCATATGTACAAGATCTTGTACCATGCCTAATTATGTGATGTTGAAAAGAGGTAGAATTTGACTTAAGAATGAATAAAGGTTTAAGACTTTCTTTGGAATATGTAAAATAGTAATTAACATCCAAGTATAATCTTCAGAAGAAAAGTACTAACTTGGTAATCAAGTTCAATCCTTCGGCACTCTGATGCATGAAGGAAGATTTGTGTGGAGATGGACCAGGAGGATGTTGATTAGATGAGAAGGTCATCGTGATGAGGTAAGTCTAATTTTAATTATTGTTGGTTATTTGGTTAACATATTATTTTCCTACCTGGAAGGATGTTATAGGAATACATAATGACAGTTGAGGCAAGTTCAACCATGTATAGAGAATGTTGAGGGAAGCTCAATATCTATTGCCTGGGAAATGTGAAGTCAAGATATGCTCATCTTGAGATTGAAAGGTAGCAGGGCAAGAAGATAACCTGAGGATCAACAAGGGAGATCACTTTCATGTAGAAGCCATGATTAGCTTGAAGTTTGGAAAGGCTCAATATAATTCATCAATAATGACAAGATGGAAGTGATGAGCAAGAAATATGACTTGGACCCTGTCACAAGATTGAAGAGTGAAGTGGGCTCCATGATACTTCGGAAGGAAGCAAGCTCGATTCAAGAGATGCGAAAGAAAGAGGGAGCCAGGTAGCTATGAAGATCAAGTAGCAGACACTCTTTTGAAGACAAGCTATATGACTTGTGGTGGTGACTCCCTAGTTTAAAAGGAAGTCAGGAATCTCCTTTTGTTTTGAGAGGGAGCAAAGGAGTCTCCTTGAATAGGAGCAAGGATCTATTCTCTAATCCAAAGGGGAATAGGGATGTCCTCTCTGGTTGTTGAAATTTGGTATCGGAGGACAGGTGGTTCCCTTAGGCTTTGATCTTTGGCCTAGGGAAAAGTGTCCAAAATAAGTTAATTTTTCTGCTAAAGTGACTTTATAATTTTATAAAGTTAAATTTAATTTAAAACTGACTTTAAGTGATAAAGTTACTAAGTCTAATTTTAAAGTGACTTTTATAAAGTCAATGAAAAATTAGAAAGGAAAAGTGACTTTGGAAATAAATGACTAAGTGGGTCTTTATTAAAGTGGGGTGAATTAAAAAATAAAAAGTGAGATTTAAATGAGCATTTAATCTCAGCCTTAGATCTCAATCTATTTCAGCCATTGGATTTAGGGATCACCCAAAAGTCACTTGGGGTTAGATTAAAGGAGGAAAAGGAGGAAAAGGTCATTCATTTTTTCATGAGCAGATTGGGAGAAGGAGAGCAAGAGAGATTCTTGAGCAGGAAGGAGAAGGAGACAGCAGCTTGGCACACATTCCAAGGCAGCAGTTGAGCAGATTTGTACAGCTAATTCAGCACACAGTGAAAGGCAGATTTTGGCATGATTTTCGAGGAGTGGTTTGCACAAAAATCGAGGAGCAATTTGCTGATTTTTCTGCACGCAAAACGAGTGCCGTACAATGCATTTATTGCAGTCCGTACAACGCATTTAATGCTGGCCGTACAACAACATTTAATGTTGAAAGTGGGCATGAAAATCGAGGAGGCCGTACAACATTTATTGCTGTCCTGTTCGCTGTAATTTCCAGTTTGCTGTGAGTCATGGGAAAAGAGATAAGTTGTAAATTTGCTTGCTGATTTTTTGCTGAATATTTCTCACTGTGAAAAAGGCAATTTTCAGAAATAAAGAAGAGCTCTCAAACTGGTTTTCCCCAAGAGTTGTAGGGGGTTTTTCTAGGGTCAAGTTGACCAAAAATCTCAGTGTTTAAATGTGTTTTAATGGCTGTTTATTACTGCTGATTTTTATTTCTGCAATTTTCAGCATTCTGTAAAATTTCCAGAATTTGTGTTTTCAGCAAATTTATTTTTTCCAGCTTGTTAAATGTATGGTTATGGGCAGTGTTGTTAAAAGCGCGATTTAATCGCGCTTTTTTCAAAAACGCGCGCTTTTTTGCCTTTGCCGAATAAAACCCGCGTTTTATAGGAAAAAAGTGCCAGTTTTTTTTATACCGCTTTTTTCCGAAAAAAGCGCCGAGGGCGCGGGCAGCGGGTTTATAAGTTATGAAAATCGATTTTTAATTTGTCATTTCTGACTGTCGACGCGCGGAGGAGGAGAAGCCTTGAGGAGAAGAGCTGAAGGGTTTGGGTCTACTTTGGGAGCGAATCCAAGTGTTTTTAGGAGAAATCCAAGACAAGATCACCAATTTGTCCATAAAAACGGTATGTAGATTAATTTTTTTTTTGTTTTCCTTGTTTAAAAACTTTGTTTTTCATTGTTTTTGGTTGAGAAACTTCATATGGGCACCATTTTCTTTTTGTTTTCATTGTTTTTAAAGAATTTTTTGTAATTTTTCATTGATTTGGGATGGGTAACTTGGTATGACTATGAGAACCAATTTTTTATTTTTTTTAAACATTGTTTATGTTTTTTCATTGTTTTTTGGCATTTGCCATTTGGTTGGGTAACTTGGGTTTGGAAATTGGGATTTTGGAAATAATTAACTTGTAATTTTGTAAATGCTAAATTGTAATTTGTAATCCTAAATTCCTATTTCCTAATCCTTATTTTTCCATAGGTTTGCAAATTCAAAATTCAAAAACAAACATGCCAAGGAAATTGGATCCTTTCTGGGAATATGGTGAACCTAAAGCTCCGAATGATAGACAAAACTTGAATTGCAAGTTGTGTGGAAAGGAGATACGCGGGGGGGTGTACAGGTTGAAGTACCACCTTGCACAAATCCCTGGACATGATGTGGGGCCCTGTATAAATACAAATCCTGAACTTATCCAAAGAGCCATGAGAGCATTGGGAGAATTAGAGCACACTAGAGAGGCCAAAGAAGAACTCAAAAGGCAACTAAGAAGGTCAGCTGAAGGAAGTGGACCAAGTGGCACTGGTTCTACTGCAGCGTCAGTCAATCCGGTAGCTGCATCATCATTTTTTGTTCCTCGAACGACACCTGGTTCACAACCAACTATCGGTTCAATGCTAAAAAGAACTGAAAAAGAACAAGCTGATAGGTTGATGGCAAAATTTCTCCTCTGGAGTGATATTCCTTTCAGCATTGTAAGGAATAATCCATTTTTCCAACCTGCTGTTGATGCTATTGCCAGTGTTGGCCCGGGGTACAAAATCCCTTCTTATCATGATTTCAGAGGCCGACTTCTTCAAGATGAAAAGCGTGACTGCACCCAAAGATTGGAGGATTTTAGGGCATCATGGGCACAAACAGGATGCACTGTTATGTCAGATGGTTGGACTGACCAAAAGGGGAGAACCCTTATAAACTTCTTGGTTAGTTGTCCCAAGGGGACTATGTTTATCAAATCTATTGATGCAACTCATCAAATCAAAGATGCAAGAACTTTATGTGATTTGCTGGATGTGTTTATTTTGGAGGTGGGTGCAGAAAATGTTGTCCAAGTCATAACGGACAATGCTGCAAATTATGTTGCTGCTGGTAGAATGCTGATGGACAGGCATCCTACTTTATTTTGGACACCTTGTGCTGCCCATTGTATTGATTTGATGTTAGAGGACATAGGGAAAATTCCCTTTGTCAAAGATATTGTTGACTCATAAAAAAGCATCACAAAATTTATTTACAATCATACATCTGTGCTTAGCTTGATGAGAAGATGCACCAACAACAAAGAGTTGGTGCGCCCCGCCATTACACGGTTTGCGACGAGTTTCATATCTCTTCAATCCCTTTTGAATTCTATGTGGGATTTGAAGAGAATGTTTCTTTCAGAGGAGTGGCGTGCTTCGTCAATGAGCCGCAAACCAGAAGGAGAGGCCGTATGCAGACTAGTTTCATACCAGGAAGACTTCTGGGCGGGAGTGCAGGAGGTGTGCGCCGTTACTGAACCTTTGGTAAAGGTTCTTTGGTTGGTTGATGGTGAGAAGCCCGCAATGGGCTATTTGTATGAAGCCATGGACAGGGCCAAAGAAGCCATTCGGTCCTACTATGATGATAAGGGAGATGATGGGTTTCAGAAACAACTCCTTCTATGGGAAGTGATTGATGAGCGATGGAACAACACACTCCATCGTCCCATTCATGCTGCTGGGCTTTTCCTGAACCCTGCATTTTCTTATGCATGTGGGTTTGATTTTGATGCTGAGGTCATAGATGGATTATTATCCTGTGTCCAGAAGATGGTGAGATCTCCAGAACAACGTATAGAGATCTCTAAACAAATTGAGACATATAAGATGTCAGGTGGCACATTTGGCTTTGAGATGGCTGTCACTGATAGGACGATTAAAATGCCAGGTATTTTTTAGTTTGTACTTTGTAACTTTGTTTCAAATTTCATTGTCTCTTCAAATTCCATTTTTTTCTTATGTTTATTTAAAATTTTATTTGTAATTTTGTTGTAGACGCATGGTGGAAGATGTATGGTGGCAGAGTACCCCTTTTGCAAAATCTTGCCGTACGCATCCTCAGCCAAACATGCAGCTCCTCAGGATGTGAGCGCAATTGGAGTGTATTTGAAAAAATACACAGCAAGAAGCGCAATAGGTTAACACTTAAACATTTAAAATATTGCAAATTTCCAAATAAATTTTTGAATTCATTAAACAATATTTTTTTTATAATATTAATTATTAATTATTATTTCATGAACTTTGTACAGGTTGGAGTCCCATAGACTTAATGACATGGTCTATGTCTACTACAATCTTCGATTGTGGGTGAGGCAACTAGAGAAGACACCTGATATGGATGCCATCTCATTGGATGGGATTGACACCACTGCTGAATGGAGGGTTGAGACCGAGAGGCCTCTCATGGATCCCACTGATGATTGGTTAGTGCAGGAGGAGGGGGAGGAGGAGGAGGAGGAGGAGCAGGAGCAGGAGGAGGAGCAGGTGGAGGAGGAGGAGCATGAGGAGGAGGTGACATTGCCTACCCGGGCTACCACTACCACCAGTAGAGGACGTGGTCTCCGTCTACCTCCTGTAGCTGCTACTACTAGTTCTTCAGCTTCTAGAGCACGTCAGACTCCACTGCCATTTCCACCAGCACAGGCACCAGCTTCTACATCTAGAGGGAAAGAGAAAGCTGTGACATTTTCTCGCAAGAGGGGCAGAGGAAATCAATAGGATTAGACTTTCATTTTATTGTATATGACATTATGACATGATGAGATACATTATCATATTTTTTGTTGATATTTTGAGGCTGAGTTGGGACTCAGGACTTACTATTCAGGACATGATTCAATGTTATGTGTGATTTTAGCGCTAGAAATGATATTAAACATCTTATATATTAGTTTTTTTATCATATTTATGTGTCAATGTATTTATTTTATGTTGTAGATGGTTTAGATATTAAAAAAATTGAAAAAAAATGAAAAAAAAATGAATATTTTTGTGCCAAACGCTTTTTTCCCGCTTTTGCCGATTTTTTCCGCTTTATTCCCGGCGCCGATTTAATCCCGCTCGCGCTTTTAACAACATTGGTTATGGGAAAGGGCATTTAACTATATGGGAGAAATAAGGAGAAACTGAAAACCGGGGTGGGAAATGAGAAATTTCTACACTGGTTAGAAGGGAGTGATGTTGGACATCACATGTGCATTCTCTTCTTCAAGTGATGAAGAAAGAATGATAGAGGATTGGATAAGCATCTATGGTTTCCTTGAGGATAAAGCATCCAAGAAAGGAAAGGTATTAACACTCTTTGAGGATGGGACAAGAATCCAAGATAAGAGTAGTCGAAGAGGACCGATATTCTTCGAGGATCCAAAAGTAGGAGTCCAAGATAAGAATATTCCTAAAAGGACATACCTTGTGAACTTCTAGATGGGGTATGTACCTTGTAGAGGTAGTGCGGTATCAAATGTAAAGCCTCCCAACATAATGGTCTCAAATGAAGTTGAGCTCGTCATGATAGGCCTCAGTGACAATGTTGGTTATAATGATGATGCTTACAGTTGGCTTATCAATCCGACTCTTCTTATGAGAACTCTTCAGTTTGAGAATGATGTTGTACTGGTTGTACAATTATGAATACCTCCCTAGTTAAGAGGGAGTGTTGAAAATGTAACTAGTTTTAGTCTTCATAATTGTTGTTGTACTCATTTCAATATGTATCCTATGTAACAAACAAAAGAAGAAAAAAAAGTTATTATTATTAAAGCACGAGTTTCATGCTTCTTATTGATGGTCTTCTAGGTAAAAGCATGTTCTTCATGCTTTTAGGGTTTGTCAGATCTTAGGATTTATTGTCACAAGTCAAAGGAGTCAACATCATGTTTATAAGACCCTTCGAGGCAAAATGTAATTGGAAAAAGATTTTATTTTGAGTCTAGAAAGTCTCGGAAACTCCAAAAATACAATTCGACCCTGGTAAGTTCAATTCGACCTAAAGGAGGGAACTTGACCCCTCGGGAAGGCTATATAAAGGAGCAGTTCGACCTCATTTGGTATCCACTCACCAACTAGTTTGATCTCTCATGAAAGAATTCAATCTGTAGCTGGGAAGAAGGAAGAAGGAAGAGCAAAAGTCTAGAAGGCAAGAAGAATCCAAGGATGAAGCAAACTTTCTGTTTTTGGGCTCTATCTCTCTCTCTCATACGTGTGAAATTCTAGGGTTTTTAGTGTTGTAAAGGGAGGCTGAAATTGCAGTTTCGAGTTGCAGGAAGATGAAATGCAGTATCTTGTAGCTGGAAGGAAGAATACTGTATCTTGACCTCGTTGACCTTGAGAGGAGTTGTCTAATTCTAGGAAGGTATCAGGGGGAACTGAATTAGGGTTTTGGTAGCAGCTACAAGGACGAAATTACAGGGTCAAAGTTGTAGGACGAGTTGCAGAGTTGAAGCTAGCAGATCGAAGTTGCAGTTTGAAGCTGGTTGGTGCAGGATCAAGGAAGGACTTGTTGGAAGGGTTGACTTGGAATTTGGAGAAGGACTTGGTCTAGGGATTGGGTCTTTGTATCTCATTTGAAGTAGATTCTATAAGAAGAGAAGAGTTTTTCAAGTTTTCCCCTTTGGAGGGGTTTTGCCCTGACTGAGAGCCTAGTATTTGTGTCCTCTATTGTTGCTTTTTCTATTCATGATATTTGTTTGATGAAAATATCTAAGTAGAGAATAAAAGAAGACTAACTAAGTTCACAAGCAAATATCAAGGTTAAGGAAAACTGAATTAATAAGTTGCCAATGTAAATTTTCCCACAATTTTTAAGGAGAAACCCACATGTGCATGAAAGTACAAGTCGACTCGAGCAAGCTAATTCGACCCCCTAAGACATATAAATAGAGCATATGTCATATCACTTTGGAGCATCATCATCACTCATCACATCTTCTCTTTGTTCATTTGATTGGTTCGTACATGTCTGTACATGTTTTAAATAAGGAGGTCCGAGCTCACATGCGCAAAGGGAAGGAGGCATTTTCTTATTTTTGCGTTGAATTTTTGTTTGGGAGAGTTTGACGAGTCGTTGACCATCGATGACTTGTTGTTTTGACTTGAAAAATTTCGATTTTGGGAGGCCGAGTTGACTGATCTTTGGACCAAACTTTTCTGCGCAGTTTCACTTGGGTTGACTGCAAACCTTGACCACAGTTGGCTGCATAAAATTTTGAAGTTTGACTGCAGACTTTTCTCTCCTTTGACCGAACCTTTGTTGACTGTTTTGATTGGGCTTTGACTAGCAAAGAAGGTTGCATACTTTTAGTGGTGATTGCACTAATTTGGAGGTGGTTTTACTACTGAATGTTGACTGGTTAGGGCACCTTTGACTGTTGTTGACTTTGACAGGAAATTGCAGAATTTGACTTTGGATCAAATTTGACTTTTGGGCTCATGTCTCATTGGATATTGGTTAGTTGAATTGAATAGTCAAAACTGTTGACCTTTGACTCATTGTTGATCAATTGGAACATTGTATCTCTCCGCTGAACATTTGATTGCAATCTAATAGAAGAAGAATTTTGAAAGGGTTTTCCCCTTGCGGGGTTTTTCGTTGGTCTTTGACCAAGTCTTGTGTCTCTCTTGTTCTTGTTCTTGGCTATCTTCTATTGCATTTGAATTGTTGTTCTATCTACACTTGCTTATTGTCATTGGAAGATTGAATTTATTGGAAAAGTGATTGCTAATTGAAGAATAATTGTTGTAAGTGATTGTGCTAAGCATAGAACACTGGAAATTTAACATGGTATCAAAGCTGAGGTGAAGACAAGCCCAAGGAGACAAGAGACAAAAGCAATCACCTTTGAAGGAATCTATTTGGAAGAAGCTACTTGGTCAAGATGTCTACCTCATACTTCAAGGATGCAGAGAAGCTAGGTGACTCATCTAATTTTGCTGCTTGGAAGATCAGGTTAGAAGTAACATTGGATGAAAATGATGTTTTGGAATATGTGGAAGGAAAAGTACCTGAGCCACCGGAAAATGCTCTTGCTGTTGCCAAGGCCAAGTATAAGAAAGGTGAGATCAAAGCCAAGAAAATAATTATTGATTCTTTGAAAGATCATTTGCTTACATTGGAAAGTTGAAGAAGTCCAAGGATATCTATGACAAGCTGGTTGGGATGTATGAGGTCAACAATTTGAATCACATTCTCTCCTTGAAAAATCAAATCAAGGACATCAAGATGAACAAAGGAGAGACTGTACAATCATACTTCATGAGATTATCACAACTCAAGGATCAATTGCTGACTGCTGGAGAATCTATGTTTGATAGAGAGTTGGTACTCGTTGCACTTCAAGGTCTTCCTCCAATTTGGGAGACATTCATTACTACTATAAGCAATAATGACAAGTTCCCGACATTTGATGAGTTGGTTGGCAAGTGTACTCAAGAAGAAATTAGGATGATATTTAGAGGAAGGATTTAAAAGCATGAAAAAGGAGAGCCCTTTGCATTTTCTACATAGTACAAGAAGAGGAAAGGAAGCGGAAGACCATCTAGTTCAAGAAAGCTTGCCCTTGAATGAAAAGACTCCAATAGAAGAGGAAGGAGAATTGAATATTTCAATTGCCATAGGCATGGTCACTATGCCTGAGATTGTACGGAAAAGAGAGATGCTCCGAGGTCCAACTACAGCAACAATCATGGCTTCAACAACAACAATAGGTTTAATAATAAAAGAAGAGGTGATGATAAAAGAAAAGATGCTCTTGATGATCATGAAGAAGGCCATTTTCCTCAAAAGAGATCAAAGCACTCAAGGTATGGAAATAATGCAACTGTTACTCAATCTAAATATACTTTTATTTATGCTCTTTCTAGTTCCTCTCCTCCAGATTCATGTGATAGTTGGTTCGTAGATAGTGGGGCCTCTAGAAATTTCTCTAGATATCATGAAGTCCTCTCAAATTCGATTGAGAGGGAGGCTAATCTGAAGATCATTCTTGGGGATAACTCTACTTATCCTGTGAAGGGTTTTGGTTCTATCACGTTTCATTTGGATTATGGGGAAACTGTACTTCTTCATGATGTTATGTATGTTTCGGGATTAAAGAAGAACCTTGTATCTATATCTGCCTTGGAAGACAAAGGAATGAGAGTTTCCTTCATAAGAGGAAAGGTCCTCACTTGGCCTATGGAATCTCGCATGAGGGATCCACTCACCTTGGGATCTAGAATTGAAGGACTCTAGAGAGTCAATGGAAGACCATTGCGAGCAATGTTACATGATAGAAATCATCAAAGTGAACTATGGCACCGAATGTTTGCACACTTACACTATGATGCCCTGCCTAAAGTAAGGAGAATGGTCTCTGGAATGCTTGAAGTTCAAACTAAGCATGATTGGGTATGTGCGAGATGTGCCAATGGAAAGAAGTCAAAGGGACGATTCCCTTCTAGCAAAAGTAGGACCAATGATATTCTACAATTCATACATTTTGATTTATATGGACCTATGCCAGTAAAATCTTTTCGTGGCTATCTATATTACATAATCTTTGTGGATGACTTCTCTTGGAAGACATGGATATTCTACTTGAAGCACAAGGACGAAGCATTTGATATGTTCCAGGATTTCAAGGCATCGATAGAGAATCAAACAGGGAAAATGATCAAGGTCTTTAGGTTTGATAATGGTGGAGAATACACTTCTAATTAGTTCGGTGACTTTTGCAAGAACACTGGAATAAAGGAGACAATTGTACCTTATAATCCCGAGTAGAATGGCGTCGTTGAAAGAAAGAATAGGACCATCATGGAAGTTGCCTGAGACATGTGCCATGATCAAAAGCTACTAAAGTTCCTTTGGGGAGAAGCCACTAATACAACAATCTATGTTCAAAACAAGATTCCTCATCAAGCCCTTGGTGACAAGACTCCTAGAGAAGTGTTCATAGGTATCAAGCCTAATGTTGGTCATCTGAGGATCTTTGGCTGCCCCATGTATGCCCCATGTACTTTCATGTGCCAAAGGACAAGAGGAGCAAGTTGGAAGCCAATGGAAAGAAAGGTACGTTTGTTGGATATTATTATAATTTTGAAGCTTTTAGAATATATGTGCCTAGTCAAAGGAATATCAAGTTTAGCAGGTATGTGACTTTTGATTAAGATGTTGCTTTGATTAAGATGTTGCTCTTGGAAAAGCAAGGGACATTCCCCCACCTCCTCCTGTTGAAAAGAAGGATGATGACATGGACCTACTAGAAGGTCCTTCTGTGCCTGAACCTAAGAAAGATGTTTCTGATGATCCCTTGGATCCTCTCCTCCATGTGATCCTCCTGCCAGGAAGAGACCACTTTGGCTTCTTGATACTACACAGGATGCTGAAAGACATGCTGTTGCCAAAGGAACCTTTAGAGAAAGCAAGAAGCCATGCCGATACCAGGGATATGTTGTAGCTATGAGCTTCGCTATATAGGTTGAACCACACACCTTTAATAGGTTTGGAAAGATGCTATGGTCGAAGAATATGAATCTATCATGAAGAATGATGTGTGGGAAGTCGTTCCGAGACCCAAAGGGAAGACTGTTGTGGCTTCTTAATGGAAGACAAGGTCAAACATGGAGCTGATGGGAGTATTGAGAAATATAAGGCAAGGTTCGTGGCTAAAGGTTTCTCCCAGAAAGAGGGAGAAGGTTATGATGACATCTTTGCACTTGTTGCCTGCTATACCACTATTAGATCTATTGTTGCCCTTGCTGCTAGCCAAGGATGGACACTTCACCAGATGGATGTGAAGACTGCATTTCTTCATGGCATACTATAGGAAGAAGTATATGTTGAGCAACCACAGGGCTTTGAAGTACATGACATGAAGACTCACGTTTGTAGGTTGAAGAAGGCACTTTATGGATTGAAGCAAGCCCCTAGAGCTTGGTATTCTTGTATTGATAACTACTTGGTGAAGCTTGGATTCACGAGAAGAAATGCTGACCCGAACCTCTACTTCAAATTGGTCTAAGGTATGCCCCTTATTTTGGTTTTATATGTTGATGATTTATTCTTGATAGGTAGTGAGCCTTTGATGCTCGAGTGCAAGAGGGAACTGGCCTCTGAGTTTGAAATGAAAGATCTTGGATTGATGCATTACTTCCTAGGCTTATAGGTGTGGAAAAGGCTCGGTGAGATTTTCCTTTCTCAAGGAAAATGTTGTGAAACTATTGGAAAGGTTCAGAATGGTGGAATGCAAGTCCATGGCCACATCGATGGTGATGAACTTCAAGAAATTATGTGGAGATGTTGCAGGACGTGACTTGGCGAATCCCTCTGAGTATCGACAGTTGATTGGGGCATTGAATGATTGATGTTCCTTGTGAACACCCGTCTGGACATATGTTTTGCAATTAACACTCTGAGTCAATTCATGACTGAGCCTCTTCTTGCACACTGGGTTGTTGCCAAGCATGTGCTGAGATATTTGCATGGGATGATTATTTCTTGTTTTGAGATATATTGTTGGAGATGTGAGACTTCATGGTTACATAGATGCTGACTGGGCCGAAAATGTTATTGACAAGAAGAGCACATCAGGATGATGCTTTAGTTTGGGTTCTGCCATGATATGTTGGATGAGTAGGAAGCAAAATTCCATTGCCCTTAGCGCTGTTGAGGCATAGTATATCGCTGCTAGCATGGCTAGCTGCGAGACAATATGGTTGAGGAAATTCTTTGGAGAGTTGTTTGAGTAGGTACTAGATACGATAATGATATATTGCAACAAGTGGGATCTGATTAGCAGAGAATCTTGTGTTTCATGATAAATCCAAGCATATTGAGATTAGGTATCACTATATATGATACATGGTGCAGAGAGGAGTCGTAAGACTCCATCATATTTTAAGTCTCGACTGACGAGCAGATAACAAACATTCTCACCGAGGCTTTTGTTGAAAGGGAAGTTCTTGGTCTTCAAAGAGCAGCTTGGACTTATGGATGTGACCCTCCCGGGTAAGGGTCCCGGTTGATTGAGGACACTGAGCTATGCTCTTCCCCCTTGTCTGAGCTCCTAGGGTGAGGAATTGAGCCTTAGAGTTGCTGGGGTTAAGGGAACTCAAGACAATAGGATAGGGTGTGATCCTGCCCCCCTTGTGGTGAGTAAATCTCACCTATTGTCAATGAAGGGTGGGTGTGTGTGTGATCCTTGTCATTTATGACAAGTGGGTATCTCCTCATGCCATCAAGTCTAGGATTGTTCCTCCCCATCTGGCCATTGGGTTGAGGTGACTTGAGATAGGGTGTGATCTTTACCATTTATGGTAAGTAGTATCTCGCTCAAGTGATGGGATGCAAGTGTTCTACCACTTGACTCTTGACGGACCAGGTGGGAAGGATCAACGAACAATAGGACAGAGTGTGATCCTTACCATTTATGGTAAGTAGATCTCACCTATTGTCACAGGTCAATAGGATAGAGTGTGATCCTTACCCTTGTGGTAAGCGGATCTCACTTATTGTCCTTGGATGTAGGATGGTAGTTGGAGCTCGACTATGATGATGATTCTTCTTTTTTAGATTCAAGAGTGTTTAGCAGATGAGCTGAGACGAGATATGACATGGTTCAATGATCATGCTGATGATTTTTGAGATGAGATTCATGGTGCAATTGGAAATTTCTCCTTGGCTGAGAGGGAGTGTTAATTTGGTAGCTCAGGGACAAATTCCCTTCTTTGGACAAACTTCCTCATCAAGAAAGATCCCTACCAGCCCTTGGAAGAATTTAATTTGGTTAAAGGTAAAATATAATTTTTAAGGAGATACCCACATGTGCACAAAAGTCCAAGTCGGCTCGGGCAAGCTAATTCGACCCCATAGGACACATATAAATAGAGCAGATGTCACATTACTTGGGAGCATCGTCATCGCTCATCTCATCTTCTCTCTCTTCATTTGATTGGTTTGTACAGGTTTGAAATAAGGAGGTCCGAGCTCACACATGCGAAGGGAAGGAGGAATTTTCTGATTTCTGCATTGACTTTCTGTTTGGGATAGTTTGGCCATTTGTTGACCAACTTTGATTTGTTTTGATTTGATTTGACTTGGAAAATTTTGATTTTCGAAGGACAAGTTGACTAAGCTTTGGCCCGAACTTTTTTGGGCATATTGACTTGGGTTGACTGCAAACCTTGACCATAGTTGATCGCAAAAAAATATGAAGTTTGACCACAGGGTTTCTTTCTCCTTTGACTAAACTTTTGTTGACTGTTTTGACTAGGCTTTGACCAGTAAAGAGGGTTGCATACTTTCACTGTTGACTGAGCTAATTTGGAGGTGGTTTGACTGCTGAACGTTGATTGATTAGGGCACCTTTGACTATTGTTTACTTTGACCAAAAAGTGCAGACATTGACTTTGGATCAGATTTGACTTTTGGGCTCATCTCTCATTGGATATTGGATAGTTGCTTTGAATAGTCAAAGATGTTGACCTTTGACTCGTTGACGAATTGGAACATTGTATCTCTTTGTTAACATTTGATGAAAATATAATAGAAGAAGAATTTTGAAAGGGATTTCACCCTTGTGTGGTTTTTCCCTGGTCTTTGACCAAATTTGTATCTCTTTTGTTCTTGTTCTCGGCTATCTTCTATTGCATTTGAATTATTGTTCTATCTACAATTGCTTATTGTTATTGGAAGATTGAATTTATTGGAAAAATGATTGCGAATTGGAGAAAAATTGTTGTCAATGATTGTGCCAAGCATAGAACAAAAAATTAAAAGAGTAGCTCAAATAAGCTCTCATCTATTTATACATGATCCATCAAATGTAATTTTAGCCTAGAAGCCCCTCATCATTATAAAAATGGGCAAGATGCATCCCTTGGTCACAAGTTGACCAAGTAGCTTTACAAAAATATCAATTAGCCATCCAAATGTAAGGCGAAATGATGTTGTCATGTTGATGTAGGGCCGTTGGAAGGCAACATTGAGCCTCTTTGTGCCAAAATATGTGAGAGGCCTCTATAAATCTTGAACTAGGGGATGACCCCTAATTCTCCAAGTCAATCATCATGTGGTGCCCCAATTTTTTTTCAGGGCACAAGAACTGGTCTCATCATTCTCAATGATAGAATAGCCTGTAATGCTCCAATACTAAGGGCGCTGACGATGTTGCTTGCCCTCCCACGTCATAAGGGGTGAGACAGTCCTCCTTTGTTCCTTGGATCAGCTGCCACACCACGTGGTAAATGCTAAGCCGGTTGGGGCACATTGGTCCAAGTGCATCATCTTGTGAATAATGTGGGGCAATGAACAAACTACCGAGGGTGCTGAAGGTGCCCATGGCATGAAATGATGCTCTGCACGTGAAGTGAGTCTCTTGGCTCTCAATGCTTCACCCAGGGGTGTCAATATGATCCTATGGTGGACTTGGGGCCCTAATTAAGGTTCCTAGCCCATGATGAAACCACTTGCCAATCACATATAATGTCCAGTGCCGCATCCTCACCATTAGGTACAATAATTCATTACTGCATCTAAGTGGACCAAGCTTCTTAATCAAGGGCACATTGAGACTTCATATGGGGCTTCCCTTCCAAATTTGGGGCTTTGATCTCGAAGTAGTGTTACCTCCCTAGATAGGAGTGGTTAATAAATGACCCTACTAGGTGCTCCCAACCTCTAAGGGGAAAGATAGGTCCCTGGACCCTGGTACATCCTTCAATTGATAGGTCTCTTGTGAATGATCATGAGTGGATGGGGACACGAGTGTCTCAAGGCCAAATGCCATGGATTAAAGAGTGTCAATGATGAGGGATGTCCACAGGTTGGGTGTATAGATGTAGGAGGGAGCAATAGTAGATACATGAGTTACGTCGACCTTTGTTTTTCCACTTATTTTCTTTTTGCCTCTTCTTGATTTTTCTTTGTATTACCTCTTGGGCTCCAGGAAATGGGAGCATGCTGTATATGATGTAAAGCAGTTATTACCCCCTTAAGGTGGGGCAATTCATCGCCCACTAGCGGTTGGGACGTGCATGGGTTCCCTTAATGATGTGGGGGCACTCATGGGCCCTAGGAACTAAGGCGATGGCCAAGATAAAGGGGTAGAGCTCATGCTTGGATTTTGCCCACATGCTATATTTACTATCTCGACCATATTTTGCATTTTATAATATTCTTTTTCTTTGTTTTTTTCTTTTGGCCATGATATGCTTTTAACTTTCTTTTAGATGTGTCAACCTTCGTGGCAATGTTTCCAGGCCCGACCCAGATATGTGGACAAGGGGAGGGGGTGTGCTAGTGCCCTGTTGACCCAAAGAAGTAAAATGATGAAACAAGGCTTGTAATGTGCAGAGGGGAGTGAAAAATGTGGAATGGGAAAATGGGACCACACTACCAAAATTAGGGTTTCCTAAGTAGTGCCCTTTCTAAAACCATAATCAATAGGGGAGATCCCATGGGACTAGGATTGAGGATTAACTTCCCATTTAAGGTGAGGAAACAAAACCACTATCAAATCCCTTCCTTCTTCTAAGTCATGCTATAATCCATGCCCAAGATGCCCAATAAAAACAAGCATAAGCACCTGATTGCACAATGAAAAACATACGTTTTTGGTTGGATTTCCCACCTTCTAACATATGCTCTTGACAGATGAGCGAGGGGACATGTGACTGATGCAGGGAGCGAAGATTGAATGGCACAATATATCGATTGCATCGATGGCTGTCGGGCGCTGCTTGGTGCTGGTTGAAGAGATAACTAGGAGAAAAGTGTCTCCTATGGGGTCACCCACTTTTGGTGCGTAACAGTGACCATTTGTAATATAACTTAGTGAAGTAGAAAAAATAAAGGAACAAATTATATTGATATTAATAAATGACCAAAAATTAGTGGGATGTAAAGTACATCAAACAACAATGGCAATGTGAGAGTGCCTATATGGCAATGTATGCTACATTGTAGGAAGAATTTGCAAGGTAGTTAAAGCCTACCCGATGGAAAAATGATGAAACACTCACCTATGTTATACTTTGATCCATCCACACAATTGTTCGTATCTATCTTAATATTCATTATAATTGAAGATCAATCTTAGGATGAGGGGCCTATCCTCAACAATAGATCTCGTGAGGCTAACTACTTAATTTTAAGTAACTTACGTTTTAGGGATATATATATGGAAGATCAGGCTTGAATCAACAAAGACATTACTTGATAATGGTCTCATAGACAAAATTATAACATTAAGACCAATTAGGAAATTCTTCAACATGTAGTTATATTTAGATGTTTTCACATGTGACATGTCTACCTAGGAAATATACACGAGGGAGATTCCTCATCCTTGTTGAATATCAATTTTAAGATGAGGGTGTATCCCTAAAAAGAGATCTTGCAAGGGTAATAACTACATAGCTCATATCTTAGTGATATCCACACATTAGAGGGGGGCTTGGATCAAATAGTACATTGCTAGATCATTGTCATATAGACAAACTATAAATGAAATTACGGTTTTTTTCATAGGAAAAAAACCGTAATTTCATTTATAGATTAATCAAATTTACATTTTCTATATACACATCCAAGTGTGTATTCATGAAAAGGATTTGCCCAGATCCTTTCAGTGGCTATGAAAGAAAACATATTGTCCAACAAGATAGATCATATATACATCATTCAACCACAGGGGTCTGCAAATAGTCTAGTAAAAAGAGAGGTAAAAAACCCATATACAGTTTATCAAAAGTAAGCCAAAGGAGGTTGTTCTTCAACGTATAATTATATCTAGGTGATGTCACTTATGACATGTCTACATATGAAAATATACATGAGTGAGAGTGTAGGTTCTTGAAATATGTTTCCTAAAAGATTGGGTTACCATTCATAATTTAGCTTATTGGAATAGAGAAAAGTAATAAACACATTATATTAATGTTGACATGTGACCAAATTAGGTTAGTGAGTTTGAAAAGGACGTCAAGCAATAATGACCATGTAAGAATCCCTGTATGGCAAATGCATGCTACATTAAAGAATTAGAGATGTAGGCTAATTCCCTTTAGATGGAAAAGTGGTGGAATTTATTGAAATGTGTAGTTTGGGAGGTGCTCCCACAACCCTTGGGGCACTGGGTTTGTGAGGAGTTGGCCCACGAAAATGAAGCTTCGTGGGCAATGTACCCAAGTGGTGGGATTTGTACCCAAAGTTGTGGGCAAAGACCCAAGTGGGAAATTAATTGTTTATTCATTGGATGCATGAGGGGTACCCTTGATGGACTAAGGGGCATCTAGGGCTTCAATGGTGTGGGCAAAAGTCAAATGAAAGAATTTTATCTCTAATGTTAGTGGGGTTTTTGTATGTAGGCTCAAGTCAGCTTGGGCTACAAGTCATGACCCTTGGTGGAATGCGACACCACCTAAGATCACTATAGGTAGAGATGAGGTTGTGATCATTTGAAGCATTACAAGTGCAATTCATCTTATGAAGACATTTGCCTAAGGAAGTCGCGAAAGCTCAAGGAGGTTGAGTTGGAGAAGGAGGACATGTTTCTTTGTGATACTCTGATCTAACCTAAGACGTGTTTATTAGGGCTGGTTGTTGAAAATGTAACTAGTATTGGTCTTCGTAATTATTGTTTAGCTCATGACATGATGTAATTCTTATGTATTTGTAAAGAGAAGAAAAAGAAAAACTATTGTAGAGATCAATTTTTTATTTTATTTTTGTAAGCATGGGTTTCATGCTCTATTTATTATGATTATAGGTCAAAGCACCCATTGTGTGTTTCTAGGGTTGATTCATGAGTCATTGTCATTGTAATCATGTCCTAGACCCTTATTGGGATTTTTGTATAAAAGAAGAAAATTATTTTTCATGTAATCCTCCTCCGTCGAGTCGGCTTGAAGATCTATCAAGTTGGCCTCATAAGGGAGCTTCAACCACTATATATAAGCAGTGACTTCTACGGTTCTACCTATTGTGGCATCAATCAAGCAAGGAATTCAATTTGCAATCACAAGGAAGTGTGGAAGCTCAAGGAGTGAAAAAGGCTTATAGAAGGAAGAATAACTCTAGCAAAGGAGGAGGAACCCTCGTGAAGGAAAGGAGGCTGTTTCTAGTCCACACGTGCGAAAATTATGAGTTGCAGGAGGGCCAAAAATTGCAGTTCTGCAGTAGAGGCTGAAATTTTGTTGCAGGAGGTCGAGATTTGAAGTTTGACTGAGCTTAAAGGAGGTTGACTTGTGTTGACTTTTGGAGAACTTGACTAGAGTTTGTCTAACTTTCTTGGGAGGTTGACTTGGTGGATTGGAGGAGGTCTTATTGATGGTCTAAGGGTCTTGGTTGCCTCATTTGATTTGGTTCTTAAAGAAGAGAATTTTTTGGGTTTTCCCCTAAAAGAGGGGTTTTGCTTTTGGCTGAGAGCCTACATACTGTGCGACTTGTTGTTTGATCTTCATGCCGTTGGTTTTGATAGTTGCTTGATGATAAGAAGATAAAAGAAGACATAAAAGAAGCTAATAAGAATTCAAATACATCACAAGTAATTATCAAGGTAAGGAAATCTTTCTGCCTTTCTGATTTTCTAACAATTTTTTTGTGGATAAGGCCTTTGTTTTTTGGGTGGATTCTAGGCTGAGTTTAGCTGGTATATTGGAGAGGGTTGAGCCCTAATTTTTATGCAAAGAAGGGTTTGTTACAGGGTTAGAATTAGGGTAGATATACCTGAGATCCAATTGTAGAGGGTTGGAACAGGGTTGAGGCAAAGAAGGGGAGTTTGTTGGCTTGGCAAGGGCCTAAATCAGAAGTGGCCACAGGCAAAGAATAGGTTGAACTTGAGGTGGCCATAGTAACTTGATTCAGGGCCGAGAAGTTCAGACAAGTGTCCACAGGAGTGAGCTTCCTGTGGCTGAGTAAGAGGGAAGCAAGGGAGGTATCTATGCCACGTCTCTTGAAGAAAATTGCAGAGGTGATTTCAGTGTGTGAAGGACTGTTAATAAGGGTTTTGGACAACGTGTAAGAGGTATTATGCACAGTCATTTGTAGAAGACAACAAGCTATGATGAAGGCCTAGTTTAGTGCCCTAAGTGAAGTGAGATTTAAAGGTGCGATTCCATTATTAGAGAGCAGACATGATGAGCCCTAAGTTCAATGAGTTTGAGAGGAAATTCACTGGTGTGAATGCAGCTTGACAAAGATCTCAAGTACAATGACTTAGGAGGTGCTAAATTGTTGTTGGAGGGTAGATTTGATGAGACTATGCTGAGTCTTCTTGGAGCAGTAGGAGGATTGATAGAAGGTAGTTTGATGAGTTGAATGTGCAAACAATTTTGAAGTTGCAGAAGATGTGAGCAACAATGGCAGAGGCATTGGAGTAGTAGTACTATCTGTGTGTATAGTTGGCAAAGGACCTGCCAGGTGTTCAAGGTACGTGGACCAAAAGGGCTGTGGGAAGCGCTTCATCAACAAGTCAAGTGTGTCCTGTTGAAGGGCAGATTTATGGTCATGTGTTGTTGACATCAAGCCCTAGTCTTTTCCTTGTATTAGGGCTAATTGTAAGGGCCATGATCCCTCGTACGAGAGCCCTATGTTTGTTGTATTAAAGTTGTAATATAACAATTTTGTGTTTGCAAAAATTCTTGTGTACTAGATTGATTCAATGTTGTACATTTTCCGCTATGCAAAGTGCTTGTGTTGTGGCATTTTAGTGTGTTTATGATTGGTTTAAGACATAGACTTGATTTTGAAGTGCCAAGGAAAAATTAACATGGTATCATAACAAATTTGAAGGGACAACTGAATCAAAGTGTGCATAACGAAGCAACTTAAGAGGGAGTTGTGAAAATGCCTAAACATGGAGCAGAAGGTTCAGTTGAGAACATGGAAATGTGGTCTTAATTGGCTAGGTGATGAGATACGTTGGGATTTCTGGTGGATTGGTGGAGAACTTGGTGAAGAATAGTTTGTTGTGTGGTAGGTTGCAAATCATGGACTTCTAATGACTTGTCAAAGATTGTTGGGACTACTCAAGGGGTGCTTTGGCATGAATGAGTTAGCTCCGTGTGAAGGACGAGATGATGGCAAGCTAGTATCCTCATTGGGTTGTGAAGTTGAACATTTGACGTTGGAGTCATGTGTGTGTGAGGTATTTGACCTAGGAGGATGAGATCGCTTACTGAGTTGAGTTACAGTGGTTTAGAGTGATTAGACCTAGTGTTTGACCACAACTTGGACTAACCTTGGAAGGACACAAGTTTAGTAGTGAAACTTTCTAGGAGGGAAATCAGAGTGAGCTAGTGAAGCTTATGTAGACTTAGAGGGAGTCTAGCTTCATAGGGAGACTACAAAGGATTTTCAGCTGCACTATGGAAGTTTGAATCTTCAAGTTCTGATGAGATTGAGGTAGGGACACTATTGAGGACATTGTGGTTCATTCTATAGGGTATGCTGTAGTGGCGAGCACTAGAGATTGGGCTAGTGTCGTTGAGAATGTTGAGTTACTTCTGAGTGGTGGAAGTACCTCCCTCGCTAAGAGGGAGTATTGAAATGTGTAGCTTGGGAGGTACTCCCACAACCCCTGGGGTACTGGGTTTGTGAGGAGTTGACCCATGAAAATGAAGCTTCGTGGGAAATGTACCCAAGTGGTGGGCTTTGTACCCAAAGTTGTGGGCAAAGACCAAAGTGGGAAATTATTTGTTTGTTCATTGGATGCATAAGGGGCAACCTTGATGGACTAAGGGGCACCTAGGGCTTCAATGGTGTGGGAAAAAGTCACATGAAAGAATTTATCTCTAATGTTAGTGGGGTTTTTTAATGTAGGCTCAAGTTGGCTTGGGCTACAAGTCATGACCCTTGGTGGAAAGTGACACCACCTAAGATCATTATAAGTAGAGACAAGGGTGTGATCATTTGAAGCATCACAAGTGCAATTCATCTTATGAAGACATCTGCCTAAGGAAGTCACAGAATCCTAAGGACGTCGAGTTGGAGAAGGAGGACATGTTTCTTTGTGATATTCTGATTTGACTTAGGACGTGGAGGGATAGACATGTTTACTAGGGCATGGTTTTGTGGATAAGATCTCTATTTTTGGGTGGATTTTAGGTCGAGTTCTGTTGGAATATTGGAGAGGGTCGAGCCCTAATTTCTGTGTAAAGAAGGGTCTGTTACAGGGTTAGAATTAGGGAAGATTTACCTTAGATCCGATTGTAGATGGATGGAATAGGACCAAGGCAAATAAAGGGAGTTCGCTGGCTTGGTAAGGGCCTAAATCAAAAGTGGTCACAGACAGAGAATAGGCCGAACCTAATGTGGCCAGAGTAACTTGATTCAGGACCGAGAAGTTCAAACAAATGTCCATAAGACTGAGCTTACTATGGCTGAGTAAGAGGGAAGCAAGGGAGGTATCTAGGCCATGTCTTGTGAAGAAAATTGCAAAGATGATTTCAGCGTGTGAAGGTCTATTCATAAGGGTTTTGGATAGCGTGTAAAGATGTCTTATGCACATTCATTTGTAGAAGACAATGAGCTATGATGAAGGCCTAGTTTAGTTTCCTAAGTGAAGTGAGATTTGAAGGTGCAATTCCATTGTTTGAGGGTAGACTTGATGAGCCCTATGTTCAATGAGTTCGGGAGGGCAGCTTGACAAATACCCTAAGTACAGTGACTTAGGAGGTGCTAAGTTTTTGTTGGAGGGCAGATTTGATGACCTATGCTCAGTTTGTTGATTTTCCACAGTGCTCAAGAATCTCAATCACAAACACACTCAAATGCCATAAAACTTATACTTTGCACAACGAAATAACAACGATCAGTGAATCAACTAGTGCACATGACAATTTTTAACTTTTTAAACCTACTACTTGTTACATTACAATCTAGAATACAAGTCTTAGGGCTCCCGTACTGGGGATCATGGCCCTTACATATAGCCTTGATACAAAGACTCATCTAGGGCTTGGTGTCAACTGCCATGACCACCAATCTACTCGAAACAAGATACTCTTGACCTACTCGCTGATGTGGTGCCCCACAACCCTTTTAGTCCATGTAACATGAACACATCTAGGGGGTCCTTTTGCCTTCTCATCTGTTGATCACTGCAACTGAATATTCAGCTGCCCAACCTGCCACTGTCAATGATCACAACTCCTTTGGTGTCACTAAACTTTGGCTCACTGATTAGCCCAATAGCAACTTTGGCTTGCTCATTGGGTCTTCTGGAATTGCCCTTTTATCAACCATATGGTTCCCTTCATCAACTAAACTAGGGCTTCATTACTCTACCTCCTAACAACTCATTAGTCCTTCAATGATAACTGTACATGTTCAATGATCACTATACATGAGGACTTCTAGCCACTGCATACTACATACGAAAATTATTGTTCACAACTTCGTTTGTCAACAATGCTCAACCTTCTAGATCTGCCCACTTGTCAACCTTCTTGCAACTTTAGAAGGCTGATCCTAGAGCATCCAAATATGCCCTACTTCTGTAACACAACCACTGCTTCTGTCACTCTTCTTATGGCTTACAAATTTGCCCACATACAGTCAAAAACTTTCACTGATCTAGGGCATATAAGACTGCCCTTTCATTTGCAATTTGCTCCTCAAATTGGCTAGAACTAGGGCTCTTCTAGATTTGTTGTTCAAACCTATGAACAATCCTCCAAAATTTGGCTCCTTTTCATGACAACTTCGACCCTCTGTAGCACCCTACTTTTCCCTCATATTTCTGCTTAGGATATGGCCTCCTTTTGGATATGTTTTCCCACAAATACCCACACACTCCATCTAAGGTACTCGACCCTTCTTCTACACAAATCTAGAGCAATATGATCACAGACTTTAGGGCATGTTTTCACTGACTGATCATGCATAGGAGCTTCCATAATCTAGGGCACACAAAGTTCTGTCCTAAACTCTTCAGGACATACCCTATCCAACCGTAGCAAGCCATCAACTTAAGGTCACAAATCTGCCTCCATTAGAGACTCGACACAACTCATATGTATCTATAGTTTTGGTCATTTTACTTGACTGAATCTCGACGTAAACTCCACATCTCTGTGACCCTCAAACTAGGGTTACCTTAGTCAACATCAAGCCTGTAGTTACTTCTATTTTGGCCCGAAACTCCTGCGGAAGTCCACTTCCATTTGTGTTGGTCTTATCACAGACCTTGCGATCTACTAACCATCACAAGATAGGGTCTCGACCCTCTCTACTGTTATAGAATTTGATACAACCTGTAGACAGATAAACCATAAAAGTCACATGCCCAAAAATCTCATGAGCAACCTCACATGAGCTCGATCTGCCAAAACTTCAGGTAGAGAAACCGCATGTTTTCCTTCCTTCCTCCTAGCTTGAGCTCCTTGAGGCACGCGACCTTATTTTGATCCTTCACATGACGATCTTGCTCTTGGTGGACGACCTCTGCCTCCTTTGCAACCCTTCTTGGCCTTCTAGCTTCACCTCCTCGTGGGCTACTTTTCGCTAGCCTCTTTTATCAAATGATTCTCCCTCACTTGATTTATCATGGCTTGATCCTTAGGCCTCTTTAAATAACTTCTCCTTTAGTCTCTTAGAAACCCTTTAGACCTAGGGTTTTAGTCCTCTTGACCTTAGGAATTAATAATAATTTCTTCTTAGATTTTAAACCCCTTCTTGGGTCCAAAACCCCATTGCTTGGGTATTTCACCCACAAAACCTTTGTGGTCCATTTTCTCCCAAACCTAGTGCCTTAGGGTTGTGGGAGTACCTCCCAAGCTACACAAATCAACACAGTGTTCTTGGAGCAATAAGATGACTGATAGAAGGCAGTTTGATGAGCTGAATGTGCAAGCGATTATGAAGTTCTAGAAGACCTTGTGAGCAGCAGTGGCAAAGGCATTGGAGTAGCAATACTCTCTGCGTGTATAAGTGACAAAGCACTTGCCAAGTGTTCGAGGTATGTGGGCTGAAAGGACTCTGGTAAGCGCTTCATCAACAAGTAAGTCAAGTGTGTCTTGTTCAAGGGCAGATTGATGGTCATGTGTTGTTGACATCAAGCCCTAGTCTTTTCCTTGAATCAAGGCTAATTGTAAGAGCCATAATCCCTGGTATGGGATCCATATGCTTGTTGTATTAAAGTTGTAATATAACAAAATTTGGGTTTGCAAAAATTCTTGTGTACTGCATTGATTTGCTATTGTACATTTTCTGCTGTGTAAAGTGTTTATGTTGTGGCATTTTAGTATGTTTATTATCATGGTTCTTACTATTCATTTTAGTCAAAGATCAATGTTAGGGTGAAGGCTCAATCCCCAACAAGAGATGCTACAAAGTGCAATATTTAATCTATACTTTACCTTATATCTTGGGGATATCTACACACTTGATGGGGCTTTGATCAACCAAAACATTACTTGATCATTGTCTTTGTATACAAAACAATAGCTTTGACGAAAGAAGAAATTTTGGTGGACTATTGACATATGTTAGGCTTTGATCCATCCACAAGTTCATCCATGGTTATCATGATATTCATTCTAGTTGAATGTCAATTTTAGGGTGAGGGGCCTATCCCCAATAAATGTAATACTTAATCTATTTAACCTTATATCTTAGAGATATTTGCACACTAGATGGGGCTTGGATCAATGAAGACATTACTTGATCATTGCCTCTATTGACAAATTGCTAACTTTAATGCTAAAGAGGAAATTTTGGTGGAAAATGTAATGTCCTCGACCTCTTAGGAGAAATAAGATGGGTTCCGTTAGCCTAATAAGTTCTTGTAGGCCAAGGTAGAGAAACTTTCTTAATAAGGGAAACATGATTTGCCTAGGAGAAACTTTATAATTGCCTAAGGGTGAAAATGGGACATATCCTAGGTTAATGAAAAGTCACTTTAATTTTATAAAGTGAAAGTCTCTTAAAGTGACTTGATAAAATATTAAAAGGGTAAAATGGTGGCAAAAGTGACTACTCAATTATGAAAAGAGAAAAATGAGGAGTTTCTTCTTATTCTTTCACATGCATTTTGGAGAAAACGAGCTCTTGAAGAGTTTTTGAAGAGAAGCTTAGGGTTTTGGAAACTGTAGCCGCCATTGCTAGCTTTAGTGTTGAAACTAGACATACTGTTTGTTCCAAAGAGTGAAATCACTTAGATTTCACCGTTGTGCTTTCATGGAGAAAAATATTTGCAGGAGAAATTGGGCTTGAAGAGGTTTATTAGTTGATTTTAGACTCTAACTTCAAGTTCTTCATTCATCTTACAGGCTGAGCTTACACATTGAGTTTTGGGGGATGAGTTTCTTGTTTGAGGGGTCAAGTTTCTTGTTTATGGGTGGCTGGATGAGATTTCTTGATGGGGAAAGTTTGTGTTGATTTCTGAACCACACTTTTTCCTTCCTTTAAATTGAGAACAGTTCCCTTCTGGCTATCGGCTTAACATCTCTTCGCACAGGACTTGTTCAACATTTTTGTCTCAAGGCAGATATCTCATCTCTGCTCTAGAACGAGTGGCTTCATTGGGTCAAGTTTTTTTCTGCTAGAAGGGTGACAAAATGACCACATAAGGGGCCCAGTTTATTAGTTGATTTTAGACTCTAACTTCAAGTTCTTCATTCATCTTACAGGCTGAGCTTACACATTGAGTTTTGGGGGATGAGTTTCTTGTTTGAGGGGTCAAGTTTCTTGTTTATGGGTGGCTGGATGAGATTTCTTGATGGGGAAAGTTTGTGTTGATTTCTGAACCACACTTTTTCCTTCCTTTAAATTGAGAACAGTTCCCTTCTGGCTATCGGCTTAACATCTCTTCGCACAGGACTTGTTCAACATTTTTGTCTCAAGGCAGATATCTCATCTCTGCTCTAGAACGAGTGGCTTCATTGGGTCAAGTTTTTTTCTGCTAGAAGGGTGACAAAATGACCACATAAGGGGCCCAGTTCATATACATCGGTGGGCATCCCTCTAAGGGTGAGTTTCCCTACATAATAGAATGTGTTTACTCCAGTACAAGTTATATTTAAATACTCCATCACCAAGCCAAATCACTGCTGTGTATATCAGTCCCCTTGTGTGGTGCGTTTAGTGTGATTCTAGTGCTAGCTGAGCGAAAATTCAAATGCTTTGCGCTGAAGTGTAATGCTACTATTAATGTCCATGTTTCTTTGATTTCTGTGCACTGTACTTTTGAATAAATGACTGTGTGAGCTTGCATTTTTGGCTGATATGCATATTTTTGTGTAATTCGAAATGGAGGAATAAATATTTACATTGTTGTAGCATTCTTTCTTTGGTGAAAGATAATGTGTGGATGTCATATGGCTATCTTCCCTATATGTTGCATTGTTTATATGAGCAATTATTGAGACCTGTGCAATTAACTTTTGATGGTTAAACGAGAAAACACACCTATAGCAGTTCACCCACAAACTGTTTGATGAAAGTACCTAATGAAAACTCAGACATATTCAGAAAAATTCAGTACTAGTTTGGATCAATTTTCCAGTGGGTATATTGCAGTGGTATCAGAGCATGTTCGTGGACAGCTGTGGGGTCTAAGGACAGATTATCAACGATTTAATGAGTGGTGAAGAACATCCTTATGTCACTTAGAAAAAACAGTACAAAACCAGAGAGCCTACTCCCATTTCTGAAGAGGAAGAGTCTTCAGGAAAGAACAAAGAAGAAGAAGAGACCCCTAGCAAGGGGAAGGAGGTAGAAGAAACACCTGAAATAGAGGGGCCAAACATGGGTGACAAGGAAGCCCAAGCCTTTAACAACTTGCTCAGTGCATTGAACGATTTGGCCAAGGGCCAAAAGGAGATGGTGTACCTGATGAGAGGGATGACAAACAAAGGAGCTTCCTCCGGAAAGGAACCAATAAATGGAGAATGGTCGAATAGTGCAAAAGACAGTCATGTGCGTGCTACCCCACAAAGCCACTTACGCTTGTATAACAGAGGACCTAGACCCAACATGCCTCAATTCATACAGGAGACAGTAGAGGACCTGACGGAGCAGACGCGTCAGGGGATCCCTTATGCAGATTATTTGGGGGAGTATAGAGCATTGGGACGTGAGTTCCAAGTTGTCATGTGTTTCTTTGACTTCTGCCACCTTCAGTTCAAGAGCAAGCCTAAAACAGTACAGAAGGTGTTGAGGCAGCATAATGCGCTGCAAAAGACATTGGGCAAAGTGACCATCCCTTGCTTTGATGAGGCTTCCAAATGCTCAACTTGGTCGTGGGTAGAGAAATTGGACACATACTTCCTGTTGCATCAGATGATGGAGGAGGAGGCCATTAAGCTGGCCACATTACACTTGGATGACGAAGCCCATGAATGGTGGTACCATGGGTTGGTGACTATGGGTCACAATAACATCTCCTCATATACTGAGTTCACTTAGAAACTCATTGAGCAGTTTGACAAGAAGGACCAAGAGCTTCATTTTAGAGAGCTGGCCCAGCTCTGACAGACAAGCAGTCTGGAGGCTTACATTACATTTCAGAGTTTCAGAGATTAGCAGTTATGGTAAAAGATTTCTCAGAAGCCAGATTGGTGATGCTATTTGTAGAGTAGTTGTTAGAGCCTCTACATACTGGTCAAAGGATTTGAACCCACCAATCTTCATGCAACATTTAACAAGACAAGGGATATGCAGGATGCCGCTTCTAAAAACAAATTCACTCCTAAGCCCCCCCCTCCCTCAGAAGAGTAAAGAGCTCAAACCCTTTCAGAAGGAGTGGACTGTGAAACGAAAGATGGATGAGGAGACTCAGAAGGAGTTAAGAAGGAAGAAGCTCTGTTTCAGCTGTCAGGAGCCTTGGGCACTAGGGCACAGGTGTGCAGGGAAGGACAAGGTGGGCAAGACTCACTATATTGAGTTGTGTTGGGTAAGGTTGTCATTGATGTCAATATGTTGTCAAGAGCCCAACATTATTGAAGCAGCCCTAGGTGTATGGATGAAGAAGTATATGATGATGATGAAACCCTAGTTGCATAGAAAAAGCCCTGAGCATTAAGCCCTAGCAATTAGGTGAAGCAAACATTCTGTGCTCTTTGGTGATAACTTTATTGGAACGTAGCTCTTCTTGGTGACTCAAGAACATTGGATTGGTTTACTGCACATGCACCAGAATTAGGTTTAAGAGGGGGTCATTTTTTATCCCTAGGGAAAACAAGAAACTGAGTATGCCTGGGGCTTAGGCAAGACCACTAGTAATCAGGCAAAAGTTTTTGCATTGTTGCAAGGGATCATAATACTGAAGCAAAAAGGGATGAATCAAATTTTGCTGATTGGGGACTCTAGAGTAATAATTCATCAAATGTTTTATAAATCATAGCACCGATACGCTCAGTTGAGCATGCTTGTTATTAGAGTTCAATATTTGTGGAAAGCTTTGAAATTGAAGGCTATTATCAATTTTTTGGATCACATAACTCTATTGTGGACAAACAAGCAATTGGCATTGTTGCAAGTGATCATAATACTGAAGCAAAAAGGGATGAATCAAATTTTGCTGATTGGGGATTCTAGAGTAATAATTCATCAAATGTTTTATCAATCATAGCGCCGATACCCTCAGTTGAACATGCTTGTTATTAGACCTCAAAATTTGTGGAAAGCTTTGAAATTGAAGGCTATTATCATGTTTTTGGATCACATAACTCTATTGTGGACAAGCAAGCAAATGAAGCTTGCAATCTACAAGCCAGGAGAATAAAAAGTGGGGAACTTCCCCTTGTCATCTCGCATGAATCATTTATCAACCATATTAACAAGAATGAAGATTTTGTTATCAAGAGACAAATAATGAGTGACATTGGAAAGGTGTAATGAAACATCAATGCAACCCCTTCACCGCATAATTTCAAACTTTATATCACTCACAGTCTCTCTTATCAAGACTCTTAGGATGGGATGACAATTCACATGTGGTTTAATGCTCAGATTAATCTGGAAGTTGCTCTCTGCTGTAAGATTCAACCCTTATCTCATATTCCAGTTTCAGAGATTTGGAGCACCTTGGTGGATTAAAGCTTTGGTCTAAGTCTAGAGTCCTCTCTGTGCACTAGATGCCGCTTGATTATTTCACCTTGGATTTAAAAAATTGTTTGCTCCAATGGACACTGCACAACCTGTGAAAATGCAGAACTACACAAGCGGTAACAAGCAAATGGAACAAAATGAGGAAAAAGGATTGGTTTAAACAATATTGTCACATTGCAGAAGGACCAATTCTATACATAGGTTGGCTCATACAAAATTAAATAAAATGTAAGTCAGCCTACATAAGTCGGCTCTCCTAAAGGTATATGTCGATTCAATCTTGAGTAGTCGAAGTAGTATATATAATAATCATTCCACCTCCATTCAAAAAACCATCTGAAGCAAGCAAGGATAAAGAGTGTCTCAGGCCTAAAGAAGAATATTCAGATCTAAGGAATAGAACCTCGACATTCCTTGTCTGTCCTGTATCTCGGCCCTATGGTGCAAAATTCGGGTGCAATTCAAGCCTGTAACTAGGGCACATACCTCGGCCCTATGGAGACCTGTAATCTCAGATATATGCAGCTTGGACCTGATACATAAGCAACTAGACCCATGGCTCATTTCTTCGAATCTGTGGCACTAAGTAAGAAATCAGACCTGAGATCACTCGGCCTTGACAGAAGGAGCTTCAAACCTAGAGCATTTTAAGAACTCCGACCTGTGATAACTTGGAGCAACCTCTTGTGAGCAGAATTGGGCTGAATTGAAACATAAGACCAGTCTTTGAAGAGTTTAGTGGCAGACTATTTGGCATCTCTTGAAGCAGCCTAGTAACACTCTTGGAAGGAGACCTTGAGTAACTATTGAACATATTGTATAGGAGAGTTCAAGGCCATATTTAGAGCAGCGTACTCCTCCCACCCCCCTCCTTGTGGTCTCTGGAACAAGATTGAAGATCTAGAAGACAGATTTGAGGACCTATTTTGGAGCACACTTGCTGAAGCATTTTGAAGACAATTTTTGAAGATATCTTTTGGAGAAGACAATTATGAAGTGCTTTTAAAGAAGTTTGTGCAGATTAGTTGAAGAACATCCTCTGGGCCAACAACATTGTTGAAGCTGTGATGATGTAGCGTTGTAGAAGATTATCTGAAGCAGACATGAAGAGTCTTGGAGACACATACTATGGTTGCTGGATTTAACCTTGATGAATTAGCCCCCAAAGTATTTTGGAGATTATTTGAGGCATTTGTTGAAGCAGATTTTGGAGTTATTTTGAGGACTTGGTGAAGATGATATTGGAAGTCCTTAAGCAGTACAGAAACCTTTTTTAAGAATTGAAGTAGAGGGTTGGAGCCCAGGGGGATTGGAGTCCTCACACAAGGTTGTGCCTTGTGTAAAACTACGTCGGAGCCTGAATTATTGAAGAAGATTGGAGTCCTCAAGTAGACCAAATTGGAGCTTGGATTTATAGTAGTATAGGTTGGAGGAGCTTGGTTTGAAATCGAAGATTGGAGTCTTTGTCTAGGGTTGGAGCCCTGAAGTAATTCTAAGTGTGATTGTACAAACTATTGTTGTAAAAGAGGATTGGAGTCCTCGTTATTTTTGTTAATAAAATTATTCTTCTGTTGTACATCTTGTGTTTTGTTTCTATTAAGTGATCGTAGCTAGTATAAGACAACAATTCTAAAAGAAATATGATTCATCCCCCCTCTCAATGTTTCCAACAAGGTGTACTCTGAGAGCGAATTCGTGGGAATGGTGTGGGATGTTGTAAACATTGCCCTGATGAAGTCACTGCTGAAATGGTAGCTGCTTTGGAAGCTATTAAAGAAGAAAGTTCTATAAGAGGGCAAGAAGGTTGAGCTTGCTGGGATAGGTAGATCTTCATCTCAGAGTGAAGCACAAAATCAAAGTGCAAGTATTGGTAACTCCTCTTCAAGTGTTGTGGCAAACAAGAGTATAACCTCTTCTTTCTTCGCTCGTACAACTCCAGGATCTTAGCCAACCTTGGAGAGTTTTAATGAAAAGAAGAGGAAGGATGCATATATGGCAGTGGGAAGGTTTTGGTACCTTAATAGTCTTTCATTCAACTATGCAAAGTCTTATTTTTATCAGCCCATGGTGGATGCCATTGCAAGTGTTGCTTTGGATACAAAGCACCATCTTATAACGCACTTAGGGGAAAAGAGCTAGATGAGGAGCTCGAGTGTGTCAAAGCACAATTGTAGAGCATTAAAAGCTCATGGAAGTTTATAGGTTGCACAATTATGTCTGATGGGTGGACATATCAAAGGGGTACAACAATAATAAATTTTGTTGTAGCTTCCCCTAAAGGAACCATGTTCCTAAGATCCATTGACGCGTCTGCACATGTAAAAGATGCACATTTGATTTTTACATTATTGGCTGATGTGGTGGAGGAAGTTGGGTTTACAAATGTTGTCCAAGTAATCATGGACAATGCGACAAATTATGTGACAGCTGGAAGGTTGCTTTGTGCCAAATATCCCACCATTTTCTGGACTCCATGCGCTGCCCTTTGCATAGACTTGGTACTGGAAGACATTGGGAAATTGGGGTGGGTGCAAGATGTTGTGCATGAGTGCAAACAAATTACCAAGTATATTTATAACCATGCTTGGGTGTTGAACCTTATGAGGGAATTCACTTGGGGTGAGCTTAGTTGCCCAACTATCACATTGTTTGCTACAAACTTTTTTTCCCTCCAAAGCCTTTTGTGTGAGTATCAAGTTTTGAGAAGAATGTTTTGTAGCCAACAATGGATATTTTGGAAAGATAGCACATAACTAGAAGCATTGTCTGTGAAAGCATATGTCTTTGGTGATAGTTTGTGGGAGAAAGTCACTGAGATTGTCAACTTCACTGAGTCCCTTGTGAAAGTCTTGAGAAACCTACAATGTGATATATTTATGAGGGCACGCACAGGGCCAAAGAGGCCATCAAGATTTTCTACAAGGGAGATGAATCTAAATATCTCCCTTTATGGAAAATCATTGATTTCAGGTGGGACAAGCAACTACATTCACCATTGCATGCAACAGGAGCATATCTCAATCTTAGCCTATTCTATAATGAGGGTTCTAACATTCAAAGAGATTCGGAGGTGATGAGAGGTGTCATGATATGCATTGAGAAGATGTTCCCAAATCAAGATATTCAAGTCAAAATCAACGTACAACGAGATATGTACAAGGAAGCATCTGGCATGTTAGGATTCAACTGAAGCCAACATCTCAAGGACAAGAAAATGCCTTGTTAGTGCGAAGTGTTAGAACTTAGCTTGTAATTGTGCTAGTTCTTTTTTATATGTTTGGCATTGCAAACTGATAACCTTTGTTGTTATTTTTTTACAGCTCATTGGTGGATAGATTGTGGCACCGAGGCACCACAATTACAAGAATTCGCCATCAGAGTTCTGAGTCAGACCTGCAACGTTTCTTCTTGTGAGCGCAATTGGTTGGTATTTGAGAACATCTACAACAAAAAGAGAAACAAGTTGGAGCATGAGAGGTTGGAGAAGTTGGTTTTCATCTACTACAACCTTCGAATGCTCACAAAACAAGTGCAACCAAAGGATCTAGATCCAATTTTATTGGATAGTATTGATTTAGAGTCTGATTGGGTTGTGGAGGAGTTCCTTGATTTGAGTTGGCTTGATGAAGAGATTAAGGATCTCTCTAGTTTGCCATCTCAAATGGAGACTCCAAATACATCTGCCTCATAGTTGCTTCAACCTTTCGATGTTGGCACTAGCTCCATGAGGGCTTATTGTAGGCGTTGTCGTCCATGAGTGATGAGACTCAAGAGTGTTATGAGACTATGATTTATTATTTATGACATATGCATTTGAATTTTGAACTTGCTGCCATTTTTTCTTTTAATTATGGAACAATGATTCATTTTCTTATTAAGTATCTAAATGTTTTGCTTAAAAGAATCCAATATGTTATGTTGTACTTTCATAGCTATGAGATGATGTTATGAATTATTGCATATATTGTGGTTTTTATAACTGAGAAGGATTGGAATTGTCATTAGTTTCTTTTTTTGCTTAAAATTTACCTTATTTTAAGTTTTTTTCTCTTTATTTTGCCGAGTCTTATACGAGTCGCCGAGTCAATAGCTAAACGAGACTTATACGAGTACGAGTCGTGCAACATTGCCAGGTATCATACTTTTAGAGTTAGAGGGGTTCTGGCAAGACACAAGGTGACAATATTGATCGATAGTGGAGCTTCCCACAATTTGATAGACGCAACCATGGTTGAACGGAGAGGGATTCCAACTGAGGAGTTCGATGGTTTTGTGGTTGCCATACTTGGTGGCCATCAGATGGACTGCAATAGATACATCCCCAAGATACAACTAACCATGGGAAACTGCACAATGGCTGAGGAATTCTTCGTGGTGGATGTGCGAGACACTAATGTGGTGTTAGGAGTTTAATGGCTCTACTACATTGGGAACTATACTATGGATCAACGGAACATGGAGATGGAATTCAAAGATCCAATTGATGGCAAAGGGTTAGTTTTGAGGACCATGCATCGATGCCCATCGAAGATAGTATCATCCAACAACATGGAAGCGATATTGAGGCGAGACGATATCGAGTGGGCGGTTGAGTTACAAACAACCGACACCTGTACCAAACACAATAACATGCCGACGACATTCAGGTATTGCTTCATAAACACCAGAAAGTTTTTTCCGACATTCCTCCAGGTAGACCACCAAGCAGGGGATTTGAGCTTGTTATAGAATTGGAGGAGGGTATATAGGCGATAATTTCTAGCCCCTACTGATATCCCAAGGTTTACAAAGACGAAATTGAGAAGGCCGTCAAGGAGTTATTGAGGTTGGGTCACATTTGATCTAGTTCGAGTCCTTTTGCTTCTTTAGTTGTCATGGCTAAGAAGAAGGACAATGCCTTGTGGATGTGTATTGACTAACAGACTCTTAACAAAAGAACAATAAAAATGGCACCCTATGCCTAGGATAGACGAATTGATGGATGAACTGAGGGGAGCCAAATATTTTTCAAAGATTGACCTTTGTTCAGGTTACCATCAGATTTAGGTTTGGGACCAGGACATCCCGAAGACAACTTTCAGGTGCTGCTATTATGGACACTACGAGTTCTTGGTTATGCAATTTGGGCTAACCAACGACCCTGCATATTTCCAGTCATGCATGAGCCATGTGTTTAATAAACAGTTGCAGAAGTACTTGGTGGTTTTCTTTGATGATATATTGGTCTATAACAAGACTTGGGAAGACCATCTGATGCACTTGGACAAGGTGTTGGGGATTCTGAAGGAGCAGGAACTATATGCAAAGCAGTCCAAGTGTGAGTTTGGCATGGCATAGATGCTCTATTTGGGGCATGTGATTGGGAATGATGGGGTTCATTTCCATTAGGAGAAAATTCGAGCAATCATTGAATGGCCTACCTTGAAAAATATAATAGAATTGAAAAACTTCCTTGGCCATTGCACTTACTATAGAAAGTTTGTCAAGGGTTTCTCACAGTTAACAATGCCTCTCACAAACCTTACCAAAAAGGGGGCTTTTAGTTGGACCGAGAAGCCACAGGGAACATTTGAGAGGATGAAACAGGGGATGAGTTTGTGTCCTGTGCTTGCATTACTAGATTTCACCTAGCATTTTGTGTTGGAGTGATGCTTCAGGGATCAGAATATGAGCAGTTTTGATACAGGATCACCACCCCATAACGTTCGAGAGCTGCAAACTTGGAGATTATGAGCGACATTACTCGATTTATGATAAGGAGACGCTGACCATCATGCATGCATTGGCCAAATTTCTACAACATTTAGTGGGGAACAAGTTGAAGGTAATGAGAGATCATAACAACTCGAGATTCATCATGGAGTAGAAGGAGCTGAGTGAGAGACAACAAAAAGGATTAGTAAGTTACAAGCCTATGACTTCGAGATCGAGTATGTCAAAGGAAAGCACAAAAGTAGCAGAAGCTCTCTCGAGGATGCCATCCACACTCTCACTCATGGAGATAACAAATGACTGGAAGTCACTGCTGCTAGTAGAATATTCCAAAAACAAGTTTGCCTGCGAGATTCTAGAAGGGTTGATACAAGATGACAGGTATCGAGTTATGGACGACATCATCTACTATAAGGATCAGACCTATCTTGTACCAAATCACAGCTAAAGGAGAAAATAATGTAAGCAACTCATAGCTCACCTTTGGCAGGACACCCGAGATACCTAAAATCCTATAGGAAAATCAAACAGAGGTTCACTTTGAAGGGCCTCAAGATGGATGTGTTGAGGTTTATGAAAGAATTCAATATTTTCCAATAGAACAAAGTGGAACACACTCACTCGGCAGGGTTGCTACAACCACTCCCTATTCCCGAGTAGAAGTGTGAGAGTATCTCCATGGACTTTATTACAGGGCTACCTTTGGTACAGAGAAAGGATTGGATATATGTAGTGGTAGATTGACTCATGAAGTTTGCGCACTTATTTGCCATACCATCTAAATATTTAGCGTCACAAGTGGCTGAATTGTTTTTCAAGGAAGTCTTCTGATTGCATGGTTTACCGAAGACCATAGTGAGTGACATGGACAATAGATTTATGGGCAACTTCTCGCAGGAGCTATTCAGACTGGTGGGGACTGAGTTGGCACCAAGCACCAGTTATCACCCACAAACCGATGTTTAAACCGAGATATTCAACAAGTGGATGGAGGGCTATCTTCGAAATTATGTATCTGGCCAACAAAAGGCATGGGTTAAATGGTTGCGTCTTGGGGAACACTGCTACAACACCGTTTTACACATCCATTGGTATGATACCCTTCAAAGCCCTATGCAGATATGATGCTTTGACATTTACAGACCGAATTTTTGGAGATAACCACACCCCTTTGGCTAAAGATTGGATTCTAGAGAGGCAAGATATCTTACAAGTCCTTAAGGGCAAGCTACAAATGGCTCATAACCAACAAAAAGTGTATGTAGATAGGAACATGGTGGAGCACAATATTGAAGTGGGGGACATGGTATACGTTCGTCTTCAACCCCATCAACATTCATCACTCAAAACTGAAGGGGCACAAAAATTGAAACCCAAGTTCTATGGGCCATACAGAGTCGTGAGGCAAGTGGGTGAAGTGGCCTATGAACTTGCACTTCTTGAAGGATGTAAAATTCATAACGTCTTTCATGTATCCTACCTCAAGAAGGCATTGGGAAAGTAGGTTATCACCTCCACTCATCTCCCTCCATTGGATGAGGAAGGAGAGCTAATCCTGATTCTTGATACGAGAAGAGATTCTAGAGACAAGGCAACGGAAGTTGAGGAACAGAACTGTGAGGGAGTGCCTAGTAAAATGGAAGAATCTACTAGTTGAAGACGCCACATGGGAGGCGAACATGTGCTCAAACATCTAGAGTTGAAGTTGCTTGAGGGGAAGCAAGCTCGAGCGGGGAGCACTGTAATGTCCCCAACTGCTTAGGAGAAATAAGATGGATGGGTTCTACTAGCCTAATAAATTCCTGTAGGCCAAGATGGGGGAATTTTTTAAATAATGGAATGTGATTCGCCTAGGAGAAACTTAATAATTGCCTAAGGTGTGAAAATAGGACATATCCTAGGTTAATGAAAAGTCACTTTAATTTTATAAATTGAAAGTCTTCGAAAGTGATTTAATAAAATATTAAAGGGGTAAAATGGTGGCAAAAATGGCCACTCAATTATAGAAAGAGAAAAGTGAGGAGTTTCTCCTCATTCTTTCACTTGCATTTTGGAGAAAATGTGCTCTTAAAGAGTTTTTGGAGAGAGACTTAGGGTTTTGGAAACCCTAGCCGCCATTGCTAGCTTTGGTGTTGAAACTAGACACTCTAGTTGGTCCAAAGAGTGAAATCACTTAGATTTCACGAATATGCTTTCAGAAGAAGAAGAAGAAGAAGAAATTATTTTAACGTCCACGAGGCTAAAGATAGCCTATGGGACAGATTGCTTTTTCATCTGCTTGATGTATTCGGCCCTTTTTTTGTGAAGCTTCACAATAAATGCTCCCGTCTTCTCGACAAACCCCTCGTTAAATAGATTATCCCAAGAGTTAGCTGCCAGCGTATCTGCGTAACTTTCCCTGTTGTCTTTGAAGGCCTCACATTCTAAAATAAAATGTTTTTCTGTTTCCACTTTTCCGGAAGAACAAAAAATGCATACCCTTTCCTCCCACACTTCCTTTGGCCTTTTCCAGCGCCCTGTTTCACAACGGAGTTGATGAGAATTAGTCCTTAACTGAGCAATAAGAATTTTGGCTTTCCAAGAGATATTGGCCTCTATGTATGCTTTTGGTTGATGATTATGAGTGGGATTAAACACTTCAATATAGTAATTTTTCTTTCTTCCTAGCTCCTCCCAAGTACGTTTGTGGAACTTTTCCATAACAAAAGCTTTTATCTCTTTGTTGTTTATGGGGCACGCCTTCAAGCAAATATCCCATTTACTAAACCATTTGTTATTTTGTTGCATCCAAGTTTTTTTGCTCTTGCACAATCTATCATTAAAGACAACCTTAGGCCATCTACCATCTTCCATTTGCTCAATTTTTTTTAAATAACTTATGACTCGCACCATAGCAATTGCTTCAATAGGAGCAGCCCCTGTTTCACTTAACAAGATATCATAAGGCACTGCACTTTTGATCTTAAATTTGTTTGTAATCAAACGCTTCTGAATTTTCTCAATTTGTCTCCACTGCATGTCGGAAGTACTACTAGCCCACAGTTCACAACCATATAGAATCACTGGAATCACTAGAAGCCCAAAAAGAGTTTGAGTGGTCTTCCAGTCCCATAACTCTGCCTCTCTACACCTATTTTGAAAAGCATAAAATGCTTTCCAACCCCCCAAAGTTCTTTTCTTTCTACAACCATTCCAGCTTAGATTTTTGTTGAAGTCAACTCCGAGGTATTTGTATTCCGCAACTTCTTCCAGAATGTTGCCTTCAAAGTAGAACTTATGTTGATTATGTTTTCTTTTCTTAGAGAAGACCACTACTTTCGTTTTGCTGATATTGACTTGCATCCCCACACTTCTACAAAAATGCTCAAGGGATAGTAAGTGCTCTTGCAAACCAAGCGCCGATTTAGCAATCAGAATAAGGTCATCTGCATACAAAAGAAGCCTTATAACAAACTTGCACAAATAGATACCATCACCTCCTTGCGAATTTAACCACTCCTCAAGCTTGTCGATATATAAACCAAAAAGGGTCGGAGACAGTGGGCAACCTTGCTTGACCCCGATATCGCTTCTAAAACTTTCAGAAATGCCTGCCGAAGTTCTAATTTTGACTTTCACCTCTTCATACAGTCTATGCACAGCTGCTCTCAAATGTTTAGGAACCCCAAGTTCCTCCATTCTTTGCCAAAGTTTATCCCTAGGAACCGAGTCAAACGCTTTTCTGAAATCAACAAAGCAACAGAAGACTTCTTCCTTATTCTCCCAAACTTTTTCAATGATGTGCCTTAGAGTTATGCAATGATCAACTGTTGAATGCTTAGGTCTAAAACCTGCTTGCCCTTTAGCACGCTTATTTCTTTCTTCTGCCCACTTGCTAATTTTGTTTTCTAGCATGCTTCCAAATAGCTTTGCAAACAAAGGGTTTATCATGATGGTCCTATAATTGGAGGGATTATTGATGTCACCGCTCTTGAAAAGAGGTATTGCCAGACTAGTTGTCCAATCTGTGGGGAGCCCTTGTTGTATGATGTTGTTGAAGATTTTTGTAATGTGAGGTGCAAGGATCTTTGAGCCCCACTTTAGATATTCTGCTTGGAGTTCAGCTAAGTCTTTTGCTTTTCCAACACCCAACTTCTTGATACCCATCTCTACCTCTTGTACCGTGAAGAGTTTAGTATCCGTGTTGACCAAGGGGGGAGGGTCAACCTTGGGAACCTGCTCATAGAGTTGTCTTGCATAGTCAAACCATCTAGAAGCTGAAATATTATTTCCAATTTGTATCTTTTTCGGTTGGAGCTCTTTCCAGAATAATTTGGGATTATTTTTCCCTAGGAAGATTAGTTCTTCCCTCCTTGAAACCATGAAATCAGCCTTTTTCTTGCTTAATAAATGCTTGTAAGATTTGAGCGTTACGTTGTCCTTGTTTGACTCTTTCCAGATTCTCCTTGCCTTTTTGCATTCCTCGTCAAACCAAGCATTAACCGGAAAGCAATTTGTTTCAGACTTCTTAATCTTTGTTCTTTTGCACTTTGCAAGTGCGCATTGAATTAAATGTGTTAATTCATGACTATGAAGGTTGTGAATTGTAATTTTCTCCTTCTCAAAGAGCCTCTCTAACGTCATTTTGAAGGTATTACAATTTTCTGGGGTCAAAAGAATTCTGCCCTGTGGAAGATTTTGTTGGACACGCTGAATTTTTGACTCTAATTGTTTCTTTCCAATCCAAGAGAAACATAAATAAATTGGCTTGTGATCTGATTTCAAATCCCACAGCTGATCTCCAACCAGAACTTCGTCCATTTTCTCACACAAACCATGCGAGCAAATTACATAATCTACCACACTTGCTCCATTATAAGTATTGCACGTGAAATTACCGGACTTTGCCCATCTAGTCAAGCCATTACAAATGACTAAATCAAAGGCCCCACATAGAGTAAGCAATTGTTCACCAAAGAGATTGCAGCCCTTGTCCTCTGAAATTCTTTCCCACTGATGATTGCTTTCTTCTGTAAGCCAAATAGGGTCACAATCATCTTTACAACAAAGAATGCTAGCTTGCTCACTTGCAGTCCTAGCATTGAAATCACCCACTATAAGGACTTCACCTAGCTGAGAATATGTTGCAATATCCGCTTTTAAAGCTGCAAATGGATCTTTGTGGTCAAGCCCTCTGCCTTTGTAGATTTTTGAGACCTGTGGCGCAAAATAGCATGCTGCAATTCTGATGTGGTTTCCATTTTCTGATATTTTGAACCAAATGAATTGCTTATTTGAGTCTTCTTTTTCTAACTGAATGAGACGACCTGCTTTCTCCCTTACTAAAACCATGATACCCCCGTGCCCTTTGCCATTCCCTGCTGCCTTGTTCCACACTGCCATCTTCCAGTATCCTTCAAACAAAGGTGTCTTGCACCCTTCATGCTCATGTGTTTCTATGAGGCAAATTATGTCTCTATTTTCCGCAATAGGCCCTAACCCAGGTCCTCGTCTCCATGGGTAACCTCTGCAGTTCCAACAAACTAATCTCAAGGAAACCTGGGTATGACTTGATTGCTATTTATTTTGACGTGCAAGACTCACATTTGAGTCTTTGTCCCTGTTTTCCCATACTGACCTTGCTTTCTGATTTCCTGTTGAAGAGTTTGTTGCCTCTTCTTTATTACCAACTTGCTGCTCTGTTTTGGAAGGAGGTCCAAATTGCGCTATCACAGCTTTGCCTTTATAAATCCATGCTCTTTTTCCTTCATCTCTTGCTGCCCTAACCTTTAAAATTTCCTCTCTTCTTTCCTCCTGTTGTTTTACAGTTAAATCTTCTTCTAGGAAAAAACGAGAACCCCTCAAGAGATGCTTCTTGCTTAGAATAATATATTTATCACGTGAGCTAGGCATAATGACTTTTATGGGCCTGGCTCTCTCCTTGTTAAACTTACCCACCCTCCATGCTTGGTATATTTGTCCTTGCCATAGCAACTTGTCTTTCAAGAAGTCTCTTGCAAGGTCAAGAGTACATTCATTTTTTCCATAGTCTTTCACCCCTTTAATAATTATGTTTGCTGCCCTATTTTGTCTTTCCTTGCCTTCACTATCTTGCATGCTGTCAACCTTATTAGCAGAATTACTAATAACTTGAGCCCAAGTTTTAGAAACTTTGGTGGAATCTTCTTTCATTTCTTCTCTTGCGTTCTCTTCGTGGTTGTTTATTTGGACAATCATTTTCCCTTTATCCTGGGATGATTTCACATTCACCACCTCTGTACTTTCCACTACAGATTTCTTTACATTTTGCACATCCGCCTTCATGCGTTGCCATTCTGTCTTCCCTATCAGGAGAGCTTCCTGTAGCAATGCCACTTGTTCTTCTAAAATTTTATTGCTTTCTGCTAACGCCTTGTTCTCAGCCGTTATTATATGAATTTTATGATCTCTTTCCTGCCCTTTAGCTTCTAAAACCTCCAACCTTTGTTTTGCATTTAACAATTCTTTCACATAAAGATCAGATGACCAGGTGAGAGGTGTGGATGTGGGACTATATAAGGCAAAATCATCAATGGTTTTTCCTTTGGGCTTCTTGTTGCCACGTGCTTGTGGAGGAGACTTGTTTGGGTGCTTTTTGCGAGGGAGTTTCTTCCTTGTTTGCTCCCATTTTAGACGAGCTATTCTTCGTTTTAAAATGCCCCGATATTGTTTGGCATTGACCCAAACCCACTTCCCAGCTTTGGCGAATGATGCAATTTTCACTTGTCCTAAATCATTTGTCTCCACATGTTCTGAAATTTCTGGTTCCTTTGTCATGTTTGAATGCATTTGTTGTTGCTTGCTTGCTGCTCAATACTTCATGTAGAAAAAAATTTGCAGGAGAAATTGGGCTTGAAGAAGTCTAATAATTAATTTTATAACTTCAATTTCTTCATTCATCTTAGAAGCTAAGCTTACACATTGAGTTTTGGGGGACGAGTTTCTTGTTTGAGGGGCCGAGTTTCTTATTTTTGAGATGGTGGACGAGATTTATTGATGGGGACAAGTTTGTGTTGATTTCTGGGCCAAACTTTTTCCTTCTTCCAAGTTGAGAACAGTTTCGTGCTGGCCGTGGGTTTAGCATCTCTTCACACAGGACGTGTTTAGCATTTGTATCAAGGTAGATATCTCATCTCTGCTCTAGAATGAGTGGATTCATTGGGTTGAGCTCTTTTCTGCTAGAAGGATGACATAATAACCACGAAAGTAGCCCAGTTCATATACATTGGTGGGCATCCCTCTAACGCTGAGTTTTCCTACACAATGGGACGTGTTTACTCCAGCGCAAGTTATATTTAAATACTGCATCACCAAGCCAAGTCGTTGCTGTGTTTATCAGTCTCTTTGTATGGCACATTCAGTGTGATTCTAGTGCTGGCTGAGCGGAAAATTCAAACGCTGTGGTGTTGATGTGTAATACTTGTTAATTTTAGGTATGTTCTATGCTTAGAGAAATTTATTTCAATTTTCACAGTTAGCTCCATATATTTTCCAGATTAGCAATCACTTCAACATTAAAGTAAACTGCAGATAGAACATAAACATAAATCGTAGAAGACAAGCCAAGACAAGAGGACACAAGATGTGGCGCTAGCTAAGGACAAACCCTAATGTGGGGAAACTCTTGATCAATTCTTCTTATATGTTCTTCAATAGTTCAGCAGAGAGAGAGAGATAGTATTTTTACAACAGAAGTCAACACTTTGACTTATCTAGATAAGAGCATAGATCATCTCTAAGAAGATGATAAATGAGATCAGTTGAAGACATGCTGCTTCAACTAATTCTCCAAGGTGACTCCTTCACCTTTCGTTGTGCTGCATTTCGTCATCATGCTGTGCCTCACCGCGCTACACCATGCTTCATCTCATCACGCTTCATTAATCATGACTGTACCCATCACTGTACTGCATTATGTGCCATTGCTGCACCATTTTGCCATCCTGACCTATGTGTTGGTTGCACCTTGCTAGCTTGTTGTCCCTAGCATGCTTGTTGTCCTTAGCATGCTAGCTGTAACATTGCATGCTTGGTGTATTTGCTGCTAAGTACCATACGACTGTCTCATTGTTAGTTAGCTGTCCCTTGCATGCTGCTCTCCTTTGGAGACAGATGCTCCGGCTGTTCCGGTAGTTCTGGCTGTTTCGGCTGATCCCGACAGTTCCGGTTGTTCCCGGCAGTTTCGGCAGTTCCGGCTTTTCCGACTTTTTTTGGCTTTTCCGGCTTTTCGGCTTTTCCGGCAGTTCCGGCTTTTCCAGCAATTTCGAATTTTCCTGCAGTGCTGGCTTTCTTCTCTCTGGATCAAGGCAACGTTATTCCTTAGGATCTCTCCTCCTACTAAACCCAAAGACAAGTAGAGAGAGGAAGAGATCCCAAGTGTGTTGAAATGACTTGAAGGCCACCTCTATTTATACTAATAAAACGTTGAGCACATGTGGGGTTTATTTGGTTGCTAGTTGACCTTGACGAATTGTTTTATAACGCAAATAAATTCATAACTCCATGAATACTTATCAGAATCGGATGATCTTTAGATCAATCCTACACCTCTCGATGAGAGGGATCCAAGAAAAATATTAGCTGCCATAAATAAGATGACCCACATGGAGTTTGGTCCTACTTGCCAATTTTAACAATACTACTATTAATGACCAGGTTCCTTTCATTTCTGTGCACTGTACTTTTGAATAGATGACTGTGTGAGCTTGCATTTTAGGCTGATATGCATATTTCTGTGTAATTCAAAATGGAAAAATAAATATTTACATTATTGTAGCATTCATTTTTGGGTGAAAGATAATGTGTGGATGTTATATGGTTATCTTCCTATACGTTGAGCTGTCTATATGAGCAATTATTGATACCCGTGAAATTATTTTTTTGGGTGAAACGAGAAAACACACCTATAGAAGTCCACCCACAAATTGTTTGACAAAAGCACCCAGTGAAAACCCAGACATATTCAGAAAAATTCAGTACTAGTTTGGATCAATTTTCCATTGGGAATATTTCAAAATATTCACATATGTGAGGCTTTGATCTATCCACTAGTCCCTCCATGGTTATGTTTCTATTCATTCTAGTCTAAGGCTAATGTTAGGGTGAGGGTGTTAGAATTTCAGTGATAATTGAATTCTTTAAACATGATAATTACTTGTGAGCTTGTTGTTTTCTTTATTATTATGTTTTTCTTCTTTCATCAAGCAATTACCACAAATATAAGAATATGAAGATCACAAGAGACAAGAACACAAAGATATAGGCTCTATTAGAATAATGCTATTTTAGTGTTTAATGCTCATTTATGTAGATAAGATCGTCTGTGATCTTATTAGAAGTTTCTTATTAGAAACTTGTTGTTTCTATTTTCTTAGTACAAAACTTGCTGTTTGTGTAAATACTTTTGTATTATTTATTGAGCTTCGTTGCTCATTGTAAATCAATTCAATTCATTCATTGATTATGGTATCAGAGCTTTGGTATTTCGAAATAAATTTTCATTGTTTGAAAAATTTCGTGCTTCATTTCGAAATTGCTCTCTAGGAGTCTGAATTTTTTTTAACTGGGCGTCACAATTTCTGAGCAACAATTTTTTGGTTTTATCCTTTTTTTTCAGCAATGATCTCTGTGATCTTTGGATTTGTTTATATAAGGGTTTTGATTTGAGATTTTCACAAATTCTCAGTTCCCAGATTGTATGGAAACCCTTCCACGTCGTCCTTAAATGTTCGCCAAAGACACGGGTGCTTGGTGTATTCTCAGAGGTTAAAGCTAAGGGGAGCATCCGCTCGAGGTACGCGAAGCACCTACACAGCGACATTCGAACTCTCGACCCATACATCAGATTTCACAATGACCCTTGAATGCGTGATTCAATTTGGGAAGCCGAGAGGGTTTGAGGAGGCAGAGGGGAGACGCTGCGAGCAGAGGCTGCGTGTGAGATTTCCTGGCACGAGTCGCTTAATCAGAGACCGTTGGATTCACGTGGTCGTTTTATTGTGATTTTTTTTGAAGAATTTGTGACGACAAGGGACGATCTTGTCGAATCCCTCATTCCCTCGCAATTGGACGAGTTTGATCATTAGAAAATCGAACTGCTGAATATTTGAAGGGACGTGTTTCTCATTTTGCTGAGTCGAGTTCACTGTGGTTGCAGCGCAATGCTTTGTTTTAATTAAACAGTCGGATTCTATTGCAAACCGAATCCTGCTTCAAGCCTAACGAAGGCGCGGCCTATCTCAGTCGAGGGAGCGAAGGGAATATAGGGCTCACCTGTGGCCCGTTTACCTCCATGAAGTCGTTTTGGGTAGCGGAGCAGTGCGTTAAACTCCCTGAGGCAGCGACATAGTAACGTAACCATTCCTGAGACGGTTTGAAGACAACGAGACTTACCACGAATTAGTTGTAGCCGCGAATTATTTGAGGAAGCACAGAACAATTTTTGAATCCCAACTGGTTACAAATAATTTGAGTCCGCACAGCGCAAGTCAAGGCAATGCGCATCATTTGCTAGGTTGAAGAAAGCAACTGTTGAGCAAACCGAGGAGGGTTGAGCAAACTGAGGAGGGGCCACACGTCCGGAGTCGTGGACTTTTCTGCCCTTTTTTTGTTTGGCGTGATACAATGAGCTGAACGCATGCATTTATCCTCTTTATGATGTGCGTATAAAGCAACCTTCAACCTTCTGAAGCTGAGATCCAAGCATACCTTCTGCACAGGATATCATCTGTCCATAAATATTACGATTTCTGGTTCTATTTCTATTGCACCAGCACCTATAAGATTTTGTCTGGATCAGCCGACATCTGCGTTGAAATCCATGCCGGACTTCTTTGTTGTTTTTTGTGTCTTGGAAAACATGCATATGGCCTCGCTAACCAACCTGATGCTGGAAGGCAGTCAATGCTTTAATGGCACCAATTATGACATCTGGAAACAGAGAATGTTGGCCATTTTTGAATATAGGCATCTTGACCAGCTTGTTTTGGGCAAAAGAGCTTAGTCCTGGTACATCTGGTACAAATCAAGATAAGTTTGATGATTGAAATCGAGAGGCTGTTATGCTTCTCAAACTCTCTGTGACTGATGATCAGTTACCACAGATTCCTTCCGACAAGACAACTGCCGAAATCTGGCAACATTTGAAGGAATTGCACGAGACATCCGACAAGAGCAGAGCTTTCTTTCTAAAGAATTAGTTGTTCTCCATCATGATGGACGAATGTATGTCTTTACAGGAACATCTTAACAAGATTAAAGACATTCGAGATCAGCTCGAAGCCATTGGTCGGACCATGGAGGAAGAAGATATGGTAGTCATCACTCTGAAAAGTCTACCAAAACCTTATGAGCACTTCATAGAAACACTCAACATTACCTCCACTAATGTTGATCTGAAGTTTCCGGAGTTATGCACCAACTCCTACAGCAGGATCGTTGGAAATAACAGTTTGGTAGTGGTGCTTCATTAGCCTCCTCAGAAATCGCTTTTGCTGCGAAATATTAGTCCTCTCAATCCTTTCAGCAGAAAGGTTCTTCTGATCCTGCTAAGAAGAAAAATGTGCAGTGTAATTACTGTCACAAGTTTGGCCACATGAAGAAAGATTGCCGACAGAGGATTGCTTCTGAACAGAAGAAGCAGGGAGTGTCTCATCAGAAAGCGAATGTTGCAGAACATTCCGAGCATAAGGAATTTGCCTTTTACGCCTTTATGGCTAAGAGGTCCTTAGATCATGCCCCATCTTCAGCCTGGTACATTGACTCTGGTGCATCACGTCATTTCTCTCACAGGCGTGACTAGTTTATTGATTTCTCATCTTTCAGTGATTTCGTGGTATTCGGCGGAGGTGAGGAGTACATGGTGGTTGGCAGAGGTACAGTTCAGATCTAGTCTGATGGGCGCACACTCATCTTCCTGAATGTGTACTGTGTTCCTAGTATGGAAATTAATCTGTTGTCTGTCAACTAGATTATGAGGAACTCTTCTCAGCTCGATGTGGTGTTCAGTGCGCACAAGTGCTCCATTATTGACAAGGAAACTCGTCTTACGGTTGCTGTTGGCCTAGAGGATCATGGCCTATACAGGCTTCTTGACACTGGTGATTCTCTAGAAGTGGCTCTAGCAGCTTGTGTTTCTCCCATCAGCACTCTGTGGCATCAGAGATATGGGCATCTAAACTTTCAATATCTCTCTTAGCTATCTCGGGAGGGACTTGTGTCAGGGTTACTTGATATTCAAACTCAGCAATTGGGAGTGTGCAGCGCTTGTCAAGCTGGCAAGCAACATTGGTCTTCATTCAAGGATGGAGAATCTTGGCGCGCATCTAAGGTACTCCAGTTAATTCATGCTGGCATTTGTGGTCCTATGAATACATCTTCAATTATTGGTTGCAAATATTTTTTGCTTATTGTAGATGATTTCAGTAGAAAGATGTGGGTGTACTTTCTAAAACATAAATTTGATGTATTTAGTCTCTTTCAAAAGTTTAAGTCCTTAGTTGAAAAAGAGTCTGGCTGTAATATCATAACTCCTAGGATAGATAACGCCCGGGGGGGGGGGGGATTTTGTTCTTCTGCTTTCTCCAACTTCTGTGATACCCATGGCATCAAACGCCAGTTAACTACACCCTACACTCCTCAGCAGAACAGTGTTGTCGAACGTCGCAACCGTACGGTTGTTGAAATGGCTCGTTCCATGTTACAACACAAGAGTGTTCCGAACAAATTTTGGGCTAAAGCAGTGTTTACTGCTGTCTATCTTCTTAACCGATCACCTACTCAGGCTATTAAGGGGAAGACTCCAGAAGAGGTTTGGTCTGGCCGTAAGCCTAAGATCAGTCACCTCAAAGTGTTTGGCTCGGTTGCATATGTTTGGATTCCAGCTGCTAAGCGCTCTAAGTTGGATTCCAAAAGCCAGAAACTCATGATGACAAGGTACAGTGATCACCACAAGGCCTATAGGCTGATAGATTTAGAAACTGATTCTCTTATCTTCAGTGGGGACGTAGTATTTGATGAAGACAGAGGGTTCTTTCAGTCCCCTTCTGAGCAGTGTTCTGAGGATGAGCCTCCCAGTGTTCTTCCGTTAGGTCCACCTGATGGGAGGGATGATGCAACATCAGTATTTGATGATGCACTACCTGAGTTCCCTTCAGAAAATAATCCTCCTCTCGCTGCTCCTGTTATTCCTGAGCCTCCTCCACCTACTCCAGATATTGGTTCTTCTACTCTCCGGCCAAAATGGTGGGCTAAAACTATTGGTGATCTCCGGGATAATGAGCTCTTTGAAGGTAGAACTTCTAGAAATAAGAGCAAACAACAACCTACAGTAAATTTTGCTCTTATGGCTAACCTACACAGTGTTTTTGAGCCTCAAACCTATTCAGAGGCTAAGGGTATACTTGAGTGGGAACAGGCTATGGAAGCTGAATTCCAGAGTCTTCAGAAGAATCACACTTGGACCCTTTCTAATCTTCCTGCAGGGAAGAAGCCCATTAGCTGCAAATGGGTGTATAAAGTGAAATACAAAGTTGACGGAACCCTAGACAAGTATAAGGCTTGCCTTGTTGCTCGAGGGTTCTCACAGAAGGAAGGCATAGACTATGAGGAGACCTTTGCTCCTACAGCCAAGATGAGTACCATACAGCTCGTCCTTGCCTTAGCAGCTCAGTTCAGTTGGAAAGTCCATCAGATGGATGTAAAGAGTGCTTTTCTGAATGGTGACTTACAAGAAGTCTACATGACGTAGCCTCCAGGATTCAAGGTTGCCGGTCAAGAACAGAAAGTCTGTAGATTAGTCAAAGCACTCTATGGTCTGAAACAAGCTCCTCGAGCTTGGTACATGAAAATTGATAAGTACCTAACAGATCATGGCTTTCAACGGAGTCCATCTGATGCAAACTTGTATATCAAACATACTGGTGATAATATTCTGTTTGTGGTTGTCTATGTGGATGACCTTATCATTATTGGCAGTTCAACACCTTTGATCCATGGGATCAAACAGGATTTGTGCAGCACTTTTGATATGACAGATTTGGGACTTCTTCATTACTGTTTGGGGGTTGAAGTCTGGCAGACTGAGAACAACATCTTTCTCTCTCAGTCCAAGTATGCCAGAAGTCTTGTGGATAGGTTCAAAATGCAGGATTGCAAACCTGCCACGACTCCTATGGAACCAGGGCCCAAACTTTCAGCTCAGTCATCCTCACCACTTGTGGCTGAATCTTTATTCAGGGAATTAGTGGGCAGCCTCATCTACCTTACTTCCACTAGACCTGATATTAGTTTTGTAGTGAGCTACATTTCACGCTTCATGTCAACTCCTAAGGCTGATCATTGGATAGCAGTGAAGCGTGTGCTGCGTTATGTGAGTGGAACTCCTGATTATGGACTTCTGTACACTCGGAGTTCAGATCCTACACTCAATGGTTACACAGATTCCGACTGGGCAGGTTCGGTTGATGACCGTAAATCTACTGTTGGGTATGTGTTTAGTCTGGGATCTGGTGCTGTCACATGGACTAGTAAGAAGCAGTAGGCAGTGGCTCTCTCCTCGATAGAAGTAGAGTATCGGGGAGCAATTAAGGCATCTTGTGAGGCAATCTGGCTTTGACGTATGCTTGTGGATATGCATGTTTCCCAGGCAGGTCCTACTCCCTCGTTCTGTGATAATCAGGGAGTGCTCAAACTCGCCAAGAATCCAGTCTTCCATGATCGAACAAAGCATGTGGAAATCCATTGTCACTACATTCGACAGCTTGTTGAAGACTAATCCATTCAGTTGCTGTATGTTCCCACAACGGAGCAGCCAGTAGACGTCTTCACCAAGCCCCTTGGTCCTGATAAGTTTGTAAAATTCAGAGGGTCTATAGGTGTTGTAAATAGATTGAGCATTAAGGGAGGGTATTAGAATAATGCTATTTTAGTGTTTAATGCTCATTTATGTAGATAAGATCGTCTGTGATCTTATTAGCAATTTCTTATTAGAAACTTGCTGTTTCTATTTTCTTAGTAGAAACTTGCTGTTACTGTAAATAATTTTGTATTATTTATTGAGCTTCATTGCTCATTGTAAATCAATTCAATTCATTCATTGATTAGGCTCCAAGCTAGGGAAAAATCCCCACCATGGGGGAAAACAGGTATCAATCATTTCTTTATAGAATCAAGAGAAATCCAAGTCAAATACATATGCTTCAGTAACAAGGTTCTTCCATTGCCAAGTCAGCCCTCCAACAGACAGTGAGGTCTTTCATACTTCTGTCATAAGTCTTCCCACAGATTTGCCCATAATGTCAGAGTTGCACCATAAGAAGCCCAAACTTTATCACAATATATACATCCGAATTTCGCAGAGACATGTAGCCAAAATTCTCCTTCCACAGAGAGCCGAATTGACAAAAGATTCACAGATATATTCCCACAAAAAGCTCGCTTATCCTCACATACATATACTATAGAAGTCTTACAGTTCATCACAGAAATTGGTCAAATTATCTTTGCCACAAGCATCTGAATACTTCCACAGATGATCCATGAACTTCTGCACAAATGGATGAACACGCTGGCATATATATAGTTGTTCCCATGTTTGAAAGGGTGCCTCCTAGGGCTGAGCCAACCTGTCTCCACGGAGGGCCGACCTGGCAACTTGGAGGACAAATATTATTTATAAAAAAATTAAATTTTATTCTTCTTTCAATTGTCCAAATGGGACATAATACAACCTAAATTTTTCTTTATAACAAATAAGTCATTTCTTCATGTAATTATGAAGATCAAACCTTGTTACAATCTCCAATAGAGGGGTCTATACTTAACAAGAGATACTAAAAGTGTAACACAATTTCTACTAGTCCCGACTCTTTATATTTTAGGGATATCTTCATAGTAGATGAGGCTTGGATCAACCAAGACATTACTTAATCATTGCGTATAAGACAAAACGATAATGTCAAGACTAAATGCTTCAGCTTGTAGTGTTATCTAGGTGATGCCACAAGCGTTATCTAGATGATGCCACATGTGAGATTTTTGTTGGGAAAATATTCATTAGTGAGAATGCGGGTTCTTGAAAGTTATTTCCTTCAATGGCAATGAGAGTTAGCCTTCATCTCTTGGAAAGGAAAGACAAAAACAATAATTTAGACTAGCAAAAGGACAAATTAAAAAATAACAAACAAAGGGGTAGAACCAAAATAAGTAAGCCCTAGACAATAAAGTAGAGATCAATCCTGCATAAGTGAAGAGGATAACAAGCACTAATGTAGTAGATAAACTTGGCTTTATAGATAACATATGGAGGCTAGGAAAGAAAATAAGTCTCAATGTGTATCGTAATCAAAGGAGAAGCTTTCAACCTAATTAACCACGTGAAAGCACCAATGCTCGGCATAATGATGTCTTTTGGAGAACGGTGTGGGTTGAGAGGGTTATAGTAGACCATCTTGGGGGAGCATCAAGTGCTCCTTGTTATTGCTCTCCTAATATCCAAGGTCAACAATTTCTTGTTGAAGAGAGAGATGTGGTGTAGGTATTTGCTAGTGACATTTGGGCTTATGATCTAGGGGGTGGGGTTGAAGAAGGGGTACCAAGGAGGTGTTTCCTAGTGCATTTTGCCTAAGCCTAGGAAAACAAGTGAACCCACCTTTTTAGTGTGACTTTATGTGATTATTAAAGTCATGACTTTTTAGTCACTATGAGTTCTAAAAGTACATTGTACTTTATAATAGTAAAGTTACTTTATGAGGCAAAAAGTACATTGTACAACAAGCTATTAAAGTGACTAGAGGGGGTCATTAATGAAGGGGGAGACATGAGAGGGGGTCAATGTGAGATTAGATCTCCACCCTTGATCAAGAGAAGCTGAGATCTAATCTCAGCCCTTGATCTTAGGGATAGGTCTTTTCATCCTTATGCAGACTAAAAAGGGGAAAAGGCAAAAGGAGATTCATTCTTCATGTGTAGCTTTTGGGGAAGAGGAGAGGAGGAGAGGATAAGCAAGGTGAAGGCTGAGATAGTCATTTGCAGAAGGAGAGACCAATTTGCAGTGCGGAGAAGGCAAGTACAGTCACGAATTGCAAGGCTGGAAGGGTAGCACCAAAAGCGAGGCACAGTGGCAGCTTCAGCATGATTTTCAGGGCAAGTACAGGCCCAAAAATCGATGAGTAAGGTCTGACAGCACATAGTATGAGACATAGAAGTTGGGTCTGACAGCACACATTTCGAGGCAGAGATTGCAGTCTGAAGCATGAAATTCGAGCAGAAATTTGTCTCTGGCATGAATTTCGAGGTTCTGATCTGCTGAAAAGAGGCACGCAATTTGAGGGTCTGAAGTCAAATTGACAGGCACAAATTTTGGGATCCTGAGTGCTGAACAGTGGCATGATTTGTGAGGCTGCAAAGTCTGAACAGTGGCACAATTTCTGAGGCAGAGAAGTGCTGGAAAGTGGCATGTATTTCCAGACAGCAGGACGAGTTTCGAAAAGCTGACCTGAATTCCAAGGAGGGAGATAAGTACCCTTTGTTTAATTAATGCTGTAAAATTTCCTCTGAGATAAAAGCAAATAAAAATCCTCTTCTTACTGGTTTTCCCTTCGAGGTTTTTCCAGGGTCCATTGACCAAAAATCTAGTGTGTAAATTTTTGTGCATGCTTGTGAAATTATCAGCTGAAAGTGAAAAAGTAGTGGTAGCTTCTAGTGTTTCAATTTTAATTTATATTCAAGTTTAAAACTCAGCTATGTACAATGGGGTTTGGGCATTAAACTTATTGGTAAAACAAAATAAAATGGGGTGGGGCTACAGGACCTAAAATTTCTACAGAGAGGGTGAACATGCATTAATGTAGTAGAGAAACTGGCTTTATACATCGCATATGTAGGCCAGGAAAGAAAATTAATCTCAATCTGTATCGTAATCAAAGGCGAAGCTTTCAACATTGTTTACCACATGAAAGCACCAATGCTGGGCATAATGATGTCTTTTGGAGAGTGGTGTGGGTTAAGAGGTTTACAGTAGACCATCTTGGGGGAAGATCAATGGCTCATTTTTATAGCTCTCCAAGGTCAACAATTTCTTATTGAAGAGAGAGATCTGGTGTAGGTATTTGCTAGTGAAATTTGGGCTATGATCTAGGGGGTGGGGTTTTCCCCCTAAGTTGTGCATCGAAGCTAGTATGTGTAGGTGATCTTGTTATTAGAGTACATATTTAATGGTTATATATATTATTGTAGATAGTTAAGTTAGAAAGTTATTAAAATTGGCAACTAGGGCCAAACTCCATGTGAGTCACCTTATTTATAGCAACTGATATTTTTCTTGGATTCGTCTCTTCGAGAGGTGTAGGATTGATCTAAAGATCATCCAATTCCGACATGTATTTATGGAGATATGAATTTATTTATATTATTTGACAATTTGTCAAGGTCGGCCAGCAATCAAATATCCCCCAGCTCAATCTCAACGTTGCATTTAAATAGAGGAGGCCTCAAGTCATTTGTCACACACATCACTCTTGAACTCTCCTCTCCACTTGTTTGGGTTTGTCCTTTCACAAGGAGGACGTAGTGGAAAGGGTCATCTAAGAGAGCCCTAGACGCAGTCATCTAAGGTCACCTAGCCGCAGTCATGAAGAAAGCCCTAGCCGCAGGTGAAGAGGAGACTTAGCCGCAGTTGAAGGGAGAAGCCCTAGCCACAGTCTTGAAGGAGATCTGGCTGCAGATCTAAGAAGCCCTAGCCATTCTTGAAGGAGATCTGGCCGCAGATCTAAGGAGCTCTTATCCGCAGGAAAAGAGGAGCCCTAGCCGCAGTCAAGAGGGAGCCTTAACACAAGCGTGAAGAAGCCTAAATGGACAGCGTGAAAATCCCTGTTTGCTTTAGGTGATAGCGTGGCAAATGAGGCAGTTCTAAAACGTGTGTCAAGGACTTTAGCAAGGCTCTGAATCTGCTGTCATAAGGAGAAGCTGTTCGTCCTCAACACTTAAATCAGATCTACGTAGGGCTAGGTACATATGTGGATTGGGTGCTAACATTAAGCCAAGTTCTTGTAGTCCCATACTGCTGTGTTTATAACTGTTTTGAGGAAATTTGCTACAGGAGTTGCTATGTGCTAGGCCACAGGTCATAGCACCATAGCAAGGGCTACTTAGGGCTGTCTAGATGTGCCACTGTTTCATAGCAAAAGGAGGACTTACTCTAGCATATGCAGCAGCTCTCTTAGGACTGTTTGGATATTGTGAAGGGAGTTTAGGACTACTTCAAGTGCCTTATCAGATCAGCAATTCATCACTGTCAAGGGAGTTTAGGGCTGCATATTGTGCCCTAACCAGAATTGCAGGAGCATCAAGCAAACAGCGGAATGTTGCAACAGTGTTATGTGAAGGGTCGTTAGTTTGATGATCTCCTAAAAGGATATGCTACAGCACTCTTAGTGATTGGTTGAAGACTATCATGAATATTAGTTTTGTATATTTGTACTATCTCTCTCTCTGCTGAACTATTGAAGAATATAAGAAGAATTGATCAAGGGTTTCCCACAATGGGGTTTGTCCCTGGCTGGTGCCACATCTTGTGTCCTCTTGTCTTGGCTTGTCTTCTATTGTTTATGTTTATGTTCTATCTGCATTTTACTATCATGCTAATGTGATTGCTAATCTGGACATTGATATTGGGCTAATTAACAAATTGAAGTAATCTGCTCTTAAGCATAGAACATACCAAAAATTAACAAAAGTACACTTTGGAATAAAATTATTATATTATGACTAATTTAGCTTAGACTTTATATACTAATGTAAAGGATATGTTTTTAGATTATGAAGTCAATCATTTGAATGGTTATCTCTTTCATTTTGCTTGTTTTCTACTTCTTTTACATGCATTCTCTTTTATGTCAAAATCTTCAAATTAATCTCCATTCATTGCCATTTCTTCTGCATTTCTCTATGAAGAATTGCAATAATCGATCCCAATTTCCCTCACAAAAGTTGTCAGACCAAGAAACCAGGGCTATTTCAAATTTCTCTGTAGATTTTCATGCTTGAAAGTTTGAATATTTGTTGTGTGAAGCTTGTTGCATATTAATAAAATTATCTTATCTTATCTTACAGTATGCAGAGATGCAAAAATTTACCTTAGACCAATAGTGGAAACTTGGAACAACCAATGACAAGCACATTCAAACATGAGATCTTCAATATTGAAATGCAAACTAACAAAATTGTGTATCATGCTTCAAGTTTTAAATGATAGTGATTCTGGAGATAGAAGTGCCAACATTATAGGTAAATAATTCATGTCGACTTTTAGGTATGTAAACTGGGGTTGTTCAAGTGCTGTCATTACTGGTTTATTGAATGAATTTGCATACCAGTCTTATTGTCAAATCAGGAGAAGCAATATCATTGTTCGTATTGAATCATTGAGAACAAAAGTACATGAAAAATATTGTACAATGAATAAGTATAGGAATTGATACAGATGAATTTTGGTAGGATTTCCAATTGATAGTTTGGTTTTCATTGAACTGTTTAGGTTCTTTTTGTCTGAACTAAGGAACATTAGAAACAAAGATTTATTCTGCTTTTAATAGGTATCAATAGTCATCATCAGTTTGCCGGCCTTGGTGTCTAATTGCTCAGGTGGTTGCTATGGAACATTCTTGGAGTGCTGCTGCAAATAGAGCTGCAGGAGTAAAAGTAGGTTAAAGGAAGTCTCACCTTCTGCTTATTAAAGTAATTGTAGGATTCCATTCAAAGTCAAGTTGAATATGTTTTGTGAGGGTTTCCATAACATTTATATGATTGTATATAACATGTGTGCATAGGTCCTTGATAATCCTAAGCTTCTGAAGCAAAGTTTGAAGAGGGAGAAACAGAAGCATCATAAAAATGCACAGAAATGGTGAGCTTTACGTTATCTTATTCTGCTATTGATCTGTAAAGACCAGGATTGGTTTATTTTATTAAATTAGTCAGTGGCGCTCAACCTTATTGTGCGATTTATGCCTATATTCTGAATTTAACCTTTATAGCATATTTTAACTCTTGTTTACGGGAGAGTAATTTGGTCTCATCGGGATCTCAGTATTCTAAAATCCTTATTGGCTGTGTGTTGCTTATTTAGTCTTCATTGTTCTTCAGTTGGTAAGATTTGTTGTTGAATTATCTTATATTTTGATAAACATATTTATGTTCATATGGGAGGGAATTTGTGCATTCCTAGTGAAAGGTATGCAGCCCTGTTACATTAAATGGTTCATATATACAGGTCACAACTGATTATTTATCTTTTCCATACCTGTATTGAATCATTGCTGCATCAAATTTGTTTACTAGGATTGTGTTTGCCATTTGTTGACATTTTTTCAAGGAGATGTTTGATCAAACTCCCACACAATGGGTCTTTGCACAAAGTTGTCTGAAGACTCTTGTTATATGTTATTAATGTTGAAGGTAGTCTTAAGTCCAATAAGCTGCAAGTAACAATCATTTTTCTTCAGTGTGTAATCCTAATGAAAAAAATGTTTCTTTCTAAATTTCAAATGGAAAATCCATCAATGTAATGTTCAATCTTAATGCTATATAGGCATTTTCATCCTGTTGCAGTTGTTTTCCAAACACCTTCATATGTTAAGAATTAACATGAGCAAGACAAGACAAACAAGTGGTGGAGAAGGCCTCAAGCCATTGTATTATATTGTATTGATCAAAATGTGAATCTATAATACATCAATTGTCCTTATAGATCTTCTAGATCTAGATCTTGATCACACTGACAACTCATCAGTGGATCATCTCAAAACCTCATCAAGATAAGAATTGCAAGTCATGACAATGGTACTCTTGGACTTTGTGATTGTCTAGGAACTCAAAGTCTAACATTCTCCCCCTCAATCACAAGTCTGAATAATTGTACCAATAACCTTTGTTATCTTCAATCTGAAACTGTTGAACTGAGTTTCAATGAAGATATGCCTGAAAAACCGCCAATATTTGAATGTCTAGAAGAGAACAATTACTATATGTGAAAATTTCCATTGAATGATTGTAGATTGATTGAATGCTGATTGAAATGACTGATAAGACTTTGAAACTTGGAAGTTTGATATCTGATGCCCCCCCTATCAGGTGCAAAGTGAGAAGTTTTTCAATAATTCATTCTTGGAAGGATCCAAAATGGGGCTTTGGATTCTTTAAGTGGTGGTTTTTGACAACTAGCCTTCTTCCATGGAAACTGGTGGCTTATGTTTTACCACTAACCAGATTGCTTTGAATAAAGTGATGGTCCCTGGATGAGCACTAACCAATCTTCTTTGAATAAGGTGGTGGTTTTTGGATGACCACTAACCATACCGGCTACCGCTTTGATTTGGATAAAGTGGTGGTTTTTGGATGACCACTAACCATATAGCTTTGATTTGAATAATGTGGTGGTTTGTGGTTTATAACTAACCATCTTCAATCCATTTACCTCCCCCCTTAAAGGTGTAGGAGAGATTCTTTTATCATTGTGCTCCCCCCTTTAAGTGTGGAGAGTACCATATTTGTTTTGAACTGGTTGCAAACTTTATGCTTTGTTCATTTATTCAGACAACTTTGTCTTTACCTCTGTTTTGACCAGACTGTAGGACTTATGTAATTTCCTTACTTCTTGATTCCATCTCCAAGAATTTATCCATCCATAATTAAGTGTCTTTTTAGCCTTCTTCTACTTTCGACATTTTTTGCATAGGTGATTTGTATTCCCACAATGAAGACAAGCATGGAGATCAAAACATTGACTCTCCATGTGACCATTTCTCTGACAATGTTGGTGTTGAAAATAAGGGTACCAAGGAGGTGTTTCCTAGGCATTATCCTTTTGGCCTAGGAATACACATTAATGATCCTTTTGTCTAGTGACATTATGTGTTTTATTATTGTCAATGAGCAAAGTACTTTTTATGAGATATGTACTATGTATTTTACTTTATTAAAGTCACATGTGTTATAAAAGTGACTTTATGAGAAAAATACTAACTACACTTTATATTATTAAAGTCACATGTTTTATAAAAGCGACTTTATGAGAAAAGTACAAGTACACTTTATATTATTAAAGTGACTTTTATATTTTAAAAGTGACTTTATAAGAAAAAAATGCACATGGTACAAAACATTAAAAAGTACTAGGAGGCCTATTTCTTGAGGGGGACCACATGAGGGAGGGGGTCAAGTGGGGTATTTGATCTTATCCATTGATCTCATGGGTTGAGATTTAATTTCATCCCTTAATTTCTAAGGGTTAGGGTTCTCATCTTTTTGGGAGACAAAAGAGGAAAAAGGAGAGAAACTCATTATTCTCATGTGTGCTATTGAGGAGAGAAAAGAGAGAGCAAGGAGGCAGAGATTGCAGCCAAGGAAAGAGTTCAAACTTCAAACAACTCAAGGAAGTAGACCAAATTTTTAGCAGAGATCACACACATGAATCCCAAAAATTTCTGGCAACAATTCTTTGGTAGGTTTTGCAAGTGAATCAGGTTGAGTTTGAAGGAGAACCCAGGTCGAAACTCAAGGCAGCTGTCTAGGCTGAGTTCATAGGTTAGGAGGTTGTTTTTCAAGGGTGTTTAGCAGGCCGCGAATACTGCTGACTACCTGCACAAAAAATGAGGTTGTTTCTGCACAGAATTCCGGGTCTTTCAACGTGAAGTTCGAGCCCCTAGAAGCACAACTTTCAAGGCTGTGAGAGGGCAATTTTTTTTGGGTTATAGTCTATTGTTCTAACCACAAAAATCAAGGTCTGTTGGGTGAATGTTTTGCACATAAATCAATGCATTTATTAGTAGAGTTTATGACTGTGTGGAGGCTCACATTTCAATGGATCCAAGTAGTGTCTTCTTCAAGCTAAAGCGAGATAAGTGAATTTTTCTCTGTGGTGTATAATTTTCCTCAAGGGAAATCAAATACTCCTTAAAGATTGGTTTTCCCCTTGTGGGTTTTTCTAGAGTCATTAGACCAAAAATACTGTGTAATTTTCTGAGTGTGTTTGCTTGCATTTATTTCTTGTATCAGTTGAGAAAACAACATAAGTAGAGTAGTTCTATGTTTCAAGTTAAATGCAAATTTAATTTCTATATCAGTCATATGTTGTGATGGGGTTTGGGCATTAAACCTATGCAAAAACTTGAAATTGGGAGGGCTACAAACAAGCAAAATTTTCTACATGGTATTAGAGCCCGAGGAAGTTCAAACTTGAGATTTTCGTTAGCTGATAGAGAGACTAGCAAGCAAACTTCTACCATTTCAGTGAACAATAGTCACTAAATCTCAGTTAGAAGCCCAAAGATTTGATGGTTGAGAGGGGAGGAAAATTGCCTAGTAACAAATTTGCTCCTTTGTGTTGGTTGTGAGGGTCATGGCGACGAGTTTGAGGGTGGACGACAAATTGAGTGGGGCTGATAATTTTGGCCCCTGGAAGGAGAGGATGATGCTTTTACTTGAAGAGGTTGAAGTATGGGATATTGTGGGGAGTCCTATACAACCACCTACTGCTGCTACTCAGTTGGCGGAATTCAATAAGAAGAATGTGAAGGCAAGGAGAATCATCCTTGATGCTATCAAAGACCACTTATTCCCTCATGCGACTGGGAAGAAGTTTGCCTACGAGATGTGGGAGTCCTTAGTCAGTAGTCACACTACACCAAATTTCCAATGAGAACAGGAAGATGTTGTTGAGGCAAAAGCTAAGAAACACCAAGATGACCAAGACCGACAATGTAACCTCATACCTCACCAAGATCTCATAGATAAAGGATGAGTTTGCTGCCGTTGGAGAGGCTATCCCTGAGGACGAGTTGGTCAGGATTGCCCTAGATGGCTTCACCCAGAAATGGGATGGATTCATTCATGGTGTTGTGGCTAGAGAGCATTCTCCAGACTGGAGGAGGATGTGGGATGATTTCATCTAGGAGGAGACTAGGAGGGGTGCCAAGGTTGGCAGTCAGAGTGGTGGTCTAGGTGAGGAGGAGAATGTTGCGCTTGTTGCTAAGGGCAAGAAGAAGGCCAAGTAGGAGTCTTTTAGTGGAGCAAAGTAGAAGAAGGGGAGGCAAAAGGCGAAGGACAAGGACATGAGCAAAGTGAAATTCTTTGCTTGTGGGAAGATGGGTCACTATGTTGTTCAGTGTCCCAATAAGAAGGGAAAGAAGAAGAAGGGTGTTGTAGCTTCAACAGAGGTAGATGAGTTCACTTCCAGATTTGACACAGAGTTCGCCTCATCAACAAAGGTGGATGAGTTCGCCTTAGTGTTGAGTTTAGCCACTCGTGTCACATCTTCCCGTGTGTGGTTTGTTGACAGTGGAGCATCTTGACATATGATTGGAGTGAGTGAGCACTTCACAAGTCTCTTAGAGGATGATATTGACTTGGAGGTTGTGCTTGGAGATAACTCCAAGGTCAGAGCAACAAGAGTGGGGACAATATCATTTCAGAGGGAGTCATTACCTCTAAAAGTGACCGATGTTTTTTATGTTCCAGGGCTGAAGAAGAACTTGATATCAGTCTCTAGCTTGGAGGACAAGGGGTATGAAGTGGTGTTTCGAGGGGGACATGTGCTGAAATATGCCAAGGGATTTAGTGTCAATCATGCTAGAGTGATTAGAGTCTGCAGCGGGAGGTTATACAGATTTATGTTTCAGCCTATTAGAGCCTTGGTGGCATAGACTAGCAACAATGAGTTGTTTGAGATTTGCCATAGGAGGATGGCCCACTTACACCATGGAGCATTCAGGACGCTGATTAAGATGCTCACTAGTTTACTTGAGTTCAACACAGAGCATCATGATGTGTGTAGGGGGTGTGCTTTGGGAAAGTACACCAAGATACCTTTTCGGAGCAGTGACAAGAGAGCTGTAGGTATTTTAGAGTTGGTACACTCTAATGTTTATGGTCCTATGTCTCATGTATCACTAAGCAGATGTGAGTACTATGTGACCTTCATTAATGACCACTCTAGGAAGGCCTGCATTTTCTTTTTGAAGACCAAGGATGAGGTCTTTAAGAGGATCCAAGAGTTTAAGGCTCTTGTGGAGAACCAGACAGGGAAGAAGAGCAAGGTGTTGAGATCAGACAATGGGGGTGAGTATACCTCCAAGAAGATGGAGTTTTGTGGTAGTGCGGGCATCAGGAAGGAGTACATAGTACCTTATAGTGGGTGCAACTGGAGCTATGTTGCGTGATCAGAGACTACCTTTCTTCCTGTTGGCTGAGGTGTGTAACACTCTAGTGTATTTACAGAACACGAGCCCACATAGAGTTTTGGGGAGTAAGACTTTCAACGAGGCTTTTTTGAGAAGAAGACTAAGATAGGGCACATCAGGATCTTTGGGTGCCTTACATATTCACACGTCCTTGAGGAGAAGAGGACGAAGTTGGAACCCACTGTAGAGAAGGGTATCCTTGTGGGTTACAGTGAGACTAGCAGGGCCTACCGTATACACAGTCTTGCGCAAAGGAAAGTTGTCCAGAGGTGGGATGTGAGCTTTGAGTGGTCTCTGGAGGTTGATCAGGTAGAGCAGCATGCTCCCCTACAAGGGGCCACACCACAGGTATTAGGATCTTCAGGTGGTACACCAGGGTCAGGAGGATCACCTTCTTGATGGGCCACAGGTTCACAGAGTCCGTTATCACCAAGTGCATGATCACTAGGTGCAGGATCATCGAGTGTAGGATCTCAGAGTCCAGGATCACCATTGATCATAGGACAACATTGATTGTTTAGAGGAAAGGGTATAGTTGAGGATTTTCCCATACTAGTAGAGGAGGCTACTATAGGGAAGAGGAAGCCAAAGATTGCTTTGTGGACCTTGAAGGAAGCCCAAGAGGCGGTGGGGAAACCCAAGTGGTTAGTGAGGGAGAGCAGACCACCAAAGAGGCTGGGTTGTACTTTGTGGCAGATGTTGTGGAGACAGAGCTAGCTAGTTATGAGGAGGGCACCTGCCAGTAGATCTAGAGGGATGCCATGGTGTAGGAGCATGTCTCCATCATGAAGAATGATGTGTGGGAGATAGTGCCAAGACTTGAGGGGAAGTCTGTTGTGACTTCTAGGTGGCTCTACAAGATCAAACACTTCGTGGATGGCAGCGTGGAGAAATTCAAAGATTGTTTTGTGGTGCGGGGGTTCTCACAGGTAGAGGGAGTTGACTATGGGGAGACCTTCGCACAATATGCTTGTTATACTTCCATTAGAGTAGTGATTTCTATAACAGTTGAGCTGGGTTGGAGGATTAACCACATGGATGTGAAGATTGCCTTTCTCAATGGTGTTATACAGGAGGAGGTGTACATTGAGCAACCACAAGGCGTTGAGGTGCATGTGAGGGATTCTTATGTGTGTAGGTTTAAGAAATCCTTATATGGATTGAAGCAAGCACTGAGGGTATGGTACAAGAGGATAGATGCCTACTTGCAGTAGATTGGTTTCCAGAAGAGTGATGTGGATCCGAACCTCTTTCATTATGGTTGGTGACGATCCACTCATTTTGGTTCTGTATGTGGATGACTTGTTTATTACAAGAGAGGACAAACTTATCCAACACTGTAAGAGTGACCTTGCTTCAGAGTTTGAGATGATCGATATGGGATTAATGCATTATTTTTTTGGGTTTGAGGTTTGGTAGGAGGATGGGCATATCTTCATTAGCCAGGGTAGGTATGTCGGTGATATCTTGAGGAGATTCTATATGGAGGGTTGTAGACCTATGGCTACTCCTATGATCATGAACTGGAAGAAGTTGCATGCTTCAGATTCTAAGTTGGTGAACCCCATGTTGTATCATCAGTTGATTGGTTCTTTGATGTGTCTGGTCAAACACTAAACCAGATATTTGTTTCGCAGTAAACATTGAGTCAATTTATGATGGAGCCTAGGAGAGTACACTGGGTGGCTCTGAAACATGTATTGAGGTACTTACAGGGAACAATGGACTATGGTGTGGACTATGAAAGGGGTGATGGAGTCAGATTGATTGGTTGCACGAACTCAGAATCCAGATTGGGTTGGCAGTGCTAGTGACAGGAAGAGTACTTCTGGGTGTTGTTTCTTGTTGGGCTTAGTAGTTGTGTCATGGTTCAACAAGAAACAAAAGTCAGTGGCATTAAGTAGCAAAAAGGTAGAGTATATGGTAGCCAGTCAAGCTAGTTGTGAGGCACTATGGCTTCGCAAGATGCTACATGGGTTATTTGGTCAGAGGATGAGACCAACTACGATATTCTGTGATAATCAAAGTTGTATCAAACTCTTATAGAATCCAATATTTCATGATCGGGCAAAGCATATTGAGATCAGGTAACACTTCATCAGAGAGTGGGTTTAGAGGGAAGCTGCGAAGCTTGAGTATATATCCATTGCTGAACAGGTAATAGACATTCTCACCAAGTAATTGCCAAGGGGCAAACATGTATTTTTTAGAAACAGGATGAGAGTGGTGAGAAACACCTTCCTTGGTAAGAGGGAGTGTTGAAAATAAGGGTACCAAGGAGGTGTTTCCTAGGCATTTATCCTTTTGGCCTAGGAATACACATTAATGACCCTTTTGTGTAGTGACATTATGTGTTTTATTAATGTCAAGGAGCAAAGTACTTTTTATGAGATATGTACTATGTACTTTAATTTATTAAAGTCACTTTTATGAGAAAAATACTAAGTACACTTTATATTATTAAAGTGACTTTTATATTAAAAAAATGAATTTATAAGAGAAAAAGTGCACGTTACAAAACATTAAAAAGTACTAGCAGGCTCATTAATTGAGGGGGACCACATGAGAGAGGGGGTCAAGTGGGGGACTTGATCTCATCCATTGATTTCATGGGCTGAGATTTAATCTCAACCCTTGATTTCTAGGGGTTAGGGTTCTCACCTTTGGGGAGACAAAAGAGGAAAAAGGAGAGAAACTCTCATTATTCTCATGTGTGCTATTGAGGAGAGACAAGAGAGAGCAAGGAGGCAGAGATTGCAGCTAAGGGAAGAGTTTGAACAGCTCAAGGAAGGAGACTGAATTTTTAGCGGAGATCACAGGCACGAATCCCGAGAATTTCGGGTAGCAATTCCATGTAGAGTTTTCAAGTGAATCAGGCCAAGTTTGAAGGAGAACCCAGGTCAAAACTCAAGGAAGCTCTCTAGGCTGAGTTCAGAGGTTAGGAGGCTGTTTTTCAAGGGTGTTTAGCAGGCCGAATTTTATGGGTGAGCAGGCGGAGAAAATTGCTGACTACCTGCACGAAAAACGAGGCTGTTCTTGCACAGAATTCAGGGTCTTTCAACGTGAAATTGGAGGCCCTAGAAGCACAGGTTTCGATGCTGTGATAGGGCAGAAATGTCTGTGTGATAGTCTGCTGTACAAGGCACAGAAATTAAGGCCTGTTGGGTGAATTTTTCTGCACAAAAATCAATGCATTTACCAGTCAAAATTTATGACTGTGTAGGCTTAGATTTCAATGTAACCTAGCAGTGCCTTTTTCAAGCTAAAGGGAGATAAATTGATTTTTCTCTCTGCTGTGTATAATTTTCCTTGAGAGCAATCAAATACTCCTTGAAGACTGGTTTCCCCTTGTGGGTTTTTCCAGGGTCATTAGACCAAAACTATTGTGTAATTTTCTGAGTGTGTTTGCTTGCATTTATTTCTTGTATCAGTTGAGAAAACAAAAGAAGCAGAGTAGTTCTATGTTTCAAGTTAAATGCCAATTTAATTTCTATATCAGTCATATGTTATGATGGGGTTTGGGCATTAAACCTATGCAAAAACTTGAAACTGGGAGGGCTACAAACAAGCAAAATTTTCTACAGTTGACACTTTTTATCAATGCTTTTAACTTCATCAAGAAATTCTGAACTCACAAACTCAATTGGTTTGGATTAATCTGGAATATAAAAGCTATCATCTTTGGTGTAGCCTAATCCGTACTGATTTTTGTTGATTGAGATCTCTTCTCAAGGTCTAACAACCATCCTGGAAAGATCATTTTTTTGTTCTCTGTATTCTTCACAATTGCTTCTGCTACAATTGCTGCTGTTATCATGTGTTCTATTAATTGATTCCATCAAGTTGTCTGTATCACACTAAGCATCAATCATCTGTATTCCATCAACTTTTATTATTAGTTCAACTGTATCACTTGTTGCATCAAACTTTTGAACAAGGTCCTCTATATCACATGTTGCATCACTTTGCTTTATTAGCTCTTCTGTGCCACAACTTGCATCAGCTGTTTGAATGAATTCATTTGTATCACAAGATGCATTAACCTTTTCTATTAGATCTTTCATATCACAAATTGCATCTACCTTCACTATAGATGTTGCATCAATCATATCATCAATCTGATCTTGCTTTTCTCTTAATTTAGTTTGAAGTGCATCAAGTAATTGATCCTTCATATCTATTTCTTTTTGAAGATCTTTTGCAGATGCTAGTGTGTCAGCCATTTGATCAATTATGGTTTTGTTTTGCTATAATTTCCACTCAAGTACTTTAATTTTATTGTGCAATTCATGGTTGCACTCTTGCAAATCTTTGATTTTTTGAGATACATTCAATATACGTTTTCCTCCTTTACCCATTTTTTACTTGACACACTCACTTGTATTTGCTCTTTTATCTTGGGTTCACTTGATTTTTGTCACTTTAGGGTGTCAAGTACTACCGATCATGCACCCTAAAGGAGCGATTACAATTTTTTATTCACTTGAGCTCCTTATTCAATTTCAGGCAGGCCTTGATTTTAACGTTCACTTTTAACTTTGAAAGGGTTTGGGACTTTTCCATTTGTACATTGGAATGGTTTATCCTCCAATTTGGACAATGCTTTGATAATTTTTGAATGCCTTGATACCCCTTGAACAATGTGACAAATTGCAATTTGTGCCAAATCTAGACATGAGATTGAGAATCACACATCTAAAAAATTGTGCATAAAGAAAAATGTCTCTAGACCCCCTTATTGAGATTTCAGGCAAATCTAAGACAGTTCAACACCGCAACAAGATCTTTTCTCTTTATACAACTAGCTCTCACCCTTGAGAGCAATTTCTTGTAGGGAAGAATGACATCCTCTCTTTATTTTTCAATTCTTTGTACAAATTTTGGATATACTTTCAAAAATTCCTCTAAATATCATGCGCCATTAGGAAAAAAATGTTTTACTTTTATTTAAGAAAACCAAAGTAATAAAGTGTTTTAAAACTTTTCACCATTGAAGAAAGTAATTTCTTTTACTTCCTTTTTTTCTGCAAATATTTGGACACCATATGGGAAATGTAATTTTAAGTTTTTACATTAATTTTTTTTTAAACCTTGGAAAGTTTTCTTTGGCTTTCATCAAACATTTTTACACCAATCAGCAACCATATTGGTGTTATGCTTCCAGAATCGCTCCATGCCTTACTCAATCAAACCACCTTACTTCATAGACGTTTGTTATATACTTGGCAGTGAGTTGTTTACTAGTGAAGGAGAAATACCCAATACGAGTTGACAATAATGCTTGGCCATTGCAATTTTTTTTTATTTCTTTCGTAAAATTGGTAAATCCCTGCTTCAAATTAGTGCCTGTGATTTGTGGCAACTTTGTGGGTGAATTATAATTATATGGTGTCTTCATATCTTATATAACCAATTTTGATTTAGCAATCCCCAGGTAAATTTACGTGGAGAACTCTTTGCAGGTGCACACCCATATTACAGAACGTGGAACAAAAAAATCTCACACTTTTTAACTGGCTACTGAGAATTGAAGATCAGGAATAAGAGACATGGTGACTATTTCAATTAAATATTCAAATCATACTGAGTGGTAACCAATTATTCGAACTTCGAAGTCACATCTGGTGATGAAGAAAATGTGGCACAAACATACCCTTGGTGTATCCTGTTTGCTACGTGCTCAGAAGTAGATCCACACCAATTCAAATATAGCTGCTCAAGAAGGCCAAGATTGAGAGATCATCACTATGTCTCGACACTTGGATTGCTGGTGTCTGATTTTCTTTGAACTAAAGGGTTGTTTGCTACTTGTGCATAGAAAAACGTGTGGGCTACTGTCGAACCCTGCTTGGTTTGTCCTTATGCTTTTCACTGCTTCCAAGGCAGCAACAAATGTGATTGCCAAGCATTTTACCTGTCATTCATCTCAGATTCTGCTGCCAAATTCTTGCTGATGTTTGGCCATTTTTCTTAAAGTTACTCCCGGATTATCAGATTGGCAGTAGATCATGAAAAATGGAGCATTAGATAAGTAATAAACTGTACTCTACTCATTATGATCTCGTTGTTCTAAAATATTGGGATCATTCTCAATTTTCAATCTGGTTGATGGCTGCAAGAAACTGAAGAGAATAGCTGAAGGAGACACCGCTTCAACCCAATCCTCACACGAATAGCCCTCTCAACCTCTGCAAATTTGCGTTTATGTGAAGTGTTTAAACATTACACAGTCTATATATAGCAAATGCATATGCATCTGGCAGCCTATCCAATATTGGCTGTGTACAATCTTGTATTTGAGATTGCCACATCAAACAATTGTATTTACAATACCATACCCCATTCCTGATGTGAACAATGCCCAATTAAAACTCAGTGAACCACCTCGAATGGGCCACTTTGAAAAAAATAAAAATAAAAATTTGTTTTCCCGTGGACTAGATTAAGAACACACCAGTCAATGCACAAAAAATGATCTAAAGTAGGGGGCGGAGATCTTCAGATTTGGTACCATATAATACACACCACCTAAAGATCCAAACCATATAATACGCAGCACCTGAAGAATATAGCTGTAGAGAATTTAACCCTAATGTTGTCTTACCTTAAAATACTGTCAGGGAAATATGCTTTTTGCTATAACGGGACGAAGAGAGCACAACATTGGACAGCTAAATGTGGCCCACAGGAAAGCTTTGCGCATGAGGCCTCACCAGAAATCAACAAATCAGATGTCACACCCTCTTTAGTAAATCTCGGTTCCTAACCTTGTTAGCCAAGGCTCTGATAATATGAAGCTCTCATAACCTCGCTATTCTCATTGTGGCCTTATCCTTTGTAGATCTGGCCCTTTCTGCTCCTCGCTATAGAATGGCACACACTCAGATCTAGCATGGCTTTGATATTTTCGTTATCTCACATAGCCTTGCTCTGATAAGTCTAACTGTGGCTCTGATAATATCAGTCTCTCATAACTCCATTGGCTCTGATAATATCAAGATCTCATATCTTCACCTTGCACCTGGTCAAGGTTTGCAACAAGTTGCAGATTTCTTCACTGCCGAGCCCTGCAATCTCGCTAGATCAGATCGGTCTCCTAGGATCAGTTGACGATTAGCTGCTAAATTCAATATTGCAATCCAAATAGAGAAGTAGCAATATTTCTTCCACAGAGACATCACATAAGCCAAAAGAAAGATATTGCAGGTGTTATAGTGTGGTGTGGAAAATGAACTGAATTCCTAATTTCATACCAAGAGAATGCTAGAAAAGGCAGAAGGCTTGGAGGCGGAAGGCTTGGAAAGGACAAGAAACTACAAACAAGAAGAGATTGTTCGTGAGGTAGATCTTTTGAGTTTGAGAAAGGCATTTGACATTACAAGAATTCCAACCATATGTTGTGGATTACATGTTGAATAGTAATGGCGGGTCGTAACGATCATCTATTATGGATTGGAAAGATTTACAATTCATAAAGGAGCTGCAGGTCAGAGAAACAATGTGTGATGTGAAATTACTGCATATTGAGTTTTTTTTTTTTGCCACGGCTCAGAAAAAGTATATCTATATCTATGACAGATCTGGTACAAAAATTCACTGTCTAAAGATTCGTATTGAGCTGCTAAGACTTGAATTTCTTCCAAATCACTTTCTTCTGGCATCTACAAACAAGTATTGTATATTGCGATACAAGGATATGAATACTGGTGATTTGATTTCCCAACACCAAACAGAACCAGGTCACTGTGATGCAATTCATATGAATCCTTATAATGCAATTATCTCTGTAGGACACAATAATGGCACTGTTACAATGTGCAGCCCTAATATGAATACTCCTCTCATCAGTATGCTATGCTATGTCACCATGCTCCACCACCAACATGACTGACCACGGATCGAACAAAAGCACTGGAGAAAATAATGCCAAACAAACTATTTTGCACACATATCTGATCTACCATGGAATCCAGATCCAAAAATGGTTTAGATCCACAAATGAGATGTGGTACCCATTGCATACAGCAAACCGGCATGATTCAGAGGAGATATGAACTATTCATTGATTGTGGTCTCTTATAATCAAACAAAAGAATGGCATACCTTCAGAGGATAGTGTTAGAAAACGTTACTAGGTTGTGTCTTCATAATGATCTTTGTACTTGTATTATTGTATATCTTATATAAAAGAAAAAGAAGAAAAAGAATAATTTTATTATTATTATTTTTATTAAATAAGCATGTTCTTCATGCTTCTAGGTTTTCTTGAGTCAAAGGGTCAAATTCCTATTGGGACCTATTGTAAAGAAAAAGGAAAAATATTTTTTAAATCTGTAATTTGAGTCAAAAACCCCTCTATATGCGAACTCGGCCTACCTGTCAAGTCAGCCCTGCCATGTCTATTCGCACCCCTCTCGACAATATAAATAGAACGAGAGTTGAGCTCATTTGGACACATACATATCACATGATTTGGTCTGAAATATCACAAGAAGGAATAGTGAAGAAGAGGAGGGCCAAAGTCTGAGATTGAAGAACGGTTTCTCTTGATATCTGATTTGTGGAAGTTCTGTCTTGTTGAAGATTGGTTGCTGATCTCATGCTGATGGATTTGCTTTGTAGAAGGAGGGGTTGATTTGGTATCTAAAAGGTTGGTCATGGGTCTTGGATATCTCACTTTGATTTGATTCTATAAGAAGAATTTTTTTCTAGGTTTTCCCCTTGGAGGGGTTTTTCCCTGGCTTGGAGCCTATATCTCGTGTTTCTTGTGTATTGTGATCTTCATGTTTTTATGTTTGGTAATTGCTTGATGAAAGAAGAAAAACATAATAAGAAAATGCCAACAAATTTACAAGTAATTATCGAAGAAAAAGAGAAATCTAATTTAATTGCTAGCCTCCTGATTTCTCAACATGGGATCAGAGCTAAGGCTTGAAATTGGAGGCCTTAAGATCATATTCTGTTGGCATTTGATTTGAAGTATCTTTGAAGGATCTACCTCTCTGTGGAGAGATCACATACTTTCTGTGATAGGTTTATATCTGTGGAAGGCCCTTTATGGTTCGGACCCCTCTTCTCTGTAGCATTGGTTCGCAATATTTTGAGACTCACATTTCTGGGCACCACTTTACATCCTTGTGACTCTTGTTAATAGAGGCTCGATTATGAGACACAGTTGTTCGCATAAGTCCACAATGACTTGCATTAATCAACAATGGCTTGTATCATCTAAACAGAAGCTCGATGTACGCATTCTATGGCTCACTTAAGTTAAGGAGAAGCTCACTCAGGCTTGTTTCAGTGACTTGCACCTATGGTTCATATATGGCTCATTAACATAAAGCTCACATGTCTGTGGTAACCCTAATTAAAAGAACCCTCTATGACTGACAATTGAATTGTCAAAAATGAATAGGCTTGCAAAAGACTTAGAATATGGTTCAAATTACAACTTGTATTAGTGGCTCGTAACTCGCATATGGAAATCGCCTTCTCTAAGCATTATATTTGTCCAAGGCTTAGGAATCGCACCTTGGATTACATCAATGACATCGTTCTGAAACATCATATACAATGATCACATTCATTGTGAAAATTTCTGAACTGAAATTCTATCACTGCAGCAACTAATTTATTTCACCTACTTATTATTCTCAATAAGTTATTTATGAGATTCCTTTAGCAAATATTAAAATAAATTCTATTGCAGTTATCACACAATTACCCAGAGAAAAATACATGCACAAGAATCAATCATATCGACACAATTATTTTTGGACAGTTGTCCCTTGAAAAACCCAATATGGGAAAATCGGTGCAACAGATGAGGGCTTTATTAATCTTCAACAACAATTGCTTTTACAAGGAATGATTTTACAGAGAAACTAAAAGAAAACACCAAAGACTTTCCCTCTGAGACCATCTGACACTTTGGAGACCCTGCTCCCACTTTTGCGTCACCCCTGCGTCACTCTGATTGACCTAGCATGGTTTTGAGTGGCTCTGCGTTAGCGTGCATAGGATCTGCGTCTCTCTTTCTGCGTTGTCTTCTATTGCCCCTGTGTCACCTCCTCCTCGATCACTGCCTGCTGCTGAAACCCTCCCCTTCCTCCACCTTGCAACTCCCTCTGAAATTGATATCCTCTTCCTTGAGAATCAAATTTCCTTGAGATACTGAGCATCTGCTAGTGTGTCTCCAAATGACCCTCAAGTCTTCTCTTATACTTTTCCTGTTGATGAATCAATGGTCGAGATTAAGTCCCTAATCAACGGCTAAGATTAAGACAAACTTGATCTTTGTCTCTTAAAAGCTTCTCATCCTTATCTTTATTAATATCCATTAATTTTTTTATTTTCCTAAGTTTAGACTTAGGAACCCATTAAAAATATTAATTATTTTAATAACTCCTCATCCAGATGGAATTTCCCAAAACAATTTCTAGGTCTTGGAGATCTCATGTGCCTTAGCCTCTACTCCAAGTTTCAAGGCTAGAGCACATCCGATGCCACCAAAAATTAACACTCCCTCTTAACGTGGAATGTGCTCTAGTAATGTTTCACTATAGAAACATCACACTGATCTTCCGCATCGGTACATGTGCTGATGCTTGGCTTGCTGCCTCATATCTCCTGCACTGCTACATCTTGTACTGCTGCCCATGACACTGCCACTACCACTGCTACTGCTGCTCCTACACTGCAACTCTCTCTCAAGCTGCTGCATCATGCTGCCCATAGCACTGCCACTACTAATTGATGCTCTGCAACTTCTGATACTTATCCATTACTGAAATGGATTCTTTACCATCCCCATCTTCTCCCTGAAATGAACAAACTTTGTTCTTCCTAGAGCCTTGGTGACAATGTCTGCCACCTGTTCTCCTGTAGGAGTGTATCTCAACTGTACCGCCCCTCGTTGGACACAGTGTGTGACAAAGTGACACTTGATATCAATGTGCTTCGACCGATCATGAAATACTGGATTCTTAGAGAGCTTGATGCAACCCTGATTATCACACATGATCCTAGTCGCTTCCATCCTTCTCTTGAATAGATTCACAAGCCATTTTCTAAGCCATATGGCTTCGCATGAAGCTGTGCTAGCTGCTATATATTCTGCTTTAGCTGAGCTCAGAGCCACGGATTTCTGTTTCCTACTGCACCAAGAGGTCATTCCTGATCCAATGTTGAAACAGTACCCAGTTGTACTTTTCCGATCTATTGAACTTCCAGCCCAATCTGCGTCAGTGAACCCACTCAGCCTGATGTCAGTGCCTCTGGTGTACAATAGTCCATGCTCCACTGTTCCTTGTATATCCCTGAGAACATTTTTGGCTGCTTCCTAGTGCGCCCTCTTAGGTTCTACCACCATGAACTGACTAAGGGTGTTGACAACGTAACAAATGTTTGGCCTGGTATTGACTAGATACATTAGGGACCCTATAAGCTGCCTGTACAAGGTGGGATCATGTTGGGCATCAGATCCCCCCACAACATGTTTTGGGGCTCAAGGCCCAAGTTTTGGTCAAATGTATTATAAGATTTTCCGAATTGCGGGTGCAAAGCGTGAAGTATAGGTTGAGTCATAGGGTTGTCTGCCCTAAGTTTTGTAATGTAATGTAATGTCATGTCGGCCTACCCATGGTCCGCGAACCATGGGATTGTATAAATAGAGCGAGGCGTTAAGTTGTAAAGAGGGGGGACTGGAGATAGATGAATATGAATGGTTCGAGCATAGAGGAAGAGTCTAAGTGTATTGGGTCGTAGTAGTAGGAAGAGGCTTTGCCGCTGAGTGCACAGAGGCCTAGTAGAGTCCGCAGCTGAGTGCGTGGACCCCTGTAGCTGAGTGCGTAGGGTGAAGTTGAGTCTGTAACCCAAGAAGAAGAGTAATAAAGAGAAGTTTGATTCTAAATACTGTGTATCTGGTTTTGTATGATTTTCTATGCATTTATACTGTTTTGTTTATCGCGCACACTTATATGAATGCTGGATATACTGTTAATTATCACTAGACTTACACAGATAAGTTAACTAATCGGATAATAACAGGTTAATAGTAAGGAACTTGGGTAATAATACGGATCACGCCTAAGTAGGGCTACGCGAAGGCAGCATCACAGGTTGCAAGGGACTAATAGATGCGCATAGCGACGTGCGTGCAGGGTGAAACCGCGGACCGCTAGAGCTCATCAGACATCCCCAGGGTGCAGAAACTTGGTTCTAGCACCCTCCCATACTACTTCGGGTGAGACCTCAGTCTGCGCTCCGCGGACTGTTGCCGAAAGGGCCAGTAGTACCGGGATTTGTTTGGCTAAATCACCTCTGAACCTGGGTCAGGCCCCTACAAGCCAACAGATCAACATCTTTATCTTTTGATGCATCAATCTTCTTCCAGTTGGTGATCATTGGAGTAGCCATAGGTCTACAGTCCTGCATCCTGAATCTCTTCAAGATTTTTGTAGCATATCTCCCTTGTCCCAGGAAGATCTCACCCTTCTGTTGCCAAACTTCCAACCCCAGAAAATAATGCATCTGTCCCAAATCCTTCATGTCGAATTCTGTGGCTAGGTTCTTCTTGCAGTCTTTGATGAGCTTGGATGATCCTGTCAGGAAGAGATCATCCACATATAACACTAGGATTAGAGGCTCATTCTCTACAACCAGATAGTAGAGATTAGGGTCTGCGTCACTCTTGACGAACCCCATCTTCTGCAAGTAGCCATCAATTCGACCGTACCATGCCCTAGGTGTCTGTTTTAGCCCATACAAGGATTTTTCTAGTCTGCATACATGAGATTTCCTCTCATGTGTTTCAAAACTTTCCAGTTGTTCGATGTATACTTCCTTTACTATTACCCCGTTCAAGAATGTCGTCTTGACATCCATTTGATTTTCGCACCACATCTGCGTTGCAAGAGATATCATAGTTCTAATAGAAGTATACCTGGCTACTGGGGCGAAGGTTTCTTCGTAGTCTATTCCTTCCTTCTGAGCATACTTGTTAGCCATGAACTTGGCTTTGTATTTCTCCACATTGCCGTCTTCAGCATATTTGACCTTGGAGATCCATCTCGAACCTACCACTGATCTGTCCTGAGGCCTAGGTACCACTTCCGAGACATCATTGACCATTATAGAGTTGTATTCCTCGACCATAGCATTCACCCATACTTGATGCTGAACGACCTCCTGAAAACTAGAAGGTTCCCCAACTTGAGCTACTAAGGCCTGGTACCTGTCTCGCTGTCTTCGCGCCCTTTTACTATTCTTGGGTGCACCAATGAAGTCTTCTGCATCCCGTAGAATTTGTTGAAGTTCCCAACTCATTCTTCCACTGGTAGTAGGTACATCTGTCAACTCCTCTTCTTCTTGAGATTCCTCCTGTTTTGAAGCCTTGTCTTCAGGAGGATTTCTGGTACTAGTTTTTGCTCGTTGAAGTGGTATGACCAACGACAAGTCTTTCGACTGCTCCTCGGAAGGCATTTCTTGGGATTTTCTGAAAGCTCTATCCTCCATGAACTTTACATCCCGTCGAACTACTACCTTCCTATTCCCTGGAAGATAGACTCTATATGCCTTAGAATTCTCGCTATATCCCACAAGATATCCTTTCTCAGCAATTTGATCTAATTTCTTTCTCTTCTCTTCGGGTATACGACAATATGCCAAACTCCCAAATATCCTGAAGTGATTGACTTTAAGTGTCTTCCCAGTGAAGCCCTTCTCCAGAGTGATTTTTCCCAATGCCCTGTGAGGAGTCCTGTTCTGGACATAAACTGCCGTGTTGCATGCTTCTGCCCACAGGAATTTAGGCATATCCTGATCATACAACATTGCCCTAGCTGCTTCCACAATAGTCCTGTTTTTCCTTTCTGCTACTCCATTCTGCTTCGGATTGTAGGGAGCTGTCCACTCTCTTCTGATGCCTTCCTTAGCACAAAAATCGGTGAAGTCCTTGTCAACATACTCTCCACCATTGTTCGAGCGCAACACTTTTATCTTCTTTCCTGTCAGATTCTCCACTAGAGCCTTGAACTCTTTGAATTGACCCAAAACCTCCTTGGTTTTCAGAAAATAGATCCAAGTCTTCATGGAATGGTCATCGATGAAGGTGACGAAGTATTCGACACCACTAAGAGATTTTGTGGACATCGGTCCGCAGATGTCTGAGTGTATCAATCCTAGCACACTCTTTGCCCTATTGTTACTTCTGGAAAACGCAGCTTTGGCATACTTGCCCATAGCGCACCCTCTGCATACATCATCCCGTTCAGTACTTAGTTTTGGAACCCCTGATACTGTTTTCTTGAAAATTCTTAGAGCCCCATGGTGGAAGTGTCCCATCCTCCTGTGCCATAGCTCATTCAAGTCTTTGTCTCCATTACTGCCTATCAGTGCCATTGGTGATTCTAGCTGTAACCTGTACAACCTGTTACTTTTGATTCCAATCTGAGCCTTCTTTTTCCAACTTGGGTGTTTGACATATACTTTCTCCTTAATGAAGAAAACATCATAGCCCTTGTTTTGAAGTTGAGATACGGAAAGTAAGTTCATTCCCAATCTTGGCACATGCAACACATTGGTTGGCTGAAGTCGCTCTCTTGCTTCGGTTTGAAAAACTGTGGTACCTCTTCCTATTGGAGTACACTTTGCCTTATTCCCCATGGTGTTCTGAAAATTCATTCTTTCTTCCTGATAATCTGAAAAAAATTCTCAGAGGAGGCAGAGCTTGCAAGACAGGCAACTTCTTCTTCCAATCTAGAAGCTAATATAGAATATTCGTCCCTTGTGCATTCTTCTGGAAATCTGTGCAAGTCCCCTTGAGTGGATGCCTTTGCATCATGCTCTTGACCCATAATTGATTTTCCTTTCCTGTTGTCGGATCTTGCTCTGATATCATGTGAAAATTTCTAAACTGAAATTCTATCACTGCAACAATTGTTTTATTTTGCCTACTTAATATTCTCAATAAGTTATTTACGGGATTCCTTTAGCAAATATTAAAATAAATTCTATTGCAGTTATCACACAATTACCTAGAGAAAAATACATGCACAAGAATCAATCATATCGACACAATTATTTTTGGACAATTGTCCCTGGAATAACCCAATGCGGGGAAACTGGTGCAACAGATGAGGGCTTTATTAATCTTCAACAACAATTGCTTTTACAAGGAATGATTTTATAGAGAAACTGAAATAAAACACTCGAGACTTTCCCTTTGAGACCATCTGACACTTTGGAGACCCTGCTCCCACTTTTGCGTCACCCCTGCGTCACTCTGATTGACCCAACATGGCTCTAAGTGGCTCTGCATTTCTCTGCGTCAGCCTGCGTAGGTTCTGCATCTCTCCTCTGGACCGCGTCTCTCTTTCTGCACTGTCTTCCACTGCCCCTACGTCACCTCCTCCTCGATCATTGCCTGCTGCTAAAACCCTTTTTTTCCTCCACTCTGCAACTCCCTCTTAAATCGATCTCCTCTTCCTTGAGAATCAAATTTCCTTGAGATACTGAGTATCTGCTGGTGTGTCTCCAAATGGCCCTCAAGTCTTCTCTTATACTTTTCTTGTTGATGAATCAACGGCCTGGATTAAGTCCCTAATCAATGACTAAGATTAAAATAGACTTGATCCCCATCTCTTAGAAGCTTCTCATCCTTATCTCTATTAATACCCATTAATATTTTTATTAGTCTAAGTTTAGATTTAGGAACCCATTAAAAATATTAATTATTTTAATAACTCCTCATCCAGATGGAATTTCCCAAAATGATTTCTGGGTCATGGAGATCTCATGTGTGTTAGCCTCTCCTCCAAGTTTCAAGGCTAGAGCACATCCGATGCTACCAAAAATCAACATTCATGTCTTGCATCATTGGCACGGTTTGGATTGCATTTGTTACATTGTAATATTATCGTTACACAGTTATCCGTTAATTTGTGATTTGTTACACAATAACATGACAATGTAGATCAATGTTATATATAGTGGCTCGTTTGGCTTATTTATGAAGGATCACATTTGCTCATAACTCACAATTTGCAATAGCTCATTGACTTATGGAAAGGCTTGTTGGTTCTGTGACACACAATCTTATAATGGCTCAAATGAATGCATCATATTTTACATTATAGTACAGTGTGACTCTCCGACTAAGCATAGTGATGATTCTGTGATATACTTGTGGTTCACTCGATATCCTTGGGGCCTGCACAATGACACTATACAATGGCTCTTAATATTCATAAGCGTTAGTGAAATATGATTGGAGTAAAAAGCAGAAAAATTATATGACAACAAGACTGTAACAATGAAACTATAATGAATGCATTGTAAAATGTTATGACAAGAGGTTTGTGGCATCAACAATAAAAGTGGCTTGTAGAAGGGGTTTGGCATTGCTTCATACAATAACCTGTACAATGACATCAAGTAGCATCACATGTTTTGATCATGCCCTATATTATAATGGTCTGCAACACCAATGGCATATGGCACGTATCTGCACATTGGTTCGCATAGCAAATAGTCACGCTAGTTCGCATGACAAATACATAGTGGCACACAAAGTTTTCGCTTGGTAAATATGCATAGGGACAGTGATTGACATACCGAGTTATTGTGACAAGCAAGAATTAAGCATGAACAGATAAAAGGAAGGCAAAGTACTTTCATCATTAAAGGATTTGATTGATTGTGAATCTACTATATTTTGCAATTGTAATACTCTGTGGCACTGCAGTGATTTACAAAGAAAGCACAACTTTGTGGCTCATTGTTTACACTTCGCATGGTCATGATTGCATTTATTATTAGTGGCATAACTTTGATCAGAGGCATCATAATAATATAGAAGGAAAATTACAATGGTCATGCCTTATTGATCAATGGCACGCTACAGTAGTTCGATGGCAATAACTCATATGTGGTAGTGACTCATATATGGCAGCGAAAAACGCTACAAGTCAACCTTCTTTCAAATAATCAACGAGGACTATGACGAATGAATTTTACCATGAAATCGACTTGAAGATTGAAAGAAATGTTAGAAAGTTGTTCAAGACCAGAACGTTGCAAGAAGAGATAAGGTAAGGGTAAAATAGGTATGTATGATTTCTATGTGCATATTATGATTTGTGGTCATTTGTAAAGGTTTGCATAGAAGGTCTCTAGGGTTCTGCAACTGTTCCTTTACAAGATTCTATAGATCTTGAGAATCTAGGGTTTGTAGGACTTGCTAATCAATAAAGTCTTGAAGACTCTTGATATTTAGGATTTATGAACCCTGGAGTGATTCAACCCTAGGTGCAAAAATCCTAACCCTAGCTAATTGTTTTCTTTAAGGAAACCCTAAATGGTACTTAGGGTTTGTAGGACTAAATGATCTCTGATATTAAAAACCCTAGTTTTGAAAGAATAATCTAGGGTATGTGTTAAATTCTATCAAGGATTGGATTAAAATAAATCCTAGGGCTTAAGTCAAAACCCTAGGACTAGATTTCTTCCACTAAAATAAAAACCTTAACAAGGGTTAGATTAAAAAATTTCTAGGGTCTATAACTAGAACCCTAGAAGTATACTTTTAAGAAAATCATCGAAACCCTAAATTGATAGAATTGACATCATGCTCTTGTTACTATATATTTTGCTTGGTTGTACTTGCTAGTGAGAATTGCATGCACATAAGAAAGGCAATCAAAGTTGTGGAGGCAAGATGAAAAGGATGGAAGAACAAAGTAAAGCAAGATTCATGCTTGATGATGTTTCCTTGATAATGATGAGCATGATGGAAAGAGAGAGTTGTATGAACCCTAATGATATATTGAAGCTTCTGGCTGATGAGTTCGTTCTAGGAACACATTAATCGCTGAAAGATGAAGCAAAACCTTGTTACAATCTGAAGATAGAGAATGCAAAGGAATGATGACTTTATAGGGAACAAGTATCAGAATTTGACATGACACTCTAGAGGATATTTATAATGTGGCAACTTTGATATTGATAATCTGCTTGAACATGTGAAGAGGTTAGAAGGAGAATTTGTTTGATGATGTTGTACCTACAACTGCATGGTTTACATGAATTGTGTGGATAAAAATTTTGATGGCTCAGACAAGCATAAGGACATAATTGATAATTGAAAGCTAATATGACATGTTATAAAGCAAAACTCTATTATAAAGGAAGAAGACATGTGCTAGTAGCTGTGAGGGAGCTCGACTCCTTGAAGTTTATAGATGAACCATTTAATGATTGACAAAATCTAGGAAGCTCAAAGTTTGATATGACATGATGCTACTAAGAGCCGAGAAACCCTGTCATGAGGATTAAATGTGAAAGAAGGACGAAGCTTAGATATGATGTATTGCGAATTAGGAATCTTTGTAGCTACCACAAAGATATCCATGGAAGAACAAGTAGCTAATGCATTAATGAAGTATGAGACCAGCTAAGGATTGTGATGATGTCTCCCTAATTGAGAGGGAGTAAGAAATCTCCTTCATATTTAAGGAGTAAGGACCTCCTCCCTGGTTGAGAGGGAGTGATGGTGGACACCATATTGTCCATGTGTCATGCATTAGGTCAGGACTAACCACTGTACGTCTAGTGTATCACACTGGGAGGGAAAATGGAGGATTGATAAGCAACTAAGACTGGTACTCCTTGAGGATTGGGAATCCAAGTTGGGAAGTAGTCATGTGGACCGACACTCTTTGAGGATCTGACAGTGTATCCGCGATAAGACTGGTCGAAGCGGATTGATATTCTTTGAGGATTGGGAATCCAAGATAAGAATAGTCCTTGAAGGACACACCTGGTGAACATTTGGATGGGTTATGTGCCTTGAGAGGCCGAGGTGTCCATATGTGTGCCTCCTAACATTGTGCTCTAATCTTGTGGAGAAGTAGAGCTTGTCTAGTTAAGGCCTTTTTATGTTGCTATTTGACAATATTGGTTATGATGTTGATGCTTAAAGATGGCTTATCAATCCGACTCTTTTTATGAGAATATTTCAGCGTGAGAAGTATCCTTGTACTAGTTATAGAATTATGAATACCTCCCTAGTTAAAAGTGAGTGTTAGAAAATGTAACTAGGTTCGGTCTTCATAATGATCTTTGTACTTCTATCATTGTATATTTTATGTAAAAGAAAAAGAAGAAAAATAGTTCTATTATTATATTTTACTAGATAAGCATGTTCTTCATGCTTCTAGGTTTTCTTGAGTCAGAGTCAAAGTATTTGGACCTATTGTAAAGAAAAAGGAAAAATAATTTTTAAATATGTAATTTGGGTCAAAAGTTAAAACCCCTCTAGATGCCTAGTCGACCTGCCTGTCAAGTCGACCTTTCCTCAATGGACATGTCTATTCTCTCCCCTCTGGACAATATAAATATAAGGAGAGTTGAGCTCATTTGGACACACACAATTCACATGAGTTGATCTGAAATATTTAGGAAGGAATAAAAAAGAAGAGGAGGGCTGAAGTCTGAGATTGAAGAAGGGTTTCTCTTGATATCTGATTTGTGGAAGTTCTGCCTTGTTGAAGATTTGTTGCTGATCTCATGCTGATGGATTTGTTGTGTAGGAGGGTTTGACTTGGCATCTAGAAAATTGGTCATGGGTCTTAGATATCTCACTTTGGTCTGATTCTATAAAAAGATTTTTTTTTTGGGTTTTCCCCTTGGAGGGGTTTTTCCCTGGCTGGCTTGGAGCCTATATCTTATGTTTCTTGTGTTTTGTGATCTTCATGTTTTTATGTTTTGTAATTGCTTGATGAAAGAAGAAAAACATAATAAGAAAATGCTAACAAATTCACAAGTAATTATCAAAGAAAAAGAGAAATCTAATTTAATTGCTAGCCTCCCGATTTCTCAACACATAGCATGCACAACAGAGGAAATCTCGCAATATCCAACACACCAAGAGGCAATTCAACAATTTATTTCAACAAATGATTTATATTTGAGATCAGAGATATCATTCCATGGATCAGAGTGTTATGAATATAATTCATATAAAAATAATAAAATTAATGTAAACAATAATAATCATAATAAGGTTAACTAAATAGATATTAGTAAATAAAATGCACGTCTTAAAGACATGACCATTCATGAAGGAGCACCCGCTTAGGCATATAAGCAGACCTCATTTGTAACGTTCACATCATCTCATATCAATTCTTTTATAAACTAATCAATATACAATTACTTGTCCTACAATGGATGTCTTTGTATTCTAAGTATTCTGAAGATTACTGCAGGTAAACTGTGTTCATTACATTGGTATCAAAACATTCCTATGAGTATACGAACTTTATTCGTTACATTGGTATCAAAGCCATGTTCTTCGATCTCGGCCATTGGCCATTAAAATCTTCATCAACGTAGTTGTCATCGCGATCAAGTGTATAGTTGGAGGTTCTCCATTCTACCAAATTCGCCGTAGAATGATCTATATCTTTTTTGGAAGGCCGACTTGTTTGAGTACTTGTGACAAGGTCTTGGAGGGTCTTTTGACTCTTATAGTGACTCAAAAAATTATGTAACATGCCCAAGAAGGGTCTCTCATAAATGACAAAGACTCAATTGACATTATGACTTAATGACCAATCCTAAGAGCTCACAATGGGAACTTGATCTATATAAAAATTAATTTCCTTGAGCATGAAACCTATGACTCAAGCATAACGGAAATATTTTTATTTTTCTTCTTTACATCAATTACATAAAATCATGATTACACATGTCATTATGAAGACCGAACCTAGTTACATATTTCAACAACCTTGACAAAAAAATACATCCCCCAACAATTTTTCTCTACCTTTCTACATTCTTCTAGTATCTTGACTAGAGATGCCCGGGAGAGATATTCAAACACAAATCTCAGATTCGACATACCCCGCCTCACTTGGGGATGATTCAGACGATCACATCATTAGGTTGATTTGACCGATCGAAGCAACAAGTGATGAGCTGAGTGCTAGAATATTTTAGATAGTACAACAGTGAGACATCAGGTCTCCCCTTAGCCCCCTCACTTTGCAAGGCCACTAGGTATCCTTGAGACCATTGCAAAGGTGCCAAATGACACATCAATTCACTCACACCCAAAGTGTCAGAGGGATTAGTTCCAGACGGTTCTTGAGTAGGGTGCCCCCTCCCTAATGGACTCCTCCGCAGCTCCAACAGAGCAACCAAAGACTTATCCAATGCTTCTTTCCTTTGACCTCGGATGTTAGGAGTGTCCCTTGCTCCTACATCCAACTTGAGATTGTATAGCCGGACACATCGTTGGGTCTAAAGGACTTTGAAAGCAAGTCAACACCACTTTCGCCCCCCCGCGCTAACGGATATCAGATTCTAGCATTCTTGACATCATCGACCTCCAACCCTAGACTTATTCACTTTGTCTTCTACATCAGAGGAGGCCTTTATTTCGGTTATTTACATGTTTGTGAGATTTTTCTATTGTTGTATCCTTCTTTACTGCATTTTATCCTAGATTTAGGTTTGCCTTTTTCTAGGAGTTGTGTTTGCATCCCAACTTTGTACTCGTACATGGTGTATTCTTTAGTCCCATGACCTACCATTGTTGTCATTTGTTGGACATTAATAAAATCATCTTATCTTATCTTATCTTAGTACCTAAAACAACTTTTTTATTGATAGGATCCTCCAACTCAAATGCATTTTATTCCATGCTATAACATCAAGTGCACATTTTCTTCCCTTTCTTCTAACTGTTGGAAAATCAGAAAGGCAATAAAGATTTTCTTGATCTTGATTATTACTTGTGATGTTTCTTATTATTACAATTCTTTATATCTTCTTTCTTTAGTTCATCAAGCAATTACCAAAAGTAGCAGTACATAAAACAGTGGACACAAGGTGTAGGCACATGCCAGGGAAAAACCCCCTTCGAGGGGAAAACCCAGTCAAAGTAATTCTTCCTTTCAATAGTATTCTTTGAGACTCTTCACCTTAGACCAAGACCAGACCTTCCCTCCACACCAAGTCAGCTTCTAGAAGATTGACCTCTTCTTAGGAACTTCGACTATGTAGCAACTTGCAACAACCAGCAGCTTCTGGCAGCAGTCCAACTTGGAAGACTTCGATCTCCCAATCTAGAGCACGAAACAGAGAGATACCACCACCAAAATTTCGATTTTCTTTGACTTCTTAGATTCTCCCAAACTCTTATTCACCTCGGCCTCTCGACAATAGACTTTCCTAGCTACCCACTTCGCACTTTTGCCCAATAGATAGAATTCGAACTTGATGAGAAGTGATGCTCCAAATGAATTCGATGCCCTTCCATTTATAGGCTTCTTGTGGGGTCGAATAGGGTCTTAGGCCGACTTGATTTTCCCTTAGGCCAACATGGTGTGGGGGTTCCATAATTCATATTTGACTCAATACTAAACCTTTTTACATGATTCAAAAGCCCAAGAAGGGTCTCTTTAAATGTACAATAATTCTATAGATCCAGGATAAATCTCAAAAGTCCTCAATGGGGACTTTGACCTAAAACATGGTGACCCAAGCATGAAACCCATGCTTTAATAAGTCACAATAATAATAATAAAAATTCTTTTCTTTATTCTTTTGACAAGTACATTAAATAATGACTCAAGTACATTATTGAAGACTGAACATAGTTACTTTTTCCAACACTAACTTATGCTTCGACTTATATGGAAATATGAGGATACACAAAACATCCAAAACCTATGACCTATGGCTACCTACTTGGCGAGGCCTTTGTTGGAAACATTGAAAGTGGGGGGGGGGGGGTAGGAAGGAGTGGGTGAATCGATATTTCATTATTTTTAACTATTTTTATCTTTTAAAGCATTTGATGCACATTAATCATGAAACATAGATATTTATATAAGAAACACTTATACAATTTTTCTTTGTAAATATTTTGTAAACTTTCTTGTACAAAGCATACACCAACATACAACTTTTGTAGGCACCAACCTACAAGAGACATCAATGCCCCTTAGTTGAGCACCAACCCAACAAATTGTAGGCACCAACATGTGTCTTCAAGTTGTTCCTTTGATCTTTCATCAATAACTTCTGGTCCTCAACAAATTCTTCAGTGTGTTGTCATCTAACCACCCTCAGGTTTGCACCTTCAAGCTTGATCACGGCCACTTGACCTGTATACCTTAACTTTATGCTCTTGAACTAGGCTTCTTGACATCTCTCTTTAGACTTGATCTCCTAAATGTCAGTTCTCTTATATTAGATCAAAAAGAGGTCTGCCCATTTGCCACTTCAACTTCCTCAACTCTTGTTATTCACTCTTCAACTGCCACTGTTTCAGCTTATTATATATTCAAAGAGAAGGTTTTCCCACCCGGTAGCTTGTACTTAACACTGTAGATTTCTATCTTCTACATAGTTCTTTTCAATGCACTTGGAACCAAACAGGTTTTACAACCTTGAAGCTTTGCTTTATGCAACCTATCAACTTTTGTACTAAACACTCACCTTATGCAACCCATAGGCTATCACAAAATTGTCCATGATAACCCTGTTCTTATTGCACCTCTTTCCACTATAGGGTTCGTCTCTATCATCACCTTAACATCACAACTACATCAACTAACAACTCCCTTAACACTGTCTTAGCCAACTGGAATTGACCTACAAAGATCCCTGTAACAATTCTCCAACATAGCTCGATCACGTCAAAGATCAGACCAGAATTGGTCTATAACAAGACTGCAAATTTGACCACAAACCAGACTTGAACGTGGCCTTCAAAACCCCAGAAACTAACCTTCAGACTAGGCTTGAAATCGAACTTTAATGCACCAGAACTTGGCCCTCAAACCAGACCTGAATTAGGCCTTCTAAAATCTAGGACTGGCACTTCAAACTAGGCTCGAACTTGACCTTCAAACACCAAAATTCGGCCCCCAAAATAGACCTAAAACTTAGCCTCAAGTGGACTGAAGTTCAACCTTCAAAAGGGCTAAAACTCACCTTCAACAGGGTTGAAACTCGACTTCTAGAGAAGTTCTGTAACTTGTATGAAGGGTCCAATTTCTTCCTTTTGTCCTTGGGAATGTGAATGTATACAAGACATTCAAATATTCAAAGATGATCAACACTTGGCTTCTTTCCTATGAAAACTTCTTCTGGGGTCATGTCATTGAGAATTTTATGTGGTCTTGGTCATGTAGCATAAGAACTTGGGTAGGTCTTGGTCATGTAGCATGGCGCTAACACATTCTTCTTTTGATTGGTTCTTCCTTTTAGCCACACCATTCTGTTGAGGATTGTAAAGAACTATTAGCTTCCTCTTAATTCTTGCTTTCTTGCAAAAAGCCACAAGTTCTTTGGAAGTGTATTCTCCACCATTACTTGATCTAAGGGTTTTGATCTTCCTTTCTGTCGAATTTTCTACTTCTAGCTTAAACTCTTGAAATTTCTTAAATACTTCATCTTTAGACTTGAGGAGATAGATCTAGAGTGATCATCAATGAATGTTACATTGTACTGATGACCTCCAAGAGACTTCTTTGCCATTGGTCCACAAACATCGGAATATATGGGATCCAATATTTCCTTGGATCTTGTATCACTACTTGCAAAGGGTTTCTTGACATTCTTGCCAAGAGCACATTCCTTACAAACTCCTTCATGCTCTTCTTTCAGCTTGGGGATACCAGTAACCATATGATTCAATGATGGCAATATCTTATACTGAAGGTGACCATACCTTCTATGCCATAACTCACAAGGATTAATATCTAAATGCGCTAGAGCTTGAGGAAGAAGTGTTAGAAGCCTATACAACCCCCCTCACGAATCCCAATAGTCTTAGCATCTTCAATACTAGGTCCCTTACCCCATATGATAACCTTGCCATCGACAAATGCAACCCTATCACCCTTGTCTTCTAAACAAGAAATAGAGAGCAAGTTCTTTTTTCAAACCTGAAACATAGAGTATATTGTTGAGATGAATGTTTCCATCGATTTCCAGCTCCAAAGAAGTAGATCCAATTCCTTTGACTGAGTAGCTCTTCTTGTCTCCAAGTTCAACTGAATGAGAAGAAATTCCTTTTGATAGGGTTTGGAGTTTGACTACATTCCCCTGTCATATGTCTTGAGGCTCCAACAAGTACTTCAGAAGATGAACTTGATTTTGACAGTTTCAAGGAGACTCTTAAGAGTCTTGAGGCCTTTCTTTATATAGCTTTCCATTAGAGAGGGAGATAGAGAATAGAACACTGCTTCAAGAGAGTCTTCCAACAAGAGTGCCAACAAGGATTTGTTCTTCATACTTCCTTCACCTTAGCTCCGATCCCATGTTGAGAAATCAACGATCTTGTAGATTAGGGTTGATTCCTCTTACTTGATAATTACTTGTGAGTATTTGTTGGCTTTTATTAATTAATTATGTCTTCTTCATCAAGCAATTACCAAAACATAAAAATGCATGAAGATTGCAGGAACACAAAGAACACAAGTATAGGCTCCAAGCCAGGGAAAAAACCCACAAGGGGGAAACCCAAACAACTTCTTTTCTTATAGAATCAGATTAAAGTGATACATCCAAGACCCAAAGACCAAAACCAAGATCTCCACAAACCCCAAGTGGGTCCTCCTTCAGAACCTTCCTCAAACAAGTCAAAGTCCACAAAGTCAACCCAGTTCAAACTTCACTAAATCTGGTTAAACTCAGAATTTTGGCCCTGCAACTTCAGATCTGCAGTTCAGCCCTTCCATGGATTTCTCTCTCTTCCTTATCCTTCACACTTCTTTTCTCTCTCTTGCTCAGAGATCAAACTTGTGTGTGTGAGAGTGTGCAAATGAGGACGAAGTTTCTTCCTTTTATAGCCATCCATGTGGTTGAATTGGGCCTCTTTTAGGCCGACTTCTCTTGGCAGGGCTGACTTGGTCTTGGTGGTCAAAATGACTCTTTTAAACTCAAAAATAATATTTTTCTTTTGATACGAACTGTCCAAATGAGACTTTGACACATGCCAAATTTTCTTGACTCAAATAAACCCTAGAAGCATGAAGAACATGTTTGACTAGAAAAATAATAATAGTAATAATTTTTTCCTTTCTTCTTTTTGCTTTTTCATGAAATATACATCGATACAATACAAAGATAATTATGAAGACCAAACCTAACTACAATTTTCAATAATTGCTGCCCCACTGGGACCCAACACACTCGCTGAGATGCCTCTCTCAATCTTGTGCTTTTGTATGGTGTCTTCTCCTTTTCCCTATTCTTGCTTTTAGAACTTGTCATTAAGCTAAAAGTTAAAACCATAACCCTAATCTCCAAAGTGATTGGCGGCCTAGATTAGATATTGTCTCACTTGAGATCAATGGTTGAGATTAAATTATATTCACTGAAGTAATTTACTTCACATTTTCTAAGTTTATTTTAGCTCAATAAGCCAACATAATAATTACGTGCTTTTCCCAAGTCTAACTTAGGCTAAGTTACAAAAACACCTTGCTCATACTAGGTCAAGTGCCTACGGAGACTTTGGGGGACTTGTGCATGCGTAGACACTTAGGCCTGTACAGAAAGTACAAACATCAACACTCTCACTCACAAACTCTGACAACCGTGGATAGAATGAACTATAACTTCCACATATAAATGAACGAAGGGGATAAAGATTATCGAGAAGACATGCTTTGCAATTATATATAGTAAAGCTTTATAATTTGAGAAAAATGGGTCTACTCTGACAAGTTTCTTTATGGATATTGGGAAGGTACTGTGATAAATAGGAATGATTCATGATATCTTTCTTTAAATGGTGAATTAATGCATGATATTTGTATCCATTAGCAGAAGCTTATCTATACATCCCATTGTGATTTAGAGCCAGACTTTGCAAAGTGAACTTTTGCACTGCATGAAAATCAATCATATTTTGGAAAAAAGAAGCCCAAAGATAACTCTGGTTAGCCACTAAAACACGCACAGGTAGATCTTGGTGACCTAGTTTGCAATTTTACTCACCAGAAGGTTAAATGCATTATGCCGAGATTGAAAAATAAAATTAATTTGAAAGAATTCCATAGCCAGTATTTAAGGCTAGATTCAGAATAGAAAACAATGGCATTATATAAGTCCTTGATTCAATAACTTTATGCGCAATAGTATATGGCCTTTGTGGGCTTATTTGTCTCAGTAAAAACAAATTGCATTTCAATTTTTTTTTTTTTAAACGAATTGATTGCAGTGGGACAATGGAGAAACCCAAAGTTGTTTTAGGAAAAAGTATCCCTAAATCTTTTGGGCATAAATGTGTAGATGGGGAGGAATATAAGCTCATTTATCCCATTCATACTTCTACATTCTTTCCAATGACTGACACAAGGACATCAAGTTAAGATCATGAGGAACTGTATATTGAATGTTGCTTGTAGAATGGGTAATTGTGCAAATATTTTGTAGCCGCACATTAGATGCTTGATTGTTTCTGCAGTCTGGCATATTACACAACTGCTGTTTGTAAATCCTCTATGCTGTAGCTTACGCATATATGGTAATGGTAGCATATTTTTCTCCGTCGATTGCTCCTGTTTGGTGGAAGTGCTTCATCTTTGTGTTAAAATTGGCAACTAGGGCCAGATTCCACTTTGGACAGCTCATTTGATGGAGATGATTATTGCACTGAATTCCTCTTTTTGAGAGTACCAAAATCGACCTAAAGATCATCAAATTTGGATAAGGAGAAATGTGTTTTTGAATTTATGCTCACTCATATGCAAATTGTGAAGGTCGGCCTCAACTCCATGTAGGCTCGTAAAGCCGAAACGTCATGTCTCTTCACCGTCACAAATTTGTATATAAAGAGGTGTCCTCCTACCTCATTTGTTAAATCAAAAAGGGGCTCCAATGTATGTCCGAGGTAGCCGAGTTCTAGGAGGCCAAGGGCTGTTTTATTATGGGTTTTTCTTCTGCAATAGGGCCGAGATTCTTCTGAGAGACAGCTGGAAAACTTAGGTGAAATTCTGGACAGTTTGTATGGGTCATTTGTCATTGCAGGACCTAATTCAAGAGCAGAAAATGAGGCCAAGCCTGAGTAACTATTTCTGGGCTGGTTTGTGGTCATCTCAAGGAAGAAACTCTCTCCTTGTGGAGCCGCACTTCTGATCTGTTGTCTCAGGTAGGGCCGCAGGTCTGTATTAGCCTAGACCAGGAGGCTGAGATGCCTAATCTTGGTACAAACCAGCCTTAAGGGCCAATGAAGGGCACAACCATGCATATCAAGTAAAGCTGCAGCAAAGAGGAGGAGCTTTGGAGCAGTTAGAAGGGTCCACCGTGATCTGTATGCAGCCCTAACCAGACCAACCCTCTTCAGTAGTACGCCACCAGCTCATGCCAGGATTGCAGTTTGAATGGGCCATCTATTCGTCTAAGGGTTGTGATGTTAGATCTTCAAATTGGCAAATCAGTGTTGACTTTGAATCATTTTACTCTATCTCTCTCTCTCTACTAATCATTTGATAATTGATAATAAGAAGATTTGATCAAGGGTTTTCCCCATCTTGGGGTTTTTCCTTGGCTTGAGCCAATTTTGTAAAGCCTTAATTTTGAAATTTTTAATAAGATATAACCATTCAGAATATCATGATTTATCAATTTGATGTTGAGTACCTACCTGGTGATTATGTGGTTGAAGATGCTTCTGATTTGGTCCAGTTCTCACTCTCGTTAACAAAAGACCAAAAACCTCCCAGCCAAACTGTGTACAATCTCAGTACCCAGCTCCAAAATACTTCAAATTCGAAGTAATTTGGCCCTCTTGCCCAAAAGCTTCAAGAACTGCTCAATTCTTCTCTTTGTCTTTCTCTTGTAAGTTCCTCCTCTGCCTATCTCTATATAAAATTTTCTTCTCCCCCGTTTCTGCAGTACCTTTCCTCCTTTTACGCTCGAGAGATTACTCCACTGCTTCCCAATTTCTCCATCGCTTTTAATTGGTAAGTTCAAAAGTTGCAAAGGCGGTCACCGCTTTCTTTCCTCCCGATTCGCTGACAATGCCCTTTTATTTATAATGTATCTCCTTTATCATAATATTATGTTTCCCTTTTTGTTTAAATCAAATTATTTTCATAGTATTATGGTTTTATATATACTTTTCTTTATTATATTCACAATTTAATATATATATACACTTCTCTTTATTATATATATTACTTTCCTTTGATTTTATAGAATACACCGTTTCTTTTGTTAGAATAATATATATATTATAATTCTTTTGTACATAATTCCTTTGTGTATAGTTCCTTTATATGTAGTAAGGTACATAATTCCTTTGTAGCGAGTTCACTATAATGCATTTATCTTTAGTATATATATATATATATATATATATTATGGCAGTGGTACATATATCAAGTACCCTACTATATTCTTGTGAGTTAGGTATTCATTTCAATAGTTAATTCGTTACCCTAAATATGTACATTTTTCCATATTAACTAATATATAAACTAGTGCAGTGCAGACGAGTCTTGTGTGCATGCTAATATCCCTATGTTCCATTTAATTCAAGACGAGACATTACAAATTTCATGCGGTCTCTTGTCTTGACTCGTCTTCTGCATCTTTTATTTATGTTCTTTCTTCAATTACTATCAAGGTGATTATGTTTCATGTGATTGCTAATGCAAATAAATGGACTAGTAAATGGGCTAATGTTGAACTATGAAGTAACTGTCCTAAGCAAAGAACATGTTAACCTAAAATTAACATGGTATCCGAGCTCAGGTGAGGACAAGCCCAAGCAAGAGAAGAATAAAATCACTAAGAAACTTGTCGACAAGTCTCCATTCAAGAAAAAAAATCAGAAGCATTCCTAGGACCAAGCTCCTTGAAAGCCTTAAATCAAATTCTGGGCATGATCTCTATAAGCCGAAAACCTAATCAAGGAGTTAGTAACAACAGTTCAGTGCCTATTTAGGAGGGTTTATTCTTTTCTTCTGGCCGAGTTTAGAATCATAGTTTGTGGACTAGAGATAGTCCTTATAAAGGGAGTTATCTTCAATATCTGATTTGTGCACATAAGAAATCCGAGACTTAATAGTGACAAAGAAGCCAAGATAATCTTCGGAAATCTGTGTGTATCTTGTGAACCAACAAAGAGTCTACTTGAAGAACGAAGAACGTACCTAGAAGGCATTATCTTTGTGGTATGAATCTACAAGGTTATGTGTACATATAAATAAGAGATCCGAGTCATATCAATGACCTAGAAGCCATGATTGGTTGGAAACACTTGATTATTTGATGTTTCTTCTTTTGTCTATTAATAATAACATGCATTTGTTTCAAAAATATATGTGAACCTATCAGTGAGACATAGACCTGGTATGTTGTACGTCTTGTCTTAATCTTTGCATGTTCCATCTTTACATTTCAAATATTATTGGGATATGCTAGAGCCTAGATCTAAAGCTTAATTGTGGAAATTTACAGGAAGCTATATACTATAGCAAGTGACCAAAAAGGTTTATCTCTGGATCCTTTTGTTTTGTGTTAAGTCATACACAAAATTCTCTTGATGCATTTTGCTCCATATTCCACATGGTAGTTTGATCTCGAGGACAGCACTAAATCTTCCATTTGAATACAAAATTGATGAATTGCTAATGTCATTTATTTGCTCTATTTCTCCAAATGTAATTTATGTGGTTATGAGAAAGACCTTATATAAATGTAGTAATGTTTTGTAAATGCAGATAATGTTTTGTCCACTGTTTTTCTTTGACATTGTAGCCTACTTGAGATTTAATGTATATCTATATTGGGGGATGCTTGTCCTTAACTGTGGCAGGAAGGAGAGAGCAGAACTTAAAGAAAAAGCTGCAGATGCAAAACAACAAACTCGAGCAGAACACATTGCTCACCGAAGTCAACAAAAAAAGGAGCGACTTATTGCTAAGGTATGTGTCCTTGCAAGATTTTAGCTTCTCACAATGAACTTTTTATAGAACAAGAAATGAGTGGAATGTCAGTTAAAAGATCACATGATTAGATCACTATGCCAGAGGGTGAGGCGTTAGTACCCCTAATTGAGGATGGCCTGTGGATGATAAAATAGAGCTTCCATTACCCATGCTACATATGTTGTCAGAACTTTTATCAAAGATTTTAATACCTCAGCGTTCAGGTATCCTTGTCTGCTGAAATTTGTTTATTGAGAGATGTTATCCAGTTTGCCATTGGAAACCTATTCAACTTATTTTAGTTCATGTCTTGAATATATATCTTGAGTATTAGAAACTAACCTGAGATAATATCCCTATGGGGCACGGAAAAAATTGATTATGACCGAAATGAAATTGAAGTTGAAACACCTTGACAAACAACTGAATAGAATTTGAGTATTAACATGAGTTCACATGAGTTTAGGATTACTCCAGAATGGCTTGACGAAAGTTCACTTTAGAATGGACTATTCATAATTATCTTTTCCATTTGATCACTGCTAGCAAATGAATTAAGTGTGCAAATTATCACTATATTTCTGATTATGCTTTTCAATTCCCCAGCTGCCTATGCTGGCAGTTAATTTTGGCTAGTGTGCTGATATCATATCCAATTTGATTTTGCAGCGAGAGAAGAAGCTTTTGAGACCTGGTTTTGAAGGTCGTAAAGATGGATTCATTAATCTATGAATTTGTGTGATTGTCTGGACCATTCCACCATCAAACCTTTCATACAATATTCTTCTATTTTGAGGAGCTGGCCTCGTTGCTAAATTTGGTGAATTGCGGATTTTTCTCCGAGGTGATGAATGTGACAACTTTGTCATTTGTTGGTCAGACAATCTTTGTAAGTTTGTCTGTACAGTATGGCAAAGGAACAATTTTGAAGCCCTTACCTGTACAGGTAAAAATGTACCTCCAGTGGTTTTGAGTTGTGTATTTTAACAAGGCACACTCTGCTCTATGTGTGTATGTTTGGAACAAAATATGTTCTTTTAGAGGGCTTTTTTTGTTTTGTTTCGTTTCCGAAACTGTCACAAAATTTTGGTAGCTATTTAATGTATGTTTATTGACTTGCGGGCCTTAATTCTTAAAAGTATAAATTGAATTCCACTTGGTTATTTGTATCATATATTTCAGTTGCTTTCTTTTCATGTTTGGCTGAGGAGCTTCTTATGTGATACTTAACCATTTTGCACAAGCCTGATGAAGAGTAAGATACCATGCACTTTTGCCTGAGAACTATTATCTCATCTGCTTTTGAAGTTGGTCTTGTTTTCGACTCCATGCTCAGTACAAGTGTTGGTGCTTTTTGGTATACGGGAAATTAAAGAACCATAAATGCTATAGCTGTATTATCATATACATGTAGGACTGTCGTACTGTTTTTTCTGAACATGCCTGGTGTTAACGAGATTTCATACCGGATGCTAGTATCAATGGTGGAACATGTTAACAATGCTAATATCAAATCATTTAGTTTCTATTCATACCAAAGTGTTTAATAGTGGAAAATCAACATGTTAAAGGTGTTAATACAAAAAAAAATGGTTTTAGTCATATGTAGAGTTGAATAACTATAAAATGATCTTGTATGCTTAATCTATAAATGCTAGACAAATACTACATTGGATGAACCACATTGAAGCTTGTGCACATTATGAACATTAAGCACTAAAAGGGGGCTGCTTAGTGGAAATAGTAGAATTATAATTCTAACCATGTCTCCCGTTATGTTTTTCTTTGGGATGCTTGGAAGGCTATACTTGAAACTGGTCCTTGGGTCGTCATTAATAATGTTCTTCTCTTGAAGTGTACCATGGGGATATGTTGGGACTTGGATTGTCATCAATAATGCCCTTCTCTGAAAGTGTATCATGGGATGTGTTTTGGGTACATTCCTTGTGTCCTAGGATGTGACAACGACTTGCGGATGAGTTGGTGATGTCCCAAGGTCACCCCTCATCCTCAGGTCTCAGAATAACTTGGTGATATCCCCAAAGCACGTCCTACTTGTTGGCAATGTATTAAGGACCTCTTGAGGATGTCCTCTAGTGTTGGGCGATGTGAGGATGTTCCCCAATCCAGCAGTGCTCAATGTTGTGGCATGATCAACAAAGGTGGGTTATTATGTTCTTTTTCCTTGGTGGAAGGATTACAACATCCGAGCTCTAAAACATTACTTTTCTCTTAAAGGAAGAGAAATGGCATTAGTAGTGGAGGCTTTTTTGCAGCAAATATTTTGAGCTTGGAGTGCAGATTTTTTTCCCTAGAATGGGAAGATTTTCAATTTGGATCGATTGAAGGAGGTTTATGGAACGACTACTAGCACTTTTTTAAGTTTTTTCTAAAGTTCAAAAGTTTTTGGTTTCAATTTATTAGTTTCTCCGCCAAAACCTTTGCCTAGTTTTCTTGTTGATGCTGGATTTGATTCATATGGGTGAAATGAGATGAACAAATGAGTGAAACATTTTTACAAAGAGGGGTGGCCAAGTGTTCTAACAAAATCGCAATGAAGGTTGTAAATAATAACCCATACATCCTACAAAACCCTCCTGCAATATGTTAAAATAAATAATAATAATAATAATAATAATATAATAATAATTATGTGGCACCCACACAATCATGGCGTTGCAACAACAATGTGCCCATACACGTTACGAATCCACTCCTGCAATATGTGATAAACAACCAAATAAACGATGGAGGGAAGCATAGGAACAAGGTTTCCTTTCCACGAGACGCCATATTTGATACCTACAGTGCCGTAGTCCGAGGAAACAAAAGAGTGACCTCCAAGAGACTTGAACACTAACCAGTGGCACGATTGAATGCAATGCTTAACACTGAACTTTTTTGACTTTAGCTTTTGAACCTGCAAAAGGGTTTAGCGTTTTTGTTACACATCTCTGGTTCGAAACCAGTAAAGTGAAAAATTCTTTTTTCTCCAACTTAAGGATATTTAGTGTGGGGCTTCATCTTAAAATGGAAAGCAAATCAATAGTAAATGTTAAAAATGGCAAAGAAATCTCAGTGTTTGTGGAAACAAATCATTTGGGTCAAGTCAAAATTGCTTCAACAAACAAAAAAAGGAAAGTGGATTTGGGTAAATACAAAGCAATATCGGGTCATTTTAAGGCGTAGGCTTGCTTGCCTTAAATGAGAACAAAGAAGACAAAACCAGTGCCAGAGAAGAAAATAAATAAAAGCAACACACATAAAGAAGAGTCAACCATTTATAGTCCCACATCTATACCTCTTACTTGGTCATCGAATCTCTATGTCCAAGCACTGATGAAGGTCAGGGCAAGGTTGGAGATTTTGGAAGCCATAGAACATGGAAGAGATTGCAAAATTTCAGAGATCATATTTGCAAATCGATGTTTAATGGAAAGTAATAGAATTTTAAAAGAACAGGTAACAATGTTGCAAGAGGCTCTAGAGACAAGAAAACAATAATGACAAAGTATGAAGACAATGTGACAAACCATGAAAGAATCAATAGCAGCAAGCAGGGATGTGATAATTTCTAAAGCAACTTAGGTAGATACACAAGTATCTTAGCAAACAGACATTTCTAAAGAGAAGACAAAAAAGAACAATAGGAAAGACGGTCCAAAAGAAATCAAAGCTAGAGATGAAGACACTAATGGTTACATAAGGACAGAAGAAGATGCAAGTGTTCATAGAGCACAGGGAAGAGAATACAAAGAAAGAAATGACAAGGAAACAAATTTTATTATCAGGGGAATAAGAGATTATGGGAAGAATGAAAGCACTCTCAATTTGACAAGGGACTTTTTGAAAGAGAAATTACATTAGAAAGGGAAAATTTGCCAAGCAAGGAGGGTGGGGAAGATATGTGAAGAGAGGCCTCGATCGATTAAAGTCATTATGGCAAGCATGCTAGACAAACACCATCTCTTGAGCAAAAAGAAACTCTTGAAAGACTCTCACTTCTTACTAGATGAAGATTTAACCATCAAACAACATGAGGAGAGAAGGGAAGAAGTGGAGAAAATTAGAGTAGCAAAAAATGAAGGGAAAAGGGCATGGTTGTACAATGGTAAAACAATGATTGCAGTGCTTGGGCCTCACGGCAAAATGGGGCAGCAAGTTGGTAGTAAAGAAAAAACAAAGAATTCGATAATAGGGAGGAAAACAACAAGGTCAATATGGATGAAAAGGGGTGAAGACTCAAATTTGAGTTTTATGTGTCAAACTACATAGCAGTGAAATACTACTCAGGTTTACCTAAGTCTAGTTTGTTGGAATTATATAGGCCTTGGAGGAGGGGACCTGGGTTAGTGATCCAGGCGGCTCCAGAAACCTTTAGAAATATAAGTGGCTTTGAAAAAGCTCTAAAGTCAAAGTCATTGGATCGAAATGAAACCAAGACTAGATCCTAATGTTCGTTGCCCTGATTGTAGTAGTGCGAACGACACTCAAATCCAGGGGGCTCCAGAAACGTTTAGAAATATAAGTGGCTTTGAAAAAGCTCTAAAGTCAAAGTCATTGGATCGAAATGAAACCAAGACCAGATCCTAATGTTCGTTGCCCTGATTGTAGCAATGCGAATGACACTCAAATCCGAGTTCGTATGCTTAAGATATAGCTAGTAAAAGTTTTGGTCAAACTAGGCCAAGTCATAGTCACTAACGAGGCAACAATTTGGCAAAGGGTTGGTGCACAGAAATCGGTGGTTGGAAAGGGCGAACATGTCGCCTCTTTTAAAATTGTCGGTGACCCCTAGTTTCCAGTCGGTGGTTTTTGTCCAATATATATAAAATAAAATTTTGGGGTGACGGGCAACGAACCCCGCCAACCTCCCCAATAGAGATTATAACAATAAGTTAATTAAAGGGTCGGGGCCCGCGACTTTGACCCAGAGCCTCGCCCATGACCCAACTATCATATTGTTAAACAACACCATATATATGGGCTGACGGGGTTTGAACCCGCCTCCGCTGGGGGGCCGACTTGTCCGATGCAGCGACCAACAACATAAATCCACCATTAGTCTTTACATGTTAAGGACCACTCAACCAACGTGCACTCCAAAACGTTAAATGTCGAAATTGCAACCACCATTATGTCACCCAATTTAACCGCGCAAGTTCAAAAATGAATGTGCCAACAAACCCTGCCTAGGTCGGGTTTTGAACGTGGGCATCACGCGACCAATTGGGCCACTCCACCAACGGCGCAACGAGCCTTTAATTGAAATATCCACCCACGCAAAAGTATTTAAACTTGGTTTCTTCATTCCCCTGAGGGAGCGAACGCTGTGAGGGACCGAGAGGACGAGCATGGGAGCCAAGTGCCAGAACCACGCACAGGAACCGTGATTAGGCACAATTTATGAGGGAATCTTCCCAAGAAATATTCCACAACATATTTTTATGGAGAATCTTGTGAGGAATCTAAAAGATTTTTTGGAGGACAATTTTTTACAGTGATAGAATCATGTCAACTTTATACTCAAATGAACTAGAATTTCGCAGGGAACATGATGGTGTGGTCTATTTCCTCATCAGAGCAGTAAAATTTCAGGCGGTCAGCGGTGATGAATCTTTAGAGAATCTTTTGGAATCTAAAAGATTTTCTTGGAAGTTGATTTTTGACAGAGGCGGAATGATGTAGACTTTGTAGTCATTCTTCATAGAATATCACAGGGAGCTTGGTGGTGGACTCAGAATGTTCATCTGAGTAGCGGATTTTTTGCCCATCTCCTAGAAAAAATCGTTGGGAGAATCTTCGAGATTCTCGAGGGTCCAGAATTTGACCGTGTCAGAAAGGGGTCAACTTTATAGTTGTTCGACACGATTTCACACAACAAATTCAATGGTGATCTCTGTTTTTGCAACTGAGCTTTGCAATTTCAGGCCATCCCAGAAAGTGGAGGTATATGAAGCCGTGATGCCATGTCTTTCTTTGGATTTGTTGAGATGATGTTTTTATTGTTTAGATCCTTGATACCATTATGTTTAAGGATACTTGTATGCCACATCATTTGAGAATTTATTAGCTTGTCACGCTGAAGGAGGGCCCATGTGAGTGAAAGTTCCTATAAGAGAACATCTTGTGGAGAGACATGTCATTCTAGTTGAGGGAATTTATCTTTGTAATGACAAAGAATGTACCATGTACTCATCATCATCTTGTATCATTTAATGAAGCGACCTCTCCATTATTGACACCGGGTCTAGAGACGTAACCCACACTAGGTGAACTCTATTATCAATATATTTTGTGTTCTTGATGTGATGGCTGTCTTTATGTTTCATCTTCTTTAAAGTATGCACATGTGGCTTTTCATACTCTTTCACATGCAATTATGCTAACATCACAAAAGTAAAAGATCTTAGTTAATTCCGGTCGCTGAAGAGATCCAGATCAAGTTTGGTATTGGAGTGGTCTTCTCGCTAATGTGAATTGCAAGTGTGAATGATTGAACGTGCAACAAGAAGGAAAATGGAGAACAAAAATGTTTTCTATGAGGTCCTCCACAAGATGGCACACATGGTAGACATAATTTACGCAGATTATGAGGAGAAGATGGTAGGAGAGGAACGAGAGAAATATAGAGTAGAGGACGATGCTCCATCTACCCCCTCGAGTGAACATTCTTCTTCTTCATCATCTTCTTATCATTTAGATGAGGAGATCAATCAAAGCCTTGAAGCAGAGAACGCTGAATTGAGGAGACTTCTACGAGAAGAAAAAGAGGAGAAACAGAGATTGCAACTTTAGTTATTATCCACGGAAGAGGCCTTGGAAAACTTGAAGCGCAACTAAGGCTTAACAAAGCCATCATTACCTGCTTCAGAACCGACAACTGAGTTAAATGATGCTAATCGTTCTTCAGTTTCATTTTCATATGATGTTATTTTTGTTGGAAATATGGAGGTGCCCATTTCAGGATCTAACATGAGAATCCTTACCAAGATGGGGTATAAAGGAGGAGGACTTGGTGTTAGTGGCCAGAGAATGAATCAACCATTGGAGGTTTTATAAAGACCTCTATTTGCAGGTTTGGGGTACACTGAAGGAGAGTGCTCGAACGCAACAGAAGCTTCCAAGGCATTGTCGAAACCATCAAAGAAAGAGGATGATGGGAACACATCACAATCCTCCCATGACAGTGCACATTGCAGAGGAAGAGCTAAGGCAAGCTCTCATTGCCAAAATTGCACCATACATTGCCAACAGCTGTATAAAAAGTCTTAGTGTTCTAAATTTCATTTGATTACAAGCATATTGTTAATGATGAGCAAAAATCATGGTGTAGTAAACCATGTAGTTTTTGTGGTTGGCATAACCATGTGGTTGATGAGTGCTAGAAGAGAACGGAAACACGAAAGAGGATGGGGTGTGGAAGACCTTCTCCGCATTAGTGAAAGAAGAAGGTTAAGTAGGTATGCAGGAAGAAGATTTTTTGCAATAATTGCAACAAAGGTGGACATCAAAGAGCCACATGTTGGAGGCTCCATCCAGAGCAATGTCTCAAGGACAAAGCGCCGGTGAGAAAACTAGTTGGTAAGGTTGTTCAATAAACTAATCAACGCTAGAATATGACCCATTCACTTTGATGAGTGAGAGATAGTTTTACTAGACATAGTAGCTTGTCATGGCTGCATTTTGTAAATCATGTGTTGCAATATAATTGTAAAAGTGATGATGTGTTTTCCATCGCTTATTAAAGCAACGATGATGTTTTGGCTTTTTATTGATAGCTAGGGTATTGATTTTAATTATGATGTAAGCTTGACCAAAGAGTGTGTGTAATAAACTCTTGGGAAGTATTGTGATGCTTGGGTCATGATTGGTCATGTAGTTTGCAAAGATTGTATTACAGGTTTGCAGAGGATGCAAGTGTCAGTGCATCACTTATGTCTTCGAAAAAGAAGGGCAGAAGAGAAGGAAGTGTGACCTGTAAGAACACTTGTCATGCAGAGAATGTAACACAACAATTGCAGATTATGTTCATGCTTTTGGAGGACCAAAAGCTCCCCAGTGGGAGGAATGATTCAAGTGGCTCTAAAAACATCTTGAAATAGTAGTAGCTTTGAAAAAGCTCAAAAGTTAGTCATCAGATTGAAATGAACCATGACCAGATCGTAGTGTTCGTTGTCCTAATTCCAACAATGCGAACGACACTCAAATCCGAGTTCGTATGCTCAAGATATAACTGGTCAAAATTTTGGTCAAACTAGGCCCAGTTGCAGTGACTAACGAGGCAACAATTTGGCGAAGTGTCAGTGCACAGAATCCGGTGGTCGGAAAGAGAGAATTTTTTGCCTCTTTAAAATTGTCGGTGACCCCTAATTTCTGGTTGGTGGTTTTTGTTAAATTTATCTTATATATATATATATATATATATATATATATATATTTGGGTGGCGGGCCACCAAGTGCCCCAACATATATTTTAACCATAAGTTAATTAAAAGGTCGGGGTCCGCCACTCTAACCCGGGACCTCACCCACAACCCAATCGTCATATTGTTAGACGACACCATATATATGGGCTGACGGGGTTTGAACCCGCGCTGGCCGATAGGGCTAGCCCGCTTGATGCGATGACCCAACAACATAACTCCACCATTGGCCGTTATGTGTTAAGGGTTGCCCAAACAATGGGCACTCCAAAATATTATATGCCAAAACCGCAACCACCATTATGCCACCCAATTTAACTGTGCCAATTCAAAAAAGAATGTGCGAACAAACTGTTGCCCAGGTCGAATTTTGAACCTGGGCCTCATGTGCCCAATTGGGCCACTCCACCAACGACCCAATGCAAAAGTATCTAAACTCAGTTTCTTCTTTTACCTGAGGGAGCGAAGGCCATGAGGGATCGAGTAGACGAGCATGGGAACCAAGTGTCGGAACCGCGCGCTCGAACTGTGATTGGGCACAATTTTTGAGGGAATCTTCCCAAGGAATATTCCACATCATATTTTTATGGAGAATCTTGCGAGGAATCTAAAAGATTCCTTGGAGGACAATTTTTCACAGTGACAAAATAATGTCAACTTAATACTCAAATGAACTAGAATTTCGCAGGGAATGAGATGGTGTGTTCCATTTACTCATCTGAGTAGAAAAATTTCAGGGAATCAACAGTGACGAATCTTTAAAGAATCTTGAGGAATCTAAAATATTCCCTTGGAGGCTAAGTTTTGACAGAGGTAAAATGATGCCGACTTTATAGTCATTTTCCACAAAATTTCGCAAGGAGTGCGGTGGCGGGCTTAGAATTTTCATCCGAGAAATGGATTTTTCGCCCATCTCCAAGAAATATTTGGGGGAATCTTCGATATTTCCAAGGGTTCAGAATTTGATGGTGTCAGAAAGGGGTCAAGTTTATAGTCGTTCGACACAATTTCGCGCCACGAATTCAACGATGATGTTCGTTTCTGCAACTGAGATTTGGAATTTCCAGCCATCCCGGAAAGTGGACCTATATGAAATTGTGATTCCATGTCTTTCTTTTGATTAGCTGAGATGATGTTTCTATTGTTGAGATCCTTGATACCATTATGTTTAAGGATACTTGTATGCCACGTCATGTGAGAATTTATTAGCTTGTCATGTTGAAGGAGGGCCAATGTGAGTGAGAGTTCTTATAGGAGAACGTCTCGTTGAGAGACATGCTACTCTGGTTGAGGGAATTTATCCTTGGGATGACAAATAATGTACCGTGTACTTATCATCTTGAAACATTTAATGAAGCGTCCTCTCCACTCTTGACATTGGGCCCGAAGACGTAACCCACACTGGGTGAACTCTGTTATCAATGTGTTTTGTGTTCTTGATGTGATGACTGTCATTATGTTTCATCTTCTTTAAAGCATGCACATGTGGCTTTTCATACTCTTTCACATGCAATTTCGCTAACGTCACAGAAGTAAAAGATGTTGGTTAATTTCAGTAGCTGAAGAGATCCAGATCAGTTAGGGGCTATTGTGGAAGGTAGAGACATAATTTGTCTCACGAAAGCTCATGAACATGATGGTTGCCAAACCCATGTGTTTGACGATTATTTGAAGTTAGCAGTGCGGAACAAGGTAGCAGAAAATGGCAAAGGGTATGGGGGAATACTAGTTTTAGTGAAAGAAAAAGAAGGCCGTCACATTCAGTTAATGAAAGAAGATGCAAATAAACAATATTTATGGTTCAAAATATTAGAGAATGAGAATCACATAAGAATTGCAGCATGCTATTTTTCCCCTCAAGTCTCAAAATTTTACAAAATAAGGGGCTAGACAGCAAGGATCCATATGCAGCTTTAAAGCTCTTAGCAGGGAGAAGTTCTTTTAGTGGGAGATTTCAATGCTAGAACAACAAATCAACAAGTTAGTATTCTTTGTTGCAAAGAGGATCACAATCCTATTTGGATCACTGAAGAGGAGAATCCCCAATGGGTGAGATGTTTAAAAAATGACAAAGTTAACAATCATTTTGGAGAGGAGTTTCTTATGCTATGTGGTGCTTTTAACTTAATTATTTGCAATGGTCTAGATAGATGGAAAAGGTCTGGGAACTTCACTTGCAACACATACAATGGGGCAAGTGTTGTTGACTATGTGATTTGTTCACAAAGCTTGATAGAAAAGATAAACGAAGTTAATATTGGAGAGCATATTTGAGACTTAAAATCAGGCCATAAACCAATTTATATAAAGTTATCATGGTTAGAATAAAGATAACATAGGAGGAAAGCCCAATGTTCTCGGTTATCACTATCAAGGGGCAAAATTCTTCTAACACAAGAAAATTATACTATCTTCAAGACAATACAAAAGATATTAATTTAGAAGGAGAAAATTGGTTTCCAAAGCTTCAACAATCGCAAGTTAACAAATATAATTCAAAGTGCACTTGAGAAGTGAAAAAGAGCAAAAAATAGGAAATCATAATCAAATTGTTTCCCTGTCAATGTTTGGTTTGATGAGGAATGAAAAATGGTAAGGAGAACCTTGAAAAATGAGGGCAAGGAGAAGATGAATGCAAAGTTATATAAGAAGATAAATAAAAGGAAAAAAGATGAGTTCATGCAAACAAAACGAGAAGAGTTAATATATTTAGACAAGAATAACCCAAAGCTTTTCTGGCAGGAACTTCAACCAAGGAAGAAGCAAATCGAAAATAATATTACAACCAATCAATGGTTTGAATATGCAAGACAACTCTATGAGAACGAATTAGAGGTTAAGCCTCCCCCCAAGATCAACACAACTACAAAGCTCTTCACATTACAGGAGGTGGACATTGGAATTAAAAAACTGAAAACAGGAAAGACAAAGGACTTGGTTGAACTTCAAGCAGAGTATCTAAAATGGGGAACGAACACTCTTGCACCACACATCATGGAAATATTCAACAACATCATTCAACAAGGATTCCCAAGAGACTGGACAGCTAGCCTAACAATACCTCTTTTTAAAAGTGGAGACATTAATAATCATTCCAATTATAGAACCATTATGATCAATCCTTTGTTTGCAAAGCTTTTCAACAACATGCTAGAAAATAGAATCAATGAGTGGGTAGAAGTAAAAGGAAATAAGCCAAAAGGACAAGCGAGCTTTAGGTCGAAGCATTCTACATTGGATCATGGTATCACACTGAGACACATTATTGAAAAGGTTTGGGGGGACAAAGAAGAAGTATTCTGCTACTTTGTTGGCTTCAAAAAGGCATTTGACACAGTCCCTGGAGACAAGTTGTGGTGTAGAATGGAAGAACTTAAAATTCCTTTGCATTATAGAGCCACTGTCCATAGACTTTATGAAGTGGTGAAAGTCAAAATTAGAACCTTAACGAGTATTTCAGAAAGATTTAGAATTGGCATTGGAGTCAAGCAAGGTTGCCTTCTATACCCTACTATTTTTGGTTTATATATTGATAAACTAGAAGAGTGGCTAAATCTGCAAGGTGGAGATGGAGTTCGGTTGGGGGAGTTTATGATAAAGCTTCTTTTATATGTTTATGATCTTGTATTGATTGCTAAATCGACCCATGGATTGAAAATGCACCTATATGCCCTTGAGAATTTTTGTAGAGCAGTGGGGATCTAAGTCAATACTAGCAAGACCAAAATAATAATTTTGTCTAATAAAAGGAAGCAAAGCCAACATACGTTCTTCTTTGAAGGAAACATTCTTGAAGAAGTAAATGAGTACAAGTACGACGAGATTGATTTCAACAACAAACTTAATTGGGAGGACTGCATAAAGAAGAGAATTTTAGGAGCGTGGAAAGCATTATATGCTCTTCAAAATAGATGTAGAGAGGCAAATTTATGGGATTGAAAAATGATTAAAGTGCTTTTTGGACTCCTAGTTTGTCCAATGATGCTATATGGGTGTCAATTGTGGGCTAGCAACACCTCCGTTTCAAAATGGAAAAAAAATTGAGAAAATCTAAAAATGCTTGATCATGAGCAAGTTAAAAAAAAAAAGTTTGGTACCTTATGAGATAATGTTGAGTGAAATAGGAGAAACTCCCATAGAAGAAATTGCCATGGTGCAGCTCATAATATATCTAAAAAGGATTGATCAAATGGGAGTAGGTAGATGACCTAATGTTATCTTCAATGAAGACATGAGTGAAAGAAAGAAAACATGGATGAGACAAAACTACACATGGATGCAAAAACGAAATATCTCCTTGAATGCATGTTCCACAAATAGCAAGGAGCTAAAAAACATTGTTATGGAGAATTTTGTAAACGAGTACGGGGAAAAGAGTTGGGTAGAAAGAAGAATTACTACATTGATGAATTCAACCTTATGTTTGATCTCCAACAAAAAGAGTACATTGGAGCTAACATTCCATGGAGGACAAAGGTTCTTATTGCTCAATTGAGGACCAACTCACATCTTCGGTGTGAAACAAGACGGTGGAAAAGGCTTAAAGAATCTTGTGAAGAACGTGTGTGTGTATATTTTGCACCTTTGGGGTAGTGGAATTGGAAAAAAATTTCATTTTGGAATGTGCTGTGTTCAAAGACATCATAGAAAGTTATGGGAATATGTTAGCATTAATTTCTCGGCATTGTCTTTTCAATGAGGGGATTGTTAGAAGGTTGGACCAGCTCATCATCAATTTGAATAAGAAAAGGATTGAATTACTAAAGGCGAAAAATCAGGGAAGTAGTGGTCCCATAGGCTATTTTTAGTCTCGTGAATGTTAAAATATCATTTCATTTCATAAGTTAAAAATAACATCAACAACCTACAAAGCCTTTCTTGCAATATGTGAATAGCTAAAAGAAAACATTAGTGAGACACAATCATGGAGATGTAACAATAGTGAACATAATTTGAAGGAGTTGCAAAATAATGAAGTAAATCCTCTTGACCATCGTTCATTATTGTTAAGGAGGGAATTTGTATTTTAATAGAAAATTGAATACGTAGAAATACACAAGCTGCAGCTGGGGTTAGAAAGTAAACAGGTTGGCTGCAGTGGGCATTAGGAAAAATGACTATGGGATGAAGTGAACCTCTTAAAAAGGTTAATGCAGGCAAGTGATTGTTTCGTATAATCAAAACAACCCCTTTTATTTTGGGAAGCATTAGAGTGAGACCAATAGTGATTCATCTAAACTCGGATATACCAAGCGCCAATAGGGATCAAATCTCTTTTCACTCTAAAAGAGTTTTGCATATCAAGAGATTTGATCCCTCTAGGCACTTGGTAGATCTGAAGTTATTATGGATCTAGGTTGGTTTAATTTTCCCCTTTAAATAGACTATATTCCACGTGAATACCGCGAGTCATTTTTTTAATTTTGTTTCTAAGGGATTTTTTTGGGTTATTTTTATTTCCTTGATTTTAGACTTTTGTGATCCATACGGATTTTGATAAAGTCTTTCAGATTAATCACATCATGAGTTGTTGGTTGACATTTCGAACTATCTAATGTGGTTCATCCTCAGGACAAAGGTGAAAAAATCAGTCAATCAAAATGTTTAAATAGCAAGGATGCATTTGGTTCCAGAGTTAGCCGTTACGAAATAGTTGTCAGGAATTATCTATTGAAAATTAGTTGAATAAATTTATTATTATTTTGTTGTTTTATTTTATTTTATTAATATTTTTAATTAAAATAATATTGAATTCGAATTAGTTAGATTAATTTAATAATAATATAATAATAAATGAATATTTGTAAATATATAATTAAAAATAAGTTTAATATATTTATCAAATGGTTATTAAAAAAATAAATAATATTCAACAATTAGATTTAAATATTATTATATGAAAATATTGGATAATATTTTAACAGGTGGTCAAAGAGGATATATATTTTAGATATCAGCCTCTTGATTTTAGACTTTTGTGATCCATACTGATTTTGATAAAGTCTTTCAGATTAATCACATCATGAGTTGTTGGTTGACATTTCGAACTATCTAATGTGGTTCATCCTCAGGACAAAGGTGAAAAAATCAGTCAATCAAAATGTTTAAATAGCAAGGATGCATTTGGTTCCAGAGTTAGCCGTTACGAAATAGTTGTCAGGAATTATCTATTGAAAATTAGTTGAATAAATTTATTATTATTTTGTTGTTTTATTTTATTTTATTAATATTTTTAATTAAAATAATATTGAATTCGAATTAGTTAGATTAATTTAATAATAATATAATAATAAATGAATATTTGTAAATATATAATTAAAAATAAGTTTAATATATTTATCAAATGGTTATTAAAAAAATAAATAATATTCAACAATTAGATTTAAATATTATTATATGAAAATATTGGATAATATTTTAACAGGTGGTCAAATAGGATATATATTTTAGATATCAGCCTCTTGATTTTAGACTTTTGTGATCCATACTGATTTTGATAAAGTCTTTCAGATTAATCACATCATGAGTTGTTGGTCGACATTTCGAACCATCTAATGTGGTTCATCCTCAGGACAAAGGTGAAAAAATCAGTCAATCAGAATGTTTAAATAGCAAGGATGCATTTGGTTCCAGAGTTAGCCGTTAGGAAATAGTTGTCAGGAATTATCCATTGAAAATTAGTTGAATAAATTTATTATTATTTTGTTGTTTTATTTTATTTTATTAATATCTTTAATTAAAATAATATTGAATTCGAATTAGTTAGATTAATTTAATAATAATATAATAATAAATGAATATTTGTAAATATATAATTAAAAATAAGTTTAATATATTTATCAAATGGTTATTAAAAAAATAAATAATATTCAACAATTAGATTTTAAATATTATTATATGAAAATATTGGATAATATTTTAATAGGTGGTCAAAGAGGATATATATTTTAGATATCAGTCTTTCAGATTAATCACATCGTTAGGATTTGGTCGACGTTTCGATCCAACTAATGTGGTTCATCCTTAGGATATATATTGCAATATAAAAGTAAAAATAAATAAATAAATAATTAATTAGTTATAATAATAATAATAATAATATATATATATATATATATATATATATATATATATATATATATATATATATATTTTATGAAGAGAGGGCGGTGATCCAACTTCTACTTAACTTCCAACCATCGTCCTTGTTAAGATTAATAGCACACTTTTCAATTTCAATGGCTTCTCGAAGCTTCCTATGATGGAAGTGATCAACCTTGGCGATGACCCGAAAATCCTCGATGCAAACATGGTGATTGGATTTCACTGCATGTTCAGCTAAAGCTAAGGAACAAGAGTGGTTGTGCTTAATATTTGCTGCATGTTTTTGGATTCTCTGGTTAACATGACATATTATCCTGGCCAGCCTTATCTTAGAAACAACGAGGCTTTATATATTAAACTATCTTCCTAATCAAGAGAGGAACAATAAAAGTTTGAACAAAAGAGTCCTAAATGAAAGCTAGTCGAGAAACAAAGATTATTGAGATGAGTTTCTTGAAGATGGTATGTTCTTATTTAATACAATCAAAATGTTAACCAATCACCATGAATATAGGAGCCTAAAATGCAGTTTGTTGCTCCCAATCAATATTACTTGCCAATCCACCATCATGCCCAAAAAAGGAAACAAGAACATGCTTTCTCTAGTCCAGGAGAAATGGTGAAATTAAATGTACATTTCAAGATCGACCTAAGATTTATGTCTTCTGAGATACCATGCAGTGTATGTGAAGACCACAAGTTTGTGTGTAACAACTTTGTATAATGAATCTATGAAGAGAAATTGGGTTGTTAATTAATAAAATAATATGCATTACTAAGTAATTTCACACTTGCTAGAATTGAAATCAGTCTTGTATAGTCCACTAAAGTTACAGAAACAAGTACAACCACGCTTTGTAGAATTCAACTTAAATTAAACTTGTAGAATGAAATAGAATCACAATTGATGCAGAATGAAATAGAATCACAATTGAACAATGGAATTTCAGACTCACACATATTTTAACAGAGCATATAATTACAGTCACAAATGAATCCTATGAACAAACATACAAAAGACAATGAAAATATAAGCACTATTCTTCTGTTGAGTTGCCCCTACCTCCACAAAATAGAAGTGTTGGGTGTTAAATATTGAATAAATAAATAAGCATATACATTATCAACATCTGGACCTTGCAAGAGTACTTGATTACGACATGAAGATACCAAACCCTCCATTTGAGGTGGACTTTGAAGGACTCGCGGATGATTTTTTCTTTATGTGTTTTTTTTGTGGGGAATGATTTCCTTCTGCACATGCCTACATTGGAAATTCGTGAAGGTGCAATCAACTTACCGATGGTTGTATACAAAAAAGAGTTTGGCGCAATGGGTGGTTATATGACAGATGTAGGTGAGGTAAATTTGACGAGGGTTGAGCATTTTATTTAGTCTGTAGCATTTTACGAGGATATAATTTTTCAAAAGTGAGTTCATTCGATACAAGCACATGAAAATGCATATGCATAGAGACTCAAATTGAAGAAGTTAAACATTCCAATTCCTAATCCTCCACTAGGTGATAAGGCAATGGAAAATGTAGATTCACTAAGTGACAAGGCACATGATACATCAAGACTTGGAATGAAAAATGAAAAATGTTCAAATTCCTATCAGCCACAGGTTGACAAGGTTAAATTAGGAGAACCTAGATGGAAAGAGAGATATTATGTTGAAAATTTTGGAGCACAAACACTAGAGGCCATTGAAGATGTCAAAAGAGATGTTGTAATAATGACAAAGCTTCAAGAAAGGTATAAGACAAAGGGTAGAAACATTTTACAAGCATAGAATTTTTCAAAAGTGAGCTCATTTGATACAGGCACAGGGAAATGTAGATGCATATAGACTCAAATTGAAGAACTTAAATATTTCAGATCCTAATCCTCCACAGGGTGATAAGGAAATGGAAAATGTGGATTCACTAGGTGACAAGGCCATGTGGATCTGTAGCACACTGACTTCCAACATGTTTGGACTATGCCCCAATATTTGTTGCTCAAGCTTGTAATCAACTTTACGAGGTTCGTTAATATCATCTTTTAACCTTTTTAATGCAGTACTCCACCTTTGGCTCCAACCTTTCCTAGTCTCCATTATTTTCAAAAGAAACTAGTTCCCTTCCCTTATCCCTAAGCTAAGGCGAAGAATCATAAAGTCTTAGCCATAAAGTAAGGTACTTTCCATATCGACTTTAAGGTAAGTACTAGCTCGAAGGACTTCCAAAAGGTCCATAGGTTATGGAATTCTAGTAAGGTTTGTTGTCTACATCCATGATAATCTAAGAGTTCAAGCCTTACGATATGGGCTATTAGCCTTAGTAAGTTCAATAGAGTTCAAGCCGTCCGATATATACTTCCCATTGTTTACATTCATAGAGACACTACACTATTAAAGAAAGAGAAAGAGGCCCTACTTCGCTGAGCTAAAGCGAAGAAGCCTTAACTACTCGCCATGAGTAAATTAGAATTCTTCGATTCCATGGAACTATTCTAATTCTAGTTCTAGAAGTTCCATTGTATATAACTATATGCTATAAGTATAGAAGATGTTATTAGTCTATAACTAGTACAAAGGCTGGATAAGGTATATTGTAAGCTCCTTACTTTTGATGCTTATTGAGTCAAGACTCCTTCCTATTCTCCCCATTAGTAGTGATAAGCAAGTCACTATGTGTGAATGATTCCTAGCTAGTCTCATTCTTATGTCACTACATTACCATTACAGTTCCGTGAGGTGGGTCTTATTACACTAGTAATAGCATATTTCAATCCTATTGATCTAGTATTGTCCTTATGTCACTAACACTGTTACCTATTCTAAGGTTGTACCTATTGAAGGTTGAAGACAATGTAACCAATTACATGATACTAGAATCTCTCATTACACTAGTTCACATCATTTCCACTACTTAACTTTGCAATGCTTGTTTCCTTCAAAGCCATTACTATGACATAAGTGGTTCTCTAGATCTTGTTTCACTAGTCCATAAAGTGAACCTGATGATTTCTGTTCCATTGATACATCATAGTTTTGTGTTAAATCTGAGTTAGTAGTTGAGATACTATTTCTGTCTGATCTCCAATCTCCACGGTATTGGAACATACAAAAAAGGTTGTTTTCATTTGAGTGCTTACTTAGTCTAGTCTACTGATCCAAGATGAACACTATGATGACCATAACTATGATTGATATACTGTAACAACCTATTCTAATAAGTGTGTCTCTCTCCTCTATTAGGTCCCACAGCTTGAATAAAAGATTAGTACTGAGAGAAGCTTCCTTTTAGAGTGGTCTACTTGGTAAAATAGGACTACTTTGATACGTGTGTTTCATGATCAAGCTTCATTAGATTGAAGTATTTCCACAAATGGTTGTATTCCGTATGTAACATATATAATACTACTCTCTTTGTTTGAACTTATATGACTGCTGTAGTTCTTATGTAGTTCTTTTAGGTCTAAGTGAAGTAGCTCCAGTTCTTAGCTGAGTTAAGCATAGTTCAACTCTGTAGCTCTAATTAGTTGTAGTTCAACTTGTAGTTATCTTAATTGTAGTAGCTATTAGTTTAACTTGTTCTCTTTACTGTAGTTGCTGTTATGGTACATTGATTCTTCAAGAAAGATCGTATCAGATAGTGGCCTGTAAAACAATGACATTCAAATTGTGAAAATATATAATGAACTCGATAGAACCTGCCTGGCGCTAGGCTATGAGGAACTCCGATGACCTCGACTACTGCTGGCTGGGAGAAGAAATAAAATGAACGGGCTGGCTAGAAGTCAATGTAGGCAGAGTTACTGGCAGGCGGGGAAAAGAAATTGACTGGGATAATACTTGAGACCATACACAGAGAGATGACCTGAGAAGGAAGAAACCATTAGAGAGCAGTCCACGAGACTAAAAGCTGAGATTCTAGCCGTCTAAAAGGAAAGGGACAATTTGAACCTATGCACTAAGACTATGATCGTGACCTCCTTTAAAGAAACTGTGTACTCCATTAAAGAGGGTGAACTCTGAATTTGAATTTGTCATGTACCTTCTAAAAGGAAAAAGAGTAAACCTGAATTTGAATATGTGCAGTAATACTATGAGCGTGACTGTGACTGTCCAAAGGATTGACATTTGAGAAGTCTAGTGTGTTTTGCACTACTGATTCCTCAGAAGATATGGATTTCTTAGAGAATTCAGGTTTTTGGACTTAACTCCCCTGCTACTTTAACTTAGCGTATGCATTGATGACTGTATTCAAAGGTTTTGCGAGGCTGTAGAGAAAGGGAAGGTGGAGCTACCATCTTCTTCTTAGACAGAGATTGATCCACCATTGATCACGAAAACTGCATCTAGTGAAAAGCATTTGAATGTGACAATAAACACCAATCATGTTTACGAGAACTTCGGATTTCCCTTAACTGGCATGGTTTATAATTTTTCGCTGGAAATAAAACTTCTAGCTTACCATATGCAACTGGCGCTAGGACCGGTGAGTAATATGGAAAAAGGTGGGAAACTGTTTGCAGATTGAGAGGCGGGGAAAAAAGAAAACCATATATGTTTCATGGCATGAAACATCTAAATTGACAAAGCTGGCGTCTGGTAAACGTGCCAAGTGCAACGAAGCACATGCATGCCGGGACCGGAGGATGATCAAATATACGCATGCAAGTAGTGACATATGAGGGAATTTCGCTGAAACAACCCATGCCGAAAACTACATGACGCAGATGCAAGGGATTTTTGAATTCCTCCAGAAGAATACTGAGAAAATAATGGTAGTTACGAGGGCATTTTGCTGAAACAGCCCATGCCGAAATTTACAGGACACAGGTGGAAGGGCTTTCTGAATTCCTCCAGAAGAATACCCAAAAAAATGGTAGCAACAACATAATTTCGGTAAGCAAGAGATTTGACAGTGGATTACAAGTTGAATGAATTGCTAAAGTGAACAAATATACAATATGAGCATATGCCCAATGGCGATCCTACCTGTTGTATCCCGAGTTCAGAAGGCAAACCGCTGAAGGGTTTGGCTGGATATTATGGAATGTCGCTGCTAGTTGAAAGAACGCACCTCTCGCTGGCTGGATGTTTTGGAATATCTCTGTTCGGTGAAAGAATGGACCACTTTGCACCATATATTGGTGCTGGAAGTCGGGCCAATCGCCTCAAACTCCACTCAATGCAACAAACTCAACATAGGGACAAGGAAATGGGGAAATTGAATGCGCAAGGCATGCCAATCCAATCCAACAGTTAATGCGACTTAAATTTCCACTTGTTCCAGGACTGAGGTTGAGATTTTTTTTTGCACAGGGCAAAACAAGGAGGAGATAGAAACAATCGAAACAATCGAAACACTGATTGTTGATTGTCTCTGTTACTGGCTCACTGTCAACTCAGAAACTAAGAAAGGCACTGATATTGTTACTATTTGATTCCTAGTTCATTGGTTGACAAATTGATGAGTTCGATCTCCTTTGGTGGTTGCATAATTGCTGTCTTCCTCTGAGGCGAGTAATTTCACAATGCATGCTAAGCAGATTCATAGGATAGTGGTTTATTAAGATTTGATAGGTTGTTTAATGACATTTCTATTTGTCATTTCATTTATTGGTTCGATAGCTATTCCATGGGCATAGGGATACAATGGCCATGACTATTCTGTTGAAATGGTACTTTCAACTGCAGCGTTTACTTTTGAAAACCATCTGAAGATTCCCCGCACCGCCGTTTAAGGAAATGTGGTATTTATCTGAGGGCAATGAGCACATTCTTCAGACAACACGTGCCTGAGTGGTTTTACAAAAACAACTTTCCCCGGCGCGTAAAGTTCGATAAAAAGAGTCGTGCGATTTTGACTGACAATTGTCCGATTAACGTGGAGTAAAATCTACGGTTAATAATAAAAATATATATCGCCATGTGAAGTAATTAATGGAAACTTACTGCGGTTGGTAAATGTAGGTGAAGCATTTATTTTATTGTTTTAATTCACGGGTGTAGTTTTTTTTTTTTTTTTACGGCACAAGTGAAACGTAAAGTTATGTCCGGTTTTTTTTGAGAATGAAATGCAATACGCAGCAGCATGCGAATGAAAATTTTTTACACACAGCAGTGTAAATCTTTGTAGTGAGAGACAGAGTGTTTTTTTTGTAATGCACAACAGTGCAGAGGCAGAGGGCTCCAGTGATTGTATGAATTTTTACAGGCGTGCAACGCTCTGATTTTTTTTATTTGCCGCTTCCGTGAGCTCAGAGGATTTGGGTTTCACTTGTTGGTAGAAAGTTTTTTTTTGTTTTGTTTTTTTTAGAAGAATCCCTCTGTGAGAGGAAGAATTTTGTAACAACAATCTTATTAATGAATACAAGTTTCCTTTTGTGTGTAAAACTCTGTTTCCTGTGTTAAAAACATAGCATTATTCTCTGTTCATTTTTGTTTGGAATTATCAGAAATTCCCAACATGGTATCAGAGCTTGTCCAGGCTCTTTGAAGGTGTCAAAGAAGCTGAAGGAAGGATTTCTTGTTGCAGCAGCTTCTCCAGCAGAGTGAAGACTCAATCAAGAAAGAATCCAAGGTATTTCTCAAGTTAGTTTTTTGTGTTACTGTTGAGGACAGTCAGTTATTTTAAATACACAGTCAAGTATTTTGAAGCATAGTTAAGAGTGCAAGAATGGCTGGAGCTAGCACTAGCATGGGTATCTGTAATACTCAGCTCCCACAATTTAATTGGAAAAACTGTGACTATTGGGCAATAACTGTGAGAGCTTTGTTTGCTTCCCAAGACTTATGAGAATTTGTTGAGGATGGCTTTGAAGAACCAACAGATGAAAATGAGTTTAATAATTTAACTCAAGCAGAGAAAGATCTTTTGAAGAGCAATAAGAAGAAGGATTCTAAAGCCCTCTACTTTTTGTATCAAACAGTGCATGAGAGTGTGTTTCCAAGGATAACAGCAGCTAAGAGATCCAAAGAAGCATGGCAAACTCTCAAGATAGCCTATCAAGGCATGGAGAAAGTGAAGACAGCAGAACTACAGTTGCTAAGGAGAGATTTTGAGAATCTCTGCATGAAGGAGTCAGATAATATTGACACATTCTTCACACATGTGATTGGTCTGGTCACACAGATAAGGTCTCATGGAGAGATTCTTGAAGAAAGGATGATTGTGGAGAAACTATTGAGGATCCTACCCTCAAGGTTTGATGTGATTATCACCACCATAGAAGAGACAAAGGATCTCACAAACTTCTCAGTTGATGAACTACATGCATCACTGATAACACATGAGCAGAGATTGAGTAGAAATGAAAACTCATCTTTAGAACATGCCCTTAAGACCCAGATGTTCTTTGGAAGAGAAAGAGGTCAAGGCAGAGAAAACAAGAGGGGAAAAGGCAGAAGCCAAAACAAAAGTGGAAGAAACAGTCCAACAAATGCTCAAGGAAGAGGCAACAATCCAAATGAGAACCAAGGCCAAGGCAGCAGCCAACAAAGTGGACAACATCATGCTCAAGGACAAAGGTATGATAAATCCAATGTCCAATGTCACTATTGTAAAAAATATGGTCATTATGCAAATGAATGTAGGAAGAAGCAGCATGATATGAGTAATAGAACTAGTGCAAATTTTACTAGAAAAAATATCAGCCAAGATAATTTGTTTTTAGCCTATAATATGACTGAAGCAAAGAGTGAAGATGTATGATTTCTAGACTCCGGTTGTAGTAACCATATGACAGGAAACATAGCCCTGTTTTCTATGTTAGATCAGAGTGTGAAGTCACAAGTCACACTAGGGACTGATAGTAAAGTTTCTGTTATGGGAAAAGGAGAAGTAAATGTCTTAACAAAGAAAGGTGAAAAGAAAACCATATCAGATGTTTATTATGTTTCTGGAATGAAATGTAACCTTATAAGTATTGGACAACTTATTCAAAAGGGGTACAATGTTTTCTTTGTGAATGATGTATGCACCATCATGGATAAAACACCCAACAAACAATGTATTGCTGAAGTGAAAATGACAAGGAACATGATGTTCCCTCTCAGAATGAAAGTAGATTTAAAAAATGGAGAAGAAATAGCAGCAGTAACACAAGAGGCTTTCCAAAGTGAACCAAAAGATGAAAATTGATTGTGGCACTTGAGATTTGGACATCTCAACTTTGGAGGTCTTAACTTGTTAAATAGAAAAGGAATGGTAAGAGGATTACTATTGATAGAGAAACCAAACAACCTTTGTGAAGGTTGTATGTTGGGGAAACAACACAAAGAAAGTTTTCCATCTGGGAAAAGCATAAAGGCAAAAGCACCCTTAGAGATTGTCCACTCAGATTTATGTGGACCGATGCAAACTCCATCACTTGCAAGCAACCACTATATACTAACATCTATTGATGATTTTACTAGAAAAAATTGGGTTTATTTCTTGAAGAACAAAAGTGAAGTGTTTGAAAGATTTTTCAATTTCAAGGCATTTGTAGAAAACCAAAGTGGGATGCATATCAAAGTTTTAAGTACTGATAGAGGAGGTGAGTATATCTCCAAAGAATTTCTACGTTTTTGTAGAGAAAATGGAATTCATAAGCAGTTTACCACTAGGTACACTCCGCAGCAAAATGGAGTTGCTGAAAGGAAGAATATGACAATCATGGATATGGCGAGGAGTATGTTAAAGGCAAAGCATTTGCCAAATGATTATTGGGCTGGCGCTGTACATTGTGCAGCATACATTTTGAATAGATGCCCTACAAAAGCAGTCATGAACAGAGTGTCAGAAGAAGCATGGAGTGGGACAAAGCAAGGAGTCACCCACATGAAAGTTTTTGGATGTGTGGCTTATGCACACATTCCAGATCAACTAAGGAAGAAGTTGGACAACAAAGGGGAGAAATGTATTTTCATTGGATACAGTGAGGAATCCAAAGCTTATAGGTTGTATAACCCATCCACCAAGAAGCTTATTGTGAATAGAGATGTTCAGTTCATTGAGGAGGAAGCTTGAGATGGAAGCATAGAGAAAACAGTGAATGTTAAAAACTCTTTGTCTCATGATGAAGATGATGAGGAGATGGCTGAAATACATCCCCAAACAGCAGCACCAACACAAGGGCAGCAAAAGACACCCTTGAGGAGAAATGAAAGTGCTTCTCCAAGCACACTGCAAGGAGGAAATTCAAGTGCTTCTTCAAGCACTTGTACACCAAATGAAAGAGGCAAGAAGTTCAGAAATTTAAGTGACATTTATGAACAAGAGGCAACAAATGAAGGTATGAACTCTTTGTTTGCTTTATATTATCATGTTGATGACCCTGTTTATTTCGAAGAGGCAATTAAGGATAGGAAATGGATAGAAGCTATGGATGAGGAGATCAATGCCCTAGAAAGAAACAAGACATGGGATTTAGTTGAACTACCAAAAGGAAAGGAAGTCATTGGAGTTAAATGGATCTACATGACCAAGAGTAATGCTGAAGGCAAAATAGAAAGACACAAGGCAAGACTGGTTAGCAAAGTATATAAGCAGCAGTATGAGAGAGACTATGAGGAAACTTTTGCACTAGTTGCTAGAATGGAAACCGTGAGAGCAGTGCTGTCCATAGCAGCAAAAAACAAGTGGAAAGTTTACCAAATGGACATGAAGTTAGCATTCCTAAATGGAGTGTTAATGGAAGAGGTTCTAGGCTATGAAAAGAAAGGTCAAGAGCACAAAGTGTGCAAATTGAAGAAAGCTCTTTATGGGCTGAAGCAAGCACCAAGAGCGTGGTACAGTAGGATAGATTCCTATCTACTGGAAAATGGATTTGAAAAGTGTGAGGGAGAACCCACCCTCCACATCAAAGAAAAGGATGGTAAAATACTAATTGTTGTGTTATATGTTGATGATGTTATTTTCACAAGTAATGATGATTACCTTATTGAAAATTTCAAGACAGTTATGAAAGAAGAATTTGAAATGACTGACATGGGTTTGCTGAGATACTTCTTAGGAATAGAAGTAGAACAAAATGGAAATGGGATTTTTATCTCACAAGCGAAATATGTTAATGAAGTGTTGGAAAGATTTAATATGCAAGAGAGCAAAGCAGCAATCACTCCCACAGTGATGGGATTAAAACTCAACAAAGAGGACAACAACAAGGATTTTGATCTTAGCTTGTACAAGAGCATAGTTGGCAGCCTCATGTATTTGACTGCAACTAGGCCGGATATAATGCATGTTGTTAGTTTGATTTCCAGATTCATGGAGAGGCCAAAAGAAGCACATTGGCAGACAACAAAAATGATTATGAGGTATGTTAAAGGTACTAAAAAGTTTGGAATTTTATATACTGCTTCAGAATGTTCGGATTTAATTGGATACACTGATAGTGATTGGGTTGGAAGTGTAGATGATCAGAAAAGCACATCCGGTTATGTTTTTCATATGGGTTCAAGAGCCATTTCATGTGCTTCTAACAAACAGCCTACTGTAGTGTTGTTTACAACAGAGGCAGAATATGTGGCAGCTACAGCAGCAGCGTGCCAAGCAATTTGGATGAGAAGGATGTTAAGGAGTTTATGCCAAGAGCAAGCAAAAGGAACTGTGATTTTTTGTGACAATAGCTCAGCTATTGCATTATCCAAGAATTCTGTGTTTCATAAGAGAACGAAACACATTGACACAAAGTTTCATTACATCAGGGAATTGGTAAACAATGAAGAAATTGTTTTAGTACACTGCAGAACTCAGGGGCAGGTTGCAGATATTTTGACCAAACCATTGGGTCAGAAAAGTTTTGAGTTTTTGAGGATGAGTATCACTGATAACCCAGCAATTGAAATTAAAGGGGAGTGTCAAAATGGTACTTTCAACTGCAGTGTTTATTTTTGAAAACCATCTGAGGATTCCCCGCACCACCGTTTACGGAAAGGTGGTATTCTCCGAGGGTAGCAGGCACATTCTTCAGCCAACACGTGCCTGAGTGGTTTTGCAAAAACAACTTTCCTCGGAGTGTAATGTTCGATAAAAAGAGCCGTGCGATTTTGACTGACAATCGTCCGATTAATGTGGAGTAAAATCTACGGTTAATAATAAAAATATATATCGCCATGTGAAGTAATTAATGGAAACTTACTGCGGTTTGTAAATGTAGGTGAAGCATTTAGCACATTCTTCAGCGAACACGTGCCTGAGTGGTTTTGCAAAAACAACTTTCCTCGGAGCGTAAAGTTCGATAAAAAGAGCCGTGCGATTTTGACTGACAATCGTCCGATTAATGTGGAGTAAAATCTACGGTTAATAATAAAAATATATATCGCCATGTGAAGTAATTAATGGAAACTTACTGCGGTTGGTAAATGTAGGTGAAGCATTTATTTTTATTGTTTTAATTCACGGGTGTAGTTTGTTTGTTTGTTTGTTTTTTTTTTTTTTTTGCAGCACCGAGCGAATGAAATTTTTTTACACACAGCAGTGTAAATCTTTGTAGTGAGAGACAATGTTTTTTTTGTAATGCACAGTAGTGCAAACGCAGAGGGCTCCACTGATTGTATGAATTTTTACAGCAACACTGATTTTTTTTTATTTGCCGCTTCCGTGAGCTCAGAAGATTTGGGTGTCACTTGTTAGTCGAAAGTGTGTTAAAAACAGAACATTATTCTCCGTTCATTTTTGTTTGGAATTATCAGAAATTCTCAACAACAACCAACATGAGAAATATTGAATGCAAATACACTGAATGAATGAATGAGTTGAATGAATGAGCTAATTTGTCATTCTGCCATGGGAGATATCCAGTACGAGCTACGAATCTGTGGATTTGTGGCGGGAGATAGCAAACAGTTTTTGTAGAGCTCAACAAGCTGAACAAGTAACATTGCAAGCATCCTTGTATTTCGAATGCGATTCTCTAGCCCACTCGCACTCGCAGGTTCAAGATATAACCCTGCAATGAATGCCATTCCCCAGCCCCAAGTTCCAGATATAACCCTGCACTGCACCCATCAAACACCACACCAGTAACACCTGCATTTCACCTTAAGCAACCACTGTTCATAGAAGAGCTTTATTCACCACAGTTAACACCACGTGCTGATCAATTTATGCTTGCTACTTGCTCTGGTCGAATCAACCCCGGTGGCATGGTACAATATTTGATGCCGATTGCCACGAGTCATCGTCGAGTCTTTGCCATGGCGCTTTAGTGGCTATTCCCTTGTTCAACCCGATTACCTAGTTGTTTTTACTGATTCACTTTGTGGGTCCCAATACCTCAGTGTGAACGATTCCGATTGCCCGAGTTCTTGGTTAGCTAGCCCGATTCCTACCAATTAGTTTAGCCCCATTACATACCCCTGATGAGATATGCACAGGGTTACTACTCAGCTCTTTACCAACCCCCGGTCACTGAACGATACAAAACAGGCGGCATAGCACAGGTGCACAGGTGGCATAGCACAAGTGAGAGTTTTTAATTGGTTGAAGGAGGACGAAATTAGAGTGCTGCAATGGGCTGGAGTGAAACAATGTCTGCTCACCCCATGCCCGCACAGAGAACGCCTTTCAGCGTAATTACAGTTCTATTTTTGCGAATTAGAGCTTTTACCTGTCATAATCTTTCTGCTTTGATACAATGTTTTGTCGATTACCTTATGATACAAGAAACATAACTCTTAGAAATAACAAATCTAGAGGAATGAATCTGGAGGGGATTCTAGAAGTAGAATGGATACTCGGATGACATTTCCTCTTCCATGAGATGAATACAAGCTAGCAAGAGTATGAATGGCATTACAAACTAGTCATCCATCGGTTATGGATTTCGTTAGATGTTGGTCGTTGTTCATGCGGTGTGAACCTCAGTGATCAAATGCCAGGAATATATTGGGCACTCCAACGATAACCGAATGCAAAAATACCTTATGAATCACACACCCAGATCTGGTATTCACAAATGGTATCCTCTTTCAAGATAATAATAAGGCTGCAAAAACATTATATCGAACATTATGGTTTTAGAAACCCTAAAAATCAGCGAAAACCTTTAAGAGCAATGTTCTCCATATTTAATTGATGGTAGACATGTTGATTGCATGCGAGAGTTCACGTAAACAGAATCAAGGAAATATCAAGCTATTGTCAGTGAAATCGCTGCAAGATTGCACACTTTAGGTCAAAATAATGAAATAGCTGCGAAATACGTTACAACTTGTAAATCTGTAGTGAGAACATTACCTCTGCCAGCCAAATCATAGGTAAACTGTCAAATATCATTTCAACTCTCATAATTTCCTCCTCATTATGAACCAATGATGGAACTGCGCAATCTGATCACTGGAGAGAAGAGGTGGAATTGGTCACATGTGTTGTGGCAATGAATGCTTCAATTTGCCCCACCTGTAGTTTAGGGACAAGGAATGTGTCTCCTCTATTGAAGACATAAAAGTGAATAAAGTGTATTTTGTTTCAAATATATCGTTGCCTCTCTGGCTGAAATGTGATGTGTTGGTTCATTGATTCGCATTGTGGGAAGTTGGTTATCAAATCTCGTACCAATACAATATCTTGTATGGCTCAATGTTGTGACAATGACATTATCTTTTTAGTTTTTCACCATAGTGTTATAATGTTATGGCAATGGCATTATCTTTTTAGTTTTTGCCCTATAGTGTTATTGCTTCAAAGAAACTTGTGCTTCAACAGGCACTTCAAATTTTAAGCCATAACTTATTAGATTTTACTTATAATTTGAGAATTATATATATATATATATATATATATATATATTTGAAGTAGCAAAGGAGTTGAATATAGGTTTAATGTTTAGCTATCAAATAACAAATTTTATGATGAAGGAACATTAGAGCGAGTTTCTCATTTATTTTCCTAGAAATTGATGTTTTTTTTGCATGCTATTACACTTTGCTCAAGTTATTAGGGAACAAGGATACAACTTTTTCTAATTCTTATATCCATATTTGGAGCTCGACCTAGTTTCTCTTAGAGAGGTTTGGTTTGCATTTCTTAACATCATATGGTCTCTTGTTAAATGACCCCTTTTAAAAAAGATCTGTCAATCCATAAACAAGTAAATGGTGGGCACTGTCTTATATAAGACGATTATGGGGTAGTATCTCTAAGAATTGGAAGTTTTGGGTCGAGGAAAATAGTTCTAAACTTGTTATCATAGATCATCATATAAATAAGCAAGCAATAAAATTTAAATAATGTTTTCAACTTTGGATTGATACCACTGCATATTAAAGTTTTTTTGTCAAGATATGTACTCTAAATTTAAAAAATAGGAAGAGAAGGGAAAATCTTTGTAAGTTGAAGGGTTTTCATTTTATAACTTTGTAATGAAAATAATTTCTTGAAATTGGAAATGAAGAGATGGGAAGGGTGCATGAAAAGTCACCTAATTTTGTTATAAGAGAACTTGCACCTCCATAGAGGGGGATTTTTCTCTCGAAATTTTTCTTGTAATACTTAATCGGGAGAATGAAGGAAAAATGTTGGTGGCCTTTGAAATAATATATTATGTAGCATTGAAGATTTGTACCTCACATGCAGTAGATGATAAGAAATCATAGTTCTTCATTATACACATGAATTTATTCTTTGTTCTGATTTATTATGATTGATTCTCTGAATGGTTATTATTATTTATAGGTGAATTCATAAAACCTTTTGAATAATTATTTGTTTAAAGCCTTTGTTGCATTAAAAATCATACGTATAGAATTGTACTATGAATTTGTTCCCAATATTCTTTTTATATATTTTCCCTTATGTATCTAACATCTTTTATTTTTCTACTTTGAGTTAAGATTACTAACTCACATTGTCTAACTTATACAAATTTTATTTTACTGATATTTTTTCATTCCCTTGTAAACAAATATTTTCTATGGAAAATCATGCCAACATACAAGTTGGAAGCAATGTTTTAAAACTCCAACTTCGACTCTGACTCGCTGAGGGTCGACTACGACTGCGACTGTGACTCGGTATCGAATTGGCCGGCTCGATTTCAATGACTCAGTCGTTGTAAAAAATACATTAAATATTTATTTTTTAAAAAAACACATAAGTTTAAAGATTTTCATTCATGCTTCCAAACACACAGCATTAGAATATAAATAGAAGACAACATATGATCAAAGTAGGCTCATGAATATATCCATTATATCAAAATGGCACCTAGTGCATTGTCCAATACATACACAATGATGATATAGAGATCAAAACAAAAACACATAACCAAGGAGGCTAGAAATGGCCTCTACAACAAAAGTATGTGACCAGTACTACTGGCTACTGCTAGAGTTGCCAACGTCATCTAGCTCAGTGTTACTTGGGAGTGGGAGTGAAAGCGGGGAGTGGAAGCGAAAACGAGAGTGGGAGCGACATTTTCAGAAGCTCCTAGTTTGGGAGCAAATCCCGGAGGAGTTCGACAACCAATGTCACTAACATCAAGGTACATAGAGGGATTGGTGCTCTTGATTAAATACGAGTTCCATACCCTAATACATGACAAAATTCAATGGAAACATTGCAATCCCCCAATCCTGAAACCCTGAAAAACTGATAAGTTTGCTAGATTTTGAATGAAATCTAAAGTTCTACTTTCTCCATATGAAATCCAATGAGGCTGGAACCACTCTCAAACATCCCGAGTCATTTCATGGCAATGTTAAAAATTTAAGTAAAAGGATGAAAATGAAGATTAAGGAGAATTTCACTTTTACTTTAAGAATTTAACATTACCATGAATAACATATCAATACTAGGGATCAGAGTCAAACAGGGAAGCCCAGGGAGTCCTCCACACTCAAGAAAAAAAAAAAAAAAAAAAAAAAAAAAGTGGTTTTTTTGGGCTCAATGGCCACTGTCCGTAACCCTGCCTGGTTGATACGGACTCGGCCGAGCTGGTCAAGTTAATACTGAGCCTGCCGAGTTGTGTAACAACTCGGCCGGCTCGGTATTAACTTGGCCGACCGAACTAGTTCAATGGCCGGGTCAATTTTTTTTTGACCGACTCGGACCAACTCGACCGAGTCGGTTCCGAGTTGGCCGGGTTTAAAAAAACTGGTTGGAAGTTGATAATCCAAATTAGAATGGGTCTAATTGGGCCCTTCCATTGAGAAATTTTCCCCTTTGTTGATTTAGTTCATTTTTCACATTTAAAAAAAATGACGCTAGGAGGGCCATACTGATATGAATGGTTGGTAGACATTCACACATTCCAAGAGGGGCACATTCTATATCACTTCAAAGAATACCTATGTAGCAACCTATTTGTGAAGTCTTTTACACCAAATAAATCTCAAACCTTGAAACAAATTACGTAAACCCTTCCACATATTTTCAATACCTTTGAAATCCATCCTTAGGTGTAACTGAGTTAGAGAGTGATCACATTATATCCTCTCAAGCTGAGCTTACAACATATAGTTCTCCTTAAAATAATTTGTCTTGGGACACAAGACTTGAAAATAACTCAAGTTCTCACCCAAGCTTTGAGTAAAGAATGTGGCCAACCACCTATTGAGTTTGCAGTTCCTGGAAGAATTATGAAATCCAAGAAATATAATAGAGATGATAGTGAGTTTTCTATCGCGACAAAACCTAATTATCATCTTGTTCATGTTTCATAGGTATTAGCAAATATTGTAGTTGAAGGAATTGAAGTGAAGAAGGAAGGTGGTGTTACTATGCCACACAATCACCTCAAAATTCTCCCACATACTCCTTGAGAATATCCACAAGGATATCCCAAGCATAGTCCAAGACACACCTACAAGGTTCTCCTCAGGACCCATTAAAAATGTAAATTGACCTTGCTTGGACCAAGGTGCAGTTGTAGTACCTAGCAATATATATGAATTTTTTGTTAGGGTCCCACCCTAACCCCCTTATTTATGTAATGGGATCAAGTCATAGTCTTAAGGGGGAGGGCATGTTAGGGTCCCACCCTAACCCCCTTATTTATGTAATGGGATCGAGTCATAGTCAAGAGTCAATATAGCCCATATTAATAATTGTAAGTGGTTAACCCGCAATTAATGATGGGACCACAATTAGTTGCAAATGGGCCGTAGTATTAGATAGATGGTATTAATAAAACCCATGGTATTGATCCTTGGTATTGCATGTATGAGTCATATATAAAGGATAGAGACTCCCTGCGAGGAGCATTGTGTCTTATTTTTGTATCGAGCTCTGCTCTATTGGAGGTTGCCCCCTCGAAGAGGCCAGTGAACATTGCTTTCTAAATAATAAAATATTTGCTGTTGTCTCTCACTATTCTATGTTCTGGGTATCTTTCTTCGCATATTCTGTATTTGGGTATCTTTTTGCAGGTTAAGAGCATAACAAGTGGTATCAGAGCACTTTCCAGGGCTGGTGGGATCTCCATTTCTTAGCAATTTTTTTTTTTGGCTAGAGACGTGTTCCGACGTCTTTAAACCACGGGATCTGTCGTTGAGCGCATAAACCTGCGAATTTAGGGAGGCATGCACGCAGGAAATACAAGAGGTGGTCACGCTTGTTGGACTCCCTTGTAACCCCTGTGGGTACCCCTTCGAGTAGTAGCGCATTAGACAAAACCGCGTACGGACTGTCTTCTAAGTACCTTCTGGGTATATCGGAAGCCCCTTAGCTCCTCTGCAACCTCGCCATAGATAAACCGTCGGCCGTCTTGCTGCTACAGTACACCGAGAACAACACTCGGAGAGATTACTTGCCCGTACGATAGGATAGTCGGGTTGTACGACTAAGGGTACGGTTGATCCTCCTTAGTTAGAGCCCTGAAACATTGGGCCGAGTACTACTGCCAGACCCTTATGTATATTGCGATCTGTAGCACCTGACACTCCTCGAGACCATAGTTCCCTTTTTTATCTTGGGATCACGCATCATCTCTGCCAGATCCACTCGTGCAAAGGGGTACAGCAGCATCACACATCAGTCCCGCAGTTCCGAGTTAGAAAACCAACCATTCCGATCTATTCGATCCATCAGATCCGCAGCAACAGTCTGTTCCGCCACCCAGAGCTATCCGATCTGCCTCAGATCCACCAGATTTGAGTAGTTGTGGGGGGTTCCTATACCTGGGCATAATTTTCGCAGGGCTTTTGGCAGCATTTACATTTTGAGGATTTGGCGACTGCAGTATTTCCCGGGGTGCTTATTGGTGATCTATCCCATCAGAATCAGGACGACAAGCTGAGCACGGTGGTACCATTCAATTCTTACTGATTTTTTTTTGGGCGGTCCCAAATCTCAAGAACATCTGATCGGTGCATGGTAGAAACTAGAGCTCAATCTATGGCCAATGAGAAGATTGACAAACTTGAACAAACCTTGCAATCCATCCAGAGTCAACCTGACAGACTATCTCTCCTAATCCTGAAGGGCAAGGAGGAAGCCCACGAGGAGGAGTATAATGGCAATGGACACAGTGAGGGTGAGTCTAGCCACTCTCCTCACGTCTGGCGCACCCACCAACAATCCCGTCAGCGACCTCCCAAGTTGGATATGCATAAATTTGACGGTTCTCACCCGGCAACATGGATAGCACAAATGGAGCAGTATTTCAATCTGAATAACATTTTAGATGATGAGACTCAGCTTATGGTGGGGAGCATGTACTTGGACAATGAAAGGTGGCAATGGTGGGAATGGCATCAATGTTGCAATGGACCTTTTTGGGCTTGGACCAAATTCAAAAAAGCTCTTACAGATCGCTTTGACCAGGAATCTTCTTTTTTGGGTCGTCTTACTAAGCTCCGACAGACTGGCACAGTGGATGAATATATTACAGCGTTTGAAGCCTTAGCCTTCCGCACTTGGGGTCTCTCAGATGTGTTCTACACAGAATGTTTTATCAACGGTCTTAAAGAAGCCATCAAAGCCCAAGTCCTACTGCACCACCCTCCCACATGGACGGAGGCTTGCAAGGTAGCTCATAATGTGGAACGTGCATTAGTAGCCCAGTACAGTCGCCCAAATTTCTCCGCTAAAGGTTGCCCCCCACAGGCTCACAACACGACTCAAACACTTAAGGTCCAAAAGGTGTCACTTGCGTAAATGGCCGAAAGAAGAAAGCAAGGATTATGTTACTACTGTGATGAAAAATATTCCCCAGGTCATAAATGCAAGGAGCCCAAATTTTTTTCAAATTGATGCCACTGAATACAGCTCAATAGAGGAAGATCCACCACTTGAGGAACATGAGGCGCTAGAAGAGGACAACCAAAATGACAATGTCGCTGACAAACCAGTTATTTCGCTGCATGCTTTGGTAGGGATTTCTTCACCTCAAACTCTCAAAATCAGAGGTTTTATTAAACATCGCCCAGTAGTAGTCTTGATTGATAGTGGAAGTACACATAATTTCATCCATCAAAAAGTCGCGGAAGCAGTGCATTGTTTTGTACGAGCAGTTTCTAACTTCCAAGTCCAAATTGCAGATGGGGGCACAATGAAATATGAAGGCCGCTGTGAAAATGTCAAACTTCAAATGGGGGATTATCAGTTGAAAACCCACATGTTTTCCATACACATTGGAGGATGCGACGTTGTCCTTGGCGCTGAATGGCTCCGCACTCTTGGGCCAATCACAATGGATTTCCAGGAGTTATATATGAGTTTTAAGCAGAACAACTCCACACATACCCTCCGTGGACTCCAGGCGTGAGCTCCCTCTATCATCAGCTCGCATAGGATGGAAAAATTGCTAAAAAAGGACCATCATGGAGTTATAGCTCAATTTAATGCTATCCAGGCAGTCGAAACCAAGTCTCTGCTGATTCATCCTGAAATGCAACAGATTTTAAATAACCATCTGCCGGTCTTTGACAAGCCTCATGAGCTTCCACCCTCGCGAGGGGAACATGATCATCGCATCACCTTGGTTCCAGGGGCCCAACCCCCAAATGTGTGCCCATATAGATATCCGTTCACCCAAAAGAATGAAATAGAAAAAATAATCAAGGAACTTTTGGAAGCAGGTGTCATTCGTCCCAGCATTAGTCCTTATTCATCACCGGTGGTCATGGTGCTCAAGAAAGATGGGGAGTGGCGGATGTGTCCAGACTTCAGGGCCTTCAATAAGTTGACAGTCAAAGATAAATTTCCCATCCCAGTGGTTGACGATTTTCTGGATGAACTCAATGGGGCTCAATTCTTCACTAAGCTGGATCTTCGCTCGGGCTACCACCAAATTCGCATGAAGGAAGTCGAAATTCCAAAGACTTCTTTCAGAACTCATGAAGGCCATTATGAGTTCCTGGTCATGCCATTCGGTCTTTGTAATGCCCCCATACTTTTCAGAGCCTTATGAACCACATTCACAAACCATATCTCAGGAAATTTGTCCTTGTCTTCTTTGATGACATCCTCATCTATAGTGGCACTTGGGCCGCACATCTTCAGCATGTAGATCTACTCTTGCAACTGCTCTGCAAGCATAAATTATTTGTCAAGATGTCCAAGTGTTCATTTGGCATGGAAGAAGTCGAGTATTTGGGCCACATTGTGGGGCGTGAAGGTGTCAAGGTGGACCCCCAAAAGATCCAGGCAATGCAGGATTGGCCTCAACCTAAGACCTTGAAGAGCTTGAGAGGATTTTTGGGTCTCACAGGCTATTATCGTAAATTTGTCCGCAACTATGGTCGTATAGCGAAGCCCCTCACTCAACTCTTGAAGAAAAATTCATTCTTCTGGAATGAGGAAGCACAACATGCATTTACAGCTCTAAAAAATGCCATGTGTTCCACTCTAGTCTTAGCACTACCTGACTTCAGCAAATCTTTTGTCATTGAATGTGATGCTTCGGGTACAGGTATTGGGGCGGTCTTAATGCAGGAAGGGCGACCTTTGGCCTTCACAAGCCAACAACTAAGTGGGAAGAATCTGGGCCAATCTACCTACGAGAAGGAAATGATGGCCATCTTACATGCAGTAGAGACCTGGCGACCTTACTTATTGGGGCGACGTTTCCAAATCCGCACAGATCATCACAGTCTTAAATATTTTTTGGAGCAACGCCTATCCTCCCCACAACAAAATAAATAGCTCGCTAAAATGCTGGGATATGATTATGAGATCATTTACAAGAAAGGGAAAGAAAATAGTGTAGCAGATGCATTATCTCGCCAATTTGAGGAGGAAAGTACTCTGCTAGCAATTTCCCTCCTCGTTCCAGAATGGATTGAAGAGGCTCGCAGGGAATGGTTTTCACATCCCGGGCTCTCCCAACTCATTTCTCAATTGTAGGTAGATCCAAATTCCACCAAGGGCTACTCGTGGCAGGATGATATTCTTCGCTACAAGGACAGAGTCGTAATATCACCCACATCCACCCTCAAAAGTCGCATTTTGGCAGAATTGCACTCATCCCCCATTGCAGGACATTCAGGCTTTCAGAAGACGTATGCTCGCACCAGAAGATCATTTTTTTCGACAAGCATGAAAAAGGACATCCTTACTTTCATAGTAGAATGCGATGTCTGTCAATGCCATAAAGGGGAGACCGTCAACACACCAGGCACATTACAACCGTTGCCCATCCCGACATCAATTTGGATGGAGGTTTCTGTGGATTTCATTACAGGTCTTCCAAAGTCAGGGAACAAGTCAGTCATCATGGTGGTTGTGGACAGACTTTCGAAGTATGCTCATTTCTGTGCCCTGCCCCACCCGTTTACACCAACTTTGGTCGCTCAATCTTTCATGGATCAGATCTTCAAATTGCATGGCATGCCCACTTCTATTGTGTCCGATCGCGACCCGATCTTCACCAGTAATTTTTGGCAGGAACTCTTCAGGATAGAAGGCACTCAACTAAAACTCAGTACTTCCTATCATCCGCAAATGGATGGTCAAACTGAAGCCGTCAACAAATGTCTGGAAACCTACCTTAGGTGTTTCACTTCAGAAAAGAAACATCTTTGGGTACAGTGGTTACCTTTGGCTGAATGGTGGTATAACACCAACTATCATGCCACCACCAAAATGACTCCCTATGAAGCAGTATATGGTCAACTCCCTCCTTCCCCTACTTCTTATATCAAGGGGTGCTCAAAAGTACAAGCAGTGGATCAACTCCTACAACACCGCGCAACCATGCTCGCCCATCTTAGAGAGAATATTCGTCAAGCTCAAAACCGCATGAAGTAGCAGGTAGACCAGCATCGCTCAGAGCGCCAATTTCAAGAAGGGGATCAGGTCTTTTGAGTAACCATATAAGCAAACATCACTCAAAGACAAGGGTTGTTAGAAACTATCTCCAAAATTCTACGGACCATATCAAGTACTTCAGCGCATTGGAGAAGTGGCTTACAAGTTGGCTTTGCCACCTACTACAAAATTCCATCCAGTTTTCCATGTCTCATGCCTCAAGAAAGTGATTGGGAACAATCGCAGAATTCAAACCAGTCTACCTGAATTGGACGAAGAAGGGTCAATCTGGCTCCAACCTGAACAGGTCCTAGACACACAAGACAGGCACCTGCGGGGCCGCATGATTAGGGAAGTCCTCGTTAAGTTGAAAGACACCTCTCCGGAAGATGCAACTTGGGAACCAGCCACTATTCTTCAGCAGTTTCCGCAGCTTCAGCCTTGAGGACAAGGCTAGTCTTAAGGGGGAGGGCATGTTAGGGTCCCACCCTAACCCCCTTATTTATGTAATGGGATCGAGTCATAGTCAAGAGTCAATAAAGCCCATATTAATAATTATAAGTGGTTAACCCACAATTAATGACGGGACCACAGTTAGTTGCAAATGGGCCGTAGTATTAGATAGATGGTATTAATAAAACCCATGGTATTGATCCTTGGTATTGCATGTATGAGTCATATATAAAGGATAGAGACTCCCTGCGAGGAGCATTGTGTCTTATTTTTGTATCGAGCTCTGCTCTATTGGAGGTTGCCCCCTCGAAGAGGCCATTGAACATTGCTTTCTGAATAATAAAATATTTGCTGTTGTCTCTCTCTATTCTATGTTTTGGGTATCTTTCTTCGCATATTCTGTATTTGGGTATCTTTTTGCAGGTTAAGAGCATAACATTTTTGAAGCACCGTGAGAACTTCATTCCTAAATTTGATCTAGATAAAAAGTAATTAGTAGATGAATACCTTAATAATTTCATGCTTGTAATAAGACTCATGAGTGTGCAACATGGAGATGTAGTATGTAGATTATTTCCTTTTATTCATGTGAGAGAAAGTATTCTACTTGGTGCTTTTATTTTCCCCAAGTTTCTATCACAAATTAGGGGCAATTTGAAACTACATTCATAAATCATTTTGGAGATTATAAGAGTCCAACTGTGTTCGTCCTAGAATTGTCAAGGAAGAAGATGGATTCAAAATAAACAATCGAGGATTTCAATAAATGGTTGTGACATTAGAAAACAAAATACTTGACACCTCTCAACCTGTAGAAGATGTCACCATTGAGTTTTACACCATAGATTTGCCTACATCTATTACTATTTTTGTCAAGATGGCTAGGAAGGTGACCCTAACCAAGACTTTTGAAGTAGTTAATATCCACAAAGAAATAATTAGCATCAAAGACAATATTGGAGTGAAACAAAATAAATATTTGTTTTCAGCAAAGAAACTAGCTCCACAAGTTAAACCTCTATTAGAAAAGGAGCAGGAATATATAGACATGGAAAGTTTGCAAACGATAGTGAAGAAATTGTCCAATGACATTATTGATCTCAAGTAGAGTTCTAGAGAAGGGTTTTTTAATTGAAAATATTTTAGACCTCCTTCCAAAAATATGAATCCACCATAAAGTTATAGTCCATTTATTGAGGGAATTAATCTTGATGAATTTTCCATGGAGAATCGTTATTGGGCTCACAACATCAATCATTTAGAAAATACATTCAAGGATTTCATTAATATGTTCAAAGTATTCATTTCTATCCTAGAGTAGTCATCAAAAAATGAATACGAATATGAAGAGGATGAATGAAGAAGAACAAGATATATCTAAACAAATGATCAATTTAATGTGGGATACATCATAAGCAATAGAGGATGATGATAATGATAGAAATGTTGAAGATTTTACATTTCCTGAAACACATATAATACTAGAACTAAGGGTTCACCTTCTATATCGGATTCACGTCTACCTCGACCCATGCTAAGAATTCAACATCAACAAACAAACTTACTACTACTCCATGTAATTCTTCCTCTTCCTTTCATTTAAGAAAATTTAAATATGGATTGTGATATAGTTGAAGACTTAAATAAAACCAAACATAATATTTTCTTGTTTGATTTATCCAAGTTGTTGCAAAATCCTACTCAAGGTTCTTGGATAATCTCCAACTAAGAATGAAAAAACCAATGGTATAGCACATTGAGTGACCAAAGGTAAAGGTATGTCTATCCAAATTTGGAAGCTAAAATAAGAAGCAATCCAATGTCAATGCCATATTAATTAGTAAGAAATCTAGTTCTTACACACCGCCTTTCTTGTTAACATTTGAATTATTCAAAAAAATGTGCATAATTATTTAGTATATTTTTGTGCCTCATTGATTTTTATGCCTTATTCTATGTACAAAAAATTGAATACAAAATCCTAGAAATGAACTACATAGATTGTACAACATGATTGGTCAAGTGTTAAAGAATGAGGAGAACTTAAATATGTTTTAATTCGATTGTATTCTAGCCCTAAAGTACATCATACTTTTGACATTATTGTGGTTGAAACTCATGAATCTTATGGATTGTTTTTGAGCAGGGATTGATCTAAGAAGCTTAATGGGTACTTTTCCACTTATTGGTCAAATATTTGGGTGTTGTACAATGGGAAACAAAACAATGATATATCTCTTCGAACCAAATGATGTTGATCTCGATTGTGGCTGATATCTCTCTCCCCCTTTGACGTCATGACAAAGGGAAACACTATGTATTTTTGTACCTAGCCAACACCATCTCTATGATGAAGAACATGATTGCAGCTGCAAACCAATCGTTACAAACCACAACTCTTAGTGCTAATTCTTGTGGTTTCTGCAAAAGAATGTGACATCAATGTCAAGGGATAACAATGCCCTTCAATAAAAAATATCCAATCCCCCTTGTAGTTTCCCTTGTCGTTGTTGATCATTTCTCCCCATAAGCATATGATATCTTTCTCGATTGTTTATCTAGTTTGTAAAATCATGTGGACGTCCATGCTAGCTATCATCTCCATCTCTTCAGAGACACTATCTCCATTATCTGGATTCTCTCTTCTTGAAGGATTCATTCTCCATGGTCATTTCTCTGATTGATCTTCTCCTTTTCTCATGCCTACTTTTAAGAAGAGTTATGTAACATACAAAATAGATGCTCCTACTGAACCAAAGACTACCACTTGACATAGAGATACCAATTGATAATCAAGGAACATACAATAATTGTTTTCTTACACTTCTGCAAACTTTTCATTTTTTTCTTGCTTGAGCAATCAACTCTTCCTGAAGAATATTAATGGTGCTTGCTTCTATTTATTATGAAGCTCCCCCTGAGCTTATGTACTATCTTTCTTCTGTGCTTCATGATATTAGCCTTCTTTTCTTCTTTTGAGGGATATTCCTATGGATTGGACTATACATTTAGACCTTTTCACACCCCACCCTTCTACTGCAACTCATCTTCAATAATTATTCTCTTCTTCATGTACCTTCAAATGTTGTTTTATGCTCCCCTTAAGACTATGCCAACTTCATTAGGTTCTTCTCATGTAGTGCCCCTTATCAATTAAATATGTAATAATGGATTTCAACTGTGGATTTTTTTAATTCATAATTTGAAGAAGAGATCAACTTCAATATCTTGTTTATGTATTTTCTTCCTTTCAACACATGCATATTGTATGGAGTTCCGATTTCTCTTACTATTACTTTTCTTATGCATTCATTTATGATGCTACATCCTTTTGAATTGAATGTGACTTCATTTCCTCTATCAACCATTTGAATCACACTCAGAATTTTGTTCTTTAATCCTTCAACATGTAAGACATTAGAAACATTTGTATTTTTATTATCAACGTTGGATTTACCTTTTCCTATCACCTTGGCTAGTGCATTATTTACAAGAATAATGTTGCCACCTCTTGTTTTAATTAAAGAGATAAATCTTCTCTTATCTCTAGTCATATGATGAGAACATCCATTGTCCACGTACCAATGATCATCTTCCTCTGGCATACAACATACTAGACCACACTTCACTTGCTACTCTTGATTTTTCTTCCATACTTTGGTATGTTGACTCTTGATAGAGGCATCTTCTTCTAGCTTCTTGTTCAACCTGCTTTGGTCAGCTTATTTCTTTTGTTTGAATTGCCTTAAGGAACCGAATAACTTACAATATTTTACCATGTGTCCAAGATTATCATATGTAACAAATTATGATTTCTGCCTTATATTCCTTTCATTTCCATATGATTTGTAGTCCATATCATTACGACCAAATATATTACATGAAATATAATAGCCATGAAAGAAACTTATGTATCTATGAACATATGATCTATTTAAAGGAGTTGACTTTCCTTGTCCACTTGTTTGAGGTAACTTTCTCTTCTACTACTCATTTTGCTTGTGTATTTTGATATACCTGCTTCTACAATCAGTTGCAATATGTCCATAGTTATTACAATATTAACACTTAACATAATTCATTAATGGAGCAAAGGAATTGTTATTCCACCTTTGGAGGCTTGTGTTTTTTCCATACTCATCTCAGGAAGCAAATGTTCTTCTTGAGAATGTCCCTTTTCTTGGCTGTTGGTTCTCTTGCTTGCTTCCCTTCTTACTAATCACATTACTTTCTTTGTGTATCTTGCTGCAATTGTTTTCCTTAACATAGTTTTTAGATGGTGTCTTATTGTCTTCTAGTCTTCATGCACATGCCTATAAGCTAGGTTCTCCCTTAGTTGTTTCAGGAAAGCCAAGAACTAATTTAATGGAGGGAGACATTTGGCAGCTCAAGAAATTATCCAAGATCTTGGAACTATATTAAAATTTCAAATGCTTGTTCTTTTCTTCTATATCACTTCTTAATGAAACAATATTAGCTTCTAAACCCTCACAATGACCTTATATTTCCTTTAGTTGGTTTCTCTTTACTTCTTCAATTCTCCTTGCTTCTTCTAGATCAGTTTTCAACCTAATAATTTATTTAAGCTCATATTCTTTGTCATCAAATATCTAGAGTAATTTCTTCTGATATTTGTTTTCCATTATAAGCCTTTCTATTTCTGTTAGAGTTGTATCAATATTAGCTTCAAGGACTACTACTTTATCATTGAGACAAGACTTTTGATTATATTCATGATCAATAACTTTAATATTCGTAAATGAGTGATTGCCTTCATAATTTTCTAATGAATAGCTAGAATATATTTCACAATCATATTGGTAGTTAGGTAGATTACCTTGCATCTTATCTGGGTCTTCTGCTCCTTCATCTTCAGTGTTAGGGAGATGATCAACTATTTTCACATTAGGGAGATGATCCTTAATTTCTTGAGTAACTTTCTTTTGGGATCCCTTCTTCTTCTTCTTCTTATCTTCAGATTTACTTTCTAGATGATGATCAACAACATGAATCTTTTTGTCAAGGTAGTTTTCTTTAAGATCTAGATCGTTAAAAGAGAAATAGGGTTGGTTAACCTCCACAAGAACCTATTGATTTTCTCCTTCATGGAGGATTTTCATCTTGTCCCATACATACTTCACAGATTCATAATGCATAACTTTCTCAAGTTTTGAATCATGTAGACTATTGTAAATTACATTGATGACAAGAGAATTCCACTGTTGTACTTGATTTGATGGAGGATTTTAACCATAACCATTAGTCATTGCATTCCAAACATCAGATCCAAGATTTATTAACTCATACTTCATCTTCTCTTTCCATACTTGATATTTTGCAACATTGAGTAGAGGTATACTTTGATGATTCATGCTTTGGACTAGATCTCCCTTCTAGCAGTTAAGCTGTACCTAAACTAACTTGGCTCTAATACCAATTTTTGGAATCTTTCTTATACTAAGAGGGGGAGGTTGGGGGGGGGGGTGAATTAGTATAAGGCTATTTGGACCATCTAATTAAAATTTTACCAATCTTTTACAACAATTACCTAAACCTTTATTAAGTGGAAAAACAATGCGTGTAATCAGTAGATAATAATCAAGTCACAACACAAGAGCAACACATTCAAACCATATGGACACAAATATTTTAGGTGGAAAACTATAAAGGGAGAAAACCGCCATTCTTCTTCTTCTCTTTTTAAATCTTCAATTACATTCATTCATTTAATTACACCAACTAGTAGGATACTTCAATGTCATTTTCGTTGATTTGCAAGCACCCACTTGTAGGAGAACCAACATGTTGGAACCAACCAATAGGAAGCACCAACTCCATTTTTGTTTTGTTGGAAGCCATTAGTAGGAAGCACCTACACCCTCAATTCAATTTTTCTGGCACCGACTAGATAGAGGCACCGATCCCCAAATCATTCTGGACTTCCCTTTCATACCATTTTCAAATTGGATTCATTGTTCTTCAATATAAACTTTAAAATCAACACAAACCTTTCAAGAAATTCCTCTGTTTAGCAACACACTAACTCTTACAACAACAAAAGCTATGTCATTAGCAATATACTCACTCTATCATGATAGTTAACATACTCTGTAGTGACACTAAGACAACAATTATCATACTTGGCAACAATTATCATACTCAACAACAACAACTAAACAAATCATTAAAATCAATTTCAACTACAAAACTAATTCGTTGTATCAAAATCGCTTACTCTACAACCAACATCTTCATTATCAAGAAATGATCCTGTAATTAGCCTTTGCAACATAAACCCTGAATAATAGAAGATTCAACATATCATGCAATATAATCCCTGAAGCACAATAATCATCATAGCAACACCAAATTTATCATCTTTTGTGGTACACAGACATCAATGCATAGTATCGAAACCCTTTGCAACAGAGATAAACCAATTCTGGATTTTAAGTAGCAGCTCTTCATACTTAGCACCTTAACAACCAGCTCTCAACAATAAGCTTTATAACACTTCATGGACAATCCCAACATACAAACATTATTATTCATTTAAGCACTAATAAAACTTTCACAATAGCTCTAACTTCAATCAACATTAAGTACTTCATCAACATACTTCATTACATAATTCATTACAAGTACATAAATATTACTATGGCTCTGTCATGCCCTCATAGATAGTTATAATGACACTAAAATCCACTCATTGTTCCATAAAATAAAAAAACAATATTGATCCTGAGATATTCTATGCCTTCTAGGGAGCATCCGTTAACTCAAACCCTCAAGGTATCACAAAGATTAATCATCATAACATAAATGGAAAATTTTAGGGGCTAATGTTCGCCCAGTGGGCTAATTTTCCATGATTTTTCCACAAAAAAGATTCGCCAATTTCCAATTTTATAAAAGACGATTCGCCCAAATTTTAGAATATAAAATTATTTTACCTTAAAAATCGCCAACATTATAGAGAGACTATATATAAAATAATTATAAATTTGATTAATTTTACAAATATATCAATAAACATTTATAATTTGCATATTAGGGATTAGTGAGATTCGCCAATGTTTTAAACTTCAAGAAAATTTTCCATCCTTAAAATTTTCCTATTTAACATTACAGGAAGACAAATATTCTTCACTCTAGTACAGGGTTCTGGAATACATGAGCTACAACACTTCTATTTTTTTTCTGTCCGCTACGCCTTCAGTCATATCTCAGGGAGCATGTGTATCAATATAACTAGGCAATGATGTCTTCACATTCTAAGGCTTGCATACTGTCGATCAGACTTCATTAGAGATCACATCACATCATGGCTTCACTCGCACCACAAACCATCACCATTGCTTCATTCATTTCAAATGTAGACCATATCCCACCATATATTTATAGATCACCATTGGATCAATCCAAAACATCATCATACACACCCATCAGAGACCAAACTTCCACGTTCCATAGCCTTGCCATAATACTCCCATACTCACACCGATAATACATCACTCAGACTGTCATTGCATCAACCCCGTTACTAATGAGGACACTGCATCATCATGACTCCCATGCTCTTCAATTGTACCATCATACACACAAGATCAGAAATTACTAACTTGACACATGACTGCACACCTTTATCAATAAATTTGGTGCCATTATATCGTGGTTTATCACAAGCGTACTTGGGATAAGGAGCTAGGAAGAAAGAAAAATTACTATATTGAAGTGTTTAATCCCACTCATAGTCATCAACCAAAAGCATACATAGAGGCCAATATCTCTTGGAGAGCCAAAATTCTTATTGCTCAGTTAGGACTAATTCTCATCAACTCCATTGTGAAACATGGTGCTGGAAAAGGCCAAAGGAAGTGTGGGATGAAAGAATATGCAGTTTTTGTTCTTCTGGAAAAGTGGAAACAGAAAAACATTTCATTTTAGAATGTGAGGCCTTCAAAGACAACATGAAAAGTTATGTAGATATGTTGGCAACTAGCTCTTGGGATAATCTATTTAGCGAGGGGTTTGTCGAGAAGCTGGGAGAATTTATTTTGAAGCTTCACAGAAAAAAGGCCGAATACATCAAGCATATGAAGAAGCAATTTGTTCCATAGGCCATCTTTAGCCTTGTGGACATTAAAAATAATTTCTTTCTTTCTTTCCCTTTGGCTAGATTTGACCGACACTCAATACCATGGGTTTTACCATGGGAGATTCTGGGTTGACCATGGTAATAATTTTTAATTTAATTATCTGAGCTTCTGCAATGGGATTTACGTGTGGTTCACACAATCACATGATGAGCCTGTAAGAAATTAAGACCATTCTTCCCATGTTGAAAAGGTAGCAACAAAACCTTCTTTTCCTAATTGCAATGACAAAATTTTATCTCCTTTGCACATAATGGATGTTCCAACACATCTAAAACACCATTCCATGATAATAAAACTATATTTTTTTAGCTTTTAGATCAATAGATTAAATCCATAAAATATGCCCGGTGACTATTTCCATATTTGTAACAAATGAATTCTTGATTTTTCAAGTGCAATAGATACAAGCACTAATTTCTAAAAAATAATAATTACTTTTAATGATGTAGATATTATTTTATCACTTTCAATTTATCATTAAGAAATTACACTTCATAAATTGAACCATAAATGCACAAGAACAATAGAGATCACAATGCACAAAAATAACACAAGATTTACCATAGGAAAATCCACTTGGGGGAAAAACCCAACAACCTTTCCTTAGAAAAATTCTTCAGTTCAACAATAGATACACATAATTATGCTAGTAAATATGATGGTCAAATTGACCAACAATACGATGGTTAAACATGCTCAAACTACCCTCTTGTCAAGTCCAATAAACTTGGCCATGTTTGATCTTCCTAGGCTTGAAATTTGGCCTCCCAGAAATTGCCAACGAACTCGACCTTTCCACGCAGAATATGTTGCCTATAATTTTAGCCTTCCTTCCAAAAAAATATTTCCCAAAAGTTCGACCTACTGCTCAGAATATGACTAGAAACTCACAGATGTGAATTCAGAGAGAGAGAAAATATGCTTGAATGTCTTGGTCTTTCTTCTTCTTATTCTTCGCTTGGATGCCAAAAAGACATATTGTCTTGTGTGAGATCGGATTGTGTCTTGTGGAGGAGGTCGAATGCCTTATCTATAGTATTCTTCTTGGCTTGAATGGTTGTCTCTTGAGTCTTCACTAGGGTTGACTTGACTTGAAGGAGGACCGACTTGACAAGTTTGGATTCAAAAATTCAAAATTCAAAAATTTCTCTTTTGTAACTGACTTGAAGAACATGTATTATATTAATCATTTTGTTGGCTAATAATAAAATGACATGAAGAACGCGTCTTACATTTTTCATTATATATTTCAAGGGCTAAAATATTAATTATGGAGACTGACCATAACTAAAAAATTCAACATGAACCGTGTACATAAAGCGATAACTAAAATCTATCAACATCATGCAATTTAATTATTTCTCCATAATATTTATCAACATGACCATTATCCACACAAGAAATTTTCCAAAATCCATACAATTTCTACATGAATGACACATAATAAGCTTATGCTCTTATATATAGGTAAATAATATGGCATCTCCACATGAAATTATAACATAGTATATGTCCACGTGGAAACACCCATTATTTTATTATCTAGTTGTTCATGACAAACTAAGATGGTCTCATGACCACCTTTACCAAGAACTTTCTCCACTGTGTCATCAACAACTTCTCTAGGGATATTTAATTTGTTGTTCACCCTACATCAACCAGTGTTAGAAAAACACATCATTGCATCATGAAAACACATTAGGGACAAGTTTGATCTCTGACAAGGTTATAGCAACATTAGGGCCATTATTCTTGATTCCAAACACTTAGACTACCCTACATGAAAGATTATTCTTGATGCAAAAAAGTCAAATTACCTTAAATGAAAGATCCATCAGAGAAACATATTAGGGCCATGCCAATGTCAACTAAACCAGACACCTGTAATCCATTCCACTGCATCAGTAAATCATCGTTGACATCAATGGCAACAAAAGTTAGTTGTAAAAGCAACCAATACTTCTGACAATGTATATAATGGATGCAAAGGAGAAGAATGATGGAATGGAAAGTTTACATAATTTAGACATAACATCAGTATGAGGAATGTCTAAGAAGACAACTCCTGAAATTGCAAGTGCTCCAGTGATGGTAAAAAAAAGAGAAAAAGAGGCATGTAGACCCAAAATGAAGGAAGGTAAATTAGAGGCTTGTTTTTGCTTCAATACAAAACAATAGATGATGACTAGGAATCATGCATGATGCTACACATACTAAAGAGAAGACCCTTGTTGTTGACCAATTGTAAGAATATCATTCACATGTATGAATTAATTGCTGAAATTCAATTGACAAAAAAAGTAAAAGAAGGAGAATTGCATGTAAGAAGAAGTATCAATTCAAGCAACCCTTCGCTGTTATAAGAGCTAAGTTTTAAGGAAGCACAAGCACAAAGGGAGTAGCCTCAAGAGACAAACTAGAAAAGAAGAAATTTTACATGTAGGGACAAATAAAGACCGCCTTGAAAAGGGAAGCCTATTTGTAGATAAAGGAGAAGTGAGCAATTAAAGGAGGTAATTGTTTTTTCTTAAGAGCTTAAGGGGAGAAATTGAAATCGGAAGTAAAAACAACCCTTTTCCATTCATAAAGAGGGAGAACACACATACATAAGGAAATATAATAGACAAAGGGATTAGTTGTAATTAATAAGAGGTAATTTTAGATATATTTACCAAATCCTTTCTCATAATTTTTTTTAAATGTCTTAGACCAAGATGGGTGTAGTCTCCTCTTCACAAAGGGGAGTGATCTTCTGATTTTATCCAAGAAGTATGTTGGTGACAGGGGGATACAACAAAAAAGTATGCATTAGTTCAGGGGGAGTGTATGTCATTTTTCATTGATGTCAAATGGGGAGAATAAACAAACATTAGGAGAAGAACAATCAACATGTATATAGGGGGAGTCTAGCCTAAGACCATTAATGATTGGAAAATTTCTAATGGTGTTGCCATCAATGCCAAAGGGGGAGATTGTTGCACATATGCTGCATTGATATCAACTATAGTAATTGATGTTAAGTGATATCAAGTTCAAGGGGATCTTGTTGAGTTTTCTTGCATTATTCTTATGCTTTTATTGATATCTTGGTTGTTCCTGTTAAGCTTATGATGACTTGGTTGTTTGAGGATTAACTTATCTTTGAAGACATTTTTTATCTAAAGGAAATCATTCAAAAGCACAAGAAAATTTATTTGTTAGATATCCCTATTAAATACCTTTCCAATGATGTATGGAACTTATCCTACCCCCAAGGGATGAGGAAAATTTAGAGTTTGAAGTGTTGAAGCTCAATCATGGTTCCAAAGGCTCAAGGTTTCGTGAGCGCCATCTTGTTGGATTGATGCTAATTGGAAATGGAAGGTGGAAGCTCAAGAGGAATACATCGATTTCCGATGGGTGTGACCTAATGAGACATAAGTCATAGCTCCTGGTTTCGAAGTAGCCTGGAGGTAAGAGCCCAAACATCTGTCATACCATTGGTTGAACTTAAGTTCCCTTTGCACACAATGATAATGGCCAATCAGTGGTGATCCAATCAATGGTGATCACAACACCCAGTTTCCATGGATTCAGATGGTAAGAAACCATGTTTCTATCTGACCACCCAAAGCATAAAATCTTGTCTATTGGAATGAGCGCGATGAACAATGAGTGGTGGAGTGGCAAGGTCGCTGGTCACAACACCTGGTCATAGGGAGCTTGGCGAGAAGTGCCTAGATGTCTATCAGACCACCGATGAAGATTACATTTGCATGCAATATAGAGATGATTGGTAAGTAATGGATGAAAACTATTGGAGAATAAGTGACATTTCCACATAGATCCTAGGTGATATTGACGTGGATCTAGGTGACAAGTACACATGGTATTTGGTGAAAATGAAACATGCTAGGTATATTTATCCTTTTTGGGTGACTGATGGACCCTTTTATGAGTGACAGGGAAAGAGAACCACAAGGAAATTCCTCATTGTTTCTTAAGTTTTGACACAACAATTCCTAAAGCCTTGGGATTGGTGCTAAGGATATAGTTTGGTAAAGTTTTTCTTTGTATTTCAATTTTCCCAAAATGGTCGACAAATTATATTTTTATGTCAAATATGAATGGTTAAGCCTAGACCTAGATTAAGAGAGGTAGTGTGGTCACAATTCTACATGAGAAGGAGATATTTGGGCATTCACCCCTTTACTATTGAAGCAAGCATGCACAACTAGCCTAAGCCTAGATCTGGATGTGCATGAAGTTAAAAGTATGGTTAAAGTTCGAGATCGATCTAAGTTCAATGGTGAAGTTTAAAAGGTATCCAGGTATTCGTGGTCCAAATGTGCACAAAATATTTAAAGACCTAGATATTTATATCACAAGTCAAATATAGCCATTTAAGGATGTGGTCTCAGCCCTCAGTCATATGGGATGTCATTGAAGCCCTTGTATTTGGAGTTAAAAATAATCTAGGTGAATGAAAATATGCATGTCCATGTACTTGTTGTATATAAGTGGACCCAGATCCATATTTGCGGGAACACATGTTTAGATAGGGTTATATAATATGGTCACATGGAACCAAATCCAAGCCCTCGAGGAGCCAAACAATCATGGATCTAAGTCTTAACCTGGTCCTCTATACCAAATTTCTAGTAATGTGAATATTCCTAGTTTATTGGATCGTCCTCCATGAAGTGTCGACCTTGTTGGGTTCCATTATTGTAGTAAAGTATAAATAAATGAGAAAATGTTAGATCTATAGTTCTAGTGATTGTGCTTTGGATACAAGAGCAATATTGCAATACAAAGAACAAATTTTTTGTCATGTTTGGTTGTGTAAAGAGAAAGTGAGAGACAAAAAACAAAAAAAACGAGTCATGTGCGACTTAAAGTAGAAGGATCCCAAGAAATGAAAATGGAGGATGTATGATCCCCAAAAAGTTCAGAAGACAAGTCAAAAAATATGTGTAAAGTTGTCCAATCTGAAGTGTAATAGAAAGAAAACACAAAATCAAGATAAAATTTTTGTAGTTGCGGTTTACTGATATAGTAATGGCTTCACAATTATTTGTAGTAGTTATGGCATGAAAAATATAGAAGAAGTATGGAAATGAAATATGAGGAAGACATGTGAAGTTTTTCATTCTGAATATGGACCATGTTGTGGAATCTATAAGTATGATATGTTGAAATATTGTTTGAATTTTGAGTTGTAAAAAGAAAAGAAAAGTAAAAAATAGAATATGGTCTCCAAGGAAACAATATATTTAAGTACCAAACAAAATGATAACATATAAGGACTATATATAGAATAGAGTTAAAGATACAAATAAAGGATTAATAGGATAAAGAAGAGAAGAGCTTGAAGAGAAATAAATTGGGCCCATGGCTAGCATGGCAGGTGACATGGCAGCCCGAGAGGTGTGACACATGTCACCTAGATTTGGGGTTGTTGGTTGGGCCAAGCGGTCTGGAGATGAGTGATACATGGCACTTTCAAAATGGAGCCACATGGAGGTTTGATGTCACCCTGGAAATAAAAGCCGATGATTCCACCTTGATGCTTCTACCTTGGTGGTTTCTTAATGTGTTGGGTGCAATTCCACTAGGATTTTATCCTTGGGGTGATGTGGCGTTAAGGGGTCTGCTCGAAGAAAAATTCGTGCATGTGGAGGGTTTCATGTGCTTTGTAGTGTTGTTGTATGTTCTTGCATGGACTCCCCATCACCTTAGCAATAAAGAGAAGTGACATCACCCCGACAAATGTGAATGAAGGGCATAATAGAAAAGGTCGGGATAATCTGGTAGTACCAGAGCCCAAGAGCGTGAGTGTAGTGAGTGGTGTTGGGACATGTTGGAGGTAGAATCCATGAGGGATCCATGTATCCCCAAAAGATCCTCCTTGACAGTTTCGGAGGGGAACTAAAAAAGGAATTTTCGGGATTTTATTTTGGGGGTGAGGTGTAGAATAGGTGGGGGCATGACGCACATGTTGTAATATATATGATTATATGGGTATTTATGAGCCAGGGTTGTGGAAGATATAACATGCCATGAATGGGTCGACAACTTCCATGTGAGAAATGACATGGATTCCCACATAGGCACAATGCGGGGACCATGTTAGTGCCACGTGGTAGGATATAGTGACGTGGCACTATCTTACAATCCATTCTTTAATCAACCATATCTTTTGATCCAAGAGTCGGATTGAGGAAAATTTTATATCGTTGGAAAAATATCTATGGAAAAAACACAAGGATATTATCCATTTTAAGTTTTGAGGAAGTTGAAAAAGGTCAAAATATTTAGATCTCGTTTCCATGACTGGAGTTTGGAGTACAGGTAAATATGGTAATTACCTCCTTCTACACTTATTAAGGGTTAGGGATGGTAGGGGGTATGTTATAAAGTGGTATCTGAGCTTCCAGGTTCAACACTTGGAATGGATGGGCTCTATCGCAGAAGAAAAGGAAGACATGATTTTTATGACTATGAGATAGTGATGTGTCTAGATAACTGCTTACTTATGCTAATTTTAGCGTTGTGGTTATTGATTATTTGTCTATTTATTATTTGGTGATGGTTGTAGCACTATTATTGTTGATTGCAAGTTAAGTTGCTTGCATATGCAAGTGAATGCTGGGTGTAGCATTGTAATGGAATGATTATGTGCTAACTTGGGATTGCATGCAGGTCCTATGATACATTTGTAAATGTCAAAATTCTAAGAATGATTGATGATGTTGTGACATATGGTTTTCTAACTAATTCCCTTAAGATTGCAGATTCCATGATTACTAGCCTCAACAAGAAATTTGACCTTTTTAAAAGGTCTGATATTCTTTAAAATTTGGTAAGGGTGGTATCGTTAAGAAGGCTAAATGTAATTAATGCTGATGGTTTTGGTAAAAGACCATTTTTTAAACCCGTGTAGGCATGCTTATAAATGAATTGACATGCTCATGTGCATGAAAATTTTGATTTTGAAAATTCTGTTGAGATATAAGTATGCCTAATTATGTCCTTGAATTTCGATACATGTAACTAATAATGAACTGAGATATGTATGTAGCTACAAGGCAACATGCTTGGTATAACATGGGAGGGTAGCAACCAATATGTATTTTGCATTAATGATGCTAATAGGATAACCATGTGAATGGTAGGACAAACCATTGCTAGAAAAACTTTTCTAGGATGATGCCTCTCAGGTTTGCAGCCAACAAGAATAAAGGAATTAGATAACAAATTCCTTGGATAAATTTTGGGATCATTGATCCCAATCCCATGCATGCCTTGCATGGATATAGGAGGTTCTCTCGACCTTAACTCAATTTACGTATGTAAATTTGTGATATGTTCATGATCATGCCAATGTTTATATACATATATGAATGTCGTTGTAACTGCCAGGTTTTCTCAAAAGTCATTCTTGTGGAAGAATGCTAGTTTACATTTTTTTAATGCAAATGTGGATGGCATGTAAGATTCCCAGTTGTGTGAGGAATCAATTGGGAAAAATTAGCCCTAGTTGATCTATGATTTTGATATCATGTGAATATAACTCTTATATTGTGCCTATGTTTACATTAGGAACATGAAATGTAGAAGGATATGACCACATGCCTATTAGCCATAAAAATAATCATTGGTTAAAGGATGTGACACATATGTTATCATTTGCAATACATATAGGAAGGCATGGAAATTTCCCGATTTGGGTGAATGGACTTGGCTGCAATGTGAATAGAAACAACTTGAAGATATCAAAGTGCATAGAAAAATGCCAAGGAGACTGCGAAAGAGCCACTTAAAGATGACTGATTTAATGGGTATATATATCCATTGAGTTGTTGGGAAAGCAACTATGTATGTAACAATTGAATGTAAATGAACTATAAATATAAAGCTCACTATCAGTATGCTTGGGTTAACCATGTTTTACTTTTTTGTTTCGAAATGAGAACATCGAGGACGGTGTTCCTCTAACGGGGTGGGGATTATGATTTCCCATATGGGTTAATTCCCCTTGTAAACAATTCCTTATAATTATGTAACCATAAATTAAAATGGTTGAGAGAGGGACATAAATTCCATTGCTTGAGGAAATTGGTTATTTTAAATATTAGTAATGGGCTAACTGAGTGGTTTTAATGGGATAAATATGTATTAAATTGATCCAGAGATAAAAAAATAGGCTCAAAAATTATTTTTCTTGGAATCTCCCGACGTCAAGTCGTAGCGTTTGTTGTCTCGATTTCAATGAAGCTTGAATTGCTTCAATCCGACATCGTATGAAGAAATTATGGCTTTTTGAAGTTTTTGACCAACAACTCTAAACTCAACAACATGGTTGACTGGGTTGCTGACTTGGTAGTCCGTACAACTGATGTCATTAGTTGACTATGCAGGGTACAGATGATGGTGGACCAATCTGGTCTTGACACATGGCATCACCATACGAGTGCAGATGGTTCATTTTGGTTGGTTAGTATGGTTTGAGGTGGCCCAATAAGAGGCTACCATGTGGCCCAATCGGAGGACACACATGGCCCTTTATGATTGGTCAAAATTTTTATAACAGTCCCAAGGGCCTTAGTGGGGTTCGACCCCTAGACCTCCGACAGACCAACCTCCGACTTTACCATTACACCATCGTGCCAATTCTTAAATATAATGGGAGGCCAATTAAATATAAAGTCAAATGTTGGCACATTTGGTAGGACGGGTCGAGCAGTGAGCCCTGGCCCTTGGTCACGACAACACCCATATGCCCACGGTGTAGGCAAAGTGGAGAGGGTCGAGCAAGAATCTCCGGCCCTCAGACCTATCAATACCCACGTGACCAAGCGAAGAGCTATAGTGGAGGGGCGGGGCACTTGGCCCTAACCCCAGGTCTTATGCGTTACCCACATGACCACAAATGAGGATTCTGATGGTGGGGGTGGGTGGTTTTCCCTATCCTTGGCCACATCAATGCTCATGCAATCTTACCCCGGAGCAGAAGGAGCCAAAGCCATTGGGGGTGGACAGTTGGCCGACCCCAACCATATTGCCACATATGACAATGCTGAGACAGAGAAGAGGGCTAAGCTGGTTAGGGTGGGCAATTAGCCCTAGCCGTTGGCCACATGGCATAATAGGACCCTAATTTGGTGTTATTGGCGAATTTAAACAAGTGAAGAAATGCACCTTTTGTTGCGGGAATCTTGCTGGCGCGAAGCGAAATTATATCTTGGCGGATTGTGTAAATGGCGCAATCGTCGCATAGTTAGCATGTTTTTCCAATTTACAATACAAATAACAGACCTTGGCTTGGAGAAGCATATCTTACTCGGCATTTAATCTTTTTAAGCCCAAGAAGAGTCCAAATAGGGTTTTTTGAGTGTCCTGGACTCAATGGCATACCTATTTTTATGATTTGAGCATTGTATGATGGAATTTTTGCAGAGTCAAGTCCTTTAGTGCCAGAGACTATCAAAGTTTTGCAACAAGTTGAAGGCATTTTTGAGCATGAAGAGAGCCTAGTCAAATGTTTTCCAACCTTCTAGTTTCATCTGCAACAGTTGTTACTTCAATAGAGCAACCAATTTCAATCTTTTCTCAATGTGCTTATGAGAGAAGCTCTTTTCAATACTTCATTGTGGAGTTGTTGTATGTTTTTGTGCTTGGATTTTAGGTGGAGTATAAGGACCTGTTGTGAGAGTGTCCTTTTTTTGTTGGCCATCATGACTTACTGTAGGGAGTCATACTTTTGATTGAGAATTCTTTGTACGAGAATGTTTCTTGGTAGGAGAAGCAAGCCATTCTTGTGTCAACAATTTGTGATGTAATCGTTTGCTACTAAAATCAATATAGAAGGCTAGTCATTGGAGTAGGGCCTGGAGACATAGCCCAGGAGGGGTGAACTCCGTTATCAAATTCTAGATTCTTCTCTTCATGTTTATCATTTTAAGTTGCATATGAATTTGTTTCTCTTTTAAGTTCATGTGAAAACTTAACTTACTAGCTTTGAAGAGGTTGTGAAACTTATTTTACCTTTAAAGACCCATTTGTTAACTTGCAAAGTGTCAGAGGATGATCATAGGAGTTTTCCTCAATTTTTAAGATCAGGTGGTATCAGAGCAGGTTCTGATCGGATTGCAAGTATGGGAAAGAAATTGAAGCGTGAAAGACTCCAAGAGTTGGAGGAGATTAATCTATATTTTCGAATGGAGAATGTTGAGCTAAGGAGATTGCTTGAAATTGCAGAGGAGGAGAAAAGGAAAATGTGCATAAAGTTGTAGCATGTATTGGAGCAAAAAACGGGTGATAGTTCCATCCTCGAAGCAACAAAGAATCCATACAAGATGAAGCCAATTTGTGGGCATGGTTCGTACACAGGGTATGGACCCTATGTTGAGAATGATGCTTGCAATTTTTGTCAGCATATGAAAGATTCTCCCTATGTGCCAGTTGGTAAAAGTGGTTGGCTAGAGTCATCATCCACTTCGTCATCAACATCTGAAATAGAAAATATGGATGATAGGCCAAAGGAGGTAATTAGTATTTCTAGTTCTACTCCTTCAACTAATGTTGATAACACATATTTTGTAGCCTTTGAAAAGCATACCAAGGGTATTAGTATGAAGCTTTTAACTCATATGGGTTATGATGGAAGAGGCCTCAAATTCAATGGCTAAGGTATCATTAATCCTATCAAGGTGAAGGAATGACCATGATATGAATGATTGGGTTATGGCCATGAAGAAATTGGAGGGTTCTCTAAAATTACAGAGGCAAAGAAATCATCAAGGAATGATATGTCACACCATGATGGTAGTGATAATGGAAAATTATATCCAAAGAGAGATGAATGTTCCAAGGGACATGCACAGTCTAGTTCTTCTTGTCAAAGTCACAACCGAAAGGATAGGTATAAGTGTCATGGGGATTCCAGAAATGTTGGTGATTTTGATTATTTATGGAAAATGTTTCCTTGCACATTTTGTGATGTAGCTGACAATTGTGTGGTTGATTATGAGAAACGTAAGGCGATGGTCAAAATAATGGAACAAATCCTTGGGAAAAGATATGAGGAACCTCTCTTAGTTATGAATACTTCCTTGTCGATGGGAAAGCGAAAGCATTAGCATGAATAAGCACCATATTGAAAAGTGTTGGAAACTCCATCCATAACTTCATCCCAAGAAGGACAAAGAGGTCATTTGATCCACTGCAAGGAAAGAAATAAGTGGCAAAGTGGAAACTGATGTAGTTCCTGAAGCAACCTTCGAAGCAAAGCAGGTGTAGAAAGAGAACCCATAAGCTTGTTTAGGCAAAGAATAAGTAGACTATTTTGTACAATTTGCTAGATTTGTAAAATTGTAATTACTAGTTGTATATTCCCTTTGGGTATTTTGTAAAGTGAAGTCATGTACAATCACTTATCTACAACAAGTGTGTTTTCTTTGGCATGTTATGATTTTTTGGCTTGATGATGAGTCCATTTGTTTGGGGCTTTTGGGATGGGTTTTGTATTTCATCTAATATGTCTACAGTTGTGTCAAGCACTCACTTATACAAGTATTTCGATGTGAAGCTTGTTTGTGAATTTGATCTTCGGTAAATATTGTGTAGAAGATGACCATGGTAATGTGGACAAAGCTATGCATGTCATTAAACAAGTGTAGCTAGTGCATCTAAGAGTACACGTTTGCATGGGAAGCATAGTTGCTTACGATTTCCAAATGGAAAATCAAGTTTGGTTTCAACAAAAGAAAGACTTCAAGGTGAAATTTATTTAAGCCAAAGAAAGATGGTTTTGGAGAGAATGGTCAGATTCCATCTGTTGTAACTCTTGGAGACATTTCTTGGATGTAGGGTAACCAGTGCCCGAGACATATTTTTTTTGTTGTAAACTTGGCAAATCTTTATTTTTTTCTATTTTCAAAAGAACTTTTCACAACCATTTAATGTTGCAGGTGGTTTTCCTGCCCGAAGGAAACCAAGTATCCACCTGTCAGCTTTAAATCTTGTCCAAAATTTAAATAAGTTCATGACTATCCATCTAGCAGCATTGTATTTTTTGTCTATTCTACTGACTCTATTTGTCAAAACAAAAATAAGTATAATGATACTGTTCATATTCAAAACCATTTTGAATTCAACTAGTTACTAAGTCATTCCTCATCAGAGGAATTTACTGGTGCTGGTGCCTTTGCACTGGATCCTGGCATCTCGCTTCGCTGCTCAATTCTCCATTTCAGATCAGTCAGCATTTGTTCAATTCTACCCAATGCTAGGTTGTTTCTGTATGGCTGGATCTAGATGGCCACTATCTCTCATAATAGTTCTGCCCGGATTGGGTCCTGTTCTTTGTTCTTCTTCTGTGCCTCTATTTCTGCTCCTGCTGCATGCTCATGCTCTTGGTGTGGGGTCATGGCCTGAGCCACCACGTTCTTCATAATTCAGTATTTTTGTTTGGTTTGTTTGAACAGTGATTGCCTCCCTCGAGTGGTTACTGGGTCTGTCGCCATGCTTTCCCATTCAGACATGGGGATATCTCGGTATTTGAGGCTGGCTCTTAAATCTCTCTCCCAGCTCACAATCTGATCTTTGACTTCCGACAGATTTCCTTCCATGTAGGCGTTGATGATTTTCTTCATTTGTTCCCCATCAGGTTTCCTACCTCTTCTTTTTTGTTGTCCGCTTGTTCCCTCCTCCTTCTTTGTTCCTTTGTTTCTTCTTTTGGGGGCCATTTTGCTCCCTGTTTGTGTGTTGTTGCCTTGCTTCTAGTGAGTTCAATCTTGGTCAGAGTTATTCCTCTAGTGTATTGTGTTACCTATCACGAAATCGATGCATTCATAAGCTTTGTGGTTTAGATAGAGTTCAGTTCTCTAGTTTCTCTTTTTCTTTCCTTTGCTTGTACCTTCTAGCTTTTGATTTCAAACTAGGGTTAGTGTATCATCTACCTTCTTCTTTCCAGGCAGATTGGGTTTTGTGACTGTTATATTCTTTTTCAGGATCAGGTTTCTCTTTGGTATTTTTCCTTTAACGCCCCCTTTACAGCTTTCTTGGCCCTTACAATCCTTTCTCCTCAGTCCCGAGTTTACCTCCTCAGACGGGTTCAAGGTAAATTTATTTTCCCTCCTTCCCTAGGGTTTCTCTAACAGAATTACAGGGTTCCTGGTGTAACTCCTCTCTTCCCCCTTAGGGTGCTTGAATTCTGACATTCCTCTGGTCCTTAGGCTTATCCCTTCCCAGGTTTCTTCCCTAATAGCTACTAACACATTCCCCTCCATTCCTACGAGCTTGGCCCGGATCGAAAGACTTCAGGGAGTACTGGAGGATGGATTTTCAGGCCGGATCTCTCCCTTTTTGGGTGTTAGGTCATGCCTTTTGTTTCTTCTGGGTAGGAATTGCCTCTGATTGGAAGGATTGAAGTCTACAGCTAAGGGAATTCTGGAGGATTTTCCTTTGAGCTTGGCTATCTTATACCCAAGGCTAAGCTGAATATCAATCTTCCTGTTATAGAGACTCATGAAGCTTTCAGAATTTGGGATTAAAAGGGTTGCATACCTGCTTGCCGCATGGCTCCTTCTTCCTGCTGCTGTCTTCGTCTTCCCTCTGCAACCACCTCTCTTTTCGCCACCTTTCCTCATCTTTGTCTGCATGCAGAGAGCTATTTGCGAGGTTACGATGGTTTTAGTCTCTTTCTTCCTCCGTCCCTTGACTCTTACCAGCATTTGGCTGTCGTGGTTATCGACACAGATCCCTTTGAGCATGTCTCGGGATCCCGCCCTCCTATCCTTCCTCCTGAGGTCCTTCATTAATTACCACCTTCTCTTGGCTGCTCTTGTCGTGTCACTTCTGACCTCATGTTGCCACTTGGTGTCCTTTCTTTGCCTGCCTCTCTGGCCTCTGTCCTACCCTCTTCTCTGTCCGTTTGGTTCGTATTCCTAGGTTGCGTACCTTCCTTGCCCTGCTCCATCAGCTGCTCGTTCACCTTTATTCTCACTTCATTCTCTTCGGCTGTCCTATCCTCCAGTTGTCCTCTTCCTTCTTCCCGATCTCTCTCCCACGGTCTTTCTAGATTTCATCTCCTATTCTTGTTTCCTTCCTTATCCTTTTCTAGTAGATGTATCAGGTCCATCATTTCCTCCTTCTATCTTAGCTCGGCCTCGCCTTCATCTAGCTTCCTTCCCCCATTTCTACATCCCCAGTTCACTAGGTTGTTTGCTGGTTCATTACTCTTCCTTCTCACATGGGTGGGGATGATGTGTGCTACATTGCACAATGATTCGCTTATTTCCTCCACTAACTAGGCTGTTCTGCAGCTTCTGCTCATTTTTTTCGCTGGGGTGCCATTTTGTAGTTGTTTCATAATGTCTATCACTAGTTTCACATCTCCTTCTACTTGCAGCTTTTGGTACTTCTCCCTTATGGAAATCTCTAATCCTCTTCTCAGCGCATGCAGCTCCGCTTCATTGTTGGTTGCGTTGCCGCATTCCATTGCGTAAATTCTGAGTGTCCTTCCTCTGTCGTCTTTAAAGACTCCTCCTATCCCTGCCTCTCCTGGGTTACCCTTTGCCACCCCATCGAAATTCAACATGATGAATCCCTATTGGGGATTACTATAATAGTTGCTCTCTTCCACCTCATTATTATGGTTTTTCTCTGCTGTAACTTTCATCATACTTGATTTTAGTTGCAGGGGCACCATTATTCTTGCCTCTGTCTGGTCAAATTTCCAATCTTCCTCATACAATTTCTCTGTGAGGATGGTTTCCCTTATATTCTGAGTGATTTGGTTCCATATCTCGTCCTTTGCTCTGCCATCTTCCTTGAAAGTTAGGCGGTTTCTCTCTTTCCATAAGTTCCAGAGAACGAATCCTAATGAGATTTTCCAGGCTCTATTCAAGATTGTATTTTGGTAAGGTTTGTTCCACCATTTTTCTATTGTTATTTTGATTCTGCTTCTATCTTTGTCACTAATTTAAAAAAGATTCTAATGTTGTCTCCACAGGTTGTTGCTAACTTTGCAGTCGTTAGCTATGTGCTCCATGGTTTCTTCTTGTGCTTGGTAGAGCGCGCACCGCGAGGGGCCGTGTGTTCCTTTTTTTATTAGCATGTCCCATGTTAGAGAACACCTGTGGCTCATAATCCAGGTGAAAACTACTACCTTCGGCCAAGTTTTTGTTTTCCAGATGCTGTCCCATTTTTTTTATCTCTGGGTTTCAGTTTTCCTTTTTTTTTTCCATCTTCTCTAGTATCCGTCCCTTTCTAGGCTCCAATAGTTTCTTACTGCACTTCTCTCAACATGAGTGGTGAACTATTGTATCTCTTGGAGTTGAGGTAGTTGGTTGAGTTTGTCTCTCTGTTGCCATGCTTCTTCCCAGAAGTTTGCTTTGTCCCCCTCTCGTATTTCCCAGAAACTGTGTTCCCTTATCAAATCCCTGTTGGCTCTTGCCAAATTCCAGATTGCTGATCCTTTTTTTTTTTTCCATTTGGCTTCTCAGCTTGCCTTCTGGAGTCCTGGGCATCTCGTATTTTATTTCCCATATCTTTTTCCACAAGTCTTCTCTTCCTTGTATCCATCACCACCAAATCTTTGCTCCCATTACCTGGTTCAGGGTATATGGGTCTCTCATTCCTAATCCTCCTTCTGTTAGGGGTTTTCTTAGCCACTTCCATGGTAAAAGTGCCCACTTTTTTATTTTGCTCATCCCTTGCCATAGAAATTTTTTAAACATATCTACCATTTTTTGACATATTGTTTTGGGTGTAGCTTGGCTAGTCAGTTGGTATATCTATAGGGATTTAAGTACCGATTTGAGCAATATTATACGACTTGGGGTATTGAGGGCTTTGAAAGTCTAGTTTTCCATTTTCTTCTGCAACTTCTTCATTAGGATTCCCCAATTGGCAATTCTGTTTTGCTTATCATTTAGCTGTATGCCTAAGTACTTAGTTGGGAATTTTCCGATTCTAAATCCCATGGTTCTTGTAAGGAACACTTGGGAAACATTCTGGGTGTTAAAGAAGTAGAATTTTGATTTTTCTTGGCTTAACTCTGTACTCGAGGCCCCTATGAATTCTTGGAGAATTTCCATTATTTTTTTTGCTTCCTTAAGATTTGCTTCTCCGTATAACATTACATCGTTAACAAACTGTTGATGAGTTAGAGGTAGGTCATTTCCCCATAGTCTTAATCCTCTCAATTGTTCGCTGTTAACTTTTTCTTTTATCAGCCTTCCCAGTCCATCCGCTGCGAGTATGAACAAGAAAGGTGATAGCGGGTCGCCCTGCCTGAGTCCTCTGGATGGATTGAAGGCTTCTATTGGAGATCCGTTTACGAGAATTGACATTACCGGCATAGTGATCATTGACATTACCCAGTTAATCCATCTGTCGTCAAAACTGTAAGCCTTGAGTATACATTGCAGGTATCTCCAGCTTAATCTATCATAGGCTTTTGCGAGGTCAATTTTTATCATCATTCCTTTAGTTTTTGAATTCTTCAATGAATGAATTGCTTCTTGTGCTACTATAATACCATCTATGATTTGTCTACCTTTTATGAATCCCTTCTATTCTGGTGAGATCAGCTCTGATAGTATTGGTTTGAGGCGGTTAACCATGATTGTAGCTAGAATTTTATATATCACATTGCAAAGCATTATTAGACGGAACCCTTGAGGCTCTTTTGTTTTTTCTGCCTTTGGTATCAGGGCTAGGAAAGTAGCGTTTAAAGCCGGGTGCATTCTTTTTGTGCAGCGGGACTCTTCTACTGCATTTACTATGTCCTGGCTTAAGAAGCTCCACATGGCTTGAAAGAATTCCGAGGTAAATCCATCCAGCCCTGGTGCTTTGTTCTTTGCCATTCCCTTTATTACCTCTTCCACCTCAACTTCCTTTATGACTCTTAGGAGGGCCAAATTCTGATCTCTATTTACAATGTTGGGGATGTTTTGATTGATTTTTTCAATGTATGCCTCCCTGTTGATGTTAGGTTCTATCAGGATTTCTTTGAAGTGCTGCACTAACAGATTCTCCAGTTCTACTTTTTGGGTTAACCTATTTCCTTTCTTATATTTTAGGGAGAATATTCTATTTTGTTGTTGGTGTTATCATTGCCTTATGGAAGAATTTTGTATTTCTCTCTCCTTCCTTTAACCATTGGATTTTGGATTTTTGTTTCCATAAGATTTCCTCTTGTTTTCTTCTTTCCTCTATTTTGTTTAGCACTAGTCCTTCTTCTTCAGCTAATTCTTCACTTCTTCCTTTGTCTATGATTTTTTGTTGTATTTTCTCCATTGAAACCTACAAATTTTCCTTATCCTTGTGAATATTTCCAAATTCTTCTCTATTCCACTATTTAATCTTGCCTTTTAGATCTTTAAATCTTTGTTGGAGAGTGTGCATTTTGTTTCTTCCTTCCCTCCGGTTCTCATTTTCCTTCCACCAGGTCTTCATTTTTTCTATAAATTTAGAGTCTCTTAGCCAGAATGCCTCAAATCTGAAGGGTCTATTCTGGTTCTGCTGATTCATCACAATCTCTATTTTAATGGGCCAGTGGTCTGACCCTAAACATGGAAGGATTGTAGCTTCGTAGAAAATATCTTTTCCTAAGAGGTGTTTTTGTTGCAAGAAATCTGTCTAGCCTAGAAGCTATTTGATTGCTCCCTCCTCGCTGGTTATTGCAGGTGTATTTCCAATTTACAATTGGAATGCCTATCATTTTTAGTTCCACCTGTAGGTCCCTGAATTTTTCCATTTTTAGTTCTCCTCTTTGCAATCCACCTTTATTTTTGTCTTTTACTGTTGTCATGTTGAAGTCCCCTGCTATCAACCACGATTTTTCTTTATGCAGGTTTCCTAACTGTTGGAGCTGATGGAGGAATCTTTCTTTTTTCCATTGGAATATGTGGTCCATAAACTGCTGAGACTAGAAACCAGTCACTGTTTCCTATTAATCGGAACTTCCCCGTGAGGATCCTTTTCATTCCTATCCAATATTTAGTTGTGATTTCAGCCGGGTTCCATAAGATCGCAATACCTCCCACACTTCCATTTGCATCTATGGTCATGCATTCATATTTTGGTTTGATTTTATTTAGTATCTCCTCCATCTTCCTTCCTGGGATTTTTGTTTCCTGTAGCAACATTATTTGGGGTTTTTCTCTTCTTAGCCTTTCCGCTAAGTGTCTCTATTTACCTTTATTGTTCAGGCCCCTTATATTCCAGGATGTGACTATCATGAGGTGGTTGGGTTGGTTTGGTGAAATATTGCCGAGAACGGAACTACTCGACCAATATTCACTAGCATTTCGCCCATGAGTTGTATCGATTCCTGTATATTCCTTCTACCTCTTTTTTTTTCCTCCTTTTGTTTTGCTGTGCAGGTCCTGAGAACTGTCCTGTTGGAGGCCTAATTGTTCTACCATTCCCAGCTTTCCTTTGCCATGCTTTTCTTGGTATTGTTGGAAGGTCTCTTGATATTGTTTTTTCTACTCTTCTAGGATGAATCTTTCATCCAGGTGTTTCCATTCCTCTAAGAGTTTCCGTAATACTTCTTCTTGAGAGCTTAATTCATCTCCTCTATTTATATCAATTTCCATTACTGCATTTTCCACTTTCTCCTCTGTTTCCTTGTCATCCTTGCTTGATGGTTCTCCTTGAGCTTTCCGCTTGATGTGTGATGTACCTTGGCTTGTGTTGTGTTCTTTTTATTTTTCTCCCTGGTAATCCATTGTTTGAGTCTCACTTTCTTCCTCTTCGTCTTGAAGGATTTCAAAGCTATTTTTATAGCGTGTTTTGTTTCGTTGTTCTTTCATTGTTGCATTGGGGTTTTCCTTTGTGTGTCTTCTTTTATTTTTTACCTCCTGAAACCCTTCCTTGTCTTCTTGATTTTTCCTCTGTGGTTTGTTTCTTCTCTCCTCTTCTTCAATGTTGAGCGGGCATTCCTTGAACAGGTGGCCATACTCATGGCATCTTTTGCATCTGAACGGAATGTGCTCATAATCCAGGGTTTGTTTCCATACTTCCTCATGATATTCTAACACGATTGTGTCTGGGATTGGGTCAGCTATGTTCATGTAGACACACATTCTTGCGTATGAGGTGTATCTTCCCTTTTTTGTAGTTTCTGCTATTTTAATGAAGCTTCCTATAGAGTTTCTTATTCCTTCTAGGATTTCTGGATCCCAGAAGTCCATTGGGAGTCCAAATAGTCTTACCCATACCGGTGCTGCTAAGAAATTTTCCTTATCTGGGTTATAGCATTTTTCCCAATATCTCATAAATAATCCCACATTATAATGGAACTAGGGACCATTTTCAAACACTTTTTCTTTATCTTGCAGGTTCGAGAAAATTACCGTAAAAAATCCTCGTGCTCCGAGCTTTAGTTCAATGTGGCCTTGGGGCTGCCACTTTTGCTGGATCCATCTGTTGAGGTCCTTTTCTGCCAGCCATACTCTGATGAATTTGCATATGAGTGCATGGTCTTTCATGTAGCTTCTGGAGCACTCCAGTTTACTCATTGGGATGATAAATCTTAGCTTCTCCGCAGCACATGGTAAACACCTTCCTCTGCTGCCGACCTGCCATCGTGCTCCCAGGACAGGTCCCGGTTTTCTTGTTTCTTCCGCCTGGTTGCAGTTGTTATGTCCTTCCCCTGCTGCTGCATCCCGATAGGAGGGGATCTCTCCCCTCCTCCCTTCCTCTATCATTGCTGTTGGTTCTCGGTACCAGTGTCTGTCGCCGACTGTATCCCTTGCTACTTTTTCTGCACCACCTAGCTCATGGCTACGTGACCATTAGGGTTGCAAAATTGAAAGAAGTAAAAAAAATCGTGCTTGAGACATCTTAAGATTGATATACAGATTTGAAAGTAGTGGCTCGAGGCACAAGCCATGAGGGCTTGCAACTAAAACTTCAAATTTTTGAAACCCTAAATTTCCAAAACAGAATGGCTAGAGAAACTCTAAGGGTTGCAGGGTTTTGGATTAAAGGAGTGATTTGAGGAAAAGAAAGATAACATAGTTTATATCCGAGAAATTAAGAATCTGAGTACAACTACTGTAGAAAGAAGCATGTAAGAGTCAGCAAGTGTGGATGATTTAAAGGATGGTGGAGTGGCCTTTAAGACTTCTTTAAATAAGGTTTGTAGGTCCTCTGCTGAGAAAACAACATTGATAAATCTTCTAAATAAAAGAAGCTAGCAACTTCATTACATTCATGCTGCTAGAAGAAAAACATTAAATGAAAGAATGAAAACACAAGAGAAAATAAACATGACTGCAGCTACCCAAGGCTGGAATCAAACTGCAATGTATTTTTCAAATTTCAGAGATATTTTCTGCTTACAATGCTAGTCATGAGAACCAAACTCTGAACCTCCAAACCCCTTGCAATTGTTGATGTCTATTTTTTATTCCCCATCCACTATACCTAACTAACTAACTCTCATAACAGATTCGGTTTTAAAAACTGATTCCGGACTTGGTTACAAACATTTTAAAACAGTTATAAAGCTGCTTATCTTAAAGCTCCAATGTTGACAGTTCAAAACAAAACTATCTTTCTTTGGATTATCCAGAACTATTTATGCGTAATGCAATTGAATAAAGAAAGTGCACTTAACATATCTTTGTATGCTAGAAGATGGGCATCTCTTTGTATGCACTTCTCTAGTGATTAAAATATCGAGTTTGTTGTTTGTTTTAAGTTTGATGTCCATACCCAGATGTAACCTCCAGAGACAATAGAGGTGTGAGTTCCACATTAAGGGGAACCGATGGTTGATCTATTGTATCAACAATTCCTATAAACATTGTCATATTTGAATTTCTGTCCTCTGTAAATGAAAAATATTAGCAGAAGGGCATCCTCGAATAGCCAAGCAAGACGAATTCTGTATTTCCAGCCATAGATCCTCTGCCTTCGAAAAGGTTTTTATAGTTATTCTACAACAAGAACACCATAGAATGCGGCAAAAATACAGCAACGCGACCTAAAATCTGGAGACTCCAGAGCACACTTAGTTTCTCCAAAAGCCCAAAGATTTATACAAGTTTATGTGTTTCCTTTTGCAACAACGCCTTCCCTGCAACATTTTCATGCATTTTTTATTGCAAATCAAACAAATCGAAGAGTAACAGGTTCTGTGAGTATATTTTTTGTATATTCAAATGAGTCTTCTTCCTTGGCTGACATTCAAGGCTGAGAAACTGTTGCAACATAACCCAACAACTGCAATAGACAAAGTTTAGATGGGGATGTCACAAAATTCTTTGACAAATATAGCCTATTGGGTTGTGTTATATTCTTTCCATGTAGTTAATAGAGGGTTCGAGGGGCACCTGTAACCCCACTTTATGGGGTCTGGGGCATCTCCCCGAAAATTTTGGTTTTGGAGCCTATGTTAGGTTGGGCAGACCCAGCTATGGTTTTGTGCATGATTTTTGCACATGTTTTTTGGACGCGATGGTTTTTCGGTCCATTGTATTGGATGCGATGGTTTTCGGTCCATGGTATTGGATGCTTCGACATGTATAATTATGTATTATAACATTGAAAGGAACATAATGAAAAACCAAGTTGGTAGTCTCGATTTTGGGATCCAGGGGAAAATCTCTATGTACATGTGTTTTATGTGTTCTGCTCTCGCATTATTTATTTTCTGTGTTTTAGAATTCATATGCAGGTAATTTCTGTATGGGGTTAAAACCTACATTTGGTATTAGAGCAGATTTGGCTTCAAGGGGACGCCTTTGTTGCTGAGGGGTTTCGCTCGGGCCTATGGTAGACCCTGTTTAGTGGGAGATCTACGAGATCAATTCTGGTGGTGAAAGAAGATAGCGAGTAGTGGAAATATATAGATCGAGAAATTTAATGGTCAGAGTTTTGAGTTGTGGAAACTCAAGATGGAGGGCCTGTTGGTGGATAAATATCAGTGGATCGCAGTAGATCTAGGTACTAAACCTACGGGAGTGTCCAATGAAGAATGGAAGAAGTTGGATCAGAAGGAAAAGAGCACAATATGATTATGTGTCTCAGATTCATTATTGTTGAATGTATCAGGGGAAGCTACAACAACGGCTTTGTGGGACAAGTTAGGGATTTTGTACCAATCTAAGTCTCTGATGAATAAATTGTTCCTATGGAAAACGCTGTATAACCTGAGGATGAAAGATGGAGATTCGGTGACAGAGCATCTGAACGCATTTAACACTATGGTAAGTCAGTTAGAATTTTTTGATATTAAAATTTCAGATGAAGATAAGTGCATCAGTTTGTTATGTTCTCTACCAGATTTGTGGGATGGTCTGGTTATTGCAATAGGTAGCAATGCAACTGCCTTGCAGTTTGATGAAATAGTCTCAGCCTTTAGTAGAGGAGGAATGACCTGTTATAGAGTTTTGAGAACCCAACATTTTGGACTACTTAAGTGAGTCCATCATTAGGGGATGCGTCAATAGATATTTTTAGATCTTAAGGATGTATCCAAGAGCTAGAATTTAGGTTATATATATAGGATATTAAAGAAAATATGTAAGGAAATAGGTCGGCTATTATTTTACAAGTTTCTACTTTATTTATTTATTTAATTAATTTAATTATTATTATCATTATTAATTATTATTATTATTATTATTATTTAAAGGATAAATTAATTGGTTACTAGGTTAAAGGGATAACTTAATTAATTTTATTATTTATATAATTCCTAATTATATTTATTAATTTGCTTTAATGTTTTAATTAATTTTTTATTTTTATTTTTATTTTTTATTATTTTTATTATTTTTAATTGATTTATTACTTATTATAAATTAATTAGTTTAATTAATTAATTAAAAGAATATTGATAAATTAATTAATTTTACTAATTATTCTTTATTGATATGTTTATTAATTTATTTTAATAATTTGTTTATTTGATTAATTATTTGATTTTATTGGTATTTTTTTTAATTGTTATTTATTTATTTATTATTTTTTTTAATAATGTGAAATTAATTATAGTTACTTTTATTAATATTTTTAACTAATTATCTAATTTGTTTGATTAAATTAAATTTATTAATTTATTATTTATTATTTGTTAATATGTCTATAATTAATTTTTAATTTTCTTTTTGTTTTTATTTTATGTTTAATTATTTATTAATTTTAATTAATTGATTAATTTATTCAATTTTTAATTAATTAATAAATCCTTATAGGTTTGTTATAATGTTATCTATCAATCCTAGAAATAATTTAATTTGTTTAATGTTATCAACTGATTGTGTGAAGTAAACACTTACTAATTTATAATTATGATGTTGAATGTTCAAGGAGGATGTTATATGAATGATGTTATTGTTAATTATTATAATGATGCTTTTAAGAGAGAAGGGAATAGGTTAATTTAAGGGATAAGGGCTAATTATTGATTTTTAAGAGTTTCAAGTAAAGGTTTCCATGTGTTGCTTAGTTTTAATCCATCATCCCGGTTCAAATTGTTCTTCCTTTTTTCTATTTCTATGGCTTCTTTAATTTTCCTTTTGAGACAGTGGTCTTCTTTTCTAATCAGTTTGACATCTTCCATGCAGATGTAATGAGAGGAAGAGTGAACATGTTCTGCTAAGGCCGATTTAGAGGTCCTATCTCTTCTTAAGTCAGCAGTGTGTTCTTTAATTCTAGTGTTAAGAGACCTACCCGTTTCACCTATATATTCCTTACCGCATGAGCAAGGAATCACATAAACACCTTTTTGAAGTTTAGGGTTTATGGGATCTTTGACTGAGTTGAATAATTGTCTGATGGTGTTAGGAGGGGTGAATGCTACATTGATGTTATGTTTATTTAGAATTTTAGTAATTTTATCAGTGGTGCCTTTTATGTATGGAAGGGAGACCTTAGGGGTTGATAAATTTTGATTTTTCATGTCCTTCTTATTCTTGTTTAGAGATAGGTGCATGACTTTCTTAATGGTATTTCTATTGTAGCCATTTAGTTCAAACACTTTGTGTAGATGGTTGAGTTCATCATTTAAATGGTCATGATCACATATTCTAGTCGCCCTGGTAGTTAGGGTTCTAATGATGCCAATCTTCTGTTTAGGGTGGTGATGGGAATTTGCATGAAGATATATTTCTGTATGGGTTTTCTTTCTATAGACTTGGAAACCAAGAGACCCATCTCTTTTAGTTAGAAGGATATCAAGAAAGGGAAGTTGGTTGTTATTTTCAATTTCAATAGTGAATTTTATATGGTCAGATAGGCTATTTAGATGATTGAGGAATAGGTCAAGTTTTTCTTTTCCATGACTCCACTTGGCAAATATGTCGTCTACAAACCTTTTCCATTCAGCAGGGATGTATGGAAATGACCTGAGGGCCTTTTGTTCGAAGTTCTCCATAAAGATGTTGGCAATTATGGGGGATAGAGGAGAGCCCATAGCCACACCATGAGTTTGTTCATAAATTTTTCCTTTGAAACTGAAGTAAGAGGATCTCAAGCACAACTCCAAAAGATCAACAGTTTCTTTATCAGTGATGTTTCTCATGATGTCAATAGCTTCACCAATAGGAATCATGGTATAAAGGGATACAATGTCAAAACTAACCATAAGATCTTCATTTTTCATTTCTATGTTATTAATCCATTGAACAAAAGAATAGGAGTCTTTAATATAAGAAGGGGTATTACCAGACAGGGATTTAAGTTTTTTGGCTAGGTGTTTAGCGAGAAGGTAAGTAGGAGAACCTATGGTATTAACTATAGGTCTGAGGGGTATGTTAGGTTTATGGACTTTAGGAGCCCCATAAATTCTAGGAGTAATGGAACTATTAGGGATGATTTTCTTTTTAGTGACATCATCCAATGATGATTCTTTGATTCTCTTAATAACTTCACGCATGATTTTTTCACTGGGATCCTTATTAATAATTTTATAACATCCACTATTGTTTAAATGTTCTTCCATTTTAATGTCATAATCGCTTCTGTTCATAATTACAGTAGCGTTGCCCTTATCAGCCTTTAAGATGATTATGTTTTTGTTTTTCCTAAGATTGTTTAGGGCTCTTTTTTCTTCTACGGAAATGTTCAATGCCGGAGGTTTAGAGTTTCTTAGAATTTTTGCAATATCTTGTCTGATTTCTTCGCTCTTTGCTATATCTAGGTTTTTAATAGCTACTTCAACATTACTGATGACTTCTTCCACAGGTATTTTATTAGGGGTTATGGAAAAGTTTAGACCTTTTTTCAAGATGGATTCAGTTGCATAATCAAGGATGATGTTTGATAAGTTAATGACCTAGGCTGTTTCTGCAATCCTACTTTGATTGGGATGAGTGGTTTGAGTTTTTACGCTAGTAGTTGGGTTGTTTGACAAGTTCTTCAGATTTGACTGCGTTCTCCAGAGATTCGATGATCTTCCCAACGTATCCTTCATAGCGATGTTGCTTCTATCCATATTGCTTCGTTCTTTTGTGACTGCGTTGTTTATAGGAATAACAGTTTCTCCCAAACCTGAATGTGCAGCACTATTAGGGCTTCGTTGGTTTATAACTACACTGTTTTTAATATTTGCATTGAAACAGGTTTGCACAGCGCTGTTTGTATCACATCCGTTTATAACTGTGTTGTATTCTTTCATAGTTTTATGCCCTTGCAATTTCATAACCTCTAATGCTGCGTTGTTAATAAGCCCATTATTTGCTAGCATATCAAGTGGGATTGTTATGATAGGAGATGAGGAGCTGCAGTGAATTGGATTTGACTGCGATTTGGAGTCACTCGTATTTGACTGCGTTCTAGAGAGATTCAATGATCTTTCCAGTGTATTCTTGCTGCTTTTATTTATTATAGCAAAGCTGCTTTTATCCACACTGCTTTGTTCTTTTGTGACTGCATTGTTTATAGGAATAACATTTTCTCGGAAACCTGATTGCGCAGCACTGTTATGGCTTTGTTGGTTTATAACTGCATTGTTTATATCACTTCTGTTTAGTCTCAGCCTTGCTGACGGAGGAGATGAGATGGAAAAATATGGAGAGCCAAAATGGTGATGCCTTGTATGTACAAGGATGGTCCCAGAACAGAAACAAAAATAAGTCATTTAGTGGGAGATCTAAATCTAGAGGGAGATCTAAATCTCCAAGAAAACCTATAAAGGTGGTGTGCTGGAAATGTGGAAAGGAAGGCCACTTCAAAAGGGACTGTAAATATAAAGCTCCTGACAAAGGAAAGGGATCTGATGAGGCTCCTTCTGCAGAGGCGAAAACCACCTCAGATGAAGGTGGGGATGTGTACTTGGCTTCTTCAAGTACACATGTAGATCATGAGGCATGGTTGATTGAATCAGGTGCATCCTTTCACTTCACTCCCCATAGAGAGTGGTTCTGTGAGTATGAGAAATATGATGGTGGTGATGTCTTCTTGGGGGATGACAGGAAGGCTAAAATCATTGGTCGTGGAAAAGTAAAGTTGAAGCTGCAAGGTGGAAGGGTTAGAACACTTCCCGGTGTTCTGAATATTCCTGCATTAGCCAGAAATATGATTTTTGTTAGTAAGCTGGATGATGCAGGTGTAAAAACAGTGTTCGAGAAGGATACCTGCAAGATGGTTCGGGGAGCACTGGTATTGATGTGGGGAGTCCAGATTGGAACTCTGTACAAGCTGCAAGGTAGCACTGTTGTTGATAGGTGCAACAATTCCATGGTTCCTGAAAGTGGAGCAGAAAATCTAGTGGTCTCTGGAGAAAAGACCATGATGTGGCATCAAAGGCTTGGACATATTGGAGAGAAGGGCCATCGAATACTTAATGGTAAAGGTATGGTAGAAGGTATGAGTAATAGTTCTCTGGATTTTGATTTCTGCGAAAATTGTGTATACGGGAAGCAGAATCGGGTGAGTTTCCCCTCTGGTGGTAAGAGGGCGAATGTTGGGTCCCTATAATACTAGTGATTATCCCATTACTATTGTATTTGTATCCCTTATTAATATTGTTGTGCCCCTGTTGTCCCCATATTGTTATTACTGTGCCCCATAGAATCCCTCTATTGTTATTTTTGTGGCTTTATATTATTATTGTTAGGTCGGCTGGGTTATATTGTGACTCTTTAGACTCCTATATATAGAAAGGAGGTTTTGTCATTTGAATCATCGAAGAATTGCTCATTTATGTAATGTAAAGGAGGTTTCCCCCTTGAAGAGGCTGAATTATAAGGCGTTGATCTATCTTTTCTATCATTTTTTTGAGCTGGTTTCATAACATTTGGTTTCAGAACTTTGGATTCTAGGGTTTTGCTGCTCCAAACAGGTCATCATGGAATTTTCGCTATACCTTTTTTTCTACGGCGTTTCAGAAGATAAAAAGAAAACCCATTTGACAAGAAATCGCACTGAATCTCGGGTCTGAATTTCAGATCTTTTTGCACTATATTTGTGGAGATATGATCTGAGGAAGTTGGTCTTTTTGCAGACTCCTGAGTTACATTCCAAACAGGTGACCTGGGGAAAATCGTCATAACTTTCCCTCTGAGCACCAGATTGAAATTTTGTAAGAAGGTATAGAAAGAGGACGGACTGCAGTTTCTTGCATATCTTTTTCAGAGCCAAAGGTCGAAACAGGGACATGTGGCACGTCGTACAAGTTCGCTCTATTGAACTAGTCTATAATCAGGTCACTGTGGGAGATTTGACATAACTATTTCTTGGATAATCCAATTGGGATAAGACTAGTGGAATTGGAAAGAGGACACAAAGGGCTACTACAGATCACAATTTTAGAACTGGATGATCCAAAATTACAGAGATACATCAAAGGCAATATCGAGCTCCTACAAAGTGAAAAACGGTGTGTAGATTTTTTTAAATTTTTGCTTAAGCTTGGTTTGAAAAATTATTTTGAAGGAATTCAAAGGGCATAGTAGAGCATTGTTATCAGTAACTGATGCCTTGAGGAAAGAAAATGCAAACACCTAGTAAGCAACCTGAAAGCTCTAGCATGACTCATGAAGAAGAGGAAGAAATGCTACATGATATATCAAAATTACAAGACCAAGTGCAACAAATTTCACTCTCACAAAAGCTAACAGAAGCTAAGATAAATAGCTTGGAATCTAAGATAAAGGGCGTGGAAGGTAAGATTGATGATTTGAAGATAGATTTGAAGACAGATTTGAAGAGAGACATGGCAGATTTGAAGACAGATTTGACAAATTTTCTATAAGAAATACTTACTAATGGTGAAAAGGTAGTAAAGGAAACTCATGATGCGAACAAAAGAAATGTTAATCATGATTTCATAGACTCTAATGTGGGATCGAAGATCCACCATATTCCAAAAATCGATATGAGGAAGTTTGATGGCAAGGATCCTGCAACATGGATATTACAGATGGAGCAATTTTTCGATCTCAATAATGTGCAAAACACACAAAAGGTACGTATTGAAACTTTATATTTGGAACCAAATCAGTTTGTATGGTATCAATGGTTTTGCTCTCATAAACAAATTATCACTTGGGCAATTTTTACGGAAGAATTAACAGCACATTATGAGGATACAAAAAGCAACACTTTTTTTAGCCAATTGATAAGTCTCAAACAAAAGGGTTCAATAATGGAGCACATTGAGGAGTTCCAAAAATTGAACATAAGGGTAAAAAATATTCCAGAGGAGCATAGGATTGATGTGTTCATAGGGACTTTAAAGGATAATATCCAACATGATGTTCGCCTTTGGGAACCTGATTCATTAGAGAAGGCATTCAGGTTAGCAAGAAAAATGGAAAGCAAAATTATGGCAACCAGGAAGAATACCGCTCACAACTATAAATATGGAAGTGTTGTTGCCCCTAGTCTTCCACAACCTATAAGGTTGACACCACAACAATTGGAAGAAAAAAGAGCAAAAGGGCTTTGTTATAGTTGTGATAGAAAATACACTAAAGGTCATACGTGTGCTGAGAAGAAATTATTCTACATAGATTGTGAAGAGGAAGAAGAAAAGGAGCAAGAAAGGTCAAAGGAAGAGGATATACTCCAGGAAAAAAGCCTAGATAAATAAGAAATGAATCCGACCATATCCTGTAATGCATTGGCGGGAATTACCACTCCTCAAACCATCGAGATAGAAGGACAAATCAAGAAGAAAAAGGTAATAGTGTTGATTGATTAAGGAAGTACCCAGAATTTTATTCATTGTAAGGTAGAAAAAGAATTGAATTGATTCTTATATCCAGCACCAGAGTGTCAAGTGATGGTTGCAAATGGAGGAACAATGAATTGCTCGGGAAAGTGCCATAATATCAAGCTATCCATGGGAGAATATGTATTGGCTAGCCCAATGCTTTCCATTCCAATGGGAGGTGCTGATGTTGTACTAGGAGTCCAATGGCTACAATCCTTGGGTACAATAGATTTTAATTTTCAAGAACTTTTTATGAAATTTTCTGTGGAAGGAAAGGAAGTTGAATTAAGGGGTATTGCAGGGAAACTGGGAAAGATAATCAGCTCTAACGATGCGACAAAGCTTCTAAAAAAGGAACAAAGAGGTGTAATTGCACAATTATGTTCAGTAGATGTTTCCACATTGGAATCATCTATTTCCCCATATCTCCAAAAAGTCTTGGACAATCATTCCAAGGTATTTGAGACTCCCAAAGGTCTCCCACTTATTCGTGATCATGATCATGCTATTCATCTGATTCCAGGAATTGTTCCTCCAAACATCAGGCCGTATAGATATCCCTATGCCTAAAAGAGTGAAATTGAACGTATGGTTGCAGAAATGATAGATGCTGGTATAATTCAACTGAGTCAAAGTTCTTTCTCTGCTCCAGTAGTATTGGTGCATAAGAAGGATGGATCATGGCGCATGTGTCCGGATTATAGGGAGCTCAACAAGTTCACTATTAAAGATAAGTTTCCCATTCCTGTCATAGATGAATTACTGGATGAATTGCATGGATCAATTTACTTCACCAAGTTGGATCTTCGTTCAAGATATCATCAAATCAGAATGAAGACTGAATACATTCTGAAAACAGCATTTACAACTCATTAGGGTCATTATGATTTTTGGTCATGCCTTTTGGCCTTACCAATGCACCTTCAACATTTCAAGGTTTGATGAATTGCATTTTCAAACCATTACTTAGAAAATTTGTGTTAGTATTTTTTGATGATATACTAATCTACAACAAGTCTTGGAAGGATCATGTTGAACATGTTGATAGGGTGCTACAACTATTGGAGGAGAAACAATTATATGCAAAAATATCCAAATGCTTCTTTGGAGTACAAGAGGTGGAATATCTGGGTCATATTGTATCTCATGAAGGAGTTAAGGTAGACCCTAGCAAAATTAAAGCCATTAAGGAATGGAAAATCCCCACATCCATAAAGCATCTGTGAGGATTTCTCGGGTTGACAGGGTATTATTGCAAGTTTGTTAAGAATTATGGGAGAATAACAGCACCTCTAACAACATTATTGAAGAAAGATGCATTTTCGTGGACTCCAGAAGCAACAAAGGCCTTCGAACATCTTAAAGAGGCAATGTGCCAAGCACCGGTCTTAGCTACACCGGACTTCACAAAAACCTTTATTGTGGAATGTGATGCTTCAGGAAATGGAATTGGTGCTATTTTAATGCAAGATGAAAGACCCATTGCTTTTGAAAGTTGTCCAATCAAGGGAAAGTTTTTACACAAAGCTATTTATGAGAAGGAAATGTTGGCAATACTCCATGCACTTAAGAAATGGTGACCCTACCTAATGGGAAGAAACTTCAAGGTAAAAAAGGATCATGATAGCCTTAAATACTTTTTAGAACAAATATTATCCTCTGAAGAGAAACAAAAGTGGGTCACAAATATGTTGGGTTATGACTTTGAAATCATCTACAAAAAAGGGAAGCAAAATGTGGTGGCAGATGCACTCTCAAGAAAGGATGAGGATGTGGAAGCATTGTTGTGCGCCATTTCTATTATCCAACCAGAGTGGATAAACGAAGCAAGGGAGGAATGGAAGAATGACAAAGAAGTGTGGGCACTTATTCGAAAGTTACAACAAGATTCTAGTACGTCTGATACATTTAGCTGGAAAAATGATTCATTATGGTACAAATATCGCTTATACCTCTGTAAGAATTCCCAGCTAAAACAAAATATTCTTATGGAATTGCACACTTCTCCCTTAGGAGGGCACTCAAGATTTTTAAAAACTTACCACAGGGTTAAGAAGGATTTTTTTTGGGATGGCCTTAAATCATATATTCAAAAGTTTGTGGCGGAATGTTTGGTTTGCCAACAAAATAAAGTTGAAACAATTAAGACACCGGGCCTATTACAACCTTTATCCATTTCCAAGCCAACGTTGGGAGGAGGTTTCAATGGATTTTATCACAGGTTTACCCAAGTCTGAGGGAAAGAGTGTCATCATGGTGGTAGTTGACAAACTCACCAAGTATGCACACATTTGTGCATTATCACATCCATTTAAAGCCAATACAGTTTCTTTTGCATTTATGGAAACAATTCAAAAGCTACATGGAAACCCAAAGATTATTGTAAGTGACAGAGGTCCCATTTTCACTGTAAATTTTTGGACAAAATTATTTTCTTGTCTTGGTACTCAGTTAGCTCATAGCTCATCTTATCATCCTCAATCTAATGGGAAAACTGAGATAGTAAACAAATGTTTGGAAGGATATCTTCATTGCTTTGTATCTGATAAACAAACACAATGGGTCAAATGGTTGCCTCTGGCTGAATGGTGGTATAACACTTCCTTCCATACAACAACAAAAATGACCCCATTTATGGCACTTTATGGATATCAGCCACCATCCATCACATCATATTTAAGAGAAAATTCTAAGGTTCAAGCAGTGGAACATCACATTGAACATCAACAACAAGTCCTCCAACTCTTAAAGGATAACCTCGTGTTGGCACATAATAGAATGAAACAACAGGCATATCAACATTGCAGTGAAAGAAGTTTTGATGTAGGTGATTGGGTATTCCTACGGCTAGAACCATATAAGCAAATGTCCCTCAAGCAAGCTAAGAAGGATAATAAATTATCACCAAAGTATTATGGTCCGTACAAGGTGTTGCAAAAGATTGGTACTATGGCATACAAATTGGAGCTTCCTGCAACTTCTTGATTGCACCCAATTTTCCATGTTTCATGTTTAAAGAAGGTTATAGGTGACAAGCTCCCAGTTCAAACAATATTGCCAGAACTTGACGAGGAAGGAAAAATTATATTGGAACCAGAAGCAGTCACAGAAACAAGAACTCGACAGCTATGAAATCGATCAATTTCGGAGTATCTTATCAAGTGGAAGAACTTATCTGCTAAAGATTCCACATGGGAGGATGAGAATTTTATATAGAAGCATCCAGAACTACTCAAGCGTTGAGGACAACACTTTTTTGAAGGAGAGGGGCATGTTGGGTCCTTATAATACTAGTGATTACCCCATTACTATTGTAGTTGTATCCCTTATTAATATTGTTGTGCCCTTGTTGTTCCCATATTGTTATTACTGTGCCCCATAGAATCCCTCTATTGTTATTTTTGTGGCTTTATATTATTCTTGTTAGGTCAGCTGGGTTATATTGTGATTCTTTAGACTCCTATATATAGAAAGGAGGTTTTGTCATTTGAATCATCGAAGAATTGTTCATTTATGTAATGTAAAGGAGGTTGACCCCTCGAGGAGGCTGAATTCTAAGGCGTTGATCTATCTTTTCTATCTTTTTCTTGAGCTAGTTTCATAACAGCGAAACATATATTAGAGCTTGTGCATAGTGATGTGTTTGGACCTGTGAAGGTTCCATGACCGGGTAAGTCTGTGTACTATGTATCATTTATAGATGACTTCTCAAAGAATACATGGATATATTTCCTTAAGAAGAAACCTGAAGTCTTTGATAGGTTTAAAGAATTTAAGGCTCTAGTGGAAAACCAGACAGAGAAGAAGATAAAGGTGCCGAGGACAGATAATGGTGGAGGGTTTTGTAGTAAGGAATTTGAAGAATTCTGCAAGAAGTGTGGTATAGAATGATAGAAGACTACTCCATATATACCTCAGCAAAATGGAGTTGCAGAAAGAATGAACAAGACGTTGATGGAAAGGGCAAGAAGCATGCTTAGTGGTGTCGGGTTAGGACAAGAATTCTAGGTAGAGGTGGTGGATACTGCATGTTACCTGGTCAACAGGTCACCTTCATCAACGTTGGAGGATAAGACTCCACAAGATGTATGACTGGTAAGAAACCCTCTCTTTCACATATGAGGGTATTTGGATGTGATGCATATGTACATGTTCCAAAGGAGAAAAGAACAAAGTTGGATAGTAAATCCGAAAAGTGCATCTTTATTGGGTATAAGGATGGTTTAAAGGGTTATAAGCTTTGGAGCCCAGTAACAAGGAAGGTTATGTACAACTGAGATGGTGTTCAGAGAGGTGAAAGATGTTATTAAACATGAAGTCCAACCAAAGGAACCTGAGAAGATAGAGTTTGAGCTAAAGGAGGAAGAATCAGAATCTACAATAGAGGAGGAATCAGAAGATGAAGAGCCACAAATTACGGCTGTGAGAAGATCAGTTCAAGGAAGAAGGCAACTAGAAAGGTATAGTCCATCTTCTTTCTGTTCAAATTTTTCTTTATCTGTTATCGATGATGATTCCAGAACTGTGAAGGAAGCAGTGAATTCAGAAGATGGAAAACTCTGGAAAGAGGCCATGGTTGATGAAATGGCATCTTTGCACAAAAATGAGGCTTGGGATCTGGTGGAGTTGCTGGCTGGAAGGAAACCCATTGGCATCAAATGGGTGTTCAAAAAGAATACAAATGTAGAATGAGAAGTGGAGAAATACAAAGCTCAGTTGGTAGCAAAAGGTTATTCCCAAGTGTCGGGAATTGATTTTGGTGATATTTTTTCTCCTGTTGCCAAGGTAACTTCTATTAGATTACTTTTATCTGTTGTTGCTACTTTTGATTTTGAGGTAGAACAGATGGATGTGAAGACAACATTTCTTCATGGGGATCTGGAAGAGGAGATCTACATGAAGCAACCTGAAGGCATTGCGGTGAAGGGTAGGAATGAACTGGCATGTAAGTTAAAGAAGTCTCTATATGGGTTAAAACAGTCACCAAGGATGTGGTATCAGAAATTTGATACATTTATACGGGGACTTGGCTTCACCAAAAGCAAAGCAGATCACTGTGTGTATTTTAAATTAATTGGTGACCATGTTATTTATCTGGTCTTGTATGTGGATGATATGTTGTTGGTTGGAAATGACAAAGAAGTTATCCAGGATTTGAAGACCCAATTTTCCTCCAAATTCGACATGAAATATCTTGGTGCTGGAAACTATATTTTGGGCATGGAAATTAAAAGAGATTGGGCAAAGAGGAAGCTCTGGTTAAACTAGAGGAAGTATGTCGAGACAATATTGCAGAGGTTTAATATGCAGGATAGTAAACCGGTGAAGGTTCCTATTCCTATAGGTGTGAGGTTATCTGTTGAACAGTGTCCCAAGACACAAGAAGAGGAAGAGGACATGTCCCGTGTTCCATATGCAAGTGCAGTCGGTAGCTTGATGTATGCAATGGTCTATACCAGACCAGACATTGCACATGCAGTGGGAGTATTGAGCAGGTTTATGTCAAAACCAGGGAAGGAGCACTGGACAACAGTGAAGCGGGTTTTCAGGTATTTGCATGGCACTAGTGATTATAGTTTGTGCTACCAAGGAAGACCAGGATTGGATAGAGTGTTGGATATTCATGGCTTTATTGATGCAGACTGGGCTGGAGATCTAGATCAGAGAAGATCTACAAGTGGGTATGTGTTTAACCTATTTGGAGGTGCAGTCAGTTGGATGAGTAAGAAACAATCTGTAGTGGCACTGTCAACTACAGAGGAAGAATACATGGCAGCCACTCATGCAAGTAAGGAAGCAGTTTGGTTGCAGAGATTGTGTTCAAGTATGGGGTTAGTACAGGAAGCTATAAGGATAGACTATGACAGCCAAAGTGCAATTTTCTTGGCAAAGAACCCCGCATATCATTCAAAGACAAAGCACATTGATGTTCAGTATCACTTTGTGAGGGATATGATAGAAGAAAAAAAGGTGTTGCTGGTAAAGGTGGACACTTTGAAGAATACTGCAGATGCATTAACAAAATCTATGAGCTCTGAGAAGTTCTCTTGGTGTAGAGAGACAATGGGCATTTCAGGGCTGGAAAAATGACTAAGCTCTCTTGTGGCCCCCTGTGGAAAGAAAACAACAAGTGGGAGAATGTTGGGTTGTGTTATATTCTTTCCACGTAGTTAATAGGGGGTTCGTGGGGCACCCGTAAACCCACTTTATGGTGTCTGGGGCAGCACCCCAGAAAATTTTGGTTCTGGACCCTATGTTAGGTTGGGCAGACTCACCTATGGTTTTGTGCATGATTTTCACACATGTTTTTTGGACGCGATGGTTTTTTGGTCTATGGTATTGGATGCGATGGTTTTCGGTCCATGGTATTGGATGCTTCGGCATGTATAAATATGTATTATAACACTGAAAGGAACATAATGAAAAATCAAGCTGGTAGTCCCGGTTTTGGATCTAGGGGAAAATATCTGTGTATATGTGTTTTATGTGTTCTGCTCTCGCATTATTTATTTTATGTGTTTTAGAATTCATATTTAGGTAATTTCTATACAGGGTTAAAACCTACATAGCCTAACGTATCAAAGGTTGTTCCACTGTGAGTCTAGTCATGGATGATCTTGCTTTGGTATCCATGCAACCTTGATCATATTCATGTGATATGAACGATTAACACTTTTATTGTTGGTGCTTGGGTTCCAAGCAGGATCCACAATAACCACTATAACTGAGGAAGTATGCACTTCAAATAGCTTTATAATAGATAGAAGGGTGACCCTTTTTTGCAAGTATAGAAAATGTGGGTGAAACCTTGGCCACACATATCAAATCAAGCAAGAGAGAAACCTGCAAACTAAGCAAATGATGCCAGGGTTCAAATGAGTATGGGAATTCATCCTTTTAGATCATTTTTCTCACTAACCAAAGTAAATATCTGCTTTTGCAATTTCTTAATTGATGTGTGATTTTCTTCTGCAATAATTTTCTTGTGATTCTCTTTCCTTTTATGTCATGGGAAACTTTGTTATATCAAAACATGCAACAATGTTTCATGCAAACCACAGGCTGTAGCTGGGGTAGACGATTTTCTCACCGGGAATTTTGACAAAACCTGAAATGGTCGATCTTGTTGGTCTTTAACATCGAAGAATGGTAGCTATTGTTTGACAAATAGGTTTATTATTTCTGAATATCTAACATATCCCACGACATATGTGCTCTTCTTAATAGTGTATATATATATACCCCACATTGATAAAATAAAAAAGTGCATAAATGATTTATATAGGTCAAGACTCTTATCATATTCTAACACATTGAGTATGATAGGATATTCCTCCTAGTTTCTTGTGTACTCCCAAATTATTTCAAATATTTGTGCAAAAGTAATAGCCACTGTGGCCTCCTCCCTTGAGTTGGTGCCTTGTGTGAGGGCTAGCACTGACTAGTGTGGAACCTCCCTTGAGTTGGTGCCTTGTGTGAGGGCAGTTGGTGCCTTGTGGGAGTGTGGAACCTCCCTTGAGTTGGTGCCTTGTGTGAGTGTGGAACCTCCCTTGAGTTGGTGCCTTGTGTGAGTGTGGAACCTCCCTTGAGTTTGTGTAGTCAGTGTAGAACCTCCCTTGAGTTGGTGCCTTGTGTGTGTGGAACCTCCCTTGAATTGGTGCCTTGTGTGAGTGTGGAACTTCCCTTGAGTTTGTGTAGTTAGTGTGGAACCTACCTTGAGTTGGTGCCTTGTGTGAGTGTGGAACCTCCCTTGAGTTGGTGACTTGTGTGAGGGCTGGCGCTGACTAGTGTGGAACGTAGTGGGGTTGAATAGTGTGGAATGTAGTGGTCATCGAGAGTTGATGGCTCTTATGGAGCTGACTAGGGCTGACACTGACTAGTGTGGAACTTCCCTTGAGTTGGTGCCTTGTGTGAGGGTTGGCGCTCACTAGTGTGGAACGTAGTGGTCATCGAGAGTTGATGGCTCTTATGGCACTGACTAGGGCTGGCACCGACTAGTGTGGAACCTCCCTTGAGTTGGTGCCTTGTGTAGTTAGTGTGGAACCTCCCTTGAGTTGGTGCCTTGTGTAGTTAGTGTGGAACCTCCGTTGAGTTGGTGCCTTGTGTGAGTGTGGAACCTCCCTTGAGTTGGTGCCTTGTGTAGTTAGTGTGGAACCTCCATTGAGTTGGTGCCTTATGTGAGGGTTAGCGCTGACTAGTGTGGAATGTAGTGGGGTTGACTAATGTGGAACGTAGTGGTGCTGACTAGTGTGGAACATAGTGGTTATCGAGAGTTGATGGCTCTTATGGCACTGAATAATGTGGAACCTTGTGTGAGGGCTGGAGCTGACTAGTGTGGAACCACCCTTGAGTTGGTGCCTTGTGTGAGGAGCATAGAAAGTAGTGGGGTTAACTAGTGTGTGAGTGTGGAAACTCCCTTGAGTTGGTGCCTTGTGTGAGGGCTGGCGCTGACTAGTGTGGAACGTAGTGGTCATTGGGAGCTGATGGCTCTAAAGGTGGTGACTAGGGCTGGCATTAACTAGTGTGGAACCTCCCTTGAGTTGGTGCCTTGTGTGAGGGATGGCGCTAACTAGTGTAGAACTTACTGGGGATGACTAGTGTGGAACGTAGTGGTCATCGAGAGTTGATGGCTCTTATGGCGTTGACTAGTGTGGAACCTCCCTTGAGTTGGTGCTTTGTGTGAGGAGCGTGGAACGTAGTGGGGCTAACTAGTGTGTAAGTGTGGAACCTCCCTTGAGTTGGTGCCTTGTGTGAGGGCTGGCGCTGACTAGTGTGGAATGTAGTGGTCATCAAGAGTTGATGGCTCTTATGGCACTGACCAGTGTGGAACCTTGTGTGAGGGTTGGCGTTGACTAGTGTGGAACCTCCCTTGAGTTGGTGCCTTGTGTGAGGAGCATGGAACATAGTGGGGCTGACTAGTGTGGAACATAGTGGTCATTGAGAGTTGATGGCTCTTATGGCGCTGACTAGTGTGGAACCTCCCTTGAGTTGGTGCCTTATGTGAGGGCTGGTGCTAACTAGTGTGGAACGTAGTGGTCATCGAGAGTTGATGGCTCTTATGGCGCTGACTAGTGTGGAACCTTGTGTGAAGGCTGGCGCAGACTAGTGTGGAACGTAGTGGGGCTGACTAGTGTGGAACGTAGTGGTCATTGAGAGTTGATGGCTCTTACAATGCTGACTAGTGTGGAACGTAGTAGGGATGACTAGTGTGGAATGTAGTGGTCACCAAGAGTTGATGGCTCTTATGGCACTGACTAGTGTGGAATGTAGTGGTCATCGAGCGTTGATGGCTGTGGAACGTAGTGGTCATCGAGAGTTGATGGCTCTATCAAATTTTTACTAGTGTGAAATCAGCGTGGAACGTAGTGGGGCTGATTGTGTGGAACGCAGTGGTCATCGAAAGTTGATGGCTCTTGACTAGTGTGGAACGTAGTGGTCATCGAGAGTTGATGGCTCTTATGGCGTTGACTAGTGTGGGACATAGTGGTCATCGAGAGTTGATGGCTCTTATGGCGCTGACTAGTGTGGAATGTAGTGGTCATCGAGAGTTGATGGCTCTATCAACTCTTGACTAGTGTGGAATCAACGTGGAACTTAGTGGGGCTGACTAGTGTGGAACGTAGTGGTCATCGAGAGTTGATGGCTCTTGACTAGTGTGAAACGTAGTGGTCATCGAGAGTTGATGGCTCTTGACTAGTGTGGAACGTAGTGGTCATCGAGCATTGATGGCTCTTGACTAGTGTTGAACATAGTGGTCATCTAGAGTTGACGGCTCTATCAACTCTTGACTAGTGTTGAGTCAACATGGAACGTAGTGGGGCTGACTAGTGTGGAACGTAGTGGTCATCGAGAGTTGATGACTCTTAAAGATCCAACTGATCAATGTTGGCTACAACACCGAAGTATGTTTAGAAAATTAGTGTGGAACGTGTTAGCTACCTATATCAATAGGTTTCATATTTCATGATTGGCAAAGAAAGTTCCAAATATGCTCTGCTTTGGTGATACAAAGATCCCATATTTCCAAAAAGAGACAAGGTGTGTATATAGCTTTATGGTGACTAAGTTTTGATGGATGGTCCAAAAGCCTAATCTGGATCAGCCCATGTTTCAATTTTGCTATCATAGAATAGAGAAAGAAGTCTGTCCAAACTGTTTAATCTTGGCAGACCATTAGCTTAGGTAGAGAAGTAAGGTTCCCAACTGCTTAATCTGGGACCTTGGAAGCAATAAGGGTAGTTCTAGATAGAAAATCAAAAGGAAAAGCCAAAGAAAAGAAAAGGCACATAAGGGTCTGCAAGTCTAAGTGCACCCTCCATGAAGAAACAAAAAATGCTAGGCAAATAGATGGGTAGGCAGATGGGGTTGCAGAAATGTCATTCTTTTCAATTCAATGTGTGCTGACCTATTCACAAAGGAATATCAATGGGTTGAGAAGGTCTTCTTCTCCATCACGTTGCAGCAAAATAAAGAAGCATGACTAACTTCCTTTTCCCCTTTTTTCACCTTCATTACTAACATCCCTTCATCAGTTGTGTTCATGAAAGAATTTGAGGTTTTATGCTGGTTCTTATTCCTTTGAAAGCCACATTTCTTGTCTAAAAATCTTTTTATTTTGATCTACTCCCTAAGCTAAGTTATCTTCACATAAACTTAGTGATTTCACTCCTCATTCACCTTTTCCATCCATATTAACCCCTAACTTCTATTATCTAAATCCCCTATGTTACCCTTTCCCTACTATTATAACACTATGGTGTATAAACCCCAAGCATTGTATAAATATCCCTCCCCTTGGCATTATAGCCCTATGTTCACTATCAGGGATTAAATTGACATCTGGTCAGTTTAAGAGCCCTAAGCCTTACCCCTCTTCCCCCTTCAGAAGTCATTTAACCCACTAAACCCTTCATTTGCCAAGAAACCTTGTGATAAACCCCTTCTTGCCCCTAACCCGCTTCATTTGCAAAATACATACAAAAAACCCATTTTTTCCATTTACCCTAAGTCGTAAGCGCTATCCGCATTTTTATAAAAACATTGAAAAAACCATGTAAATTGCCCAAAATCCTAAGGTTCCCGCCGGGCGCAAATCTCAAAAGAATTATTATTTTAATCCCGCCCCCCATCCGTATCGTCCGGCCACCTCAACGACCCGTCGACCGTCGGATCGGGCCCTTTTCATCCGACGGCCCTCGTGCATTTCGGACCGGCCCCGACGTCCGAAAGATACCGTCCAAAATTTGTCAGAGGGTGACGTCAGGCCTCTGCCACGCGTCACCCCCACATCGTATTAGAGGCCCCTTTGACAATTCTGCTTCCGTATGGAAGGCGGTGCGATATGAAATCGCTAACCACTTCCGGTTTCGGTGAACCCGCCTGCCAGCATCACCGCCAGCGTCATCACCGCGTCGGCACCCGCATCCGCCTGTGCTCCACCTGTCTGCCACCTCACCATCCCCGTGGACCTCTCTCATGCCGCCACGTCACACGATGACGTCATGCTGACGTCATCCAACCTTGACCCCACCTGATGACGTCATACTGACGTCATCCAAAAAAAGCGCCAATGTTCCAAAAAATCCATATTTTGGCCAAAATTTCGCGTTTTTTGCACTTTTTGCAAAAACTGCTGTCGTTTCTCTGCATGTTTTTCACGTCCATACTCATGCCAACCACCTGAATTCGGCCTGGAGACCGCTGGCGCGCCATTTCCACCTGCATTCGTGACCATTGTTGACAGTTGCCAGGTATTTATCCCTGTAAATCCCTCCTGTGCCTCGTTTTGTCTGTGAATCGCCAAAACTAGCTTAAAACAATGAAAAAACACATAATTCACCGGCGAATCCCCTGTGCCTAGTCCCCATTTGCACTGTAAGGTCGAAATTCACCAGATGAGCTTTATATTACCAGTGTTTTCATAAAATTTACATTCAGTTCGCGCAATCGTGGACTGGTAGCCTAAACTACACCAATTTGCTGTGAAAGAGAGTCTAAAGCCAGGCATTTGTCTTATCCATACTTTGAGCAGTATTTCAATTGCTGTAATTAACCATTTATTCTCTGTCCATCAGTAATTCACCTTTCTTTCTAAAGAAAAACTCTTTGGTGTCGCTCTGCACAGTAACACCAGTTTATCAACAAACAGAAATCCTAAAGGTGACCATGGAGCCTCCAGTAGCACCTGTAGCCTTGAATGTTACCCCTTTAAATGCCCCTCAGAGAGAATTGGACACTCAACCTCTAGCAGACCTGGATTATCAAATGACAGAGGAAATGCTGATGAAGACCAAGTTCCACATCCACCTGCTAAATGAATTGAAGGCTAAACATGAGAGTGGAAGAGATGTATTGGGCATATGGGACTCTTCTCTCCCTATCTTCAAGCTCCCTCAGGTCAATGATTTTCCTGATTTAATCCATCTATGTGCCGAATGCTATGACCCTACTCAGAGGGCTGTGCTTGACCCTTCAGGCTCAGTTGTTTTCTTTATCACCCCTGAAGCTATCAAAGAGATGCTGAACTTCAAGACTGAGAAGAAATTAGTTCCTTTATCACTAATGAATTTGATAAATCAAGGAGCTAGATTGACAGATGCTCAGGTCACCAAACTCAGCCAGCTGTACATTGGCTCTGACTCTGTGAAGTATCCTCCTATTAACCAAGTATACCTCAACCAATTGGGCAGAGATTTTGCAGACATGATTAGTCCCATTTTGGGCTATAATTCAATTGAATTTGTTGATGAAACTGTGCTGGTGATCATGCTCATGTTCGCTCCTGGCAAGTCTCCAATCTGCTATGACTATGCCACCTACATCTCTGATAAGATACATGAGCAGTTCATGAACTTGGCAAGAGAAAAGGTGTTCAGATACACCTCTTACATCTACCACCTAATCCTATATTATCAACATGAAAAGTTTTCTTTTGCTGTGAAAAGAGTGGATGCCCAAGGCAATCCTAGATCAGTGGTCTATTGGTCCTCTGTCTTCCACTGCAGACCTGATTCTCCATATACCTACTGTGAGTTCATAGATCTCTTCATCCACCCAACCATGTCCCTTATGATGAGCTCACCTCCTCCAAGACTAACTGATGAGATGCAAAGGATACTTCAGTTGTCTAAATCTTACAGCATTGGGGACTGGTACTTCTACCAGAACCACACAGTTATAAGGATATATGGGTGTGAGTTGCCCCCATACAGATTGCCCAAATATGTGCCCATGAGATTGTTTGCCCTGGAATACTTCAGGCAATTTGGGAATGCTGATGTGCTACACTTTTCAGGTAGAGGCAAGAAAGCACAGCTCAAGGTCAGGAACCAATTAGGCCACTTTATCTACAACAAAAGGGAGGAAGGTTGGAAAGAGGCGGATAGCATGTTAGAATCCCTTGGCCTGAAAACCAGTTTCCTTTGGAAACCTTATGACCCCAATCATTTCATAAGCCTAAGAAGGGTCAAATATAGGCTGGCTAGTTATGACCATGTAAGACTTCCTCATATAGAAAAGTATGCAAATCAAACAAAGTGGAGGAGAGGAACCTTAGAGGAGCCTATCACACAAGAAGAGTTAAATCAAAGAGCACTAAGAAATCTGAAAAAGGTGGCTGACCTAGAGCTTTGTGCACAGGTGTTCACTCTTCCAAGCACTCAAGTGGGAGCAGCTGCATCTTCCTCCACAGTAAATCAGCAAGCAGCCAAAGCCACTAAGCAAACCTCTACCAAAGGCAAGGAAAAGGAAATGGAACCAGAACAACCACCTCATGAGGAGGTACAACAGAAACAACAATAGGCACAACAACCACAAGAGGGGCAGCAAGAGAAAGAGCAGCCACTGCAGCAAGAAAAGGAAGCTGAGGCCCCAATTTTAACTGAGCAACAACCACCACAAATTGTGCCTCCTAGGCAGGAAACAACGGTTGAAGCCTCAATCCTCCAAACCCCACAAAAGGAGGATATAAGTAGAAAGATGGACAGAGAGACTCCCCTCACAACGACAACAACTCAAAGGGTGAAAAGACACAGAATGAATCCCCTTTCAGAAGAGGAAATGCCTATGGGGCAATCTTTGGGCATGGGCCCACCAAGCATGGAGGCCTCAGCAAGTTCCTTCCAGCAGGAACAAGAGAGGATAGTGGGAGGAGAAGTTAGCTCCTCAAGTCAGCAGAGAGAAGGTGAACTGAGCATCAAACAACAGTTCATTGACATAAAGAGGAGGAATGAGCCAATAAAAATACAGCTATATAATCATTTGTTGAAAATGGCTCCCACTAACCAGCAAAGACTGATGTCTGCATATGATGTTAATGAAGGCAAAATGATCATGAGTCATTTCATGCCAACTGCATTGCAACCACAGTCCCCTTTAGACTACTTGAGGACCAATCTTGAGGTCCTTGCCAAGGACATCCACCCAATGGACAAAATCGAATTGCATAAACAAACGGGTGAGATGGTGTATGCCTCCTTGGCAGATAAGACATTGGATAATTATAGGCTAGAAAATAGCCTAAATAATACAGCTGCCCAACTTGAGTTGGAGAGAGCATCCTCTCAAGCAAAGGACAACAGGATCAGGGCCTTAGAAGATATACTCATAGAGATTGGGCATGATCCCAAGGACATCAAGGGCATACAAGAAATATTGAAATTGAGGGATGCAGACATGGCAGCTTTGAGGAAAAAGATCAAAATCCCAGCAACTATTCACCCTCAAACGGAAGAAGTTGCCCAGCTGAGACATGATCAAGATGCGACAGCTTTGCTGGTGTCTTTATACAAACAGTTGATCCAGACTCAAGAGAAGTTGGGAGAATCAGAGGCTGCATAGGCAGCATTACAAGCATCATTACAGCAAAAGGAAGGAGGTCAATCATCTCAGCCTCCTCCAGAAATAATTAACCTTGAGGAAGCTCCTCCAACTACTGCTCCCCTCACTCAACAAACAGAACAGGCAGCACCTTCTACCTCAGCACCACCACCAACAACAGAGCAGGCCCCAAGCCTGGACATGCGAAAGCTGAGAAATGAGATTCAGGCCCTGGAAGCCCAAATGACAGAATTAAATGAGGCCAGGGAGAATTTAGCCAAGGTAAATGAAAGATATGATAAATCCAAGCAGACTGTGGCAGAAAAGGGCAGGGAAATAAAAGCCCTCAAAGACAGGATAAAGGAGCTGGAGAAGGAGCTCAAACTAGATAAAGTAGTGGCCGAGCTCAAGACAGTGCTATGGGCCAATATTGGCCAATCCATCACTGATCAATGGCAGTATATTGAGACAATTCATGAACAGTTGGAGCTCATTGCAAAAGCACAGAGGGAAATTCAGAGATCAAGGGCCTCTCTAGGCAATATGCCTGAGGTTGCCAATAGAATGATCAATGTGCTTAATAATAGAACAAGTGCTCAGTTAGCAACTATGGGAATCTCCAACAGGACTGAGACTATTTTGTTAATAAAGAGGGTCCTAACACTAAGAAACCTGGTGCAGACACTAGAAAGAAGGACCCAGGACATGCAGACAGAGGTCAATAGATTCATGGACAAGTTTGTGGCACTGCAAAACAGAGGTCTCCCTGGCTTACTGAACAGTGCAGGAAGGCTACTTACACATGAGCAGTATGCCAAGAGGGTCAACACATTCGCCACAAATCAGATCACTGAAAGTCCCAACACCTCAGAGGAAACAGGGCCAGCTACAGGACAAAGTCTCTACAACAGGATAGAAAACTTATTTTTTATCATGGATGAGATCAAACATCTGTTTGAAGTGCCTCCAAACTTCTACAAATATACCGAGGCAGATGAGACTTTGGATGCAATTCTAAGACATCAATTGCCCACACAAGAATGGTGGACTAAGGCAATACAGATGATATTATAAACCAGAGCCTGTAAATCAAATTTTCATTTAATTTCATAGGTGATCATGCACAGGAAAATCTGATAACACCAACAGGCATGAAAAGGAAAAGGCTGGGCCAACTCAGCAGAACTAATCGGCCAATAAAGCAAGATTGACAGCTACAGATGACAGGGCCAAAAAACTACAGCACGACAGCCATAAAGGCACTTTTTCCAGAGTTAAAGCAGAACGTTCAGACCGACTCAGTGGCCTCCAAAGGTCAAAATATCTTCTGACATACATAAAAAGCACTTATTTTGTATTAAATGATGTAATAACTTTCTTATCTACTATCTTGAAAAGTGGGTGAACGTATTCATTTCTAGAATGACTCAAGACCCCAGATATTTTGTATGACCAATTGTATATATTCCCCCCTCACATAATCTTGGAGGGGTTGTTGTTGATCTCTCTTCAAGAGTTTCTGATGCTGTAAATTTTCCAGACTATTAATACAAAAGCTGATGGAATTTCCAAAGCTCTGTGTTATCTGAGTCATTGTGGTGTTTTGCTGAATGTTACAGGATTCCTGCGTGTTTCATGAATCAATAAGTTTTCTTCAAACTCTTAGTTATGTGTTTTGTCATCTTCTCATAGCTCATTCATGTTCTATGTTTCACAGTTAATGGCAAAGAAAAAGAATAGTTCTAGGATTTAATCACAGATTACTCTAGACTCAATCTATGCTATTACAAATGTTTTCTTCAGTTACAGTTATAAAGGTGTAATTCTTAATTGCTGCACTTTCAAACTATATACTTTCACAGTGATTGTTATTTCAGGAATTCAAGTTTTCTCCTGTGCAACAGAAACAGAGGAATATACCAGAACCACCTATGCACGCATCTGTGTGGAAATGGATTTCAGCGCCGGATTCCCAGCTGAAATAAACCTAACAAGTAAAGACTATGTGTGGAACCAGAAGCTTGATTATGAAAGTGTCCTCTTCAGATGTCGATCGTGCTTTGAGACGGGGCATCTAGCCAAAAATTGCCCAAAATCCTCTGAGAAAAATTTTGCTAGAAAAAACCACCACAGATCTACATGGTGGGAAGGAGCACAAAAAGAACACTACACTGTCATCAAAGAAGAAGAATATTCTAGAGAAAATGAGTCACAAGAAATCAAGGAAGAAGGAAACAACTCTCAAAACAAGCAAGGAGAAAGCCCGCCCCAACAAATCAACAGTTATGAGGATTTGAATACCGCGGAAAATAAATCTTCATTTATCAGCAAAGCAGATCTCCTAAACCAAACTTCTTCTCCGGCTATTTTCAAAAGAACGAACACAATAGATTGCGAAGCTAAGACACCAATGTCCCAAGAACCAGAAGAGATGAAGGAGATGCAAGACAAAGGAAGTTGGAAGACCGTAGAGAAAAGAAAGAAAGCTACAACACCAATCTCGCCAAGAAAGACGAGGAGCCAGACAAGTAAAAATTAAGAAAATTGTAGGTCCGATAGACCAATATGGTCTCAGTGGACGTTAACCATCATCATCATCATCATCAACATATCTCTTTCTCACACCCAGCTTAGTGAAAATTTCTTAATTGCCTTTCACTGGTTGAACACACCTCATAATCACAATTTCAGATTTGTTCCATGAGATATTTAAATGGCCCTGTAATTTCAGTAACTCAACTGAATATTCACTCAACCTGTAGCCACAGACTCCATTGCCCAATGGACTAATACTGCCTGAGAACTTACACCTTAGATGCAGAAGACATCCCTCAACCAAAAACATAAAACAAAACCCTGAACATCATAGCTAGCCTAAAATACTACCAAAACAGAGGCAAATCATAAAGAGAGAGCCCTCTCTGATTACAGTTTGGCTAGAAACTGTAATCCAAAGATTGGTTAGTGGTTACCCCGGCCGTATTCCATTGGGAGTCAAAGGGAACAACCTGGGTGTTAACATAATTGGCGACTCCACTAGGGACCATCTTATTTTTCAACTGTTGTCTGCAAGGAAAATTTTAAGGATGGAAATTTTTCTTGAAGTTTAAAAACATTGGCGAATCTCACTAATCTGTAATATGCAAACTATAAAAATTTTATTGATGTATTTGTAAAACCATTCAAATTTTTAATGATTTTATATATAGCCTCTATATAATTTTGGCGATTTTTAAGGTAAAATAATTTTATATTCTAAAATTTGGGCGAATCGTCTTTTATAAAATTGGAAATTGGCGAATCTTTTTTGTGGAAAAATCATGGAAAATTAGCCCACTGGGCGAACATTAGCCCCTAAAATTTTCCATGGTTGTCTGTCTATAGACAGTGGTTCTAAAAGTTTGAGCAGTCCCTTGAAACAGTTCTAAAAGTATCCTAAAATATCAAAAAAAAAGTTCAGAAGCTGGCTCCTAAAAGGGAAACTAGACACACTAGGGCAAACCGTGACCCCAATCCACCAGCTATTTTTGAAAATCCTAATACAATCCCCAAGATCATTAGGAAGCAGCGGGAATAGGAGACCCTTGCTGACTCAAGTCCTGAGACAGCTCATCCAAACCCTGTTCCAACTCCAATCAAGGTTCTATTTCGGTCTACCTTTGGTTCCCCCAGTTCACCATCCACATCTCAAAGCCCTCCTTTCACACCTCCATCCACTGCACAAATTCCCTTGACCAACACTCTAGTTTCCACCTTTCCCACCACCCCTGTCGTACCAGTCATTCATGCTATCCCAGTTATCCCTGTCAACCCAATAAATCCTGCAAATATGGCTAATAGATATGCACCCCTGCAGTTACCTGCCAATGCTCCAGCTCTACCTCAGGACTATCAATCCAAGATTTCATATTTTGACTCCACTGGCCCTTTCACAGCAATTTAGCATGCCAGAAGGATGCAAGACCACTTTGAGAACTATGAAATAGATGATGACAGTGTGAGAATGAGAGTCTTTGTTCAGAGCCTTACAGGGGATGTAAGAACTTGGTTTAGATCACTGGCTGCAAATACCATCACAACTCCTGATGACCTTTATCAAGCTTTTACTAATAGATGGGAGAAGAAGAAAGATCCCCTGCACATACTTGGTGAATATGACACAATCAGACGAGGTCCTCAAGAGACCGTGTTGGAGTATTGTGCAAGATTTAATAATGTATATAATGCGATACCACAGAATTTAAGACCTCCCCCTGACTTAGCCTTGTACAAATTTCCGGATGGTTTTGACCCTGATATGGCATATCAATTAAAAGAAAGGGCGCCTGAAACCCTTGAAGAAGCCCAAAAGGTTGCTGTCACAGTAGAGGCTAACCTGATTGCCAAAAGAAACAGGGCAAGATTGGAAAAGAGAACCACCTTCAAAGAAGAACCCTCAGCCTTTGATCAAAAATTGGATGCAATACTCACTGGTATGAAGAGATTGGGTGATAGAGTAGAATCAGTTGAGAGAAAGTCTTCATGTGAAGCACCACAAAATAACCCAATCAGGAATCCAAATTTTAGGAGAAATCAAAACCCAAACACTGGAAAAACCGGTTCTGACCCAGACATAAGGCCTCCTTTCCAGGAAAACTATACTGAGGCATCCACTTCCAATGAGCAAACAGATGACACCCACATTAACCTAATGGGCCTAAATGACGAGCAACAAGTATTCTTGAGTCAAGAGGATCATAAAGATGATGACATTCAACAATTCCAAACCAGGTCAGGTGAGTCATTTGACTTTAAACAAGGATATGATACAGCTGTTTATGAAGTTCATAAACAATATAAGCTAAGAAGCAGAACTATAAATGTGACACAACCTGACAAGACAAAGGACACAACACAGCCTAAGAAAGCTATTATCACAGAACCAAGTGACAAAACTGGTCCAATTACAGATGAGGTAACAGTTGAGGAAATAGCTGAAACTTCTCCCTCAAAACAGCAACCAGTAGAGTCATCACCCTTGCAGCCCAATCCAACTAACACTCCTCAAGAGATGAGTAAGAAGGATAAGCCTCAAGATCAAGATAAGAAACAAGAATAAGACCTAGTGAATAAGGAAAAGACTGTCATCCACAACCCTAAAATCCAATCTGAAAAACCCTTTGACTTAGAAGCTGAAATTGGCAAACTAAAAGTAGCTATTCCTCTTTCAGAACTAGCCAAGCATGACATTTATAGACAAAAAATCAAGAAGTCTCTTCAAATTACTCATAATAAAGATAATGTCAATGTGTTGGATGACACCCCAGAATTACTGTTCGGTCCAGAAGTTGATGGAAAAACAACAGTCACAGGTGTCTTACCTTTCTATGTCAGCCTGCATGTTCATGACAAGATACTACACAATGCAATGTTTGACTCAGGTGCCTCTCACAACTTGATGCCTAAATCAGTCATGGAAAGATTGAATCTAGATATTACAAGACCATACAAGGACTTATTCTCATTTGACTCCAGCCAAGTTAAGTGTTTAGGTCTGATAAAAGATCTATGTGTGTCCCTAGTTCAATATCCCAATAAAACAATCCTCATGGATGTTGTGGTTGCTGATATCCCACCCAAATATGGGATGCTGTTATCAAGGTCATGGGGAGCTAAACTCCAAGGTTCCCTACAACTAGACATGTCATATGCAACCATCTCAGTCTTTGGTCAACCCAAGAGGTTATATAGAGAGTCACTTATGAAATACATGGTCAGCAGTGAAGAAAAACCTCAAAACTTTCCCATATATGTTGTCCATTCCAATATAGATTCATATATTCTCTTCAATGATAATTCAGGTCTTACAAATGATGAAGAAACCAAAACACTTGAACAAGATCAGGACATCAATGAACAAGCTGCTGCTCTAGAAATCAAGCTAATTCAATCAAGTGATCAGACTATCCTAGAAGACAAACCAGGTGAAAAACTAGAGCTTCAACTCACTATCCCAGATCACAGAGAAGTTATCAAATCTCCCCTAGAAAAAGAGAACCTATGGTTTCTAGAATTTGATGGGTCAGTTAACAAATTAGGGGCAGGAGCTGGGGTTTGGGTACATAACCAGCAGAACAATCATGCAGAAGGACGAGCCTATAGACTAAATTTCAGATGCACTAATAACATGGCAGAATATGAAGCTCTCTTGCTAGGCCTTAAGCTAGTAAAATCCTTACAAGCCATAAAAGTTTCAATTATGGGAGATTCAGACTTGATTATCCAACAGGTAAAGGGAAATTTTGTTACTAATGATAAAAGACTGAGATCTTATAGATCTGCTGCTACTGAACTACTACAGTCCTTCACTGAATTTCAAATTACTGAGATTCCCAGGACCCATAACCTGCATGCTCATAGCTTGGCCACATTTGCAAGCACCTGCAAGCTACCTTTTGAGCCCCATAATTGCTTTACAGCTGAGGTAAAGCACAGACCTTCGGTCCCAAACAATGTCAAAGACTAGCAAGTATTTGAAGATGATGCACAGATAAATAATTTCCTGACCCTGCAACAAGAATTTGCAGGACTAAATATTGACATCGAGAGAGCAAGTCAATCACAAATACTCGAGAGAGCAAGTCAATCACAAATACTCGAGAGAGCAAGTCAATCACAAATACTTGAAAGAGAAAGTCAATCACAAATACAGAGTAAACAAAATAACAAGCCAATATCACCTAAGACAGCTCACCAAATCCTACATCCAACAATTTTCAACAAAGACAATATACAAAAAATTCAACAAATCAGTTGTGAAGAAGTGGCTGAGGCTGAGGCTGAAGTAATACAATTGAAAGACAATTTTCTTCCAACAGGCCTAACTCCGCTAGAGGATATTTTTGATTCAAATGATGTCCCTAGAAAACCCAAAATGCAGCCCCTTAACTCTGCCATTGAAGAATGCAACATTGGAACCATGGAAAAGCCCAAGATAATAAAATTGTCTGCATCCCTACCTCCTGATCAGAAGCCCAAATACATTGATCTTTTCAAAGAGTTCCAGGATGTCTTTGCATGGAGTTATGAGGACTTAAAATCCTATGACACCTCCGTTATCCAACACGCAATCCCTCTCAAGCCAAATCAAAAGCCATTCAAGCAAAAATTGAGAAGAATAAACCCCATGCTTCTCCCTGCAATTGAGAAAGAGGTACAAAAAATGTTTAAAGCTGGTATCATAGCACCAATCAGGTTTTTTGATTGGATCTCAAATTTAGTGCCCACAAGAAAGAAAACTGGTGAAATAAGACTCTGTGTCGATCTTAGAAACCTAAACCAAGTATCCCTCAAAGACAACTATCCCCTACCTAAGATTGATCACATTCTCCAAAGAGTGGTAGGAGCATCAAGGATCTCATTACTGGATGGATTCTCAGGATTTAATCAAATCCTAGTGCACCCTGATGATCAAGACAAAACAACATTCACAACCCCATGGGGAACTTTCAAATATGTAAAAATGCCTTTTGGATTGAAAAATGCGGGGGCAACATTTCAAAGAGCAATGGATATTGCTTTTGCCAAAGAGATTCATGACTTCCTTGTCATTTATTTGGATGACCTCACACCTTTCGCAAAATCAGACCAAGAACATTTGAAACATTTGAGACAGATCTTCCTAACATGTAGGAAATATGGAATTTCCTTGAACCCAAAGAAGTCTATATTTGGTTTGGAAGAAGGAAAGCTCTTAGGACATATCATTTCGAAGGATGGCATCAGAATTGACCCGGACAGGATACAAGCTATCTTACAAATGCCCCACCCAAGAAACATCAAAGAATTGCAAGCCTTCTTAGGGAAGATTAATTTCTTAAGAAGGTTTATCCCAAACTTAGCAGAATTGATTAGATTACTGAATAACATGCTAAAGGACTCAAAAGTTAAATGGACAGTTGAAGCAAATCAAGCCTTTGAAGGCATAAAATTGGCCCTTACCCAAACCCCAGTTTTAACAAATCCTCAATTTGACAGGGAATTTATCATTTTCTCTTTTGCCTCCCAGCATACTATTGCTGCTGTTTTATTACAAAAAGATGACCAAGGAAATGAGAAACCCATTGCTTTCTTTAGCAGAGCTCTTAGAGATGCACCTCTGAAATATCAAATCATGGAGAAACAAGCTTATGCTTTGGTCAAGGCCATTAAAGACTTTAGGATTTACATCCTTTATTCCCATGTTATAGCTTATGTGCCAAGTCCCATTGTTAAAGACATTCTCACTCAAGAAAACTTGGAAGGTAGAAGAGGAAAATGGATTGCCAACATCTTGGAATTTGATATTGAGATAAAACCAACAAAACTAATAAAAGGGCAAGGCTTGGCCAAACTAATGACAGAAGCAAACTTCCAAGCCCTAGACATAAACCAGCTGGACAATGAACCGGAGCTGGCGACTCCAAAGATCAATGTAGCCTTTGAACAATCCCCTTGGTACTCTGATATATGTTATGTGTTACAAAACCTGTGTGCTCCACCAGGATTGTCCAGAACTAAGTGTAGGTTCCTAAAAATGAAAGCTTCAAGATTTTGTGTCATGGAAGGCAATTTGCTTTGGAAAAACCATGAAGGTATACTGTTAAACTGCCTGATTGAAAATGAAGCTAACAATATCACCAAAGAATTTCATACAGGTGACTGTGGTGGACACTTGTATTGGAAGTCCACTGTGGATAAGATTTTGAGGGCTGGTTATTACTGGCCCACTGTTTTCTCTGATGTCAGGAAATTCACCACCTCTTGTCACAACTGTCAAGTGTTTGAGGGAAAGAGAAAGTTACTGCCACTTCCTTTGAGGCCTATTGCAACAGAGAGACCTTTTCAACAATGGGGCTTGGATTTCATTGGGGAAATTCACCCTTCATCTTCAGGCCAACATAGATGGATTCTAACAGCTACAGACTACTTTACTAAATGGATTGAAGCTGTTCCATGCAGACAAGCAAATGATTCCACTATCATTCAGTTCCTTGAGACCAATATTCTTTCTAGATTTGGTTGTCCTGATAAAATAATAACAGACAATGCTGCTGCCTTCAGATCTAAGAAGATGGTGAATTTCTGCCACAAATTTCACATTACCTTGGGCCATTCTACTGCATATTATCCCCAAGGAAATGGCCTTGCTGAATCATCAAACAAAAGCCTTGTGAACATCATAAAGAAGGTATTGGAAGAAAATAAGAAGAATTGGCATAAGAAGCTTGTGAGTGCCTTATGGGCAGATAGACTAACAACCAAAAGATCAATTGGGATCAGCCCATATGAGTTAGTTTATGGATTAAAAGCCAAATTCCCTTCATCACTGGCAATCCCTGTCATGAAATTACTTCAAGAGAGTCAAGCTGAGCCAAATGATATGCAAAGAAGGATAAATCAAGTAATATGTTTGCAGCAAACTAGAGACCAAGTTTACAGCAGAGTTCAAGTTTTACAAGAAAAGTTAAAGAAAGCCTTTGACAGAAGGACCAAGGCAGAAGATTTTAATGTTGGAGACAAAGTCCTCAAGTGGGACTCAAGAAGAGAAGATAAGGGAAAACATGGAAAATTTGATTCCCTTTGGAGAGGACCATTTGCTGTTCAGGCAGTACAAGGAAACAATACTTATTTCCTTAAAAGTCTTAAAGAAACTGATTTGGATGAAGGTCCTGTGAATGGCAGGATGTTGAAGCACTATTTTGACTACTACCCATAGGTGCAGCCTGAGTTTCCCTTGTACATATTCAGGTGTATATATTACTTTCTGTTAAAATGTAAAAATGTAGTTTCTCAAGTTTTATTAGTTATCAGCAAAGGGAAAATGAGTTCAGAGATCTACCTAGATGGGAATAATACAATTTGGCATGTCAAAGCAGCATACTTCAGGATTTAGTAAAAGCAGTCAAGGGCCCAGGCATTCTGACCTGCTGTTCTTGGCTTTTCGAATGGAAAAGCCATCCCCATGTGGAGCCACTGTTAGCTACCTATATCAATAGGTTTCATATTTCATGATTGGCAAAGAAAGTTCCAAATATGCTCTGCTTTGGTGATACAAAGATCCCATATTTCCAAAAAGAGACAAGGTGTGTATATAGCTTTATGGTGACTAAGTTTTGATGGATGGTCCAAAAGCCTAATCTGGATCAGGCCATGTTTCAATTTTTCTGTCATAGAATAGAGAAAGAAGTCTGTCCAGACTCCAAACTGTTTAATCTTGGCAGACCATTAGCTTAGGTAGAGAAGTAAGGTTCCCAACTGCTTAATCTGGGACCTTGGAAGCAATAAGGGTAGTTCTAGATAGAAAATCAAAAGGAAAAATCCAAAGAAAAGAAAAGGCACATAAGGGTCTGCAAGTCTAAGTGCACCCTCTATGAAGAAACAAAAAATGCTAGGCAAATAGATGGGTAGGCAGATGGGGTTGCAGAAATGTCATTCTTTTCAATTCAATGTGTGCTGACCTATTCACAAAGGAATATCAATGGATTGAGAAGGTCTTCTTCTCCATCATGTTGCAGCAAAATAAAGAAGCATGACTAACTTCCTTTTCCCCTTTTTCACCTTCATTACTAACATCCCTTCATCAGTTGTGTTCATGAAAGAATTTGAGGTTTTATGCTGGTTCTTATTCCTTTGAAAGCCACATTTCTTGTCTAAAAATCTTTTTATTTTGATCTACTCCCTAAGCTAAGTTATCTTCACATAAACTTAGTGATTTCACTCCTCATTCACCTTTTCCATCCATATTAACCCCTAACTTCTATTATCTAAATCCCCTATGTTACCCTTTCCCTACTATTATAACACTATGGTGTATAAACCCCAAGCATTGTATAAATATCCCTCCCCTTGGCATTATAGCCCTATGTTCACTATCAGGGATTAAATTGACATCTGGTCAGTTTAAGAGCCCTAAGACTTACCCCTCTTCCCCCTTCAGAAGTCATTTAACCCACTAAACCCTTCATTTGCCAAGAAACCTTGTGATAAACCCCTTCTTGCCCCTAACCCGCTTCATTTGCAAAATACATACAAAAAACCCATTTTTTCCATTTACCCTAAGTCTTAAGCGCTATCCGCATTTTTATAAAAACATTGAAAAACCCATGTAAATTGCCCAAAATCCTAAGGTTCCCGCCGGGCGCAAATCTCAAAAGAATTATTATTTTAGTCCCGCCCCCCATCCGTATCGTCCGGCCACCTCAACGACTCGTCGACCGTCGGATCGGGCCCTTTTCATCCGACGGCCCTCGTGCATTTCGGACCGGCCCCGACGTCCGAAAGATACCGTCTGAAATTTGTCAGAGGGTGACGTCAGGCCTCTACCACGCGTCACCCCCACATCGTGTCGGAGGCCCCTCTGACAATTCTGCTTCCGTATGGAAGGCGGTACGATATGAAACCACTAACCACTTCCAGTTTCGGTGAACCCGCCTGCCAGCGTCACCGCCAGCATCATCACCGCGTCGGCACCCCCGTCCGCCTGTGCTCCACCTGTCTGCCACCTCACCATCCCTGTGGAGCTCTCTCATGCCGCCACGTCACCCGATGACGTCATGCTGACATCATCCGACCTTGACCCCACCTGATGACGTCATGCTGACGTCATCCAAAAAAAGCACCAATGTTCCAAAAAATCCATATTTTGGCCAAAATTTCGCGTTTTTTGCACTTTTTGCAAAAACTGCTGTCGTTTTCTCTGCATGTTTTTCACGTCCATACTCACGCCAACCTGCTGAATTCGGCCTGGAGACCGCTGGCGCGCCATTTCCACCTGCATTCGTGACCATTGTTGACAGTTGCCAGGTATTTATCCCTGTAAATCCCTCCTGCGCCTCGTTTTGTCTGTGAATCGCCAAAACTAGCTTAAAACAGTGAAAAAACACATAATTCACCGGCGAATCCCCTGTGCCTAGTCCCCATTTGCACTGTAAGGTCGAAATTCACCAGCTGAGCTTTATATTACCAGTGTTTTCATAAAATTTACATTCAGTTCGCGCAATCGTGGACTGGTAGCCTAAACTACACCAATTTGCTGTGAAAGAGAGTCTAAAGCCAGGCATTTGTCTTATCCATACTTTGAGCAGTATTTCAATTGCTGTAATTAACCATTTATTCTCTGTCCATCAGTAATTCACCTTTCTTTCTAAAGAAAAACTCTTTGGTGTCGCTCTGCACAGTAACACCAGTTTATCAACAAACAGAAATCCTAAAGGTGACCATGGAGCCTCCAGTAGCACCTGTAGCCTTGAATGTTACCCCTTTAAATGCCCCTCAGAGAGAATTGGACTGGCAACCTCTAGCAGACCTGGATTATCAAATGACAGAGGAAATGCTGATGAAGACCAAGTTCCACATCCACCTGCTAAATGAATTGAAGGCTAAACATGAGAGTGGAAGAGATGTATTGGGCATATGGGACTCTTCTCTCCCTATCTTCAAACTCCCTCAGGTCAACCAGTTTCCTCATTTAATCCATCTATGTGCCGAATGCTATGACCCTACTCAGAGGGCTGTGCTTGACCCTTCAGGCTCAGTTGTTTTCTTTATCACCCCTGAAGCTATCAAAGAGATGCTGAACTTCAAGACTTAGAAGAAATTAGTTCCTTTATCACTAATGGATTTGATAAATCAAGGAGCTAGATTGACAGATGCTCAGGTCACCAAACTCAACCAGCTGTACATTGGCTCTGACTCTGTGAAGTATCCTCCTATTAACCAAGTATACCTCAACCAATTGGGCAGAGATCTTGCAGACATGATTAGTCCCATTTTGGGCTATAATTCAATTGAATTTGTTGATGAAACTGTGCTGGTGATCATGCTCATGTTCGCTCCAGGCAAGTCTCTAATCTGCTATGACTATGCCACCTACATCTCTGATAAGATACATGAGCAGTTCATGAACTTGGCAAGAGAAAAGGTGTTAAGATACACCTCTTACATCTACCACCTAATCCTATATTATCAACATGAAAAGTTTTCTTTTGCTGTGAAAAGAGTGGATGCCCAAGGCAATCCTAGATCAGTGGTCTATTGGTCCTCTGTCTTCCACTGCAGACCTGATTCTCCATATACCTACTGTGAGTTCATAGATCTCTTCATCCACCCAACCATGTCCCTAATGATGAGCTCACCTCCTCCAAGACTAACTGATGAGATGCAAAGGATACTTCAGTTGTCTAAATCTTACAGCATTGGGGACTGGTACTTCTACCAGAACCACACAGTTATAAGGATATATGGGTGTGAGTTGCCCCCATACAGATTGCCCAAATATGTGCCCATGAGATTGTTTGCCCTGGAATACTTCAGGCAATTTGGGAATGCTGATGTGCTACACTTTTCAAGTAGAGGCAAGAAAGCACAGCTCAAGGTCAGGAACCAATTAGGCCACTTTATCTACAACAAAAGGGAGGAAGGTTGGAAAGAGGCGTATAGCATGTTAGAATCCCTTGGCCTAAAAACCAGTTTCCTTTGGAAACCTTATGACCCCAATCATTTCATAAGCCTAAGAAGGGTCAAATATAGGCTGGCTAGTTATGACCATGTAAGACTTCCTCATATAGAAAAGTATGCAAATCAAACAAAGTGGAGGAGAGGAACCTTAGAGGAGCCTATCACACAAGAAGAGTTAAATCAAAGAGCACTAAGAAATCTGAAAAAGGTGGCTGACCTAGAGCTTTGTGCACAGGTGTTCACTCTTCCAAGCACTCAAGTGGGAGCAGCTGCATCTTCCTCCACAGTAAATCAGCAAGCAGCCAAAGCCACTGAGCAAACCTCTACCAAAGGCAAGGAAAAGGAAATGGAACCAGAACAGCCACCTCATGAGGAGGTACAGTAGCAACAACAATAGGCACAACAGCCACAAGAGGGGCAGCAAGAGAAAGAGCAGCCACTGCAGCAAGAAAAGGCAGCCGAGGCCCCAATTTTAACTGAGCAACAGCCACCACAAATTGTGCCTCCTAGGCAGGAAACAACGGCTGAAGCCTCAATCCTCCAAACCCCACAAAAGGAGGATATAAGTAGAAAGAGGGATAGAGAGACTCCCCTCACAACGACAAAAACTCAAGGGGTGAAAAGACACAGAATGAATCCCCTTTCAGAAGAGGAAATGCCTATGGGCAATCTTTGGGCATGGGCCCGCCAAGCATGGAGGCCTCAGCAAGTTCCTTCTAGCAGGAACAAGAGAGGATAGTGGGAGGAGAAGTTAGCTCCTCAAGTCAGCAGAGAGAAGGTGAACTGAGCATCAAACAATAGTTCATTGACATAAAGAGGAGGAATGAGCCAATAAAAATACAGCTATATAATCATTTGTTGAAAATGGCTCCCACTAACCAGCAAAGACTGATGTCTGCATATGATGTTAATGAAGGCAAAATGATCATGAGTCATTTCATGCCAACTGCATTGCAACCACAGTCCCCTTCAGACTACTTGAGGACCAATCTTGAGGTCCTTGCCAAGGACATCCACCCAATGGACAAAATCGAATTGCATAAACAAACGGGTGAGATGGTGTATGCCTCCTTGGTAGATAAGACATTGGATAATTATAGGCTAGAAAATAGCCTAAATAATATAGCTGCCCAACTTGAGTTGGAGAGAGCATCCTCTCAAGCAAAGGACAACAGGATCAGGGCCTTAGAAGATATAATCATAGAGATTGGGCATGATCCCAAGGACATCAAGGGCATACAAGAAATATTGAAATTGAGGGATGCAGACATGGCAGCTTTGAGGAAAAAGATCAAAATCCCAGCAACTATTCACCCTCAAACAGAAGAAGTTGCCCAGCTGAGACATGATCAAGATGCGACAGCTTTGCTGGTGTCTTTATACAAACAACTGATCCAGACTCAAGAGAAGTTGGGAGAATCAGAGGCTGCATAGGCAGCATTACAAGCATCATTACAGCAAAAGGAAGGAGGTCAATCATCTCAGCCTCCTCCAGAAATAATTAACCTTGAGGAAGCTCCTCCAACTACTGCTCCCCTCACTCAACAAACAGAACAGGCAGCACTTTCTACCTCAGCACCACCACCAACAACAGAGCAGGCCCCAAGCCTGGACATGCAAAAGCTGAGAAATGAGATTCAGGCCCTGGAAGCCCAAATGACAGAATTAAATGAGGCCAGGGAGAATTTAGCCAAGGTAAATGAAAGATATGATAAATCCAAGCAGACTGTGGCAGAAAAGGGCAGGGAAATAAAAGCCCTCAAAGACAGGATAAAGGAGCTGGAGAAGGAGCTCAAACTGGATAAAGTAGTGGCCGAGCTCAATACAGTGCTATGTGCCAATATTGGCCAATCCATCACTGATCAATGGTAGTATATTGAGACAATTCATGAACAGTTGGAGCTCATTGCAAAAGCACAGAGGGAAATTCAGAGATCAAGGGCCTCTCTAGGCAATATGCCTGAGGTTGCCAATAGAATGATCAATGTGCTTAATAATAGAACAAGTGCTCAGTTAGCAACTATGGGAATCTCCAACAGGACTGAGACTATTTTTTTAATAAAGAGGGTCCTGACACTAAGAAACCTGGTGCAGACACTAGAAAGAAGGACCCAGGACATGCAGACAAAGGTCAATAGATTCATGGACACGTTTGTGGCACTGCAAAACAGAGGTCTCCCTGGCTTACTGAACAGCGCCGGAAGGCTACTTACACATGAGCAGTATGCCAAGAGGGTCAACACATTCGCCACAAATCAGATCACTGAAAGGCCCAGCACCTCAGAGGAAACAGGGCTAGCTACAGGACAAAGTCTCTACAACAGGATAGAAAACTTATTTTTTATCATGGATGAGATCAAACATCTGTTTGAAGTGCCTCCAAACTTCTACAAATATACCGAGGCAGATGAGACTTTGGATGCAATTCTAAGACATCAATTGCCCACACAGGAATGGTGGACTAAGGCAATACAGATGATATTATAAACCAGAGCCTGTAAATCAAATTTTCATTTAATTTCATAGGTGATCATGCACAGGAAAATCTGATAACACCAGCAGGTATGAAAAGGAAAAGGCTGGGCCAACTCAGCAGAACTAATCGGCCAATAAAGCAAGATTGACAGCTACAGATGACAGGGCCAAAAAACTACAGCACGACAGCCATAAAGGCACTTTTTCCAGAGTTAAAGCAGAACGTTCAGACCGACTCAGTGGCCTCCAAAGGTCAAAATATCTTCTGACATACATAAAAAGCACTTATTTTTTATTAAATGATGTAATAACTTTCTTATCTACTATCTTGAAAAGTGGGTGAACGTATTCATTTCTAGAATGACTCAAGACCCCAGATATTTTGTATGACCAATTGTATATATTCCCCCCTCGCATAATCTTGGAGGGGTTGTTGTTGATCTCTCTTCAAGAGTTTCTGATGATGTAAATTTTCCAGACTATTAATACAAAAGCTGATGGAATTTCCAAATCTCTGCGTTATCTGAGTCATTGTGGTGTTTTGCTGAATGTTACAGGATTCCTGCGTGTTTCATGAATCAATAAGTTTTCTTCAAACTCTTAGTTATGTGTTTTGTCATCTTCTCATAGCTCATTCATGTTCTGTGTTTCACAGTTAATGGCAAAGAAAAAGAATAGTTCTAGGATTTAATCACAGATTACTCTAGACTCAATCTATGCTATTACAAATGTTTTCTTCAGTTACAGTTATAAAGGTGTAATTCTTAATTGCTGCACTTTCAAACTATATACTTTCACAGTGATTGTTGTTTCAGGAATTCAAGTTTGCTCCTGTGCAACATATCTCTTTCTCACACCCAGCTTAGTGAAAATTTCTTAATTGCCTTTCACTGGTTGAACACACCTCATAATCACAATTTCAGATTTGTTCCATGGGATATTTAAATGGCCCTGTAATTTCAGTAACTCAACTCAATATTCAGTCAACCTGTAGCCACAGACTCCATTGCCCAATGGTCTAATACTGCCTGAGAACTTACACCTTAGATGCAGAAGACATCCCTCAACCAAAAAAATAAAACAAAACCCTGAACATCATAGCTAGCCTAAAATACTACCAAAACAGAGGCAAATCATAAAGAGAGAGCCCTCTCTGATTACAGTTTGGCTAGAAACTGTAATCCAAAGATTGGTTAGTGGTTACCCCGGCCGTATTCCCTTGGGAGTCAAAGGGAACAACCTGGGTGTTAACAGAACGTACTCCCTTGAGTTGGTGCCTTGTGTGAGGGTTGGGGCTGACTAGTGTGGAACGTAGTGGTCATCGAGAGTTGAGCTAGTGTGGAACGTACTCCCTTGAGTTGGTGCCTTGTGTGAGGGCAGGCACTGACTAGTGTGGAACGTAGTGGTCATCGAGAGTTTATGGCTCTTACAGAGCCAATTGATCAATGTTGGCTACAACAACAAAGTATGTTTAGAAAACTAGTGTGGAACGTAGTGGTCATCGAGATATGATCAATGTTGGCTACAACATCGAAGTATGTTTAGAAAACTAGTGTGGAACATAGTGGTCATCAAGATATGTTTCTAAAACTAGTGTGGAACGCAGATGGTCATTAAGAGAGTTGATGGCTCTTAAAGAGCCAATTGATCAATGTTGGCTACAACACCGAAGTATGTTTAGAAAACTAGTGTGGAACATAGTGGTCATCGAGATATGTTTAAAAAACTAGTGTGGAACATAGATGGTCATCGAGAGTTGATGGCTCTTAAAGAGCCAACTGATCAATGTTGACTACAACAACGAAGTATGTTTAGAAAAATTGTAATTGATCAATATGTTGGCTACAACTCTTAAAGACAACTGATAAATGTTGGCTACAACTCTTAAAGACAACTGATCAATGTTGGCTACAACACCGAAGTAGACAATTGATCAATGTTGGCTACAACACCGAAGTAGACAACTGATCAATGTTGGCTACAACACCGTAGTATGTTTAGAAAAATTGTAACTGATCAATATGTTGTCTACAACTCTTAAAGAGCCAACTAATCAATGTTGGCTACACAACCGAAGTATTTTTAGAAAAATTGTAACTGATCAATGCTGGCTACAACACTGAAGCATGTTTAGAAAAATTGTTTTTAACTGATCAATGTTGGCTACAACACCGAAGTATGTTTAGAAAAAATGTTTTGTTTAGAAAAGAATGTTTTTGTTCATGCATGTTTAGAAGAATTGTAGCAAGCTTTGTTCCCGCATGTTTAGAAGAATTGTAGCAAGCCATAATTCTTGACACTGACTGGTGTGGAATATATTGGTCATTGAGAGTTGATTGGTCAATGTTGGCTACAACACCATCCATTTAAGTTTTTGTTCTTGCATGTTTAGAAGAATTGTAGCAAGCCATAATTCTTGATAGGAAGATAAGGACTTCATGCAGAGGTAAGGTGGAGTACCTTGATTGGAGCTCAAAGTAAATGATATTTTTCCTCACTTTTTCACTGATTGAAGATATAATTTTGGAGGTCCAAAAGTTCCTAGTGGGGAGGTATGATCTAGAGATAAAAAATAGGCTCAAAATTGAAAGTGCTCAAAATCTCCTGAAACCAATGTCAAGTCATAGTGTTCGTTGTCCTGATTCTAACGATGCTTGAATTGCCTCAATCTGATGTTGCTATGGCATTTTGAAGTTTTTTACCAGCAACTCAAAAGTCAACAGATGGGTTGACTGGGCTACTGACTGGGTAGTCCTTACCACTGATGTCATTAGTTGACTGTGTAGGGAGTGGATGATAGGGGATAAATATGGTATTAACACGTGGCATCACCGTACGGGTGCAGGTGGTGCATTTTGGTTGGTTAGTATGATTTTAGTTGGCCCAATAAGAGGCTACAACATGGCCCAATTGGAGAGCACCACACAAACCTCTATGATTGGTCAAAATTTTTATAATGGGCCCAAGGGCCTCAATAAGGTTTGACCCCTATACCTTCGACTTTACTGTTACACCACCGCGTTAGTTCTTGACTATAATGGGAGGCCAATTAAATTTAAAGTCAAATTTTGGTGCATTTGGGAGGAGGGATTGGGTGGTGAGCCCTGCCCCTAGTCATGATAGAACCCATATTCCCATGGCACAGGCGAAGTGGAGAGGGGCGAGTGGGAAGCTCCAACCCCTGGACCTATCAACACCCACATGGCCGAGCGGAGAGCTATGGTGGAGGGGCAAGGCACTTGGCACTGGCCTCAGGTCTTATGCGCTACCAACATGGCTACAAAGGAGGTATCCGAGAGCGGGGTTGGGTGGTTAGCCCTGGCCCTCAGCCACATCAATGCCCATGCAACCTCATCCTGGAGCAAAAGGAGCCAAAGCTGGCAGGGGTAGACAGTTGGCCTCGACCTCGACTATAATGCCACATATGACCATGCTGAGAAGAATAAGGGGGGTAGATCAGCAGGGGATTATGGTTAGCCCTGACCTCTAGCCACATGGAATAATATGACCCTAATTTGGTGTTAAGGGGTTACTGGCGAATTTAAACAAGCGAAAAAATGCACCTTTTGCAGCAGGAATCTTTCCAGCGCTAGGTGAAATTATCGCTCAACGAACTGTGTAAAGGGTGAAATCGACATGCATTTAGAAAGTTTTGCCAATTTGCAGGACAGATAATAGATCTTGTCTTGGAGAAGAAAATATTTCTCTTTTTTAACCTTTTTGATCTCAAGAAGAGCCTAGATAGGGGTTTTTGAGTGTCCTAGACTCAAAGGCATCCTTAATTTTGATTTTAGCATTGTATGCTGGACTTTTTGAAGAGTCAAGTCCTTTAGTGCCAAAGATAGTTAGAGTTTTGCAACAAGTTGAAGGCATGTTTGAGCGCTTTCTAGTTTCATCTGCAACAACTATTACTTTAATAGAGTAGCTATTTTTAGTCTTTTCTCAATGGGATCATGAGAGAATCTCTTTTCAACACTTCATTGTGGAGTTGTTGCATGTCTTTATGCTTTGATTTCAGGTGGAGTACAAGGACCTATTATGAGAGTGTCCTTCTTCTGTTGGCCATCATGACTTGCTGTAGGGAGTCATATTTTTGGGAGAGAATTCTTTTTAGGAGAATTTTTTTTGGTAGGAGAAACAAGCCACTCTTGAGTCAACAATTTGTGATGTACTCATTTATTGCTTAAATTAATATAACATGCCTAGTTATTGGAGCAGGGCCTGGGGACGTATCCTAGGAGAGTTGAACTTTGTTATCGAATTATGGTTCCTTCTCGTCATGTTTATCATATTAAGTTGCATATGAATTTGTTTCTCTTTTAAGTTCATGTGAAAACATAACTCACCATATTTGAAGACGTTGTGAAACTTATGTTACCGTTAAAGACCCATTTTTTAACTTGTAAAGTGTCAGAGGATGATCGTAGGAGTTTTCCTCCATTTTTAGATCATAAATTCAACTAGAAAAATGAAAGACATGCCCATTTGTCTTTTGGGCATATTTGCAAGAAAGAAAATGAAAAAACTTAATGGAAAGTATGGGTTGCGTTGTCAAGGTGGGTTGGTCCGCGTAGCCCACCTAGAAGGGACAAAACTATTGTGATCGAGTAGGAAGGATGGGAAATCATACATGCATGCCCATATGCAACCAATAATACAATTGTAGCAGGGAAAAGGGAGGTAAAGAGGCTCCTAATAAGATTCATTCTTTCATAGAGAGGTAAGAACTCTCTAATGGTATTCTCACACACTAAGGGGGAGAGGATTCAATTCTTCCATTCATGAAGGATAAGAGTCAGCTAGGGGAAAAGAAAGAAAGAAATTACTTATGAAGAGGAAACTCGACAGGCAGGGAGAATTCAGATTGAAAACAAACCAACTAAAGAAGCCAAGAGGGTTTGCTGTTGGAGGATAGAGAGTAGTGGATTTCCAAGGACTGATGGAGCCACCAAGAGTGGTTTTCCTTTGACTGAAGAACCCACTGGGAGATTTGTGGACTGGTGAAGGTACTATCCAGGAAAGAGAGATACTCAGGTACTTGGGGTGGCTGAGGAAACACCAGGTTTGGCCTTGGACTAGGAACATAGGTTCTTGTACTCTTTAAAGAAACACCTACCAAGGGTGATATTTGTGCTCCCATGGTATTTTTTTCTAGTTGAGGAACCTTCCCATGTTAAACTCTCATCCTCTTTTGGTTGCCTGAGGAATGAAGAAACCACCAAGTGTGGCTCACTTTAAGTAACCATTGGGAAGCTTGTGGTCTGAAGAACCTACTAATTTATTAGTAGCTTGCCACCTGAAGAACCTTCCCATATTTTCATATTGAGCTCTCCTCCTCTTTTGATTGAGTAGTGGTTTGTCTAGAGTGGCTGAACAAACCACCAAGAGTGGCTTTTCTTAGGACTAAAGAAACCACCAGGAAATTTTTGGTTTCAAGAACCTACTAATTATCAATAGCTTTCCACTAGAGAACCTTCCCATGTTATAATAAGATTACTCTCCTGATTTAGAGATGTGATTCTTTGTGGAACAAGGGACCCTTGCAATAAAAGCTGTCAGTGTTAAAGTTACTAAGATTGAGTAGTGGTTTGCTTAAGATTGAGGAATATGACTGCGAGGATTGTGGTCTGAAGTACCTATTGATTTATCAATAGCTTTGAAGAAACTTCACATACAAGAATGAAATTATGCCTTGGACTATAGATTTCAGTCTCTGTGTTTATCAAAGACCCTTATGTTGAAGCTAACCGAGTTCAGGCCATCTGACATGACAGTGGGAAAACTATTGAGAACAATAGAGGGAAGTAAGTCCCTGTGCATTTGGTTATAGGTAAAGGTGGTGTTGTGGCCATTTTACTTTTTATTTCTAAATTTTTTTTTCCAAAAAAGAATATATATGTGTGTTTAAAAAAGAAAAAGAAAAGAAAAGAAGCAGGAGTATGGGACTCTTTTAATTTGTAGCTGTGAATTTTTAATATATTTTTTATAAGCCTAATGTTTTAGGCTCAAGGTTTTTTGAAATATTAACATATTTCTTTAAGAAGGGTGGGCCAACCCACACACAAACCAAGTGGAGAAAGAGGCAATTAAAGGATATTCAACTCTTAAAGCGCATCATTAGCATTGATCAAAGGCACGCTTAGATAAGGTTTGACATCACAAAGTGAATGAGGCTTCTGTTAGAGGGTGGCCTCGAGGAGTGATTTTGAAAATTCAATTGTCATGGTGATCGACGGATGTGATCAACCCTCACATCACATGGAAACAAACCCATTTGCCACCCAAGGTTCGCCCGAAGGTGGTAAAAGGTTCCTGCCTATCCGAACGAACAATGACAGACGAGCATGGGCAAGTGAACAAGATATGAACCACATCACTTCCATGTCACCTTCATTCCCTCCACATCACCCTACATACTTCCACGTCTTCTAACACATTGTACTTCCATGTCATCTCTCTGTACTTCTTATCTGTATTGTCTTAATTACAATTTTCCTTCTTTTCCATCTATAAAACTCCAATTTCACTCATTTTTTCCATCCATTCATGATTTTCACTTCGAATGCTTCTTTCAAAAAAATTGATTTCACCACCAACTGCTTTCGAGTTTACTACTTATTTAAATTTTTCAAACCACGCTGTGCTTTTTAAACATAAATTTGAAAATGACTAAGAAAACCTCCTGGTCTGGTTCGTCGACGCACATACCCTTAGTGGACATGGAAAGGGACATTTTCGATTTTTTATGTTAGTTAAATTTAATGGAAGTTCATCAAAATGTCCTACTCAGTCAAGTCTGAAATTTTCCTGTAGGCGGACAAGTCTAGTTTATTTGCTGCAATAATCCCTCAAATCTACTCCTTCCCCAAGTTGATTAGTTGGCTCACCTCATCCTTGTAACCATAGAAGTTTTATGTAATGAATTCACTTGGTGAGAATATTTTTCAAGTGTCTTCCCTATTAATTCGACATGCCCTAGATTTCCCCAAATATGACAATTACACAAAATTCTATGATGGAACTCTCATGTCTGTGTATCAGACTCTGTCAACAGAGGATAAGAGTAAATTATTCCATCTTTTTTTGCCTCCAAATGTTGTTATTCCACCAAAATCTACAGAGTTTCCCATAGCTCATTTTTCTGAAAATGTCCAACCAATTTTTTCTGTAATTATGGGTGTGTTGGGAAGGGATGATACCTCAGTGGTGGATTGTCAAGGCTTAGGGCTTTTCCATCTAGTAATGTAGCATGATGTTTTGTTGGATATTCCCACTTATTGGGAACATTCCATGAACCTGTAGCTCCTTAATTTTAGCATTTATGGGTGTTTTAGGTTCCCTTTATTGATGGTTTACCTCTTGCTGTATGCTCATGTTGAACAGTTCATGGATTTGAGTTTATTAAATATTGTTGACAAAAACAAATAGAAGCAGAAAATAATAAATTGGACTGATAGAGTCAGGTGTAAGAAAAATAATGAAGGCTTATCTTACTACATTTATGCTTTTATTCAGTAGTATATAGAATAATGAATAATGTTGCTGCTCAAAGAATTTCGCCAAAGGAAAAATCCCTGTTACAGTTGAGTAAAGATTTGAAAGTTGGAGATTGGTTTTTGTTTGAAGAATATATGGAAATAAGGTTGTATGGTGTAGAGGTTCCACCTTACAAACTTCCCATCTTTGTGTCTATGAGAATTTTTGCATTAGAATTTATAAACACAGTCTAAATCTGGATCAAGTCCACTTTTTTCCTACCAGAAAAGGGGTTTTGTTTAAATTTCCAAGAATTGTAGGCCCCTTTATTATAAATAATAGATAGGCAACATAAGAGATTGAGAAAATGTTGCAAAAATGAGTTTTCAGCAGGGGGAGAAGTGGCACTAGAATCCACACCAGATTATCTCAAAAAAGAGGTTAGAAATATCATGTGACCCATATGTTCATGACTCCAAACCAGAAATTGAGAAAATGACAAATTATGGTATGGTGGAGACACAACAAGGTCTGGATGTGGAAAATACCTTGCCTTGTGAAAAGGGATTGCAAAGTATTGTTGTTGACATTATAGATCTTAATGGAGATGATTCCCAGAGCAATAAAAGGGAAAAAAATAACTAAGGAGAAACATATTTTTCTTAATTTATAGAAATGCCTTCAAGTGAGGTTCATTTTCGGTTGTAATTGGGAGGAATAAGGTATGCACCCTCATCTCCCATTCCCAATGAGGAAGAAAAATATACCTTAAATTCTTTTAAAGAAGCTTTTCAACAAATTGAAGAAAATAATAACAAGATGAAGACTAATTTCATGACTCAGTTGGAAGAACAATTTATTTTTGATTATCAAACCAAGCTTCTCTCAGCCATGGATTTGGAGAGGAACCAATTGAGGTTTTCTTTCACTCATCTTATATCCCAATGAATTTCCTCTAGTGTAGATTTCAAAACTATCAATCTATCTATTAATACTAAAGACATCCCATTACGAGATAAAATAAACCTACACAGGAAATAGGAGAATTAATATATAATGATTTCAACAAAACCTCTCTGGTAGTGAGTAAGGCAAAAACTTTACTAGGAAAAGTGATAAATTAGTTGAAGTTGGAAAAGGCCAATTCCAAAGCTCTTCATACTCAGAACGAAGAGTTTAAGAAGTTGATAATAAAGCATGGAGTAAATCCTGAGGATAAAGCAACTGTTGAAGCTTTAATCCAGGGTGCAAAATCTGAAATTTAGTCTTTGAGGAGAAAAATGAAGCTACTAGTAAAAGAACATGTACAAGCTCTAGAATAGCCCAATTGGAAAAAGAAAAGGAGATACTGACACATGAGATATTGGAAAGAAATAAAGAGGTTTCATTTCTCAAGGAGCATAATGCAGATCTATTGCAAAATAGAGAGAAACATGTTTGTATGATTGTGGTACAGCTTGATTCAGAAGACCCAACTGAGAAGTTGACCAGGGTCATGACATAACTCAAAATTTTAGAAAGTGAATTAAAGAAATTGCATAGAGATTTGGATGATTCAAAGGAACAGTTGTGACAAAAAGAAAGGTAATTTAACATGGAAAAAGAGACTACAAACCAAAATAATACCAAATACCAATCAACTTGTAATGAAAGTAAAGAATTGAAAGAAAAGTTGAAGGGAAACATGTCCCTGATCCAAGCAAGAGGAATCATAGGGGGAGACATCATCCAATATATCAGGTATATTTTAGATGATACGGTTGTCATAGCTGAATAAAAAGCTACAATAAAAGCTTTTGAAGCCATAATTTATACAAATAAGGATCAAGTACATGAGGGAGCACAACAGGAAAAGAAAATCGCCAGTGACATGAACACCAAATCATCTCAAGAAATAAGAGTAGTTGATATTGTTGAAAGAACAACTGTAGTGGTTGAGATCAAAAAAATGGCTAAGAGAAATTTATATAGAAAGTAGAAAAAGATCAAGCTTGAAGAGGTCAAAGCATCTGCATCTTCTTTTAATTCTAACTTTGACAAGAGGATTAGGGCAAGGGCTCCTACAATGTAGGATAAACAAGGAAACATCCTCTTATGAGAGCAATATGAGACACTGTTGGTAGAAGCAAAGAGTAATATCAATTCTTCCCATGAGAAAACAATAATATTGAAGGGGGCTAAAATTGTAAATTACTTGCAGATGGATTTCTAGCTGCTATGGTTAGTCAATACCTTGTTCACTGATAAGCTCAACTACACCAAGGTAACCAACTTGAGGATGGCCTACAACAAGATGTTTCATTACCCAGTTCCTGATTTGACACTATGGAAGAAGTGTCAGAGTCTGATCACACTAGTAAATGTTTGAGTTGTGTAACCTAGAGCTTCATTAAGCGAGCATGGAGTGATAATAGGACAAAAGCCCCGAGTTTCCAAATAATTTACTTTGGAATATCTGAAGAGTGTTTCATTTTATAATTTTTGAAAGTTAGAGACAATTTACTCTTTTAATGTTTTAAGAGGATCAAATAGTTAAAGGGTAGTTAGGGCAGTTAACAATTGTCATAACAACCCGTCAATGTAATTTTTTTTAAAATATGACCAAGGGATCAGTTTTGGGGTTCCGATTTTTGGCCCATAGAAAATTTTTTGTTGTGTGATGTGTAATTTTTCTTGGATAAGTAATAAAATTTCCAGATGATTCCAACTGTGTGTTGATTATGGCATGTTTTCTCTCTCTGTAAGTCATTTATGTGCTATTCTTCTATGGAAAAATGTGTAATGAAGCTAATGGTTTTTTTTTAATTAAAATATTTACTACTGCTTTGAAAAAAACTGACAGTACCTGTGATTTTTTCACTAAAAGTAACCTTAAACTGCACTCCACATCTTTCATCACCTCATTTCTTTAAACTTTCAAAATTTCAACTAAGATTCTGTGTAAAAGATTCATACATTACATTTCAAGGGATATCTCTGGGAAACAATGTTTAAAATCATAAAATAAAATATTTTTGTTATTTTGGATATATGTCTTAGGCACTGACCTCCTTTCAACCAGGGGTTGTCCCTAGAGTTACAACATCTTTTGGTGTCGTTTCCGATGAACAGAGAACAAAGTTATTTTTCCCCAGGTTTTCTTGAAAAAGCATTTCTTTGTCAAGTGAGCTAAGAAAGTGTTTTGGTTGAATTTTCTCACAAAGAGGGGAATTATTATCAACAATATTGGCTCCAAGATGACCACATACTCGGTCTGATACCTCTCAATAGAAAACCCTAGCTCTTTCGGATGAAAAAAAATCTTGTTTCCAGAAGAGTTTGGAGGGAAAACCAACTCCCAAAAACTCCAATCCCTACCTTGTTTTCTCTTGGGGCTTCCTGTTCTTTTTCTCAGAAGACTGAAATCAATAATCCTAAAATAACTCCTAAAATCTTAGATTTTTCAGTAGGGGAATTTCCACCTCATTTTCCTTTTCCAGAGCCCAATCCTGAAGGGAAATCTTTTGAATCAGTGTCTTTTTCTTTCCCTGCTTTGTCTAAAGTTGAAGAAATAAAGAATATTGATACCCCAACCACATCTCAGACTTCTGTGGCAATTTCTCAACCCTTTCCAATTTTTGTAGTTCCTTCTGCCTCATTTGCATCTCAAATAGTGAATCTCCCTCCTGCTCCAAATCCAAAATTTGGCGATTCCTAGTTTTTTATTGAACATATATGCTCTAAATTTTCCTCAACCTATGAATGCTATGCCACAATATCACTTTAAGTTATTGCCTCGATTCACATGGGAAGATGAGATAACAACATAGAAACATGTGGCTACATTCTGTGCTTTTGCAGAGAATTTGAATGTAGCATATTTAGATGTTTTTATGAGATTGTTTTTCCAATCCCTGGATGGAGAATCTAGAAAATGGTTCAAGACCCTCCCCGCAAATTTAATTAATACTTGGGAGAAATTGGAGAATAATTTTATACAGAGATAGGGAGCAAAGAAAGACCATGGATATTTTCTGACTGAGTTCAATAATATTAGAAGGAAGAGAAATGAAGAAGTGGTTGAGTTCATAAAAAGGTTTAATAAAATCTATAATAGCTTGCCAATAAATATTAAACCTCCACCTGCAGCTGCTAAGGTAGCTTTTGCTGGGGCCTTTGAATCTGACTTTGGTTTACCTTGAGGGAAAAGAGGTCTCCCATTTTGGATCATATTCAAATAGATGCTATGGAGATTGAGGCTAATTTATCAACATTTGGGAAGTTAAAGCCTAAAACTAATCACGGTGATAAAACAAAAGGAAAGGAAGAAGCCTGATCTTCATCCCAGCTGAAAGATACACAGGAGTAGAAGTTGGATGAGATGACTAAGGTCATTAGAAATTTCTCAAACAAGTTGGTAAAATTGGAGTTGGAGAATAAGAATCCACCAAGAAATATTTAGCAAGAACCAAAAGAAATGTTAATCCTTAGTTTAGGATACCTCCCTAGCAAATTTTGTATAGGGGGAGGAAAGATCAACAAGACCAAGTGCAACCCCCTTTGTATATTGAAGATGAACCAGGGGAAGCCTTAAAAGAAACTTTAAAGTTTCAAGAAAATTAGTTTTCCACCTTATCAGAGGAGGATGAAGGGGAAGAAATATGTGAGGGTAATGTTGATTTATATCCTCATGTCACTTTGGATGAGGAAGAAACTGATAGTTATTGTAAGAGATTTGCAGACATGATGCAGGCTGAATTACATAAAAAATATGACTTGGGATTAAGAAAAAGATCCAGGAATCAAGATCAAAATGAGGAGAAACTCCAACAACATCCCTAGAAAAGTGGTGACAAGGGAAAATAACTAGTTTGGACTATTCCAATCCACCAAAGGGAGCCATCTAAAATCCAACAATCCAATCCCAATCAAGAAAAACAAACCTATCAGGATTTTCAAGGTCATCAGAAGGTTTAGAAGGATAAAAAAATGGAGGAAGAGTAAGAAAAAGCAAAAAACATGTTCATTCTTTTAATTTTGAGAAGGAATTGGAGAAAGCAAAAATCTTGGTCCCATTGGCTGACCAAGAAAAACAACTTGCCTACAAAAAACAAATTACATGTTTCATTAATTTATCACAAGCGTCTGCCACTCCAGATATTGTAAATATACATGAAGAAATGCCAGTGGTGATTTTTGGCCCTCATGTAGAAGAAAAAGGTTCAACCACACCACCTTTTTATAACACTCTCCTAATTCATGATTTGATGTTGCATAATTTCATGCTTGACTCAGGGGCCTCTCATAATCTTATGCCCCTTTCTGTTATGAAGCAATCAGGTTTGTAGATTCCAAAATCACATAAAAATTTGTATTCTTTTGACTCGAAAAGGGTCAAATGCATTGAGTTGATTAAGGATATGGTGGTTTCTTTAGCACAAATCCCAGTCAGAAGCATTGTAATGGATGTAGTAGTTGTAGACATCCCAACAAGATTTGAAATTCTTCTTTCCATATCTTGGGGTATGAAGTTAGGAGGAGTTCTAAAGCTAGATTTTACATATGATATAATCCCAATTCTTTGTGGAGAGGAGAGGAGGCTATACAGAGAAACAAGATTTGTTAAAACAATCACTAAAGAAGGAAATCCAAATAATTCAACAGTATACATCCAGGATAAATATTTTTCATGTTTTTTGTTGTAAGTAAATGATGAAATTGCTGAGGATACTTAGATTCAAATTCCACCAGTAATTCAAAATAAGGAAGTAGTACAAAATTCTATTTGGAATTTATTCTTTGATGGAGCATATTCCAAAGAGGGAAATGGTTCAGGGGTTTTATTATTTTCCCCAAAATGTGAGATGATACCTCTTTCATGTAAAATGGAAGTCAATTCAACAAATAATATTATAGAATATGAGGTTCTGATCCTTGGATTAAAAGCTGCAAGAAATATGAAGATTGACTGTTTGTCTATGTTTGGAGATTTTGAATTAGTGGTGAAACATATAAGGGGCCAATGCCAAACTAAACATACAAGGCTCAAACCCTATCAAAATGAATTTTGGGACTTTATTGATAACTTCTTCTCAAAATTTAATATTCAGTTCTTACTAAGAGAAAATAACAGGGTGGTTGATTCTCTAGTAGCAACCAATACTTTTAAGCCTCCATAGAATCCCAGATTGAGGTATGAAGTTGAAATCAAATTTAGACCTTCTATACCTGAAAATATAAAATATTGGCAATTATTTGAGGATGAGGAGAAGCTTAAGCGATTTTTGTAGGTCGTTGGAGAGTTTTCTTCTTCAAATATTAATGAGGAAGAAGAAGATGAGAATGAAGAAGAGGAAGAAGTTGAAGAAAAATTACCATAGAAAGACTCAATTGCAGACCACAAAATTTTACAACTTAAGGAAAATTCCATTTCAAAATTCCTTGTACCTTTGGAAATATTATTTGATTCCAATGATGTTCCTGTTAAAGTCACTAAGAGGAATTGGAAAGATGATATTGAAGACTACAATATTGGCATGAAGTAGCAACCCAAATTCATTAAATCGATGAAGGGAATTCCAAAGGATTACAAACAGAGGTATGCTAATACAAGATATTTACCTAATGCAACTATCAAGTATGTTTTGACACATGGAGATAATGAAGGAAGAAAATGAAAGTGGATAACAAAAATAAAAGAGTACAATATGAAAATCAATACAACTAAATTAATAGAGGGGCAGGGTTTAGCCAAGATCTTATGAGAGGTAAACTGTTAATCTATGGGAATAAACTTGTTGGCTGTGATTTCTGAACCAAATGAAGTGGGTAAGGAGGGTCAATCTAGTGATCAAGATAATAAAATTTCTCATAAATATTTTTGTTCAAATTGGTAAAAAAGTATTGTCCATTATCTATTATTTTACAGTTGTCCAATATATTTTGACATAAACAAATATAAGGTTTTGAGAATGAAATCCCATAAGTATGTTATCACAAATGGTCAGCTGTATTGGAAAGATCTTGTTGGTGTATTGCTGTTGTGCTTAACAAAAGATGAAATTTATGAGATTACAAATGAATATCATGGCTGTGCTTGTGGAGGCCATTACAATTGGAAAGTTACAACACATAATATTATGAAGGTTGGTTTGTACTGACCTACCTTGTTTTCTAATGTTTATAGGTGGGTGGATTTTGTAAGTGAAATCCACCCACCTTCCAGTGGATAACATAGATAGATTTTAACAGCTACTAACTATTTTACAAAGTCGGTGGAAGCCATTCCTGTCTGGACTGCAACTGATTAGGTGGTTATAAAATTTGTTGAAGAAAATATATTTGCTAACTTTGGTTGTCTAAAGAAGTTAGTGACTGACAATGCCCAAGTATTTAAATCTACAAAACTTATTAATTGTTGCCAAAAATATAATGTCATACTTAGTCATTCTACCACCTATTATCCACAGGGAAATGGGTTGGCAGAGTCATCAAACAAGAATTTGGTGAGAATTTTAAAGAAGACTATTGTAGAGAATAAGAAAATCTGGGACTCTCAGCTTAATTTTTCTCTTTGGGCAAACATAGTGACAACAAAAAGATCCAATGGAAAATCACCATTTAAATTGTTATATGGTACTGCAACATTGTTCCCTAGTCAATTAGCCATGCCACTGGATAAATTAATTCAGGATGCAAAGGAGGAACCTAATCGATTGACTCAAAGGATAAATCAGTAGGTGGAGTTAAATGAAAGTAGAGCATAGGTAACTCAGAATTTGATCAATTAGCGGGAAAATATGAAAGTTGTTTTTAACAAGAAGGCCAAAGATAGGTTGCTTAAGCCTAGGGATCTTGTCTTGAGATGGGATGTCAAGAGCTAAGACAAGGATAAGAATGGAAAGTTTTATCCCTTATGGTTTGGGCCTTTCAAGGTAGATGAAGTCCAAGGTAACACCACTTTCCTTCTAGAAAATATTGATGGTGAATTGCTGCAACTGCCTGTGAATGGGCAGTATCATAAGCATTACTTCCAACACTAAAGATCATTTAATTTTTCATTATAAATATTGGTGATCGAATTGTAAGTATTCATTGTGTTTATTTATTGTATTGTTTGCTTTGCAATACGACTCTATGCCCAAGGTGAAGGCACAAATCTGTGGTTCTTAGTGTTTTGTTCCCAAACACTATCCCTAGGTGGAGCCAGTTTGTTGGCCATTTTCATTTTTATTTCTAAAAAGAAATTTCCAAAAAAAGAAAAAAAGAAAAAAAAAGAAAAAGAAAAGAAATATATATATATTGTGTTTAAAAAAGAAGAAGAAGAAAATAAAAGAATCAGGAGTATGGCAATCTTTTAATTTGTGCCTTATGAATTTTTAATATATTTGCTATAAGCCCAATGCTTTAGGCTCAAGGGTTTTGGAAATATTAACCTATGTAATTAAGAAGGGTGTGCCAACCCACACAAAAACCAAGCAGAGAAAGAGGCAATTAATGTATGTGCATCTCTTAAAGCACATCACCGTAGCACTAATCAAAGGTGCTCTCAGACGAGGTCCGACATCACAAAGTGCATGAGACTTATGTCAGAGGGTGCCCTGGAGGAGTGGTTTTTAAAAGTCAACCACCATGGTGATCGATGCCTGTGATCAACCTTGACATCACATGGAATAAGACCCATTTACCACCCAAGGTGCGCCCAAAGGTAGTAAACGGTTTTTTCCAATCCGATCGAATGACGACTGGTGAGCGTGGGCAAGCGAGCGGGTTATCAACCACATCAGCTCCACATCACCTTCCTTCCCTCCTTCTCACCCTCTATAATTCCATGTCATTTGACATGTTGTAATTCCACGTCATCCCTTTGTACTTCTTGTATGTATTGTCATAATTACAATTTTCTCGCTTTTCCTTCTATAAAAATCGAATTTTGCTTATTTTTTCTATCCATTCACTACTTTCACTTTGGCTGCTACTTTGAAAAACATTGATTTCACCACCAATTGCTCCCGACTTTACCAGGTATTTAAATTTTTTGAACCACCCTATGCTTTTTAAACATAAATTTGAAAATGACTAAGAAAACCTCCTTGTCTGGTTCTTCGACTCACATACCCTTAATGGACTTGGAAAGGGAAATTTTCGATCTTGTTTGTCAGTTAAATTTAATAGAAGTTTGTCAAAATGTCCTAGTTAGTCAAGTCGAGTTTGAAATTTTCCCATGGGTGGTCAAATCTATTTTATTTACTACAATTATCCCTCAAACCTATTTTTTCCCCGAGTTTATTAGTTGGATCACCTCATCCTTATACCCACAAATTTTTTATGTAATGAATTCACTCGGTGAGAATATTTTGCAAGTGTCTTCTTGGTTAATTCTGTAAGCCCTAGATTTCCTCCAATCTGACAATTACACAAAATTCTCTGATGAAACTCTCCTGTCTGTGTATCAGAGTCTATCAACAGAGGATAAGAGTAAATTATTTAGACTTGTTTTGCCTCCAAATGTTGTTCCTCCACCAAAAGCTACAAAGTCTCCCATAAGTCATTTTTATGAAAATGCCAATCATTTTTGTCTGTAATTATGGGTGCGTTGGGAAGGGATGATACCTCAGTGGTTGATTGTCAATCCATAGGCATTTTCCATCCAGCTATGCAACCTGATGTTGTGTTGGATATTACCACTTATTGAAAACATTCCATTAACCTACAACTCCTCCTTCTTAGCATTTCTGGGTGTTTTAGGTTCCCTTCATTGATGGGTTACGTCTTCCTATATTCTCATGTTAACTAGTTCATGGATTTGGGTTTAAATATTGTGGACACAAATAAACTTGAAGCATACAGTGATAAATTGGACTGATATAGTTAGGTGTAAGAAAAACAACGAAGGCTTCTCTTACTACATTTCTTCTTTTATGTCAGTAGTATATAGAATAATGAATAATGTTGCTTCTCCAAGAATTACGCCAGAGGCACAATCCTTGTTATAGTTGATTAAACATTTGAAAGTTGGAGATTGGTTTTTTTTTAAGAGTATATGGAAATAAGGTTATATGGTGCAGAGGTTCCACCTTCCAAACTTCCCATATTTGTGCCTATGATAATTTTTGCATTAGAATATATAAGGTAGAGTATAAATGTGGATCAAGTCCACTTTGTCCCTGCCAGAAAGGGGTTTTTGTTTAAATTGCCAAGAACTATAGGCCCTTTTATTGTAAATAATAGATAGGAAGCAAAATAGATTGAGAAAATATTGCAAAAAATGAATTTTCAGTAGGGGGAAAAGTGGAACTACGATCCACATCAGATTATCTCAAAAAAGAGGTTAGAAATACCATGTGCCCCATATGTTCATGAGTCCAAACCAGACATTGAGAAATTGGAAAATTATGGGATGGTGGAGACACAATAAGGCCTGGATGTGGAAACTCCTTTTCCTTCTAAAAAGAGATTGAAAACAAGTTTTGTTGACATTATATACCTTGATGGAGATGATTCCTAGAGCAACACAAGGGAAGAAAATAAAGAAGGAGAAACAACATTTTCTCAATTTACAGAGAGGACTTCAAGTGAGGTTGGTTTTCAGTTGCAATTGGGAGGAATAAGGTGTGTACCCTCATCTCTCATTCCCAATGAGGAAGAAAAATCTACGTTAAATGCTTTGAAATAAACTTTTTAGTAAATTGATGAAAAAACTATGAAGATGAAGACTAATTTCATGACTTAGTTGGAAGCACAGTCTATTTATGGTTATCAAACCAGGTTTCTCTCAGCCATGGATTTGGAGAGGAACTAATTGAGGTTTTATTTCACTCATCCTGTATCCCAGTCTATTTCCTCTGGTGTAGATTTCAGAACTGTCAATCTATTTGGTAATAATAAAGACATCCTATGGTGAAGTAAAATTATAAGTGCAGACACGAACGAATTCCTCTAGCCCGTTAATGGGTCTAGCCACAATAGATACATTCTATGGAAGAATTCCTTAGGTTAGAACCAATTAAGAGGGCCCACCTCTTAGTTTGCTTATCCTATTTGATGATGTCCTTGCTTGCTTGCCCCAACTATCTCTCACTTCCTTCTTCAAGCACCTGAAACAAGTAAACAACAACAAACAACAAATGTGATAATAGACAAATTGTAATTCAACCTACTTAACAAGTCAAGAAACATTAAGCCATGAATATGTACAATGACAAATCATGTAGGAAATCAATCATATATTAATATCAAAGAGATATTACAACCATTTGTCTTGACGTTGCAGTCTTCCTCTGACAAGACCAAGTTCCCACGCACTCCTACTAACATTCCATGATGGCCTCAAGCAAAAATAGTCTTAAGGCTCTTCCCTTTAGGCTTCAATCCAAACCAAATCATGCTTCTCCTTCACACAACTAGATAGCTACAACTAGTAGTAGCTTGTTGTCTACTCCAAACCAAAATAGCATAAGCACACCAATATCAACACTAGCTTGTGCTTGGGAAGAAGGGAGGTTTATATAGGAAAAATGGATGGGAAATGGATCCTCTTCTCATGGGAGAAGGGCTTATCCCTTGAGGTAGTTCCATCATTATAGGGGAAAGGAACCCAAACTGACATTATCGACCCCATCCGGTCAAACCATTTACCAGACTTCCGTTACAAAGCTTCTAGAGCTGGAAGCTTCAACTCCTAATTTAACAAACTTTCCAAAACAGGACCAACGCGACTGGAACACAGCTCAGTCGCTCTGTTCGATGCGAGGGATAGTGCTAATTTCTGCACATTGGCGTGGGTGAGACAAAGGTCATTAGCGCTGGTCTTGTAAACTAGGAAAAACAAAAGTTTCAGGGGAAATGGTGTAAAAGGGAATTGATCTTCTCATGAATAGGGACATAATGTGAGTTTCTTCATGAATGCAAAGCATGTAGAGTTCACTGTAGAGGTCCTCCAGGATCAAGGAACAGGGAGTACAAGGATAGTGACAAAATGGTGTGTAACAGATGCCCCCTAAAGCGTGAAGGTCGAGCTGGAGTGAGGGATGAAATGCTTTATGAATCAGTGCGGGGAACCGGCCTGCCATCGGAAAACCTGCAAGAAAGTATAGATACATATAGATAAATTAAGATCTTTTTCAAATGATACATGAATCATGGCATGGAAATAGCCATCCAGAGAATGATCATGTAAATGGATCCAGGTATGGGTGGAGCCATCTATCAAAGAGGATCATAACGAAACCACGGTATGGTCGCAACCAACCAAGAATGAGAAGGATCACATAGATAACTCATGGTCTGGTCACAACCAGCCATCCGATAGAGACATACATATCATCATAACCATGTCACACCACTTCGCAACCTGGAATTTTGTGATCTGAGTCTAGGGTCTTTCACTCCAACATGACCTGATCAAAGTACAAATTGTAACATGTGAATAGAGGTGTGACGTCGAACATGCTAGAAAGTCACTTGATTACCAGTCATTGATGTAAATTGTTAACAACCGCGAGAGAAACCACCAATAATGACAATGGTCCTTAAGGTACTATCAGCACAATCCATAGAATGTGAATAGAGGAATTGAAGTCGAACACCTGTGAAATCGCTCGATCGAAAGCTAATTATGTGAACTTGTCGTTGAGTGCAAAGAACTTGTCATTAGGGCATGAAAGCTCTAAGGTACTGGAAGGGAGTATCTCGGTCAACTTCCTGGATAATGAGTTGAAGTTGACAGAAAGCGACCATGTCGAAGGAGGGCCATAATGAATCCCACATCATCGACGCGAGATGAGAGGATGCAAAATGATTTTGGATGATACAAAGAATCAAAGGTAAGTGTAACTGCAAAAGGAAAACTCTTGAACATAGCGACGACACAACTGGAAGTTTGGTAGCTTTTGGATCCATAGGATCGGTGGTCATTATGACATGGCAGAGATCAAATGGAAGGAAAAAGTGAACGGCCCAACCCAAGAAGGTCAATGATACAAAGGAGGATGTCCCAACCCGACACGAAGCAGAAAATGTCATGTTCAAGAGTGAGCTGCCAACACAACTAATAGATTTCAAAATTTTCCCCCACCATTTCTGGCAGGTACCCCAATTATTTTTAATCGTAAGCTTGAAGGGGATAGCATATGATTGCACTTTAAGTTCATCCTTCGGACAAATCTGACCAAGTAAGTTTAACGAGCCCTAGGAAGGAGAAGCTCATGTTTGTCATGGTGACGAATCCGATGTCATTTGATATTTTAACGAGTCCGATAAATGTGTAACTCAGTATCTTTTTCATGTTTAGAGAATTTGAAAAAGACATGTAAAAGAAAACTCCACATGGTCCCTTTTCGTACATTTGTGCCTCTCGAGCCCGAAAAGGTAGAAAAAGATACTTGAGAGAACCGCTTGACCATTTCAGTGAAGGAGTACCTTTTTTGTAAATAGTGCATCCTAACTCAAAAAAGGGGTAAACTTATACTGGGTGCATGACGTTTCACATCCGTTAATGAGTTTGAAACGACAAAGGAACAACTATCTTTTTGTTTTTAAAGGGTCGGAAAAGAGCTTGAAAGTAGACCCCCCATTTTATTCTCTTTTACGAGTCAAAAAGGAAAAATACTCAACAATCTTTTCACTTGAGTTTTACAAGTTGGGAAAAGAGTTGAAACATGACTCGAACTACAGGAACAAGTGGTATAAAGGGTAGCTTCTACAGTTCCTCAAGAAAGGAAAAAAAACCAAGTGAAAGCATATGATCGGCCAAAGAAATGGTGACGATGGAATGAAACAACCAAGGCAGAAATAAGCTGATTAAAATGAAAATCACGAGATGTTGCATGGGTTCATTTTTACACAATCTTGAACCATGGGGAACTCTGCTTGAATTTGGTTTCATGTTTACACAAGCTTGAAATGAAAAAATATGCTTGATATAAGTTCACATGCCCCCAACATAATGACTCAAATCGAGGTACATGCCCCCCAAGTTTCATTTCAGTCAACTAGGTGGACGGAATGAAGGTTCACTTTCAAGATCTTGGAAAGACTCGACTGGGATTTTAAGAGATCTTAATCAAAGACTTGATTTGGAAAAGGGAGTTGCTTCATTTTGTAATGAGGTTGACACAGTAGAAGAGCTACCCTCAAAATTAGTTTCATTTTTTATCAAGGTTGACATAGAAAAGAACTATCCTCAAACACCTTGATTCATTTTTTAACGAGCTTGACACAAGACAAGGAACTATGCTCATGACCCTTGTTTCATTTTTTAATGAGCTTGACACAAGACAAGGAACTATGCTCATGACTCTTGTTTCATTTTTTAACGAGCTTGACACAAGACAAAGAACCATGCTCACACCCTTTGTTCATTTATTAACAAGGTTGACACAAGACCAGGAACTATCCTCATCACACCTATTCATGAACCATATGAGAACATGGCTCCCAAGAGGTCTTCACTACATGGAAGAACCAAGCTCTGGGAGGAATACATGTCATTTGGTACCAAACACAGATCAGGTTCCAATGCCCCTAGTACATAATGTACAATACCATCTGTGTGATCATCAATAGATGTGGAGATGGAACGGGTAGCCACATAATTGACTTGTGGCGAGGAAGGTACTGCTTGCAAACAAGAGCTGATAGGGGACGATGGTTGCAAAGGAGGTGCTTGGCGACCAATGAATGATAATTGATTAATGGTCACTATTCTCCCTTCATGCGGAAAGCAAACCACACGGAAAAGCGAAGAAACAAGAGCTCCCATGACATAAACATAGTCATGTCCAAGGAGAAGATTGAAATCTAAAGGACCTTGGACTACTAGCACATCTATATAGACGGTCTTCCCATCCAAAGTAATATGGAACTTCGGAAGGACCCCTAAGGGCTGACTGGTTCCTCTATTGAAGGCCAACAGATTCTGGGTGACAGGCACAAGTTGTGGGGAACCCAAAGCTTTCCAAGTAGTAGAAGACATGATGCTAACATACGACCCTTCATCTAATATAGTGCCATGTACTACCATATTATAGGCTTGTACTACAATCTGGAAAGGCACATCAAATGGAAGGTGAAAAGTAGTCAATGGGCTCCAATTGAAAGAAACGATAAAACTACTTGGTGGGGGTATCATATGATGTTGGAAACAATACTGGGGGGGGGGGGGGTGAATCAGTATTATCAAATCAATATAACTTTTTCATTTTCATACTCAGATTCATATACGCTACTTCAGTTAAGGATACCCACGTATATACGCGACTGTGTTTAATGCAACTAGCGTATATCCAATAAACTTATGATTCAATTAGTTGATCTTCAATGAGTGCATCAGAACATTATTAACCATATTAACAGTAAATAGGTGCAGTAGAACAGAACAGATCATCAAAAATAAGGAGCACACATGAACACCATGATATAAGGTGGAAACCCAATGTGGGTGAAAACCACCTGCTGCAATTCGTCTCTATCTTCCTTTAATAAGAAGCTTCTTTTTACAATAGTACTGGTGCAGTCTTATACCAGTACGTAGGCTTCTACCTGCAGAAGGCTACAACCTTCTCTCGTTCTCTAGACTCTCCTGGAAGGGAGCTACAACCCCCTTAGCTCTTGTACTAGCTGAAGTACTAGTACGTAGGTGCTGACCTACAAAAGCCTACAACCTTCTCTTTTATTCCAGGGACCACGTTTCATAAATTTTCATACTGGATCCATCAACTTATACCTGCATCATAAATCTCTAAATCACCGAATACTGAATCATTGAAACCCTGTCATCAAAACATAGTTACCAGAACACAGACCAGAGCCCAGAACTCTGCAACAACCACTAGAACCAAACAACAACCTGAAACACCAAATCTCATAATGCATACGCTACTTGACTATATCAAAACCACGTGTATACGCGCTTTCATCAGAGATAACCCGCGTACAGATCTAAAGATAATTACTTATACCTTCACTGCCATTTCCAACTTGAGCCAAGCATCACAAACCCATAACCAACATACTAGATATTTACACTTTGTCAGACATTCATTACTTGCTCATCCACCTTTGCCTAATGATCTTCTCCTTATATAGGTTTAGGCTTCTCTCAATACCATGGTCCAAAACCATTTGGAAACAATACATTGGACCCAATACCTGGCATCAACGCTTTGGACCAAATACCACGGACTGATACCTAGTTTTCCAACATGTACGCGCCTTTCCTTGCGTGAAAGTGCGTGTATACGCATACATGTCTTTGGAACATCTAACCTGCGTGTATATGCGCCTTGGTCATGATGAACCTGCGTATATCTCTCTCTTGACCTGCTGTACTAAGATCTGTCCTCTGATTGAGTTACCATCACCTGTATCATACCTCTGAGTGAGTTGCCATCAAGGACAACACTTGTATCATAATGCCAACAATCTCCCCCTTTGGACTTGATGGCAACCACCACACCAAGTCACTCTCCCCCTTTGACATCAAGGGCAAAGGGCAGACCAAGAAGTTCTCTCCCTCTGCTGTCCATACTCCCCCTGAGTACCTGTTGAAATCTCTGATTGGGCTCCCCCTTTGTATATGTCAAGATGTATCAATCCATCCATGCTCCCCCTGAGCACATGCAAGTTCAAAGACCAGCAATCCATTCAAGACCATGATAGTCATTAGCCACTATCATACATCATATATGATCTGCACCATAAGCATCAGCATCCAAACCTGCAATACCATTCCTTTGATCAAACAACAAGATGTATCATTTAGCCTCATAAACTTCATCAAAGACTTCTAACCATAATGCCAACAATGCATTATTTGAAGTATATGCTCCCCCTGAGCCCGTGCCAACCCTTATATATCATGACCGAACCATTTCTTGAGTCCGTTCTGCTGCCTTTTCTTTTGAACTCCATATACGCGACTTATCTTCATTATATCAGCGTATGCAAGATGGAATACTGAAGGTCTTCACTTTCAGTTTCCCCTGTGTCTGTTATGTCAGCTAACTGAGTTATGTCACCCCTTTCTGTCTCTAATTCTGGCTTCTTCAATGATGTATAGTCCTCTTGCTTTGAATTTTGAAATTTTCTCCTGCATTCCCTTGCTTTATGTCCAAGCTTGTTGCATGTATAACATATTACATGTTTCATGTTCCTTCTATTGCAATCAATTGCTTTGTGTCCAAACGCATTGCAGGTAAAACAATATCCTCTGAAATACCTGGAATGTGATGATCTTGTGTGATGGTCTTGAACCATTCTACTTCTACATCTGGCTGCAACTTGTCCAAGATTATGACATACATAACATTCAATATTATTCAATGGAGGAAATAATCGTCTATCACTTCCATATTTAGGAGCAAAGGATTTTCTTTGAGGAATTTCTTTCCTTAGCCGTTCCTTGTTGAGCATTTCAGATTTCTCATTAGAGTTCCTTGCCTCACCTTGTGAGCTAGATTCACCTTCAACAGATTCATAAAAGCTAAGACCAATTTTGATAGTAGGGGATCTTTGACTACCAAGAATGTCATCCAAAATCTTAGTACTATCTTGAAATCGTAACAATTTATCCTTTTGTTCTAATTTACTTTTTAAGATATTTACCTCAACCTGATGTTGCTCTTCCTTTTCTAGATATTGCTTCCTTATGTTTTCTTCAGCTTTTCTTCCTTCTTCCACTTGTTGCCTTAATTCGATCACTTCATGTTCTTGTTCTTCAAGAGCTTCTCTATTCTGCTTCTTTGATTTTTCAAGATCTTCTTTTAGAGAGAGGATCTTCGATTCAAGTCTCTGAATTGTTATGCTCTGATCTTTTACTACATCCTGCAATTGCTCCCTTACTCTGGTTACTGACTCCAATTGTTCATTTAATCTGGTAACTTCTTCTGTTTCTACATCCTTCTTTTCATATGCCATGAGACTTCTAATGTCTTCACTACTATTGAATGAGTCATTACTTTTAACATGGGTATAATAGCTTCTATTACCTTCTTCAGACATCTTTCCTTTGTTATGAGGGCATCTAGCAGCGTAGTGACCAACTCTACCACATGAAAAGCATTTGAAAGGTAGCTTACCTTTGAACCGTCCAGTTCCCCGTTCAAGATTCTTGACAAAATTTACCTCATCTTCTCCTTCTGAAATGTATCCTGATACTTCGAATGCGGCTTCTGATGGTCCCTCTTTTCTCATCTCATAAGCAGTTAAGATTCCGTGAAGCTGCGTCATGGTGATTTTCTGCAGATCCTCCTTTTCTTCTATGGCAGACACTTTGGAATCAAATTTAGCAGACAGGGATCTCAAAACCTTTTCAACTAAGACAACTTCCTTAAATTCTTCACCCAGATTCCTCATACAATTTACAATCTCATCTATACGCAGGAAGTAATTAGCTATGCTTTCATTACTATGCATCTTAAGATTTTCATACCGGATTCTGAGAGTTTGAAGCTTTGCTCTTTTCACCTGTTCATCTCCTTCGTAGCTTAGAATGATTTTGTCCCATATTTCCTTGGCTGATTTGAAATGCATGACCTTCATAAATTCTGATTGTGACAAACTTCCCAATAAGACAGTAACAACTTTGGCATTGAGTTCATATTGCTTTCTCTCTGCTGTATCTGTAGGAATTGCTGATGGGTATGTGTATCCTCCTTCCACGATTCCCCAAACATCCGTTCCAAGCGATTGTAGATATGCCGTGGTTCTTATCTTCCAGTGGGAAAAGTTGCTCCCGTCAAAGATTGGTGGCCTGATGGATGCCTCTCTTTCTTGATTAGCCATTCTGATGGATCTTTCCTTCAAGCGATCAAGCTTCTTCTAAAGGACCTGCTCTGATACCAATTGTTGGAAAAAAAAAGACTGGGGGGGGGGGGGGGGGGGTGAATCAGTATTATCAAATCATTATAACTTTTTCATTTTCATCCTTAGATTAATATACGCTACTTCAGTTAAGGATACCCACGTATATACGCGACTGTGTTTAATGCAACTAGCGTATATCCAATAAACTTATGATTCAATTAGTTGATCTTCAATGAGTGCATCAGAACATTATTAACCATATTAATAGTAAACAGGTGTAGAACATAACAGATCATCACACATAAGGAGCACACATGAACACCATGATATAAGGTGGAAACCCAATGTGGGTGAAAACCACCTGCTGCAATTCGTCTCTATCTTCCTTTAATAAGAAACTTCTTTTTACAATAGTACTGGTGTAGTCTTATACCAGTATGCAGGCTTCTACCTGCAGAAGGCTACAACCTTCTCTCGTTCTCTAGACTCTCCTGGAAGGGAGCTACAACCCCCTTAGCTCTTGTACTAGCTGAAGTACTAGTACGTAGGTGCTGACCTACAGAAGCATACAACCTTCTCTTTTCTTCCAGGGACCACGTTTCATAAATTTTCATACTGGATCCATCAAATTATACCTGCATCATAAATCTATATATCACCCAATACCGAATCATTGAAACCCTGTCATCAAAACACAGTTACCAGAACATAGACTAGAGCCCAAAACTCTGCAACAACCACTAGAACCAAATAGCAACCTAAAACACCAAATCTCATAATGCATACGCTACTTGACTATATCAAAACTGCGTGTATACGCGCTTTCACCAGAGAGAACCCGCGTACAGATCTAAAGATAATTACTTATACCTTCGCTGCCATTTCCAACTTGAGCCAAGCATCACAAACCCATAACCAGCATACTAGATCTTCACACTTCGTCAGACATTCATTACTTGCTCATCCACCTTTGCCTAATGATCTTCTCCTTATATAGGTTTAGGCTTCTCTCAATACCATGGTCCAAAACCATGTAGAAACAATACCTTGGACCCAATACCTGGGATCAACGCTTCGGACCAAATACCACGGACCAATACCTAGTTTTCCAACATGTACGCGCCTTTCCTTGTGTGAAAGTGCGTGTATACGCATACACGTCTTTGGAACGTCTAACCCACGTGTATACGTGGCTTGGTCACGATGAACCTGCGTATATCTCTCTCTTGACCTACTGTACTAAGATCTGTCCTCTGATTGAGTTACCATCACCTGTATCATACGTCTGAGTGGGTTGCCATCAAGGACAACACTTGTATCATAATGCCAACATATGATTGCCCAGATGCTCTGTAGGAATATGAGAAGGAATCTCTTGAACAACCAAGACAGGAGGTGTTACACTAAAATTTGTCACCATGACTATTTGCAGTCAGTATGGCTCCATCAACAACCATACTGTCCTCCTTGGCAAGTCTTATACCTTTGCTCCTCATGTCAAACTCCAAAAAAGAGAGAAAGTCTTTAAAAGTCAATATAACTCTGGTTACGCAGTTTCTCCTACCCTTACCTGCGTGTACGCACCTCAAGTTCATAATACCTGCGTACTTGTACGCTCTGTCTGTAAAGGGGTGGGTGCGTACTCCTGTAAAGGTCAAAAGGCGCAAGTTTTACTTCAAAAAAGTTACTTGTGGTCGATTCTAGAGCATTCTAGAAGATGGTTTGACATGTATTGAGCACCTCCAGATGGTTCATGCATCCCAATGAAAGAGGAACTTATCCCATGAAGAGGGGAGCTACCCCTTTGAAAGAGGAGCTTATCCCGTTGATGGTGGACTTGATTAACTTCCTCCAAAGCATTATAAATACAGGCATTGGGCCAGAGGGAGGAGAGGTTGAAAGCTGAACATTCCTAAGGGTAGATGCTGCTGGAATTAGGACTCCCTTATAGAGCTTGAGAGGAGAGATTCCAATCCTTTCTTAGCTTCATTTGGAAGTGGGTGAGCTGATCAAAGTAAAGGAGAACTCTTGCTGGACCCTGGGAGGGACCTGCACAACACCAAGGCACTGGTTGTAATGGTTTCTTTTGTTTCCAATTAATGCAATTAAGTTCATTTTTCTCAACAAGTTGTTATATATAATTTGTTTCATATACTCCTTGGTCTTTATGATGAATATGTTTTATTATATGAGTTATTCAGGTGCTATGTAATCGTTTGCTTGTTAGTGAATGCAGGCTTCAAGGAGAAGGAGCTCATCTGGATCGAAGAGGCTTGGCTGCTGCAAACAAGCGTTGGACTGAAGGTAAGCCTTAAACACCTGGTTGCTTTTATTTTAAATGCATATTTAGGGAAAGATAGTGCTTGATTGTTTTGTTTGTCACTAGAAAAGCCTTGTTTTCCAGGGAGGTCGGTTTTGTTCGCAAAATTGAATCTTTCCGCATGACAAAATGGCGACTCCATTGGGGAATCCATGGATTTGATTGATTTCTCTTTTGATTGATACTTTGATTTGAGAAACGTTGATTTCTTTCTGGTTTTTGACTGATTGACTGTGAATTTGGGTATAATAGCTTAGGGTTGAGTTAGTTTTTATTTTTCTTGATTTTGAGAGTAGTACGCACCCTCTGCGTTAAGCACAGTGCGTACCTGTACGCACTTCTGCTTTGTACACAGAGCGTGGCCGCACCTGTGCAAACAGGCTGCCTGCGTACCCTGTCAAAAGCTTAGAAAATTTCAATTTTTTCCTTTTTTACCTTTTAGATTTTGTTATAGCTTGTTTTTTGCTGCCCAGATCCACTGGTTACCTGTCAAAAGTTTTCATCTAAGCTTGTTTCATTAGCATCAAGGGTTTTAGTGAAGTTCATAGAAGTTCTAGCCCTAGGTTTGATTTTTGTATTGGTCTTGTAGTGACTCTGGCTTTAGAAGTTGTAAGAACCTTGGATATCCCTGGTCTTTTCGGTCTTCTTAGGAGTCGGACCTTTCATAAAATCCACCTTTGTGTTGTCTCTTTGCGGAATTTCGAGAAGGCTTGTCTGTTAAGCTGTGAATTTCATTCTTAAGAAAAAGAACAAAAGCTTTTCATTTTTGTTTTTGACTAATTTATGATTCTGCATGAATTAGTCCTTGGTTGGATTGTAACTGAGTAAAACATCTAGGAATTATATTTTGTAGGCTTTTACCTCATTAGATTTGCTTTTAGGTAAATTTTTCATTAGATTTGCTTTTAGATAAATTTCTCTTAGATTTTCATAGATCTTACAATTGATTTTTGTTAAGTAGTTTTACATGCTTTGTTAAAATAAATAAAAAAAAGTCTCTTTTGAGGAAAGTTTGTTTTAGTAGCGTTTGAAGTCTTTGAAAAGAGAAAGGAAGTTTTCGTGAAATAATTAGTGGTCATGTGTTGTGTGCTTTGGAAAAGATAAAGAGATTGTTTCTTTGATTTTCATTGCGAAGAAAGTTGTCTTTATAAATGTTGCATTCTCCAACTCTCTTAGCTAGGGAATTCATTGAAAAGGAAAGATAGTTTAAATCATCTTGGGTGCATCTTTTTAGTGGATTTGAGTCGAGTCTACACACCATCAGTTTCATCTCCACTACCTTTTGTCCTAAAGAAAAGCCATAAAAATTAACGCTTAAAGTAAAATCAACTTAGTAACTTTTTATTTACTAGGGCTCTGATACGCCAATATAGATCAGGCTAGTGTCTTGGAGTAGGAGAGTAATTAACTCTCCAAGACAGCAAAACCAAACAAGTAGCTTATCTTGCAGTAGGATAAATCCAAAAGTTACATTTATGCTCTGGGAAAGCTCCTCTTAAAGGAGAAGCACGAGATCATGTCCGAACCAGTGAGGGAATCAATCCTCCTTCATTGGGAACAACGCCAGATATGCACGTACTACAAACGGTAAACCTCGGATTAACCATTGTTGAGGAGCCTGGGGTCACTTGTCGGTAAACCTTGGATTATTGTCAAGGAGCCGGCAAGGGGATTGAGCTTGTTACTCTGCCCTTGCGTGCTATCGGATCGTAGACTGTTCCCCTAGGTATATTTTTTGCTGTTGGTGACCTTAGTGACTATTATCTTTAGGATTCTTCCTAAGGTGACGGTGGAGGGAAGATCCCACTGTACCTGGAGCAGACGTCGGCTAGACTCACTTGGATTTTTTGGGGGTTTCACTTCACTCGAGACGGTTAAAGTGGAGGAACTTGGTCCAGTCTATTCATTAAGCAGGTTGCCGGGGTAACTGTTCCACCCGCCACTTCTGTACTGACTTCTGCGATGTTGGATTTCATCACCAACTAGTGTTTTCGGTCCGGAAGGTTACTGTTTGTGTGTGGTTTGACGCCCTAGATTCTTTAGGCGTGTGATTCGAATCTGTTTGGTTCTTTAGAGACTTTAGGCAGTTTGCTTTGAGATTTTACTTTGTTTGCGTGTGCAGTAGTTAAAAGTTTTTAGCTGTGGCTGAATTACCGAGACAGTCCCGTAGACTTCGGGGCCAGTCTCCTGAGATTGTAACCGTGGCTGATTTGTTGAGGAAGTCCCGTAGACTTCGGGGCCAACCTCCTGAAGACGTCCTGGGCCATTACGAAGGTTTGAAAGTCCTTGTAACTCCTAGTGGCAGTAAAGTAGGATCACCTGAAGAAGGAGAGTCGTCGTTGGTTGTTCATCCTGATTACCAAACTCTAGAAATAGGTTATAATCCTGAAGCTGTTTCGGTTTCCGAGCTTGCTGGTAGTTTTTCATCTACTAGTGATATAGGCGAAGAACCTGAGATATCTGAGCCTGTTACTCCAACATCGGGGTTAGTCTCTCCAACTTCTAGTGCTCCTGATTCACCTAGGGTAGAAAGAGTCATCACCAAAAATCTTCCTTCTGGTTTGATAGCTATTGAAGAACTTGCTCCAGAAGAAGAAATAGGCATCCCTATCCCTAAAGATCAACCTACTATTGATCTAAGGGAGCGTGAATCCATTTTTTTACAGTCCACCTAGAAGTACTACTTGGTATCTTTCTTTAACTAATTATTTGGACAACTCAGGGTTAAGTTTTTCACCACCTCGTGCTCCTTATCCACCTGGAGGTATTTATACTCCCATAAATATGTCAGGTCAGTCGTCCATGTTTACTCAATCACCTGAATCTTTTTTGTACGACGGTCCTTCTGTTCCCTCTGGGTATCAGTCACTTGCTGGTAATTTTTCGGGAGCATCTCCTCAACCCATTGAACAAAGGGTATTCGCTGGAAGCAATGGTGCAAAGCTGTTGAGCGTAGAGGACATTCTTATGATGTCAGGTTCTATTCCCGCTTCTCAACCTCAAGGTGGCCAATTACCGCCTGGGGGGCAGCCTCAATTAACGCCTGGGGGGCAACCTCAAGGTACACAATTTGCATCTGGGGGGCAACCTCAAGGACAGTACGTGCCTACGGTACAATACATTCCTCAAGGTCAACCCCAGACTCAATATGTACCCCAAGGTCAACCCCAGTATCAATTTATACCTCAAGGTCAACTCCAGTATCAGTACATGCCTCAAGGGTATCTACCCCAAGGTCAGTACTCGAGTCAAGGTTTCCAACCACCCCAAGGTCAATCTTATGTTCAAGGTACGGGAAATGTACCTTTCAATTATCAATCCTACCCTCAACCCGGTTATGGATCTCAATATCCTCAACCTATTATGGGTCAATACCCCGGAATGACCATAGTGTGGGATCCATCGCAAGTTCAACAGGTGTTGCAGCCAAATGTACAGTTGTCATCTCAAACTGGACAACCCTTAGTTTCTGGTTCACCCCAGCAACCAGTCCAGTCTAATATTCAAACTTCTGTACCTTCGGTAGTTTCTCAGTCTAGGCCTATTTCGCCTCGTACTCCATCTCAAATGACTGCTGCAACTGCCGCAACATCTGTTCAATCTACCCCACTTACTTCTGGAGTATCGACAGCTCCGGTTTCTACTGTCCCTGTATCTACTCCTCAGACATCTTTACCATCGTCTGGATCCACGATTCAAACTACGGTTCAGATGCCTGTAGGACAACTTGGTTTAAGTACGGTTGTCACAAGTCAACCACAATTCACTTATCAACCGTACCAGGGACAGTACCAATTCGGTCCTGCTGTCCAGCAGCCAGTTTACCAGTATCAACCGTATCCTGGGTACACTTATCAACAACCACAACAACCCCAGTACGGTCCAGTTAATCCTGGTTTTCCAGGAGGATACAATATCCCGAACGCGATTCCTATTCCTAATTATCCTGGATATCCTCCTCCTGGGGCTGGTATAATGACTCAGAGTTTTAGGGATCCTAATCGGCAACTACCGTTTATCGCAACTTTGGATTTACCAGATTTGTCGCGCCTAACGAACTATCCAATCAATTATCTTCCGTTTTGGCTGCCAATGCCAAATAAGTTGCCCAGTGATATTCCCAAGTTCGAAGGTAAGTCTGGAGAGGACCCGTCGAATCATGTGATGACTTACCACCTCTGGTGTGCCTCTAATTCCATCTCGGATGATTCGATCCGCTTACGTCTTTTCCAGCGCACTCTCATTGGTCTTGCGGCCAAGTGGTACATTGAGTTACCACGGGCCTCTTTTTATAATTTTAGTCAGTTAGATACCTCGTTCTTAACTCATTTTCAGTTGCCGGTCAGATATGATAATGGCACGGAGTTACTAACTTCATTAAAACAATCGACGTCCACTTATATTTCCGATCACATCCATGAATGGAGACGTCGAAGGCGGTTAGTGAAAGTTTTTATCCCAGACCAGATCTTAGCTGAATGGTTTGTTAAATCATTGTTACCGAAGATTACTGAAGACGTAGCTAAGGCCGGAGTAGTTACTGAGGAGCAAGTGATTGCTCAAGCGCAGTACCTTGACTTAGTTTACACTCAGTCAGTTACGTTACACGAAAAGATCCCCGATCTTCCAAAGTCAAATCAAATCGCTGCTACTCCTTCGGGATCTCATGCCGCTGATGGCATGATTGGTTCGGTGAACACTAAAAGCAAGAAGAAGTCTTCCAAGAATTCTTCTCCTATTATAACCTTACCAGACTCCCCGACAGGAGATTCTTCTGCTGAAGTTTCCTCCGATATTCACGCTGTAGAGTCATCTACGGCTAAATCAAAATCCGGTGGGAAGAAGAAGAATAAAGCAGACAAAACTCCAAAGGAGAAAACTGAAAAGGCGGAATCCAATGATGAAAAGCGTAAACCTCGTTATCCATGTCTCATTTGTGAAGAGGAACACTTTACAAGAGACTGCCCTCATCGAGCAGAGGTTGCGAAGATCGTCAAGGGTTCCCAAATTCCTGCTGTCTTGAAGGATCCATTTCCTAAAGATAGTAAAATGATAGGTTCTTCCTCGAGTGCCAATGAAGAACCCATTTTGATGATGTCTCATGTAAGGATTGCGACTCGATCGCAAGATTATGGTAGTAAAAGTCCTGTTGATGGCAAAGAAGCAGAATCTTCTCATTCTAATCCATCAACCTCAGCTCCCGGTTCTGATCCGCTACAGATCGAGAATCCTAACCCAGACTTAGTAATCAAACCGCCCGCCAAGGGTGTACTTCGAAGGTCTGCTTTCAATCCACATGCGAGAGCGGCCCAGAATTACAACATTGTTGAGGACTTAGCTGTTTCACCCTCAGCAATGTCGGCTTTGGAAGTGCCGCAATCGTGCCCAACACAACGCAAATTACTCTTGTCGTCTATAGGAGCTGTTGATGTTCAGGACCCGAACCTAATAATCTTTGATCTAGAAAATAGTACACCGCGTTTACCTCATCAAATGGCTTTCCAGATCCCAGTGATAGTCAAAAACAGGCCTATTCATCGAACTGTAATTGATGAGGGAGCTTCCACGTGTATTATGTCGGTACAATGCTGGAGATCGCTTGGTTCTCCTTCACTTAATCAATCCTCGACAATTCTTAAGGCCTTTGATGGCTGTGGGTTTCATCCTTTTGGCATTCTACAGGATTTGCCTATAGGGGTTGAAGGAAAAACTGTTAGTCCAGATGTGGAGGTGGTTGATGCCCCTCTAGACTACAACCTTCTCTTGGGTCGAAGTTGGACTTACACTATGACAGCGGTCGTTTCATCGGTCTTCCACGTAATAAAGTTCCCACATAATGGAAAGATCGTAACAATAGACCAGCTGGCTTACTTTTCATCCGACCCAGCCTCTTCAGAGAGTATTCAGCATGTCGGTAAAACGACTATCCCATATAAGGATGTTGGAGTAGGATTAGTTAAAGATTCCAGTTTACGGGGAACTTTTCCTTTTCCTCCACTCAACGCATCATCTTCATTTGCAACTATTCATATGATTACATCAGACACTATTTATTATGACGATCCTTGGATCGTTCCTTCTGAGTCTGAAATAGACTCATTTGGTAATTCTATGCTGTTGAGTCCATATGAAATTGCCTATGAAGCCGTGCAGTCTTTTACCGACCTGTGTTCAACCAAAATCGACCAAATGAATGTGGTCCGTGAGGAATCACTTTTCACATCAACCTCGGAGTTAATAGCGTTTCCTGAAGTTGTGTCATTTGACGAGCAACTTCGTGAAATCCTGTGTATAGATGATTTACCATGGGAGGATCTCCATCATAGATCTTCGTTTTTACCTGAGGATGATCGTTTTGAAAATGATTTCTCATCAATTTTTACAGCTGAATATGTCAAAGAAGCTCAGAATCCCATGAAACATCCTGATTCAGAGCTGAATTTGGGAAATATCTCTCGAACTATTCCCATTGACATTTCAGTTAAGCCTGGAATTGTTGAGAACATTCATATAGGTGCCTCGTGTACAGATGACGAAATTCAGACATACAAGGCCCTATTTCAAGAATTCCGCGACGTGTTTGCCTGGTCCTATGAGGAAATGCCAGGAATTGATCCCGCGATTGTTGTTCATGAGATCAAGACTTACCCGGACACTAAACCTGTCCGGCAACGTTTGCGTCAGATTCACCCACGAAAAGCGGCTGCAATTAAAGCAGAAGTTGAGAAACTGTTGAAAGCAGGTTTCATTTATCCGATCCCGTTAACGGATTGGGTATCGAATATTGTTCCGGTTAACAAAAAACAGGGAACAATAAGAATATGCATCGACTATAGGGACATTAATCGAGCTTGTCCAAAAGACAACTACCCAACACCCTACATCGATCAAATAATTGATGATTGTGCCGACAGCGAAATATTTTCCTTTATGGACGGTTTTTCCGGTTACAATCAAATCAATATTCTACCTGCCGATCAACCAAAAATGGCTTTCATTTGTCCATGGGGGACATTTGCTTATTGCAAATTACCTTTTGGGCTCAAGAATTCCGGAGCAACTTTTCAAAGGGCGATGTCTTATGCGTTTCATGACATCAAACACATTGTGCAACCGTATCTCGATGATTTGCCTGCTCATTCGTTACATCGAGCTGATCACCTTGTCCATTTACGAGCAATCTTCATTAGGTGTAGACATTATCGTATTCGGTTGAACCCACACAAATGTGTCTTCTGTATAGAAGCAAGACGATTGCTAGGATTTGTAGTTTCGAAAGCCGGCATTCGTGTCGATCCCTTGAAGGTAGAAGCTATCATCAAATTGCCTCCTCCTTCGAGTCTTCGCCAACTCCAAAGTTTGCAGGGGAAAGAAAACTTTTTACGACGATTCATTCCTAACTACGCTGAGGTTACAAAGGGTTTTACACGGTTGTTGAAATAGAACGCTCAATTCTCTTGGGATGAGATAGCTCAGAAATCTTTTGATGCACTCAAACACGCATTGACCCATGCACCGTTGTTGCATCCTCCCAACTACAACCAGGATTACTTTTTGTACCTCACCGCCGCTCATTCCACCATTGGAATGGTCTTAGTTCAGGAAGATCAATTTGGAACGGAACATGTGATATATTACCTTAGTCGAACGTTAAATCCAACTGAGCTAAAATACTCACATGTGGAGAAATTGGCTTTGGCAGCCGTTCAAGCTGTCCAACGTTTTCGTCACTACATTTTACTCCGTAAAACTACAGTCATTTCAGATTACAACCTTATGATCTACATTTTGACTAAACAATTGCTAGGGGGCAAGTACTCTAAATGGATTGTTATCCTGCAGGAGTTCGACTTAGAGTTTGAGAAATCTAAGTCTAAGAAATCTTTAGTTTTTGCAGAGTTAATGTGTGATTTCCCGCGTGCTAATACGGAAACTGTGGCAGAGGAGCCCATTGCGGACGAATCTTTGTTTCTAATCAGCACTTTAGATCCGTGGTATGGGGATATCATCGTCTATCTCCAGACCCAATCCTTTCGGCCCGAAGTTTCAAAGTCGGCACGTCGGAAAATTCGATTTCAGTCCCAACAATACAAAATTATTGGAGATACTCTTTATCGCCGTGGGGCGGACTCTATTTTTCGACGTTGCTTAACTCGCGAAGAGGCTGAAAGGGTTATAAATGACTGTCATTCTGGAGCGTGTGGCGGTCATATGTCTGGGTATGCCACAGCCCAAAAGATATTGCGCGCTGGCTACTTCTGGCCGTCCTTGTTTAAAGATTGTATTATTGCGGTCCGAAAATGCCACAACTGTCAAGTGTTTGATCGAAAGATGCGCGCTCCACCTGCTCCTCTCCACCCTATAATTGCTGTTGGTCCTTTTTCCAAATGGGGTATCGATTTTATTACATGTAACCCTCACTCGGCCGGGGGGCATGCGTATATCATCCTTGCGGTAGATTATTTTACTAAGTGGGCCGAGGCGATGCCTACATTCGAGGCAGACAGCAAGACAACTGCAATTTTCGTGTTCAATCATATAATTGCTAGGTTTGGTGTCCCACAAGCGATAATCACTGACCATGGACGCCATTTTCGAAACGTTATGATGACAGAACTTACAGGCCAGCTTGGTTTGCGTCACGATAGTTCAACTCCTTATTATCCACAAGCAAATGGTCTGGTTGAGTCCATCAACAAAGTTTTAGTTATCATGATCCGACGAATCATTGGTATTCATTGGTCGAATTGGCACAACATGTTATTTTCAGCGCTTTGGGCGTACCAAACCTCAGTGAAAACGTCAACAGGGTTCACTCCTTTCCAACAAGTTTATGGTTTGGAAGCTATGTTACCCATTGAATGCGAAATCCCGTCACTGCAAATGGCCATCGAGTTACTTCCAGCTACTTCCGAAGAGGAGAAGCGTTTATTATACTTAGCTCAATTAGATGAGAATCGACGTGATGCTGCATTGGCGATCGAGACTCACGCAAAACGTATGAAAGCTTAGTATGATCGAAATGTGACCCCTCGAAATTTTTCGGAAGGAGACCTAGTGTTATTATATGATCAAGCTAATGATAAATTAGGTGCTGGGAAATTCGTTCCTATGTGGCATGGGCCCTATATTGTGAAGCGAATGCTAGCAAAAGGGGCCTATGAGCTAGTAGACTTTGACGGGGACTCTTTGGGTAAACCCAGAAATGGACTTTACCTAAAGAGGTATTATGCTTAAAAGATGGGTATGGAGATTTTTAGTTAGGTTAGTTTTTCTTTCTAGCTGGTGTGTTTGTTAGTTTAGACAATGTGCTTAGCCTAGAGAGTGTGTTTTTTCGTCATTATTCTGACTTATCTTGGTTTTACTCTTGATGACGCAGATGTCGATGCCTCTCCAAACGTACATTGGTTTTGTGGATGGTGCTTGTCGTAGTACACAGAATATCTCTTCCGCAGCTTGGGTTATCTATTCGCCCTCTGGCGAGTTAGTATCTATGCATGGGGTGAGCCTCAGTCAAACAACAAACAACATTGCAGAATACAGTGCAGTGATTGAGTTATTGTCTGAATCTATCTCATTTGGGATTCAGAGTTTGATAGTGAGGTTAGATTCTGAACTCGTTGTATTTTAGCTTAATAGAGTGTATGCCATTAGAAATCCAGTGTTATTAAGGTTATTTTTGAGAGTGCGTCTCTTGGAACGTGAGTTTGATTACATTGAATATCAACATATTCCAAGGTCTTTAAATACATTAGCAGATGCAATTGCTTCTCGAATGTTAAATAGACATTTGCAATAATCATACATGTAAATTTAAAACCATTCCATAACATGATTTACAAGATAAGCCGGTAATAATGATATATATAGATAAGAGTGTGTCAAAAAATACATCGTCTTCGATCATAGGTTGAAAAACACCTTATGATCGGCAAAAATGATAAGTACAAAAAACCAAAATGTCGCATGTGTCTACAAAAAACGACCATCCAATCACTGGTGATGATCTCTATATGACACCACTGCACGGGCCACCCTACACAAGAACCTCCTAAAAGGTCCTGGGACCCCAACTACATAGCGCTGAAGCCGGATTGGAATGTCATCTATGGTAGTCTCTGGTATGTCTGTTGTAAGACGCTCTAGATCACTTTCCAACTCAGCCAAAGTCTCTGTGGCCTCGTCCTGTTGGGCCGGTGTCGGTGCAACTGGTAGTCTCCTCTTGTAAGGCCGGAGATTGGCTGGACGTCGTGGGCCTACATCTACATTTTGAACTCTTGAGAGTGCGTCTCTTGGAACGTGAGTTTGATTACATTGAATATCAACATATTCCAAGGTCTTTAAATACATTAGCAGATGCAATTGCTTCTCGAATGTTAAATAGACATTTGCAATAATCATACATGTAAATTTAAAACCATTCCATAACATGATTTACAAGATAAGCCGGTAATAATGATATATATAAATAAGAGTGTGTCAAAAAATACATCATCTTCGATCATAGGTTGAAAAACACCTTATGATCGGCAAAAATGATAAGTACAAAAAACCAAAATGTCGCATGTGTCTACAAAAAACGACCATCCAATCACTAGTGATGATCTCTATATGACACCACTGCACGGGCCAACCTACACAAGAACCTCCTAAAAGGTCCTGGGACCCCGACTACATAGCGCTGAAGCCAGATTGGAATGTCATCTATGGTAGTCTCTGGTATGTCTGCTGTAAGACGCTCTAGATCACTTTCCAACTCAGCCAAAGTCTCTGTGGCCTCGTCCTGTTGGGCCGGTGCCGGTGCAACTGGTAGTCTCCTCTCGTAAGGCTGGAGATTGGCTGGATGTCGTGGGCCTACATATGCATTTTGAAAATTATTACTATCAGTTTTGAGACGATATAAAAACAAAAAAAAATAGATAGTTTAAAAAACTTGTGGAAAATGAAGTTACCTGTGTCATCCCATTGTTCTCTCGGTGGAAGAACCATGTCCGGATCTCCACGAAAATCAACTCCGGCATAAGGAAAATCCTGTATAGAAAAGACCTGGTCCTCTAACCAGTGAAAGTACTCCATAGTAAATCGAACAACTTCCGTTCCCTCATCAGGATGACGGGCCATAACCGCAACCCATCGCATCAATTTGGGCTCTCGAGGTAGCCCAACGCCAACAGTGAGCTGTTGTGGGATCAACATCGGAACCCTCTCTAAGCCAAAACTCACAACTAAAGGCCCATAACCAAAAGTCTTTAGCTGTCCATTTTTGGCTCTAGTTAGTTGGCCTTTTATATTGGCCAACACAGCATCACACCAGTTGAAAATGGTACCTCGATAGCAATCAATCGCCATCCGCATCTGGGACCCAGTGGCAATGTGTAAAGCGGCAGCCCCGCAAAGTCTGGTAACTGTAAAGGCAATCACCATAAGTTTAGGTCGGGATATAGTTTTGATCTCTATCCCCTTCTCCTGAGTCTGAGTGTTACACCACTCTAGTCGGAGACTAGCGATGGACTGGCCACCCGACCTAGTCCCGAACAGAGTCAAGTGTTCGCCTCTCTTGGGCAAACCAGTGAGAAAATAAATATCTGTGGGATCTATCTCGAGCTGGTGCCCTCCAATATAAAAACACTGGTCCTGAACATTCCACCTTTCTACCAGCCACTCTAGAAATATCACTTGGGCCCTCATGCCAGGTATGGCCCAGTATTTATAAAGGCCACATGCCTTCAAAGCATCAATTGACAGTTGATGATTAATGGCAGCTAAATTAACATCTTCGTGCTCTGTCTCGCGCCAATCAAGCATGGTGAACAATCTACACACCAGAAAACATCCATTAGAGTCCATAAAATCAAAAAAATTTGGTCCAATTTGGAGAATTTGGGGTTTGAAAACTCTTTGCGCAGAGTACACACCTCGCCTTTAGGAACAGAGCGTGGGTACGTAGGTTCCCTTAAGGCAAGGTGCGTACGCCCGACATTTTCCCAGCTGAGAAAATGTCGGGGTACGCGGGTCCCTAGTGTGGCACCTGCGTACCCCAAGAGGCGGTTCTTGAAACCCCAAAACCTCCAAAAAATGAAATTTTGGGCCTAAAAACGAATTCTAAATGGATGAAAATGAAGAGAAGGATGTTGTAGAATACCTGAAAGAGACGGCGTTCGGTTTCGACGGTTGGATTCTCCGCAATGTCCACGGGAAGTTTCTTGCCAAAAGCCCTTTTTCTCTCCTCAATAGTAAAATGGTAAAAATGAATTGGTAAAACCCCTTTTTATAGGTTTTTTGGGTAAATAAATGGTAAATTTGTTTATTTTTCACCATGAAAAGGTATTTTTCAAAGTATTTTTATCTATCTTCAACAGGTATGAGTAATGTGTTGGTTTTTGTGCAGGATAGAGGATTTTCAGGGAAAATTGTCATTTTTTACAAACAAAAACATCAGAGTCATCTTTAAGCCCTTTTCTGACTCCTAAAACATGAAAAGATTGCCGAGTGTTTCTTTTACACTCGTTAAAACGAAATTAAAAGACGGTCCTCTTACAACCCCTTTCTGACCGTAAAAACATGAAAAGATTGCCGGATTTTTTCGTTTCAAATTCGATATTGGAAATAAAACGACGTGTCCTTGATCGCTTTTTACTTTTCAGATCAGAGACACTAATCATGAAAGTACTCCTTGGTCGTAAAGATCAAGCGGTTCTCTCAAGTATTATTTTATACTTTTTCGGGCTTGGGAGACACAAACTTACGAAAAAGGTCAACCCTGGAGTCTTCTTAAGTTTTTTAGACTCTCTAAAATTGAAAAACGCCGAGTTTCTCCTATACTGGACTCGTTAAAATTTCACAGTAAAGGACCTGTTCGATTACAAACAGGAACGAACCACTCCTTCTTAGGGTTCGAAACTAAACTAAGTTGGACTCATCCGAAGGATGAGTTTATAATCAAGCAAATGTTATCCTCCTCAAGCTTGTAAAAAAATAAAGAGGTACTTGCCAGAAATGGTGGGGGAAAAGAGAGAAAAATGAGCCTATTTGTTATCCTTTGTCTCAGAGAAACCTTATCACCACTCTTGAACACGACACTTTTCATTCACCTGGGTTGGGAAATCCTTTGCCTAACAGTTGATCAAACCACATTGAAAGACTTCAGCCGGTTTCCAGGTATTAACTTTGGGTCAATTGTCACCAAGCCATCTGTTGTGTCGTTATGTGTTCAAGAGGTTACTGCAAATAAACCATTCATCTGCAAAATACTTGTCATCCATCTTGACCATCCCTGAGTCAGTCCTTACAACTACATTTCTTCAACTTGATCTATGATTTCGTGATTTGGGCTTGCCTGCAACGGATCGCTTTCTATCGACATAAGCACATTATCTAGAAAGATGATCTAGAAATCGTCAATACCTTGAAATCTGCATGCATCAATGGCAGGTTTCTCGCCTTTGACGACAGTTTACATCATTGACTTTCGATCGAAGGATTCCGTGACATGTTCGACATCAACACATTCATTCACATCTCACGGATTGTACTGGGTACTTTGAGAACCATTGACATCACTGGTGGTCTCTCTCACACTTGTTAACAGTTTACATCATCGACTGGTAATCAAGTGGTTTCTACCATGTTTGACATCAACTCATTTATTCGCATGGATAGAATCGTACTATTTCGGGAAGTAGAAGTGAAGACCCTGGATCTAGTTTCCGCCATCCAGGCTGCGAGGAGTTTTGTATTCATTATATAGTAGACTAATTATAAACAGATGGCTGCGTCCATACTGCGTCTACATGAGTCTATGATTATGATGTACTGCGAAATCATTCCTGTATCAGAGCAGTAGTTAGTTTGTTAGTTAAGTTTTTGATCTGAGTATGGGAATGCCTACCTCAGCAATGATATGATCTCATATATGTATTTTGTGTTGAATATTTGCAGGTTCCGACTGGGCTCTCCACAAGATAATCCTTGAAATGATAAAGTGCTTCACCCTTCCTAGATGATATAAAACCCTAATCTACTACAGGCTTCGCACTTTAGGGGGCAATCTGTTACACTAAAATTTGTCACCATGACTATTTGCAGTCACTATGGCTCCATCAACAACCACACTGTCCTCCTTGGCAAGTCTTATACCTCTGCTCCTCATGTCAAACTCCAAAAAAGAGAGAAAGTCTTTAAAAGTCAATATAACTCTGGTTACGCAGTTTCTCCTACCCTTACCTGCGTGTACGCACCTCAAGTTCATAATACCTGCGTACTTGTACGCTCTGTCTATAAAGGGGTGGGTGCGTACTCCTGTAAAGGTCAAAAGGCGCAAGTTTTACTTCAAAAAAGTTACTTGTGGTCGATTCTAGAGCATTCTAGAAGATGGTTTGATGTGTATTGAGCGCCTCCAGATGGTTCATGCATCCCAATGAAAGAGGAACTTATCCCATGAAGAGGGGAGCTACCCCTTTGAAAGAGGAGCTTATCCCATTGATGGTGGACCTGATTAACTTCCTCCAAAGCATTATAAATATAGGCATTGGGCCAGAGGGAGGAGAGGTTGAAAGCTGAACATTCCTAAGGGTAGATGCTGCTGGAATTAGGACTCCCTTATAGAGCTTGAGAGGAGAGATTCCAATCCTTTCTTAGCTTCATTTGGAAGTGGGTGAGCTGATCAAAGTAAAGGAGAACTCTTGCTGGACCCTGGGAGGGACCTGCACAACACCAAGGCACTGGTTGTAATGGTTTCTTTTGTTTCCAATTAATGCAATTAAGTTCATTTTTCTCAACAAGTTGTTATATATAATTTGTTTTATATACTCCTTGGTATTTATGATGAATATGTTTTATTATATGAGTTATTCAGGTGCTATGTAATCGTTTGCTTGTTAGTGAATGCAGGCTTCAAGGAGAAGGAGCTCATCTGGATCGAAGAGGCTTGGCTGCTGCAAACAAGCGTTGGACTGAAGGTAAGCCTTAAACACCTGGTTGCTTTTATTTTAAATGCATATTTAGGGAAAGATAGTGCTTGATTGTTTTGTTTGTCACTAGAAAAGCCTTGTTTTCTAGGGAGGTCGGTTTTGTCCGCAAAATTGACTCTTTCCGCATGACAGGAAGGTCACTCTTTGATTCATGAGAATCTGAGGAGACAAGAAGAACATGAGCAGTATGATCACCACTCTCTTCGACCAATGGTTGGTCGGGAACAGACACAAGAAAGTCACGCTCAAGAAGAGTAGGACCGACAAGAGATGAATTCAAGTCAATCTCTTTACCAACCGGGAGAGGGTTAGAAGAAAGCCTTTGATAACCAACAGGAAGTTGGGGTTGAGGAGATGCAATATTTTCCAAAAGTTTGGAAGCTTTATCCATAAGAGGACAAAGGTGAAGAAGATGCTCTCCTTCACATAACCTACAGGGTCATCTAATCTTCCCTTTCTTCTTACCATTGCTAACTGAGGGTGTAGCATCGACATGATCTCCAGAGGTCAATGGAGATGGTCGATCTAGATTTTGAGACCATACCTCTAAGACTCTGGGAAGGCTAGGACAATCTTGAAGGAGATGGTTGCCCTTACACAGCTTGCAAGGGAATTTTACCTTCCGCGAAGGATCAAAAGGTTTGTCGACGGGGGGTGGATTTGGAGTAATAGTTGCATGGTTGGCCTCTCACTTATTTGACTTCTTCTTCTTCATCTTCTTCTTCTTCTTCTTAGCCTCCTTGTTAATGGATTTCAAACTTTCACCTAGTGAAGTAGAAGAGGAGGGTGAAGAAATGGGGGAAGAAGTCGAGGGGTCAACCTTAGAATAATTGTGACGTGATTCGAATGAAGGAGATGGCGGGGCAGGAGTTGGGACACTCGGGACCACCGAGGTTGAAAATAACCAGACAGGTAAACCAATGGTTAACCCAGGGAGGGACAATGTTGCCATATAAGGAGCACCAACATTTCCAAAAGAAGGAAAAGGACCAGGATTCCCATCTGAGGGGAATCCTTGATTAGTGGAATCTGGAAATGTTGCCATTGGAATCGACCCTAAAGAATTACTAAGGAAGATAACTTTTACCAGGAATATTTCGTGGGAAGCTAATTTTAAAAAACTAAAACAAAACTTTGCCTTTTCATGTTTTAAGAGTCGAGAAAAAGATGAAAGGTGACTCTATCACTTTCGATTTGAAACGAGCTCGGAAGGTCAAGTGCTCGATGATATTTAAAATTTAATGAGTCAAAAAGACCAAAATAACTACTCCAGATAATCTAGGCAAAAGGATTACCAGGTAATCATGAACTGCAAAATACCTCCCGATGAATCGAGAAGTATGGGCAGGAAATCCTCCCGAATGTTGTGTTCGGTGTATCACGTTTACAAGGTGGCAGACTTGGCTTCCAACAGATAAAGGATTGCAAACCTAGTTGGGTTTGTTAGTGTCAGTCTTTGAAACCTTCCACCAGTGATCAAATATGCTCTTATAAATTGGTATTAGGGTGTCAAGGTTAAATTTTGTCATTTCAGTGAGTCTTCAAATAAAATTTGGTCACTAGGTATTAGGTCTAGGATTTGTTTTCACTCCTTCCATAATTTTCCAAGTTTCGGTCCATGTCACCATTCGAAATGAGTGTACCATCATTAAAGGAGATTTCATCATTATTTCATGTTCCAATGGGTCATTTTACACCTTGTTTGTGCTTCAGTTGTGCTAAGGTAAGGCTCATTTCCATCTCCTAGGGTTTTTGTTTCTGAGCAATAAAAAATGAATTTGGAAAAATTGAGAGATATTTTTGGTCCAAAATAGGCCATGTAAGAAAAACCTCCTTCACCTTTTACACAGGTGTCATGGTTTTAGAGAAATGTCAAAAATACAGTTGCCTCAGAAGAGTTGCTGCACCTCTGGAGTGACCTTGGGAAAATCAAGATTTCTCCTAGCCTGGTTGGCCAAATTACTTGCATGATGAGTCAAATGATAACTAGACACAAAGAAATTTCTAATGAGATATCATGAGCTCAATTTTGATTTGAGGAAGACCTTAAAATGTTTACTGTAACATCACTCTGCATTTTGGAAGCCTCATTCTGCACATTTTGACTAGTCTTGGGAGATTGGACTTTTGACAAGGAAAATGAACTCCAATTTGGAAAATGCAAGATGCTATGGAAATTAGACTCAATAATATTTCCAAAAACCTATCACACACCTAATTTGGACATCGGGAAGGCCTCCAAAATTTGGTCTGAAGCGGCACTGCGCATAGGATAGTGGCGCTGCGCATAAGATAAATTTTGCAACACAGGAATTTGGCATAGGTGGCGCTGCGCTTTTGATGGAGATATTTTTTGAAAGAATGGCTTGCATATTCAGATTCAGCATGATGAGAACATCAATCCCTGAAAGTTTCAGTAATTTTGGAGCAAATCTTGGTCACCTAAAGGTCAAAAAACCATAAAAAACTGCCCTCTCTGCCTCTTTTTGGACACATAGGAAGAAGTCTTGGGAGATTCCACTTTTGAGGGGTAAAATGACCTCCAAATGAAAAAATTCAAGATGTTCCAAAAACTAGATAGGAACAACTTTCCAACGAGATATCTTGGGATCAATTTGGTCAAGGGGAAGGCCTCCAAAACTAGGTCTGAAGCGACGCTGTGCATAAGAATAGTGGCGTTGTGCATAGGATAAATTTTGCCAGTTTTGCTCAAAAATCCAAATTTCGCCTAGTTTTTCTACAAGTTGACTTTTTATCTCATTTTGGATGAAATTATGAATGTAAATGATGCTACGCTATGTAAATGTAATTTTAAAATGACCTTAGAGGGTAGATTCATCATTTTGAGGTGGTTTAGGGGTGAATGAATCGGTTTCCATGGTTTTAGAGGCGACTTGTTCCACTGCCTATATTCCTGTTCTTAGTTTAGATATGGATTCGACCCCTGAAGGTCAGCATGATTTTTTTGATGCCTATATTATGTACTCTCTTAGTCGTTTGTAAAGGTTGGATTCTTGTGGATGCTTTGAGCTACATTATACATCTCTACAACAGTTTGGCAAGGAAATAAACCAGTATTTGCAGCTATTTTTGTGGGATTCTTGTGGTAATGTGTTTTAGCATTGTTTCTCCTTCTGTCATTAGTTTTTCTCATGTGTATATGTACCAAAATCTATTTCATTCTTCTTAATTAAATGAAATCAAGATAGATAGGTAGAATACATTGGTAACAATGCTTTGCCTTGGGAATACATTTAGTTTTTGATGTTTTCAGCTGTCTGAAGAGGACTTGTGATCCTTGCATGCCATCCTTAGCTCCTCAACAGTCTTAGACCTACCATCTCACTCAATTCCAAGTGCTTAAACACCTACCTACCTCGCCCCACAGAACACCCTGCAATTCTGATTTGATTTCTCGAACCCAAAGTTGCCTAATCCAGTTGATCCAGCAACAAAACCTTCAAAATCAATAAAAAAAATCTAGGGCTACTATACCTAGCCTAAATTCCATATTTTATTCAGTCATATCAACTGAGACTGACAAGGAGAGAGCCCTCTCCCGACCTGGTAGGGCTAGCTACCAGGTTAAGCTTGGTTTGTGGTTATCCTAAGATTGCCTCCCTTCAGCCTGAGGTCAATCTAGGCTCTAACAGGTTCTCTCTTTATATACACGATGGTACGAGGAACACAAGTCCGTACTAGCGATATCTAATGTCGAAGTGAATGACAACTGCTAGGTTTAAAGATGTCAGAACTCGTCTCTAGCCTAGACCACTAAATGTGAGCATTAAGTTTCAATGCTTCCTTAGGTTAGTTTAATAAATTTTAACAGTTGATCTTGAATTAGGTTTCAATTACAAGGCCCTACCATTGTCATCTAGAAAAAATTCTACATGAAGCTATATGAGAAAAGCTATCTTTGTCTTTGATGAAAGCTATCACTAATTGAGAGATAGAGAGAACTCAACCAATGCAACAATCAAAGAATGAAAGCTTTCACTTATGCATGTCCTAAATGCACTTAATCTTCCCTTAACAACAAAAGAGGTTTAATTTCATTTCGTATGCTTATTATGATGTAATTCTAGCTTCCCAATGATGCTACTAATGCAATATTTTCTCTTAAGTAAACTAGAATGATGTTCTTCTTTTCATAAAATGCAAAATGAATCTTTCAGATACAACACTTTAATGAAATTTTTCACAATTCTGAACAAACAAGCATCAATCCAATCCAAAGCATGATAAATGAAACCGAAAAAAACTTCTTCCTTGAATCGAACCAAACAAACAGATAAATGCTTCAATCGAGAAACCAAGCAATGTAATCTATGCTTGGAAAGAGAAAAGAGACACTCGAAATAAGAGAACAAATGAGACACTTTCACTCATTCTATTAAAAATGAAGCAAACTAAGCATCCTAGTCACTTCTGGGAGGAAGAAGAGAGTCCGAGGGTCAAGAAACACTGGCATTGGAGTGGGAGAAATTTTTATTTTTTTCTTAACTCAGAGACCGAAGCGACTTTTAGGCCAAAAGTAGCATCGATTGGAATGACTTTCAGGCTAAAACTAGGGCTGATAGGCCTGATCGACGCAATTGTTTGGCAAAAAATAACGCTGATTGAGGGATTCAAAGAAAAAATAAAAAATAACTTCACATGGGGCTAGACTTAACACATTAGAGGGTGGGCTAAAGCAAGCAAGCAAACAAACCAAGCTAAATGAAGCTCTCTAGTTAGGGAGAAGACAGTTTAAACAACTTACAGGGTAGAAATCATGAGAGAAAAACACACTGGCCAAGATCGGGGGTGAACCCTAATCTTCACTTATAGGCATCGGCGCGACTGCCTAACTGACAACAAGCGCTAGAGGCTGGTCGACATGACTGTTTCTCAACAACTTGCACTGATCGATGCGACTATCAGTGAATTAAGCGCGTTGATCAAGGGAGCTAAATTTTTTTTTTTGAAATAGGGACCAGATTTTCTACTATGAATTTTAGACTGAGACCAGTAAGCAGGAGAAAAGAAACAAAAGCAAAGGGAAAAAGTGGAACTAGAAAAGTTCTCACAAAATCATGAAATCCAAGACAAACAAAAGGATTGGGATCTCCAGTATGGTCTCCAATTTGTGGTGAAGTAAAATTATAAGTGCGGACATGAATGAATTCCTCTAGCCTGATGATGGGTCTAGCCACAATAGATACATTATATGGAATATTTCCTTAGGTTAGAACCAATTAAGAGGGCCTACCTCTTAGTCCGTTTATCCTGTTTGATGATGTCCTTGCTTGCTTGCCCTAGCTATCTCTCGCTTCCTTCTTCAAGTACCTGAAACAAGTAAACAACAACAAACAACAAACATGATAATAGACAAATTGTAATTCAACCTACTTAACAAGTCAAGAAACATTAAGCCATGAATATGTAATATGACAAATCATGTAGGAAATCAATCGATAGTTGCATATATTAATATCAAAGAGAGATTACAACCATTTGTCTTGATGTTGCAATATTCCTCTGACAAGACCAGGTTCCCACACACTCCTGCTATCATTCCATGATGGCCTCAAGAAACAATAGTTTTAAGGCTCTTCCCTTTAGGCTTCACTCCAAACCAAATCACACTTCTCCCTCACACAACTAGATAGCTACAACTAGTAGTATCTTGTTGTCTACTCCAAACCAAAATAGCATAAGCACACTAATATCAACACTAGCTTGTGCTTGGTAAGAAGGGATGTTTATATAGGAAAAATGGATGGTAAATGGATCCTATTCTCATGGGAGAAGGGCTTATCCCTTGAGGTAGTTCCATAATTATAGGGGAAAGGAACCCAAACTGACATCCTTGACCCCATCTGGCCAAACCATTTACTAGACTTCCGTTACGAAGCTTCTAGAGCTGGAAGCTTCGACAACTAATTTAAAAAAAATTCCAAAACAGGACCAATGCAACTGGAACATAGCTCAGCCGCTCTGGTTGGCATGAGGGATAGTGCTAATTTCTGCACATTGGCGTGGGGGAGACAATGGTCATTAGCGCCGGTCATGTAAACTGGGCAAAACAGAAGTTTCAGGGGAAATGGTGCAAAAGGGAATTGATCTGCTCATGAAGAGGGACACATTGGGAGTTTCTTCATGAATGCAAAGCATGCGGGGTTCACTATAGAGGTCCTCTAGGATCAAGGAATGGTGAGTACAGGGACAGTGACAAAATGTTGTGTAACACATCCCATTGCTAGATAAAATCATCCTACATAGGCAAATAGGGGAATTAATATATAATGATCTCAACAAAACCTCTTAGGAAACGAGTAAGGAAGAAGCTTTACTAGGAAAAGTGATAAATCAATTGAAGCTAGAAAAGGCCAATTCCACAGCGCTTCATACTTAGAATGAAGAGTTTAAGAAGTTGATAATAAAGCTTTGAGTAAATCCAGAGGATAAAGAAACTATTCAAGATTTAATCTAGGGTGAAGAATATGAAATTCAATCTTTGAGGAGAAAACTGAAGCTACTAGTAGCAAAACATGTACAAGCTCAAGAATTATCCCAAGTGGAAAAAGAAAAGGAGATCCGGAAACATGAGCTATTGGAAAGAAATAAAGAATTTTCATTTCTGAAGGAGCACAATGCAGACCTATTGCATAAGATAGAGAAGCGTGTATGTACGATTGTGGTGCAACCTGATTTAGATGACCCAACTGAGAAGTTGGCTAGGAGCATGGCAAAACTTAAAATTTTAGAAAATGAATTAAAGAAACTTCGTAGAGATTTGGATGATTCAAAAGAACAATCGAGATATAAAGAAAGGAAATTTAACATGGAAAAAGAGACTGCAAACCAAAATGATACTAAATACCAATAAGCTTGTAATTAAATTAAGGAATTGAAAGAAAAGTTAAAGGGACACATGTCCCTGATCCAAGCAAGAGGAATCATATGGGGAGACATCATCCAATAGATCGGGGCTATCTGGGACCACATGGTTGTCATAGCCGAATAAAAAGCTATGATAAAATATTATGAAACCATAATTCATACAAATAAGGATCAAGTACCAGAGCGAGCACAACAGGCAAAGAAAATCATCAATTACTTGAACACTAAATCATCTCAAGAACTAAGAGTAGTTGATATTATTGAAATAACAGTTGTAGTGGTTGAGATAAACAAAATGGATGAGAGAAATTTATATAGAAAGTAGGTAGAGAGAAAGTTTGAAGAGGTCAAAGAATATGTAACTTCTTTTAATTTAACTTTGACAAGAGGATAAGGGCAGGGATGTCTACATGTTGGGTTCAACAAGGAAACCTCCTCTCCTAGGAGCAGTATGAGACATTGCTAGTGGAAGCAAAGAGTAAGATCAATTATTCCAAGGGGAAAACAACAGTCTTGAAGGGGACCATTGTAAATTACTTGTAGAGGGATCTACAATTGCTATGGTTAGTCAAGACCTTGTTCACTGACAAGCACAACTACACAAAGGTAACCAACTTGAGGATTACCTACAACAGAATGCTTCAGTGACCAATTGTTGATTTGAAACTATGGAAGAATTACTGGAGCCTAATTACACCAGTGAGTGTCCGAGTTGTGGAACTTGGAGCTTCATCAAGCGAGCCTGGAGTGACAATAGCACAAAAGTATCGAGTTTCAGAATAATTTACTTTGTAATATTTGAAAAGTGTTTCATTTTGTAAATTTGAAAAGTTAGAGACAATTTAATCTTTTAATGTTTTAATAGGATCATATAGTTAAAGGGTAGTGAATAGTTGTCATAACTTCCCCTAATGTAAAATTTTCTTTAAAAGAATACCAAGGGACTAGTTTTGGGGCTCTGATTTTTGGCTTGGAGACATAAGTTTTCCATGTAATGTGAAAGTTTTCTTGGAGAAGTAATAAAATTTCCAGAGGATTCTAACTGTGTGTTGTTTATGGCATGATTTCTCTCTCTGTAAGTCATTTATGTGCTATTCTTCTATGGAAAACTATGTAATGAAGCTGCTTGTTCTTTTTAATTAACAAAATTATTACTACTTTGAAAACAACTGATAATACTTGTGGATTTTTCACTAAAAGTAACCTTATACTGCACTCCACATATTTCATCACCTCATTTCTTTAAACTTTCATAATTTCAACTAAGATTCTTTTTAAAAGATTCTATTTTTTCATACTTACTCATTGAATCTTCTCCTTTATGTTCTTTCTTGTCATGCGGCAAACTCATTAAGATATACTCACAAACATCTTGGCCATATTGGGAGGGTTTTGTATTTTTCTCGAAGAGTAAAATTACATTACATTATGATGGGAGATCTCTGGGAAAAAATGTTTAAAATCATAAAAGAAAATATTTTTGTTATTTTGGATAGATGTCCTAGGCACAAACCTCCATTTGGCCAAGGGTTGCCCCTATGGTTACAATAGGTGGGTTACCTTTGGAGGCCTTGTTTTAGTTGGAAGCACTAATTTACAATGTTAAGTACTCCTCAAGCTCTAGAATGTAGCTCAAGGGTGACTACTACAAGAAAGGACTGGATGCACTGTGTCTAAGGTTGGGTGGAAAGTTGAAGTCCCAATCTCAGTTACTGAGAATATTTTATAAAGATAAGTGCATACTCAAGCCTTTGTACCTTAAATTTTAAGCATATGTTTGATGTGTTAGCTTAAAGCCTATTTTGGTATTGATTCAATGTACTGGACTAATGCTTGTGATATAATGTGGAATGTGATTTCCTACATGCCTTAGGAGTATTGATTTCCTGTAAGGTTCTTGGGTAAATGAATGAATCCATGTATGTGTTCATGATATGGTTTTATGCTTATTATTATCCCAAGGGACCAGTATATCTATGAACTATTATTTATTGTTAACCTAAGAAGCCTGTGGACCTCTAAGCTATTATGAGCCTGAAATTCGCCCAATGGTTTTGAGTTTGAATGAAGGGACACATCCTTGTTAAGTTTAATTATGTAAGCTAAATATTGGCTATCAGGCCTTGTTTAACACTATCAATCTCAAGAGAGATGGTACAATGCATATTATACACATTACACAAATATGTTTATATATATTGAATGGGTTGAGCCAACCCCTATCAAAATCTTAGGAGGTATAACATGAAATATATGTATATATAAACATAATTTAAAATATCAGGAGGGATAACTGTCAAAGATTTACAACAATATGTATATACTCGTTTAGAATTAGGTGGGGGCTGAGCCTTAAGGTATTAGGGGCCCGAACATCAAGTCATAATAGCCCATGTGTGTGGCCGCTATAACTAAGTGTCGAGGGAGGGGAAAGCCTGAACCATATTTATGCTTATGCTTCAAGGGTTTAAATTTCTTTAGTTGAAGGAGAAAGAGTGGTTTCCTATTCAAGCCACATGGCCAGGGCCATGACCAAGGGCATGCGGGAAGAAGAGCCCTGAACGGTCAGATGCTATATGAGTATATATTAATGCCGTCAGATGACCACGAAGGAATTACCTTAAAGTTTTCAAAGGGAGGCTTGTATGATCTTGCCTAGAATTTATTGCTAGGATGACGTCGCAATATGGGGTTGGTTGCCAAGGTTTCAACATATTAGGACAAAGGAACCCCAAAGTTTATTATAACACGAAATTGAATTTTACTGCACAATGGAGGATCCAATGGGCCCATGGTTAGAATGGCGTGAGACATGGCTTCAGGGCGACGTGGCAACCCAGGAGGCGGGACATGTGTTACTTGGATCTGGGGTTTTGGTAGGGCTAATAAGCTTAAAGATGAGTGACATGTGGCACTTGCAGAATGGATCCATGTGGAGGGTGTGACGTCACCCTGGCAATAAAATATGATGCGTCATCTTGATGATTCTACCCCAACGATTTCTTAATGTCTTGGGTGCAATTTTTCTTGGATTTTATCCTTGGGGTGATTTAGCAGTAAGGGGCCCAGTCAAAGGATAAATTTCCCATGTGGAGGGATTCATGCGCTTTGTAGTGTTGGTGTATGTTCCTGTGTGGAATCCACATCACCTCAGTGATAAAGAGAAGTGATGTCACCCCATAAGATGTGCATGAACGGCATAATAGAAAATGTTGAGATGATGTGGTAGTATTCACAAGCTTAGGACACAATTGTAGCGAATGGTGTTGGGACACGATGAAGGCACGATCTAAGAGGGATCCACATAACAACATAAGATATTTCCCGATAGTTTTGATGGGGGAATACAAAGGGAATTCCTATGATTTTATTTCTAGGGTGAGGGGAAAAATGGAGGGGGGGGGGTGCACGATGTACATGTTATAATGTATATGCTTATATGGGTATCTATGTGCCAGGGTTGTGGAAGGTCATGCCATGCCATGAATGGGTCAAAAAATGGGATATGGGAAAGGACATGGATGCCCATGTGGGGATTGTGTTGGTGCCAGGTGGCAGGCCATAATGATGTGGCACTATCTTATTGGCCAATCTTTAATCGACCATATCTTTTGATCTGGGAGTTAGATTGAGGAAAAAAATATTGCTGGAAATATATTAATGAAATGAACACAATGATGTTATCCATTTTAAGTTTTGAGGAAGTTGAAGAAGGTCAAAAAATTTAGACCCCATTTCCATGATTGGACTTTGGAGATTAGGACAATATAGTAACTACCTCCTTCTACCCTCAATGGGGGTTAGGGATGTTATGGGGTAGGTTACTGTTTTCTTCATCCATAGGAAATAAGTACAAAATGATTCTATTGGAATATATTTTTCTTCTAATTTAGACAAGGATACTAAATAATGCTTCTTTCTCAACCAAGATACTAAACATTCTCCCAAGTAGAAGGCTTCTCCACTTGTACTTCTTCTATCATCTATACTTCTACCCAATCTGCATTTATCTAAGCTACTAGTGTTAATTCCTTTCCTTTCATATACCACCTCCCAAATTTTGTTGCTCCTTTGTGATATTTGAAGATCCTTGTCACTATTAGAACATGTTTCGTTTGGTGTTTCTTGAAATGTTACAACCTATCCAACTGTCTTGAATATGTCACATATAGTAGGATACCAATCATTGATCTATAGAGTCTTTGGTCCATTTCCTTGGATTCATATTCTTTGCTCAACTTGCATTTGATGACCATACGAGTGCTCACAAGTTGTAGTATTCCATTTTGAACTTCAACATCTCTTTGATGTACCTTGATTGAGTTATGAAAATGCATCCATCGAGATTTGATATTTGGAGTCTCAAAAGAAAAAAATGACTCCCTAAGAAAAGAAATTTCAAATTCATTCTACATGTATCTTGCAAATTTCTCACTTAATCTATCATCATCACTTCCAAAGATGAGGTCATCAACATATAATTAAATGATGATCATATTGTCTTGATCTTTCTTTATGTAGAGAGTATTACTACATTTTCATTTCTGAATTTTTGTTGCTACAAATACCTATCCAATATTGAGTACCAAGCTCTAGGGGCTTGCTGAAGTCCATATGGGCTTTCTTCAATCTAAAATCATTGTCTTCATCTTTTGATAATATAAATCCTTCTGGTTGTTCTATGTAGACTTCTTCTTCTAGCTCCCAATTAAGAAAAGTTGATTTTACATCCATATGATACACTTTGATTCTTTTGGAGCATGCATAGGCCAAACACATTCATATTTCTTCCATTCTGGCTACTAGAGAAAAATTTTCTTCAAAGTTTATCCCTTCAACTTGGGCATATCATTCACACACTAGCCTTGCTTCTTTTCTAGTTGCCTTTCCATCTTCATTTAGTTTGTTTCTGAAGAACTATTTTGTACTAATCATTTTTTTTCTTGGGTCTTGGAACAAGTTCCCATGTCTCATCCTTATCAATTTGATTTAGTTCTTGTTCCATGGCCTTGATCCAATGTTCATCATTTCTAGCTTCCTAAAAGTTGCTTGGTTAAATTGTGGAAAATATTGATATATGCCCTTTCTTCAATGTTTGTTCTTATTTTCTTCTTCTGGTTTCTACTCCCGCACTCTTCTCCCCAAGGATTTATTCTAGTGGATGGTTCTTCTGATACTACCGTTTAGGTGTCCTTGAAGGTTGTAACCACCTATGCCACATTTACCTGCTTTTATAAGATCCCTAGGGTAAACATGAGATGAGTGCTACTATGACATGACATGACCTCCAAGTTTGAGTGATGGAAGTGGGGCTTACAAACTGAAAACTTCCTGACATCCCTCAGGGACTACAAATCACTCAGGAACCAGATAACCACCCTTGGTGATCAATCCCTAAGTTGGAACCCATTTTCACTGACTTAACTCCATAACTTCACCCTTGACACTTCCTACATGCGGTTACGAGGCTATAACTACACTCATAAGCACGCTTCCATGCGATTATGATCCGAAAAATCCAGTTCTGTGCCAATTGTTCTGAGATCTGAGCCACTTTTCCATGCTAGCCTCCAGACCACTACCTAGAACTACCCGTAACTTTCAAGAAACATAAACATGATGCGAGCAATGCTAACCATTTAGAACTTGACCTAGGCATGCCTAATCCATAATAGACATTTTTCAAATATATGATAAACATGAAATCTATAGGTAATGAATGAATATCTAATCATAAAATTCCGAATTTCATTTGAGAATCACCAAGAAGGCTCCAAGCCCTCTCTAACTAGTTGCAATAACACTTGTTAGCCCATGAATTCATTAGCCATCAAGTAACTTAACAAATCATGAACAAGATCCATAGCTAGAGCACATCATATAGCTAGGTATATAACCAAAGTATAACCAAAATAGAGGCCATAAAAAATCAACCATAATATACACATGATAACTAGTACAAATGCTCATAGATTACAATAGAAATATAGCTCATATTAACATATGAAAATTCCAACCAAGTCAAGGACTTCCATGAATCACCTTACCATAGATTGGGCTAACCTAAATCTCTCTTTCATCCAATCACCCCTGCACCATATTCCAAGCAAGAATGTAGGATAATAAGGGTTAAACCAAAATAAAACCAACAAGGTATTCCAAAGGCCAAACCACCTCAACCCTCGACCATAGTGATCTCACCTATATAGTTCATAAAATCACTAATATCAACCAGATTGGTCTCTACCAATGCTGTCCAAGGCTCCAATAACTAGTAACTCAACCCACTACTAAATCAGGGATCCAAAGCATTTGTTCCAACCCGTGGCACCAGGGACTAGTAACTCAACTCACAAGGCTCTAGTTTGTCCTAACCCGTAGGCTCTAGGAACTAGTATCTCAACCCAAGTTGTTCAAGGTCTCTAGAGAATTTGTTCCAATCCACAACCATAGGGAACCTGAGAACCAATTAGAAAAACAAGTGGGAAATCCATAACACCATGGTTATTTAGGAAATGGCAAGGCAAGGCTGAAACCATTGTCAATTCAGGAAAATATCCATGCCAATGACAACACATAAGCAAGGGACCAAATGCACATACCATGCATCCAAACATCAGCAAGGAGATCAGGCTTGCAACTTGTTACTTGCAAGGTAAGCCTGTTGTAGTTGCTGATACAACTTTCTCCTTGGTATTCCTTGCTTTGTTGTGCTTGCTTTCTCCAATCCAAGTGAATGTTAGAATGATCCAAGCATGCTACAAGAATTCTCTAAGTGTGAATGAGAGAATGAAAGGAAAGCTCAAATCAAAATTGTCAAAAGGATGTCAATTGATTCTCTGATGTCTTTGTATTATTGATCTCTCTTTTTTCTTCATTTCCCTTCATTTTCCCTCTAATTTCCCTTGCATTCAAATTTGTGTCTCTTCAACTTCCTTTTATCCTATTTTCCTTTATTTTCATAATTAAAATGCAATTATTTCCTTTTTGCCTTTGCCAATTTCCATAGCCATAAATAAACCACAAGTGATGCCCACTATAATATTTTCCCAACAATTAAATTGGAATACGTGTCCCATGGACTTGGTCATATTTTATTTACATGGAAACTCAACTAGGGGATGTCACAAAGGTTTTGAAAATATTTTGATTATTTGCTTCTTCTTGTTCTGCCTTTGGTTTCTTCTCTTATTGGTGTTCCTCTTCTTCTTTTTCTTCCTCTTTCTTTGGTTCTTCCTCTTCCTATTCCTCAAATATGTGTGGATTTTTTCTTTCCTTCTTGGTCTTCAACAAGTTTGTTTCGTCAATTTTTACATTAATGTTTTCTACTATCTTGTGCAGTCTAAGATTGTAGCACTTGTATGCTTTGATTTTACGTGAGCACCCAACAAGTATTCCTTCATCTGTTTGAGAGTCAAACTTTCCTACCTTTTGGTCATCCCTCTTTATGTAAAATTTTCTTTCAAATATTATAAATTGCTTGATAGTAGTTGGTCTTCCCTTCCACAGTTCATAGGGAGTTTTTTCATTGTTTCTTCTGAGCAATCCTCTATTCAAAATGTGAAAAATTGTATAATCTACTTGTACCAAAAATATATTACTTAGCTTTGATTCGTGCAACAATGTTCTAGCCATATCTTCCATAGTTCTATTCTTTCTTTCAATCAATCCATTTTGATGAGGAGTTCTAGCTATTGAAAAATGTCTTCTTATTCCATGTTCTTCACAATAGTCATTGAATTCATTTGAAGTAAATGCTCCTCCATTATCTGATCTCAAGCATTTGATTTTGAAATCAGTTTCATTTTCAACAATTTCTTTAAATATTCTGAATTTTTCAATAGCTTTTGACTTCTTTTCAAGAAAACAAACTTAGGTCATCCTTATGTTACACTAAAAATTACATTTAGAGGGGGGGTGGGTGAATCATTGTAATGGAAATCTTAGCATCTCAAAGCCATTTCATCAATAATTGAATATATATAAATGCATTAGTAAATGAAATGCATCATAGTAATGAATACAATTATGCATCAATCAACAATAATCACATCAACACATGAGACCATCCACTTTTATGTGGAAACCATTGTGGGAGAAAACCACAAATTATTTTTGTCTTCCTCAATCTGATTACATAGATTTGTAGGCATCAACCCACTGGAGGCACCTATTCCCAAAAGCAAATTTGTGGGAACCAGCCTGTGGAGGCATTAACCCCAAAAATGTGCAAGCACTAACTAACTTTCAATAGGATACAACTTGATTGAGGCACTAACCTTGAAAATGTGCAAGCAATGAATTGCAGTAGGCTTCAACCTGATTGAGGCTCCAACATCAGAAATGTTCAAGCACCGAATTGTAGTAGCCTTCAGCCTAATTGAGGCTCCATCCTCGGTGGAGACACCCACCTCCTTCTCTAACATGCCATGGACCACTTTTCACAATATTTCAAATTGGATCCACAAGAAACATAGTTATTCAGAAACTGATCATACCACTATTGTTACAACACTATTCATCAAGTTGTCATAACCTATTCATTAAGCTATAATGTTTTCATTATTTTTTCATCAACCTATTCATCACAAAATCCTATTCATCAATCCGGTAGCATAACACCTTTCTCAGATCCCATTTTGGTCATACATTACGTCATCAACCCTTAAACCTAATCATAAGCCCCAAAAACAAAAATATAACTTTACAACATAAAAAATGCATCTTCATTACACTTCATAACCCCTGGTTGAGGCTCCAATCTTGGTGGAGGCACCCACCTCCTTCTTCAACCTGTTGTGGACCACTTGTCACAATATTTCAGATTAGATCCACAAACAACATAATTCTTCATAAACTAATCATACCATTATTTCTACAACCTTGTTAATCAAGTTTTCATAACCTATTCATTAAGATGTAATGTTGTCATACCTTGTTCATTAGCTTTTCATCAACCTATCACAACAACCTATTCATCAATCTGAGGCCATAAGACCTTTCTCAGATCTCGTTTTGATCATACATACAACACCTGCTACTCAACCCTGAAACCTAATCATAAGCCCCAAAAAACAAAAATATATATTTACAACATCAAAAAGTAATCTTCATTAGTCTTCATAACCCCCGGAAAGATCACAACTAAATTCTAGTCATTTCCCCTTTTCCAAAATTCAACTTGGATTCAAAATCATTCCAAAAACCATATAAAACCATATGAAAAATTAATCATTTGACAGAATAGTAATTTTCGGGTGTATTATACAAAATGACCCTTTAAGAGTTCTAAAAAACACTTTAATGTTATACAAATCATCCATTTTCAACGCACCAATAAATTTATTTAAAAAATAAATAAGGCGAGTTGTTTGGGGATCGAACCTATGACCTCCTGAATACAATCCAGGACCATACGTTGTGTCATATAAAAACGTTGTGTCATATTGTGGCTTGCAACTACTTTTATTTTCAGCTAATATGCGTATGCCATGAAAATGAATCCATCCGCAAACTTGAACCATATACCTTTGCAAACCACAAAGCCAACGAACCAACACAGACCAAGCCAACAAAACAATGCAAATAAAAAATACATAAATCCGGCAAACCAAAAAAGCTATATTGCTAGTGAATCAATGCAAACCACACAAACCACATAGTCAAGGGACCAACACAAACAATAATTCCACAAATCTAGTGAATCCCACAAGTTAAGTTTCCAATGAGCCAAAAAAACCACAAATCCACAAATCCAGTGGACCAAACAAGTTACGAAAAACACAAAGCCACAAAGGTGAGCCATGCAAAACACAAAGCCACATAGCTAGTGAAAAATGCAAACCACATAGCCAACAGAGCAACAAAAACCTCAAAACCAACAAATGAAAGAGTTATGTCACCAATGAACGAGCCTTCACAAAACTACAAAGCTAATGAACCAACTTGTTTTGTAAGAATTCAAATCCAATTTTCCTATACATGCCATGGTGAGGTTATTCATATATATGATCAAACCACCAATTGGGACTTAGGGTTGATCATGCAATCACTCCATGTGATCATGACTTGATTTTTATGAAAATACCCTTGGTCACTTGGGGATGACCCTCTATTCCATATGAATTTCCCTTAGGGGGCCATTGGTCGAAGGTATGATGACATCAACAACATAATCACAACACATTATGCCTAGTGGGAGGTGCCGCATGTCACCTAAAAACAACCCGATTGGTCACTCAAACTTCCATATGTACCTTCCATGTGAAAACTCGTTGTACTGCCATATCACCTTGATGATGTCATCATGTTGATGTGTCAAGCTATAATTGGGCCATTGTTGATGTCATCACCAAGCTGACGTGTGATGCCAATGTGGTGGTGAGCCTATTGTTAACTAGTGCTCAAGTTCACATTTTCACCATTGTAGATCTTCCTCCTTTCATTCATCGCATTAGAAGTTGCCAAAAGATATGTGATGTTTAACCTGTTAAATAATGTTCAAGCCCATGTACCATCTTCCATATATTTCATAATGAGATCATAAATATGATCTAAAGATGCTTGAAATTTAACAAATTTAGTGTTTTTTCCCTCAATGCAGCTGTCAACTTCAAATTGACATATCTTCTCATTTTAGAGGAGTTTGACTATACTGTTGGAAAGGTATCATAGATGAATATCCAACCATACCATCTATATATTCATTTTGGCATCATAATTTTAAAATATCTCAATAAACATGAGGCCACTTTGACATCATTTAAGGAGAGAATGTCAAGAGATCAAACTATCATACTACTTCCTTCGATTCATGAATGACACTGCTGCTTCCTTAGACTTCCCTTCGACATCAATGAAACTGGTTGTCATCAATGAAAACACTATGTCCAACACCTTATGTAGTTATCAACAAGCAACATGAAGTATTGTTTTCTATCTACTACCTTTTTTCTTATTGGCCCCATAAATCTATATGTACGAATTCCAATGGTTTTTTCATGGAATGTTCCTTAGTTTTGAACTCAAATTTTGTTTATTTTCCATGATGATAATACTTGAACATAGTATTTGTAGGGTTTTTAATTTTAGGCATATCCCTTACAACTTCCTTCTTGTTGATCTTGACAAGATCTTCAACGTGTATATGCCCCAATATCCTATAACAAATCCAACTTTCATCTTCCTTTCCTAGGAAACATCTTTCATTTCCAATCTCATTTAGGATGTATATGTTGTTTGGAGTTCTTATTGTTGTTGCAACCAATTTATGTGATCCTTCTTTCCTTATTTCACATTATTTTGAATTGAATAAAGTGTGTGTCGCTTTTCACACATTTGTTTAACACTTAGAAAATTATGCTTCATATCTTCAATAAGTAAAACATTTTCTACCACCTCACCTTTTCTTCCAAGGCTAATTGTTCCTTTCCCTATAATTTTGGCAGAGTTATTATTCCCAAAAGTGATAGATCCTTATTTTTATTTCTTCAATGAGACAGATATGTTTTTGTCTCCACCCATACGATTTGAGCATCCACTATCAATATACCATTAACTTCTTTTGTTGTGGGCTCGTAGAGCAAGCTCACATTCCTCAACCTTCAAATATTCCTACTTCTTTTTCCAAGTTCTTGGTTGATCCCCCATATGATGGATAAGAACCTGCTTTGTTTCCCTTGAAGGAACTATCAAATTGTTTCTACAATTTATGGCTATGTGTCCAATTTTTTTTGCATTTATAACATTGAGTTTCATAAAAAAGAGCGCCAAAATTGTTATAACTTCTATTGAAAACCTCACAAGGTTTTTTTACAATAACTTCCCTCATAATATTTATTGGGGTTTTCGTAGCTATTTCTTGCATTTTTACCCATTTCTTAGGCTATACATTATATAGCCTTATACCCAAAATTATTACAAGAATAACACAATCCAAGAAAAATATTATAGTACTTGAGTGTAGGTGGTCTTCTTGATAGTGTTGTCCTTCTAAAGCCATGATCTTCTTCTTGAATCTTCTTCATTGTTAGTTGTTGTATTTCCTCCTTTAGTGGCTTATATTATTCCTTCTTCAAAGGACCCTTGAATGTATCAACGTAGATTCATTTTTTTGCTTCATTTCCTGTCATCATAGAGCTTGAACCATTATCATTATTATTATTTTATCTAGTCTAGACCTGTCATTGAATGGTTTTTGATTGCTGATGATTTCATCTAGTATTTTTCTACTATTGTCAAATTTTTGTTGGATATCCTTCTCATGTAATTCCTTCCTCAAGGAGACTATCACAACTTCTATATTGTCGATTATTCTCTACTTATATTCCAACTACATCTTGAGTGTTTCTTCAACCACTATAGCTTCTTATAATTGTACTTTCATATTTATGATAGTTTGCTTGGTCTCTTTAGAGTTCCTACTGGGATTTTGTAAACATTCTTTTAGTTTATTTACCTCTTCTTTGAGTATGATATTTTTCTTCCTTGTTCTTCTAAGATGACTTAAGGGACTAATCAATTTTGCCTCAAGATCCACTTATCCTTCATCTTGTTCATGATTTCCTTCATAGTTTTTAGGGGTTTCATTATGAGTATCTCATGCCATAAAGAGAACTCTATCGAAATCATGGTCATTATCATAATATTCATCAGATGAGCTACAATCTCTTCTTGAATAAATATTTTTCTTCTTGAATATTTTTCCCTTATTCTTTCCTTTGTTTCTTTTCTGATATTGTTTTGTTTCTTATAACTATCTTCTTAATCACTATCAGATCCATTTACAAAATGACATTTAGAAGCATAATGACCAATTCTACCACATTTAAAACATTTTAAAGGAATCTTACCTTTATATTTTCTAGTTCCTCTTTTCAACTTTCTCACAAAGTTGGCTTCTTCTTCATCATCTAAATCATCACTACAACTAGGGCTTGTTTTTGAATTTTGTTTGTTCTTCTTTGTCTTCTTGGATACCTTGAAAGTTTCTTCTCTTTTGGATGGATTTTCTTGTTCTTTACTTATTTCAGATGTTGTAAGAATTCCATGTAGCTCATCCACACTTAACATATCTAGATCTTGTCTTTCTTATAAAGCTAATATTTTAGAAGTAAATCTCATTGGGAGATATCTTAGTAGATTTTGAACAATGACTATACTTGCGATCTTCTCAATTAGAGAAATTTTGAGGTATAAAATGGGCCTCCTAAGGAATATTATAAAATAACAGTGGAAATAATTAAATAAGATTATATTACATCATCAAATTTTAGAGAAAAAAAAAACTACTTTTTTCAACTCGTATTTTCAACTTATCTCCCTACGGTTGTACTCAAATTTCAATCAGGAGCAATCATTGGTTGCATAATTTAATTCCTCATCCAACAAGTACCCATGTTGCATACTTTCGATGGACCCTACTATATGAAAAATGAGAAATACATGACAAAGCGTGATTGCAATCATGTTTTTCATGTATTTCTCATTTTTCGTGTAGCACAGTCCATTGAAAGTATGTAACATGGCTACTCCTTGGATGAGGAATTAAATTCCACATCCAACGAGTGCTCACACTCGAAATTTGAGTAAAATCGTAGGGAGATAAGTTGAAAATATGAGTTGAAAAAGTAGTTTTTATTTTATTTTATTTTTTAATATTTTTATTTTTTTTAATCCAAAAATGGTGAATCATCCCCCATGGTTGACATCGTCATCTTGAATCCTATTGGTTCTTATAAAGTTTATTTTGGTTGTACATTTTTATTTTGAGGCCACTTTTAGACCTCAGAATTTCTATAATATCTTAGTCCTCTCATAGTATTCACAATAACATCAACCTAGAGAAAGTGAGCTATAATGTCTTTATATTCCTTCATATTTAGGTGTTCAAACTATCCTTTATAAGTTGAAGCTTGAACCCTTTGAACTTTTCATCTCCTTCACACACATTCTTGATCTTGTCCCAAATTTCCTTTGCTAGTTCACAATGCATAACCTTGACAAATTTTGATCCTATCAACCCTCCTAGAATGACATACATAGCCTTTTAATTACTTTCATATAGTCTTCTTCCAGTCATATCCATTGGAGTAGAGTCTAGTACCTTTTATTCATTTAGAACAACTTTCCAAACATCAACTCCTTGTGCCTGTAAGAACAAATATCTCATCCTCCAACATGCATAATTTTATCCATCAAATAATGGTAGACCATGTTTGGTGCATTCTTCTTGATTTTCCATGAGTATTACTGAGATCTACCTTCTAGTGGTCAATTTGTTTCTCAAGGAACCTGCTCTAATACTAATTGTAGGAATATTCAACAATACTAAGGGGTGGGGGGTGTGAATCAACATAAACAATTTTTAACTTCAAAAAATTGTAAATGCATCCACATATATAAACCAAGAACATAAATATACAAAGCACACATATTTCTATATGGAAGCCCAAAGTGGGAGGTGAATACATAATTCTTTGCTTAATATATATAAAGAATGCTTGATGACTTGGGAAAGAAGATTGGTATATCTATAGGTGTGGTTACATGTATCTACAGGTGATAGTGACCAAACACCAAAGTGGTTGCCATTAAGTCCAAAGGGGGAGATTGTTGGCATTATGAATAATGGGTTGTCCTTGATGGAAACTTACTTGATAAAGATGTCAACATGATGATTATACATGCCAATATAGATGTAACAGAGAGATTGGACAAAGGAATATTAGTTCCGAGACAGAGGAAGGCTAAAGGTGATGTTTTAAGAAGTATACATGGGTCTAGTGAACAAATGTTGTGTACATACATGGGTATGGTGAAGCAAAGTCATGCACAATTTTTGCACCATAGTATTCTCAATACCAGGGGTCTTTACCATGGTATTTACCCATAGTAATGAGCGCAATAACTGATATTTGATCTCGTCAAAGAATACCATTGGCATAACTATGGAATTGGCCTAAGGTATTGGCTAAGGACTAAGATATATAAGGAGATGGAGATCAAAGTGCTAAGTGTCCATGTATTAGGTTATTGATGATTGGTTTGATCTAAAATAAGTGTGCACCAAGGAGTATGATAATATATTAGATTAGATCTGAAATGACTATATATTGAATAATATGCTTATGGTTTGATAGATCTGTGATGATGATTTTATGATGTGTATTTGTTATGGTGTATGCTGACATTTGGGTTTGACAGGTGTTCTGGTGTGCATCAAAGGTTTGAAGTTAGTAATTAAAGACCTGTACGCAGGTGTGCTTCATAAAAATCGTATACATATGTGGATATGATTCTGGATGATCACGTATACATTCTACATAATAGAAATATCTGTATGTGGGTGCCAAATATAAAATGCATGTACATACGTGGAAGTGCTCTATACGAGTCGCATGCATCTTCTATGGTTTTGCAGTATGAGTTGATGATAATGGTTGATCTATTATGTTATGTTTGCTGTTGTTTTTCGATGAAGTCTCTTATAATTATCTATGTTTGACAGTATTGTTTGACCTGAATTGATTATGAAGAAACGTATTGACTTGTGATGATGCTACTAGGTGATAATCTGTATTTGGTTCAGTAATTTATGTTGGCTTCAGTATCTATTTGGGTGATTGATTCAATGGTACAATAATAAATATTCAAATATCAATATTTGAGATCCGTACGTGAGTATGCTTAAGGGGACACACGTATATACACATATATGAGTAAGAACAATAACATATATATTTTGACATGTGTTTAGATAGGGTTTGCGGTGACAAAATATGGTTTCAATGATGAACAATATGTGTTATGGTATTTTGATGAAAGGATATACAATGATATAAGTTCGTTTGGTTGTTTGAACAAGTTATTTCTATGTTTTATTTGATGATATAGTTGGATTAGTAATTAAGTGATTTGGTACAATGTTGGTTTCAATATTGTTGCCTGATATTTGGAATGGATCCAATTAGAAACATTATGAAAATTTGTCCACAAAGAACATATGAAAAGGGGGGTTGTAGCTCCCTTCGATTAGAAGCTGGAAAACAAGAGAAGGTTGTAGCAATCTGTAGGTGGGTGCCTGCGTACTAGTATGAGTCTGCACCAATACAAGTTTGTAAGAAATTTCTCTTTATAATAAAAGAAGAAGAGAAAGACAACAACACCGGTGGTTTTTTTCCCACATTGGGTTTCCACCTAAAAATCATGGTGTTCATGTGTTGCTTGTGTGTGATGGCTTATTATATTCTTACTACACATTGTTACTATTTAATTAATGTTTAATGAAGTACCGATATACTAGTTCAATTTAAATAGATGATGAATTAACATAAAAAGTCAGTGAACTGGATATGCGTTACTTGTCTTCATCATAGTCGAGTACATAAGTAGTTTTACTTCATAACAATTGCATACAAAAATCTGAATAAGGAAAAATGAGAAATCTTGGGGACGAAATAAAATAATCATCACTGGTTGAGAAAATCTTAAGATCTATAACCCCAAAATTCGATTCGAAACTCTCTGCCATTGAAGAAATGCAGGATTTGAAGAATCTTACTATTGAACAATTTCATGGGATCTTAACAAGCTATGAAATGAGAAAATGAGGTCCCTAAGATATTAGAGAAGCTGCATTCAAATATAATTCTAAAGGAAAGGAGGAAATCAAGGAATCAAGGTATGTATCAAATGAAGAAGAGGCAAACTTCGTAAAGAAACTTCAAGTAGGCACTGGAAAATTCAAAGGTAAGCTTCCTTTCAAATGTTTTTCTTGTGAAAGAGTTGGTCATTATGTTGCTAAATGTCCTTATAAAGAAAACGATGAAAAAGGGAAAAATTCAACAAAGGTAAATTTTAGAGGAAGGTTAAAAAACAAGAGAAGCTTCTACACACATGAAGATATTGATGGTCTTTCAAATGGAAAAGAAGGTGAATCCAATCAAGAATATCAATTACTTATGGAATTTGAAGATAAATGTATTGATGAGTCTGATGATGTCTTTATGGATTCCCTATAAGAAATAACTCAGCTTAAAATTCATTTAGAAGAAACTAAATTAGTAAAAGATACTTTGAAGAAACAAATCCTAGAAAAGGAGAGGCATAAAGAAAAGTTAGAACTAGAAGTTGTAAGTCTAAGGAAGGAACTTGAGAAAGAAAAAATTCTAAACCTTAGATCTGCTAAAGGATCTGAAAAATTAGAAGAAATCACTAAATTAAAACACTCTCCTCTTCTAAAAACAAGTCTCGGATATGGTGGAGAATCATCAAAGTCTGTAAAATCTTCTGAAATAGGTACAAGAAGTTATCTCAATGCAGTAAAAGGAAGTAGTCAACAAAATTCCAGTGCTTAGCAAAGGAATAAGGGATCAAATGTTTCTTAGGTGAATCACCCTTATCATGATCAAAGGGAAAGACACGCAAGAAGGTACTTCACTCCCATGAAATTTTAATTTAATGGTCAATGCTTCACTTGTCATAATTTTGGTCATGAGGCTGCTCAATGTGTTGCTTATAAAACTATAATGACTAGTGAAGCAAGAAAAAAAAATAATGACACTGGGTTAAATAAATACTCTTACAATATCTTCTCACCTCTTCAAGATGAATTTGAATATTCCTTTTGCAATAACTTTGGGCATAGAGAAATTGAATGTAGAAGCAAAATACAATCTATTCTTCAGAATGAACAAAAAACAACAACATCTAAGGTATGGAAAAAGAGAACCATAGAATATGCTAATTATGGTTTAGATTTAAATACAGGAGATCAAGAAAATATGTGGTACATTGATAGTGGATGTTCAAAACATATGACAGGTGATAAAGATAAGTTTATGTCCTTTAATGAAATAAAGAAAGAAAATAATGTAACATTTGGAAATAATTCACTTGCTGCTATCAAAGGAAAATGAACTGTTTTTCTGAAAGAAAAGGTTAAAGATGGAAATGTTTTGTTTGTTGATGGATTAAAACATAACTTATTGAGTGTTATTCAGATGTGTGATCAAGGGCATGAGGTGGTTTTCAAATCAAAGAATTGTGTGGTACGAAATCTCGATACATGTAAGATCATAATAAAGGGAACGAGAACTCTAGGTAATGTCTATGTCTTGGAAGGAGGTTTAGAACATTGTTGCTTGAGAAAATCAGAAGAAAGTTGGCTTTGGCACAAAATATTGGGACACCTGAGCTTCAATCAACTACATGAGTCAAGCAAAATGGGTGCAGTTCACAACATGCCTAACATCTCTCTACCAAAAAGCACCATATGCAAATCATGTCATTTCGGAAAGAAAACCAGAGTGCAGTTTAATGCCAATGAAGGCACTTCAAGTAAGAAACTTGAACTTATTTATACTGATTTGTGTGGTCCTATGAGAAAGAAGTCTCCTCGGGGGGAACAACATTTCATATTATTCATTGATTATTTTACTCGTATGTGTTGGATTAACTTATTAAAACATAAAGATGAAGCGTATGGTAAATTTAAAGTCTTCAAAGCTCTAGTAGAAAATGAATTAGATTTGAAAATCAAATGTCTTAGATATGATAGAGGAGGAGAAGTTATATCAGATGAGTTTTTTGACTTTTGTGAACAACATGGTATCAAGAGGCAATTTTTTATAGCTAAAACTCAACAAAATGGAGTGGTAGAAAGAATGAAAAAAACAATCCAACAAATGGCACGTGCCATGCTTGATGAGTTTGGAACTCCTGATACCTTCTAGGGGGAAGAAACATATAAAACAATAAATATCCTCAACAAAGCTCATATTCTAGTAGATATTGACAAAACTCCTCATGAACTATGGTTTGGTAAAACTCCAACTATCAAGCATTTTAGAGTCTTTGGACGAAAATGTTACATAAAGAATAATGATGATGAACTTGGAAATTTGAAGCTGAATCCGCTGAAGGAATTCACCTTGGATACTCCTCTATAAACAAAGGATATAAATGCTACAATAAAAGACTTAAAAAGATTGTTGAATGCATTGATGTCGTGATTGATGAAGAATCCACATGTACCAAAAGGAAGCACCAACAGATGGCAAAGATACTCCCACAACAAGCTAAAAGGATGTAGGATAGGGAATCAATGAAGCATTAGAAGAAGGAATTGATAGTGCACAATTATCATAAAAGACTCCATCAAGGTATGTTTAGAAAAATCATCCAAAATCTCAAATTCTAGGTGATAAGGAAGTTGGAGTACAAACTAGAAGAACTCTTGTTGGAACTTCTAGTTATCTAGCCTTACTATCCACAATTGAACCACAAAATGTAAATCAAGCTAGAAAATATGAATGTTGGGTTAAGGCTATGGATGAAGAACTTGACCAAATAGAAAAGAACCATACATGGGAATTAGTACCAAGACCTCATGATAAAAATGTTATTGGGACAAAATGGGTATTCAAAAACAAACTAAATGAAAATGGAGAGGTAATTAGAAACAAAGAAAGACTTGTATGCAAAGGCTATGCGCAACAAGAAGGAATAGACTTTGAAGAAACATTTTCACCTATAGCCAGACTTGAAGCCATAAGAATGTTCCTTGCATTTTCAATATTTCATAACTTTAAAGTATATCAAATGGATGTTAAATCTGCATTTCTAAATGGGGACCTAGAAGAAGAAGTTTATATTGAACAACCTGAAGGGTTCATTCTAGGAAATGATAAAAATATTGTTTGAAAACTCAAGAAGGAATTATATCAACTAAAACAAGCTCCTCGTGCATGGTATTATCGCCTTGACAAGTATCTTCAACAACAAGGTTTCACTAAGGGATCTACAGATAGAAATCTATATATAAAGATGGATGATGGTAAACTTTTGATAGTTTTTGTTTACGTAGATGACATCATATTTGGAAGCAATGAAGATTATATGAGTCAAAGTTTTGCCTCAGTCATGCAACAAGAATTTGAAATGTCATTACTTGGTGAACTAACATACTTTCTTGGTCTTCAAATTCAACAAGCAAATAATGGTATCTTTCTCTCACAGACTAAGTACCTCAAGCAGATTTTAAAGAAACATAGAATGGAATATTGCAAACCTGTATACACACCAATGGTAACGGCTTGTAACCTCAATTCACATGATGATTTTCCCTCAGTATATAAACTAGAATATAGATCTATGATCAAGAGATTTCTCTACCTTACATGCACAAAACCAGACATCATGCATGCAGTTGGGATTGTTGGACAATTTCAAGAAAATCCTTAATAAAATCATCTCCATGCAGTCAAGAGAATATTCAAGTACTTACAAGGAAATCAATATTATGGTCTATGGTATCCCAAAGATGCATATTTTTCTCTTCATGCTTACACAGATGCAGATTGGACAGGTAATGTTGATGATCATAGAAGTACTAGTGGAGGAGCATTCTATTTGGGACCCCACTTGGTATCATGGTTTAGAAAAAAACAAATCTCCAGTGCTTTATCTACTGCTAAGGTAGAATATGTTGCTACTGCTTCTTATTATACTCAGATTCTATGGATGATGCAAACATTACAAGATATTCAAATCACTACTTATACCTATTTTGTGTGACAATACTAGTGCCATAAGTATTTCTACAAATCTTGTCATGCACTCAAAAACCAAGCATATTCCAATAAAATATCACTTTATGAGAGAACAGGTACTTGAACAAAAGGTTAAACTAGAATATGTTCCCTCAAAGGAACAAGTTGCAGACATATTTACTAAACCACTTCCACGTGATTCCTTTGAATATCTCAGACATAAACTAGGATTGGTCTTTGCTTCATCGCTTTGTTAATTATTCTAACAAATTTTTCATGTTTTGTCATGCGGAAAGAGTCGTTAGTGCGGACACAACCGACCTCCCTAGAAGCAAAAGCTTTCTAGTGACAAACAAAACAAATAAAGCTACTTTTCTCTAAACATGCATTGCAATTACAAGTAATCAGGGGATCTTTAACATACCTCTAGTCCAACGCTTTGTAGTAGTCCAGCCTCGCCGATTCGGATGAGCTCCTCCTTCTCTTCGAAACCTGCATTCACTAACAAGCCAAAAGATTAAATAGCACCTGATAAACTCATAAAACAATACATATCTATCATATGGACCAAGGAGTATATGAAACAAACCATGAATAACAATCTGTTGAGAAAAATAAGTTCATTTGCATTAAAAGGTAACAAAAGGAACCATTACAACCTGAGCCTTGGTGTTGTGCAAGTCCCTCCTAGGGTCCAGCAAGAGTTTTCCTTTACTTTGATCAGCTCACCCACTCTCAAATAAGGCTAGGAAAGGATGGGAATCTCTCCTCTCAAGCTTTACAAGGGAGTCCTAATTCCAGCAGCATCTACCCTTAGGAATGTTCAGCTTTCAACCTCCCTCCCTTTGGCCCAATTCCTGTATTTATAGTGCTCTAGAGGAAGTTATTCAGGTCCACCATCAATGGGATAAGCCCCTCTTTGGATGGGATAGCTCCCCTCTTGATGGGATAAGTTCCTCTTTGGTAGGGATACATGAACCATCTGGAGGCGCTCCATACACATCAAACAAGCTTCTAGAAGGCTCTAGAAATGACCACAAGTAACTTTTTTGGAGTGAAACTTGCGCCTTTTGACCTTTACAGGAGTACGCACCCATTGCTTTACATACAGAGCGTACAAGTACGCAAGTATTGTGAACTTGGAGTGCGTACACGCAGGTAAGGCTAAGAGCAACTGCGTACCCAGAGATATATATATTTTTAATGACTTTCTCTCTTTCTTGAAGTTTGACATGGAGAGCAGAGGTATGAGGCTTGCCAAGGAGGATAGTATGACAGTTGATGGAGCCATACTAACTACAAATAGTCATGGTGACAAATTTTAGTGTAATAGATTGCCCCCTAAAGTGCGAAGCCTGTAGTAGATTAGGGTTTCATATTTTCTAGGAAGGGTGAAGTACTTTATCATTTCAAGGATTATCTTGTGGAGAGCCCAGTCGGAACCTGCAAGTATTCAACACAAAATACATATATATGATCATATCATCGCTGAGGTAGGCATTCCCATACTCAGATTGAAAACTTTAACTAATTGACTATCTACTGCTCTGATACAGGAATGATTCTGTAGTACATCATAATCATAGACTTTTGTAGACACAGTATGGACGCAACCATCTGTTTATGATTAGTCTACTGTACAATGAATACAAAACTCCTCGCAGCCTGGATGGTAGAAACTAGATCCAGGGTCTTCATTTCTACTTCCCGAACAGGTACGATTCTATCCATGCGAATAAATGAGTTGATGTCGAACATGGTAGAAACCACTTGATTACCAGTCAATGATGTAAACTGTTAACAAGTGTGAGAGAAACCACCAGTGATGTCAATGGTTCTCAAAGTACCCAGTACAATCCATGAGATGTGAATGAATGAGTTGATGTCGAACATTTCACGGAATCCTTTGATCGAAAGTCAATGATGTAAACTGTCGTCAAAGGCGAGAAACCTGCCATTGATGCATGCAGACTTCAAGGTACTGACGATTCCTAGGTCATCTTTCTAGATAATGTGCTGATGTCGATAGAAAGTGACTCGTTGCAGGCAAGCCCACAACACGAAATCATAGATCAAGTTGAAGAAATATAGCTGTAAGGACTGACTCAGGGATGGTCAAAATGGATGACGAGTATTTTGCAGATGAATGTTTATTGCAGAGACCTCTTGAACACATAATGACACAACAGATGGCTTGGTGACATTTGACCCAAAGTTAATACCCGGCTAAAGACTTTCAATGTGGCTTGATCAACTGTGAGGCAAAGGATTTCCCAACCCAGGTGAATGAAAGTGTCGTGTTCAAGAGCGGTAATAAGGCTTCTTTTGAGATAAAGGATAACAAATGGGCTCATTTTTCTCTCTTTTCCCCCACCATTTCTGGCAAGTACCTCTTTATTTTTTACAAGCTTGAGGAGGATAACATATGCTTGATTATAAGCTCATCCTTCGGATGAGTCCAACTTAGTTTTGATTCAAACCCTAAGAAGGAGTGGTCCGTTCCTGTTTGTAATCGAACAGGTCCTTTACTGTGAAATTTTAACGAGTCCAGTATAGGAGAAACTCGGCGTTTTTCATTTTTAGAGAGTCTGAAAAAACTAAAGAAGACTCCAGGTTGAACTTTTTCGTAAAGTTGTGTCTCCCAAGCCCGAAAAAGTATAAAATAATACTTGAGAGAACCGCTTAGTCTTGCGACCAAGGAGTACTTTCATGATTAGTGCCTCTGACCTGAAAAGTAAAAAGCGATCAAGGACACGTCGTTTTATTTCCATATCGAGTTTGAAACGACAAAAACCCGGCAATCTTTTCCTGTTTTTACGGTCAGAAAAGAGCTATAAGGGGACCGTCTTTTAATTCTGTTTTAACGAGTGTAAAAGAAACGCTCGGTGATCTTTTCATATTTTAGGAGTCAGAAAAGGGCTTAAAAGATGACTCTGATGTTTTGGTTCGTGAAAAATGATAATTTTCCTTGAAAGTCCTATTGTCCTGCACAAAAACGACACATTACTCATACCTGTTTAAGATAAGCAAAAATGCATTGAGAAATATCCTTCCATGGTGAAAAATAAACAAATTTAGCATTCATTTATCCAAAAAACCTATAAAAAGACTTTTTACCATGTCATTTTTACCATTTTACTGTTGAAGGAGAGAAAATGGCTTTTGGTAAGAAACTTCCCGTGGACTTTGCGGAGAATCCGACCGTCGGAATCGAGTGCCGTCTCTTTCAGGTATTTCAAAACATCCTCCTCTTTGTTTTCATCCGTTTAGAATTTCATTTCAAGCCCTATTTTGATTTTTTGAGGGCTTTGGAGTTTTAGGATCCGCCTTTCGGGGTACGCAGGTGCCCCACGGGCGACCTGCGTACCCCGACATTTTCGTTCATGGGAAAATGGAAGGATTACGCAGCCTACCTTCAGAACAGGTGCGTCCATACGCTCTGTTTCTGAACGTGGGGTGCGTACCCCGCGCAAAGCAATTTCAAAACCCCAAATCTCAAAACCTAACCATTAATTTTTGATTTAATGAATTCTAATGAATGTTTTCTGGTGTGTAGATTGCCCACCATGCTTGATTGGCGCGAAAGAGAACACGAAGATGTCGATTTGGCCGCAATAGATCATCAACCCTCCATTGATGCTTTGAAGGCATGCGGTCTCTACAAATACTGGGCCATACCTGGCATGAGGGCCCAGGTGCGATTCTTAGAATGGCTGGTTGAAAGGTGGAACGTCCAGGATCAATGCTTCTACATCGGAGGGCACCAGCTCGAGATAGAGCCCTCAGACATATATTTTCTCACTGGTTTGCCTAATAGGGGCGAGCAACTGACTCTCTCCGGGACTAGGCCGGGTGGCCAATCCCTTGCTAGCCTCCGGCTAGAGTGGTGCAACAATCAAAACCAGGAGAAAGGGATAGAAATCAAATACATATCCCTGCCCGAACTTATGGTAATTGCCTTTACAGTTACCAGACTCTGCGGCGCAGCCGCCTTGCACATTGCCACTGGGTCCCAAATGCGGATGGCGATAGATTGCTACCGAGGCACCATTTTCAATTGGTGTGACGCTGTGTTGGCCAATATGAAGGGCCAACTGACTAGGGCAAAGAACGGACAATTAAAGACCTTTGGGTATGGGCCTTTAGTTGTGAGCTTTTCCCTAGAGAGGGTTCCGATGCTGATCCCACAGCATCTCACTGTTCCAGCTGGGCCTCCTCGGGAGCCAAAGATGATGCGATGGGTTACGGTGATGGCCCGACATCCTGATGAGGGAGCGGGATTTGTTCGATTTCCTGCGGGTTACTTTCACTGGTTGGAGGACCAGGTCTTTGCGGTTCAGGACTTTCCTTATGCCGGAGTAGATTTTCGCGGTGATCCGGACATGGTTCTTCCACAGGGAGAACAATGGGACGACAGAGGTACTTCATTCTTCACAAATTTTTTAAGTTATTTATTTTTTAATTGTTTTTATATCGTCTCAAAACTGATAGTGACAATTTTCAAAATGCAGATGTAGGTCCACAGCGTCCGGCCAATCTCCGGCCATTCGAGAGAAGAGTACTAGTTGCACCAGCACCGGCCCCATAGGATGCGGCCGCAGAGACCTTAGCCAAGCTGGAACAGGACCTAGAGCGTCTCACGGCGGACATACCAGAGACGACTATAGACGATATTCCTATCCGACTTCAGCGCTATGTCGTCGCAGTCCCAGGACCTTTCAGGAGGTTCCTGTGTAGGGTAGCGCGGGCAGTGGTCTCGTATAGAGAGCACCACCAGTGATTGGCTAGTCACTTTTTGTAGACACATATGACATTTTTGGTTTTTTGTAATTATCATTTTTGCCGATCATAAGGTGTTTTTCAACCTATGATCGAAGACGATGTATATTTTTGACACACTCCTATCTATATATATATCATTATTACCGGCTTATCTTGTTAAACATGTATGATGAAATGTTTTTAAATTTACATTTATGATTATCGTAAATGTCTGTCCAACATTCGAGAAGCAATTGCATCTGCTAATGTATTTAATGACCTTGGAATATGTTGATATTCAATGTAATCAAATTCACGTTCCAAGAGGCGCACTCTCAAAAATAACCTTAATAACACTGGATTTCTAATGGCATATACTCTGTTAAGCTGTAATACAACGAGTTCAGAATCTAACCTCACTATCAAACTCCGAATCCCAAACGAAATAGATTCAGATAATAACTCATCACTGCACTGTATTCTGCAATGTTGTTTGTTGTTTGACCGAGGCTCACCCCATGCATAGAAACTAACTCGTCAGAGGGTGAATAGATAACCCAAGTTGCGGAAGAGATATTCTGTGTATTACGACAAGCACCATCAGCAAATCCAATGTACGTTTGGAGAGGTGTCGACATCTGCAATATCAAGAGTAAAACCAAGATAAGCCAGAATAACGGCGAAAAACACACTCTCTAAGCTAAGCACACTGTCTATACTAACAAACACACCAGCTAGAAAGAAAAATTAATCTAACTAAATCTCCATACCCATCATTTAAGCATAATACCTCTTTAGGTAAAGTCCATTTCTGGGCTTACCCAAAGAGTCCCCATCAAAATCTACTAGCTCATAGGCCCCTTTTGCTAGCTTTCGCTTGACAATGTAGGGCCCATGCCACATAGGAACGAATTTACCAGCACCTAATTTATCGTTAGCTTGATCATATAATAGCACTAGGTCTCCTTCCGAAAAATTATGAGGGGTCACGTTGCGATCATACTGAGCTTTCATCCTTTTTGCGTGAGTCTCGATTGCCAATGCAGCGTCACGTCGAGTCTCATCTAATTTAGCTAAGTATAATAGACGCTTCTCCTCTTCGGAAGTAGCTGGAAGTAATTCGATAGCCATTTGAAGTGATGGGATTTCGCATTCAATGGGCAACACTGCTTCCAAACCATAAACTAGTTGGAAAGGAGTGAACCCTGTTGATGTTTTCACTGAGGTTCGGTACGCCCAAAGCGCTGAAAATAACATGTTGTGCCAATTCGACCGATGAATACCAATGATTCGTTGGATCATGATAACTAGAACTTTGTTGATGGACTCAACCAAACCTTTTGCTTGGGGATAATAAGGAGTAGAACTATCATGACGCACACCAAGCTGGCTTGTAAGTTCTGTCATCATAATGTTTCGAAAATGGCGCCCATGGTCAGTGATTATCGCTTGTGGGACACCAAACCTAGCAATAATATGATTGAATATGAAAATCGCAGCTGTCTTGCCGTCAGCCTCGAATGTAGGCATCGCCTCGGCCCACTTAGTAAAATAATCAACCGCAAGGATGATATACGCATGCCCCCCGGCCGAGTGAGGGTTACATGTAATAAAGTCGATACCCCATTTAGAAAAAGGACCAACAACAATTATAGGGTGGAGAGGAGTAGGTGGTGCGCGCATCGTGCGATCAAACACTTGACAGTTGTGGCATTTTCGGACTGCAATGATACAATCTTTAAACATGGACGGCCAGAAGTAGCCAGCACACAACACCTTCTGAGCTGTGGCATACCCAGACATATGACCGCCACACGCTCCAGAATGACAGTCATTCATAACCTTTTCTGCCTCTTCATGAGTTAAGCAACGACGAAAAACCAAGTCCGCCCCACGACGATAAAGAGTATCTCCAATAATTTTGTACTGTTGGGACTGGAATCGAATTTTTCGGCGTTCCGACTTTGAAGCTTCGGGCCGAAAGGATTGGGTTTGGAGATAGAAGATTATATCCCCATACCACGGATCTAAAGTGCTGATGAGAAACAGAGATTCATCCGCAATGGGATCCTCTACCACAGTTTCCGTGTCAGCACGCGGGAAGTCACACATCAATTCCGCAAAAACTAAAGATTTCTTAGACTTAGATTTTTCAAACTCCAAGTCGAACTCTTGCAAGATAATAATCCATTTAGAGTACTTGCCCCCTAGCAATTGTTTAGTCAAAATATAGATCATAGGGTTGCAATCCGAAATGACTGTAGTTTTACGGAGAAGAATGTAATGACGAAAACGCTGGACAGCCTGAACAGCTGCCAGGGCCAATTTCTCCACATGCGAATATTTTAGCTCAGTGGGATTTAATGTCCTACTAAGATAATATATCACATGTTCCGTGTCGAATTCATCTTCCTGTACTAAGACCATTCCAATAGTGGAATGAGCGGCGGCGAGGTACAAAAAGTAATCCTGGTTGTAGTTGGGAGGATGCAGCAACGGTGCATGGGTCAACGCGTGCTTTAGCGCATCAAAAGATTTCTGAGCTATCTCATCCCAAGAGAATTGAGCATTTTGTTTCAACAACCGGGTAAAACCCTTGGTAATCTTGGCGTAGTTAGGAATGAATCGGCGTAAAAAGTTCGCTTTCCCTTGCAAAATTTGGAGTTGGCGCAAACTCGAAGGAGGAGGCAATTTGATGATAGCTTCGACCTTCGAGGGATCGACGCGAATGCCAACTTTTGAAACGACAAATCCCAGCAATCGTCCCACTTCTATGCAGAAGACACATTTGTGTGGGTTCAACCGTATACGATAATGCCTACACCTCATAAAAATTGCTCGTAAATGGACAAGGTGATCAGCTAGACGTAAAGAGTGAGCGGGCAAGTCATCGAGATACGGTTGCACAATGTGCTTGATGTCATGAAATGCATAAGACATCGCCCTTTGAAAAGTGGCTCCGACATTCTTAAGCCCAAAAGGTAGTTTGCAATAAGAAAATGTCCCCCATGGACAAATAAAATCCGTTTTTGGTTGATCGGCAGGTAGAATATTGATTTGGTTATAACCGAAAAAACCATCCATAAAGGAAAATATTTCACTGCCGGCACAATCATCAATTATTTGATCAATATAGGGCGTTGGATAGTTGTCCTTGGGACAAGCACGATTGATATCCCTATAGTCGATACATATTCTTATTGTTCCCTGCTTCTTATTAACTGGAACAATATTCGATACCCAATCCGTTAACGGGATCGGATAAATGAAACCTGCTTTCAACACCTTCTCAACTTCTGCTTTAATTGCAGCCGCTTTCCGAGGGTGGATCTGACGTAGACGTTGCCGAACGGGTTTAGCGTCCGGGTAAGTTTTGATCTCATGAACAACAATGGAGGGATCAATTCCTGGCATTTCCTCATAGGACCAGGCAAACACGTCGCGGAATTCTTGAAATAGGGCCTTGTATATTTGAATTTCGTCATCTGAACACGAGTCACCTATATGAATGTGTTCAACAATTCCAGGCTTCACTGAAATGTCAATGGGAATAGTACGAGAAACATTTCCCAAATTCAGCTCTGAATCAGGATGTTTCATTGGACTCTGAGCATCTTTGACATATTCAGCTGTAAAAATTGACGAGAAATCATTTTCAAAATGATCATCCTCAGGTAAAAACGAAGATCTATGATGGAGATCTTCCCATGGTAAATCGTCTACGCACAGGACTTCACAAAGTTGCTCGTCAGATGACACAACTTCGGGAAATGTTATTAACTCCGAGGATGACGCGAAAAGGGATTCCTCGCGGACCACATTCATTTGGTCGATTTGGGTTGAACTTGAGTCGGAAAAAGACTGCACGGCCTCATAAGCAATTTCATATGGACTCAAAGGCATTGCATTACCGAATGAGTCTATCTCAGATTCAGATGGGACAATCCAAGGATCATCATAAATAATAGTGTCTGAAGTAATCATATGAATGGATGCGAATGAAGGGTCTGCGTTGATCGGAGGAAAAGGAAAAGTTCCCAGTAAACCGGAATCTTTAACTAATCCTACGCCAACATCCTTATAAGGGATAGTCGTTTTACTGACATGCTGGATACTCTCTGAAGAGGCTGGGTCGGATGAAAAATAAGCCAGCTGGTCTATTGTCATGATCTTGCCATTATGTGGAAACTTTATGACTCTGAAGACCGATGAAACGACCGCTGTCATAGCGTAAGACCAACTTCGACCCAACAGAAGGTTGTAGTCTAGAGGGGCATCAACCACCTCCACATCTAGACTAACAGTCTTTCCTTCAACCCCTATAGGAAAATCCTGTAAAATGCCAAACGGATGGAACCCACGGCCATCAAAGGCCTTAAGAATAGTCGGGGATTGGTTCAGTGAAGGAGAACCAAGCGATCTCCAACACTGAATCGACATAATACACGTGGAAGCGCCCTCATCAATTACAGTCCGATGAATAGGCCTGTTTTTTACTATCACTGGAAATTGGAAAGCCATCTGATGAGGGAGACGCGGTGTACTATTTTTTAGATCAAAGATTATCAGGTTCGGGTCCTGAACATCAACAGCTCCTATAGCCGACAAAAGTAATTTTCGCTGTGCTGGGCATGATTGCAGCACTTCTAAAGCCGACATTGCTGAGGGTGAAACAACTAAATCCTCAACAATGTTGTAATTCTGGGCCGCTCTCGTATGTGGATTGAAAGCAGACCTTCAAAGTACACCCTTGGCGGGCGGTTTTATTACTAAGTCAGGGTTAGGTTTCTCGATCTGTAGTGGATCGGAACGGGGAGCTGAGGTTTATGGATTTGAACGAGAAGATTCTGCTTCTTTCGATCCATCAACAGGACTTTTACTACCATAATCGTGAGATCGAGTCGCAATCCTTACATGAGACATCATCAATATGGGTTCTTCAGTGGCACTCGAGGAAGAACCTATCATCTTACTCTCCTGCTTTGGAAATGGATCTTTCAAAACAGCAGGAGTTGAGGAACCTTTGACAATTTTCACAACCTCAGCCCGATGGGGGCAATCTCTTGTAAAATGATCCTCTTCACAAATTAGACAAGGATATCGAGGTTTGCGTTTTTCGTCATTGGATTCCGACTTTTCTGTTTTCTCCTTTGGAGTCTTGTCTGCTTTACCCTTCTTCTTATCCTTCTTCTTCCCACCGTTTTTTGATTTAGCCGTAGATGACTCTACAGCGTGAATATCAGCAGAAATTTCAGGAGAAGACTCTCCTGTCGGGGAATCTGTTAATGGGCGAAGAATTCTTTGAAGATTTCTTCTTGCTTTTAGTATTTACCGAACCAATCATGCCATCAGCAGCATGAGATCCCGAAGGAGCAGCAGCGATTTGATTTGACTTTGGAAGATCTGGGATCTTTTCATGTAACGTACCTGACTGAGTGTAAACTAAGTCAAGGTACTGCGCTTGAGCAATTACTTGCTCTTCAGTAACTACTCCGGCCTTAGCTACATCTTCAGTAATCTTCGGTAATAATGATTTAACAAACCATTCAGCTAAGATTTGGTCCGGAATAAAAGCTTTCACTAATCACCGTCGACGTCTCCATTCATGGATATGATCGGAAATATAAGTGGAGGTCGATTTTTTTAATGAAGTTAATAGCTCCGTGCCGTTATCGTATCTAACCGACAACTGAAAATGAGTTAGGAACGAGGTAGCTAACTGACTAAAATTGTAAAAAGAGGCCCGTGGTAACTCAATGTACCACTTGGCCGCGAGACCAATGAGCGTACGCTGGAAAAGATGTAAGCGGATCGAATCATCCAAGATGGAATTTGAAGCACACCAGAGGTGGTAAGTCATCACATGATTGGACGGATCCTCTCCAGACTTACCTTCGAACTTGGGTATATCACTGGGCAACTTATTTGGCATTGGCGGCTAGAACGAAAGATATTGTATTGGATCGTTCGTTAGGCGCGTCAAGTCTGGTAAATCCAAAGTTGCGATAAATGGTAATTGCCGATTAGGATCCTTAAAACTCTGGGTCACAAGACCAGTCCCAGGAGGAGGATATCCAGGATAACTTGGAATAGGAATCGCATTCGGGATATTATATCCTCCTGGAAAACTAGGATTAACCGGACCGTACTAGGGTTGCTGAGGTTGTTGATAAGTGTACCCAGGATACGGTTGATACTGGTAAACCGGCTGTTGGACAGCAGGACCGTATTGGTACTGTCCCTGGTACGGTTGATAAGAGAATTGTGGTTGACTAGTGACAACCGTATTTAAACCAGGTTGTCCTGCAGGCATCTGAACCGTAGTTTGAATCGTAGATCCAGACAATGGTAAAGATGTCTGAGGAGTAGTTGTAGAGACAGTAGAAACTGGAGCTGTCGATACTCCAGAAGCAAGTGTGGTGGAAGGAGCAGATGTTGCGGTAGTTGTAGCAGCCGTTGTTTGAGATGGAGTACTAGGTGCAATTGGCGGCTGAGTAACTACCGAAGTTACAGAAGTTTGAACATTAGACTGGACTGGTTGCTGGGATGGACCAGCAACTAAGGGTTGTCCAGCTTGAGATGACAACTGTATATTTGGCTGCAATACCTGTTGAACTTGTGATGGATCCCACACTATGTTTATTCCGGGGTATTGACCCATGACAGGTTGAGGATATTGAGATCCATAACCGGATTGAGGATAGGATTGATAACTGAAAGGCACAGTTCCCATACCTTGAACATATGATTGACCTTGAGGTGGTTGATAACCTTGACTCAAGTATTGACCTTGAGGTTGATAACCTTGAGGTAAATACTGATACTGGGGTTGACCTTGACCCTGAGGTTGATACCCTTGAGGTAAATACTGATACTGAGGTTGACCCTGGGGTACATATTGAGGCTGGGGTTGACCTTGAGGAATGTATTGTACTATGGGTACATACTGTCCTTGAGGTTGCCCCCCAGACACAAGTTGTGTACCTTGAGGTTGCCCCCCAGGCGTTAATTGAGGCTGCCCCCCAGGTGGTAATTGACCACCTTGAGGTTGAGAACCGGTAACTGAACCTGACATCATGTAAATGTCTCCTACACCCAATGGTTTATTACCATTGTTTCCAGCTAATAACCCATGATCAATGGGTTGAGGAGATGCCCTCGCAAAGGTACCAGAAAGTGACTGATACCCGGAGGGAACAGAAGGACCGCCGTACAAGAAAGATTCAGGAGATTGAGTGAACACAGACGACTGACCAGACATATTTACAGGAGTATAAATACCTCCAGGTGGAAAAGGAGTTCGAGGTGGAGAAAAACTTATCCCTGAGTTGTCTAAATAATTGGTTAACGAAAGGTACCAAGTAGTACTTCTAGGAGGACTGTAAAAGATAGATTCACGCTCCCTTAGATCAATAGTAGGTTGATCTTCAAGGATAGATACACCTAATTCTTCCTCTGGAGCAAGTTCTTCAATAGCTATCAAACCATCAGGAAGATTTTCGGTGATGACTCTTTCTACCCTAGGTGAATCTGGTGCACTAGAAGTTGGAGTAACAGGTTCAGATACTTCAGGTTCTTCGCCTATGTCACTAGTAGATGAAAAACTACCAACAAGCTTGGAAACTGCAACTGCTTCAGGATTATAACCTGTTTCTAGACCTTGGTAATCTGGATGGACTACCAACGACGATTCTCCTTCTTCAGGTGAACCTACTTTACTGCCACTAGGAGTTACAAGGACCTTTAAACCTTCGTAATGACTTGGGATGTCTTGAGGAGGTTCACCCCGAAGTCTACGGGATTTCCTCAACAATTCGGCCACGGACACAATCTCAGGAGACTTGCCCCGAAGTCGACGGGACTGTCTCGATAATTCCGCCACAGTTAAAAACTTTTTAACTACTGAACACACAAACAAAGTAAAATCTCAAAGCAAACCACCTAAAGTCTCTAAAGAACCAAACAAACTTGAATCACACGCCTAAAGAATCTAGGGCGTCAAACCATGCACAAACAGTAGCCTTTCGGACCGAAAACACTAGTTGGTGATGAAGCCCAACATCGCCGAATTCAGTACAGAAGTGGAGGGTGGAACAGTTACCCCGGGAACCTATTTAATGAATAGACTGGCACAAGTTCCTCCACTTTAACCGTCTCGAGTGAAGTGAACCCCCCAAAAAATCCAAGTGAGTCTAGCCGACGTCTGCTCCAGGTACAGTGGGATCTTCCCTCCACCGTCACCTCGGTAGAATCCTAAAGATAATGGTCACTAAGGTTGCCAACAACAACAAATGACCTGGGGGAATAGTCTACACTCCGACAGCACGCAAGGGCAAAGTATCAAGCTCAATCACCTTGCCGGTTCCTTGACAATAATCCAAGGTTTACCAACAAGTGACCCCTGGCTTCTCGACAATGGTTAATCCGAGGTTTACCGTTTGTAATACGTGCGTGTCTGGCGTCGTTCCCAATGAGGGAGGATTGATTCCCTCACTGGTTCGGACAGGAGCTCGTGCTTCTCCTTTAAGAGGAGCTTTCCCAGAGTACAAATGAAACAGTTGGATTTATCCTACCACAAGATGAGCTACTTGTTTGGTTTTGCTGTCTTGGAGAGTTAATTACTCTCCTACTCCAAGACACTAGCCTGATCTATATTGGTGTTTCAGAGCCCTAGTAAATAAAAGTTACTAAGTTGATTTTACTTTAAGCGTTAATTTTATGGCTTTTTTAAGACAAAAGATAGTGGAGATGAAACTGGTGGTGTGTAGACTCGACTGAAATCCACTAAAAAGATGCACTTATGATGATTTACACTAATTTTTCCTTTTTCAATGAATTTCCTAGCTAAGAGAGTTGGAGAATGCAAATTCGAAATAAAAACAACTTTCTTGGCAATGAAAACAAAGAAACAAACTCTTTTTCTTTTCAAAACATACGACACATGACCACTATTCAATTCACGAAAATTCCTTTTTCTTTCAAAGACACAAATGCTACCAAAGCAAACTTTCCTTCAAAAGATATTTTTGTATTTTTTTCCTAATTAATAAAGCATGTAAAACTTACTTTAACAAAAATCAAAGTTAAAAAAGCTATGGCAATCAAATCAACTCAATTTCACTCAAAAGCAAATCTAAGAGAAATAAATATAAAAATAAATCTAACGAGTTAAAAGCTTACTAAAGATGATTCCTGGATGTTTTACTCAGTCAAAATGTAACTAAGGACTAGTGAATGCAGAACCAAAAACTAGTCAAAACAAAAAATCAAAATCTTTTTGTTCTTTTCTCAAGAATAAAATTCAAAGTTCAAATAACAAACTTTTTCGAGATTCGCAAAGAGAAGACACAAAGGTAGGTCTCTCACAAGGGTGATTTCTATGACAGGCCCAACTCCTAAGAGGACTGAACAAAACCAAGGAGATCCAAAGTTCGACAACCTCTAATGCCAAAGTCACTACAGGACCAGTTAAAAATCAAACCCTAAGGCAAAATCCCTATGAATTTTACTAAAACCCTCGACACTAACGGAAAAAGCTTAGGTGAAGATTTATGGCAGAAAACTAATGGATCTGGGCAGAAAAACGAATTAAAAACAAAAAATAAAAGGCAAAAAGAAGGAAATGAAATTTTCTTAGTTTTGACAGGGGTACGCAGGCGACCTATTTGCACAGGTGCGGGTACGCTCTGTGCACAAAGCGAAAGTGCGTACAGGTACGCACTGTGGTCAACTCAGAGGCTGCGTACTTCGAGCAAAACAAAGAAAAACTAAAATCTAATTTAACCCTAAGCTAGCCCACCCAAATACACAGTCAGACAGCCAAAAACCAGAAAACAAATAACTTTTCTCAGATCAAAAGTTCATACAAAGGAAAAAAACATTTACATTAATGGATTCCCCAGCGGAGTCGCCATTTTGTCATGCGGAAAGAGTCATTAGTGCAGACACAACCGACCTCCCTAGAAGCAAAAGCTTTCTAGTGACAAACAAGACAAATAAAGCTACTTTTCTCTAAACATGCATTGCAATTACAAGTAATCAGGGGATCTTTAACATACCTCTAGTCCAACGCTTTGTAGTAGTCCAGCCTCGCCGATTCGGATGAGCTCCTCCTTCTCTTCGAAACCTTCATTCACTAACAAGCCAAAAGATTAAATAGCACCTAATAAACTCATAAAACAATACATATCTATCATATGGACCAAGGAGTATATGAAACAAACCATGAATAACAATCTGTTGAGAAAAATAAGTTCATTTGCATTAAAAGGTAACAAAAGGAACCATTACAACCTGAGCCTTGGTGTTGTGCAAGTCCCTCCTAGGGTCCAGCAAGAGTTTTCCTTTACTTTGATCAGCTCACCCACTCTCAAATAAGGCTAGGAAAGGATGGGAATCTCTCCTCTCAAGCTTTACAAGGGAGTCCTAATTCCAGCAGCATCTACCCTTAGGAATGTTCAGCTTTCAACCTCCCTCCCTTTGGCCCAATGCCTCTATTTATAGTGCTCTAGAGGAAGTTATTCAGGTCCATCATCAATGGGATAAGCCCCTCTTTGGATGGGATAGCTCCCCTCTTGATGGGATAAGTTCCTCTTTGGTAGGGATACATGAACCATCTGGAGGCGCTCCATACACGTCAAACAAGCTTCTAGAAGGCTCTAGAAATGACCACAAGTAACTTTTTTGGAGTGAAACTTGCGCCTTTTGACCTTTACAGGAGTACGCACCCATTGCTTTACATACAGAGCGTACAAGTACGCAGGTATTGTGAACTTGGAGTGCGTACACGTAGGTAAGGCTAAGAGAAACTGTGTACCCAGAGATATATATATTTTTAATGACTTTCTCTCTTTCTTGAAGTTTGACATGGAGAGCAGAGGTATGAGGCTTGCCAAGGAGGATAGTATGACAGTTGATGGAGCCATACTAACTGCAAATAGTCATGGTGACAAATTTTAGTGTAACAGGGGAGTTGAGTCTTAAATTACAAAAATCTACTTTATGTACACGAATCCCATCAAGGACAGTCACGTATATACACGAGTTTGGTTCTTGACAGTAGCATATGTTTCTCTATGAAGAAGAAACTATGGGACAAACTCAAAGAGAGGTTCTAGTATACTTTAGTTAGTGGTTCTTTGGCCCTCTGCTTCTGATATTGACTGGTTACAGTGTGTTGTTGCTCAAATGAAACTTAGAAGTAATATTAGATTATGATGGTTGCTAAATGAAATTGTTGCTTTGATGGATTTACTGATTGATGAAGTTTCTTTGATGACTTTAATGGTGAATATGATTAGTCCTGACAATGAACAAATGACACAGGTTCAGGGGGAGAATTTTTGTATTTCTAATAGTGCACATGGGAACCTACTTGATAAGGATAAAGTCTATTCTTGATAAAGTCTTGACAATGAACAAATGACACATGTTCAGGGGGAGCATTTGCTATATTTCTAATAGTGGACATGGAAACCTACTTTATAAAGCAGTGTTTTGCACTAACATAAAGCAGTATGTTGGCATTTGATTTGTTGAGAATTCCTTATGGCATAATGATGTTCATATTTCTGTCAGTTTTATCCGCTTTCCTCTGGTATTGTCTCATACATTTGTCTTAATCGCCTGACTCTCTGTTAATTTATGGTATGTTCTATGCTTATAATAGTTTACTTTTTTTCCTTATTATATTCCACAGATTAGCAATCACATGTACATAAAGTAAAGTGCAGATAGAACATTAAATGATCGATAGAAAACAAGCCAAGATAAGAGACACAAGATGTGGCGGCTAGCCAGGGACAAACCCCACAATGTGTGGGGAAACCCTTTGATCAAATCTTCTTTTATCTTCAATAATTCAACAGAGAGAAATAGTACAATAAATCTGATTCATATCAGAAGTAGCAAACCCTAGATCAGCAGCATCAGCATTAGCAGCTTCATCATCAAACTAGGGCAGGCAATATCTCACAAACCGACCGTCGAATCGGCTTGATTCCACCACCAAACGTTGCGACTTCCAGAGGAGGTTCAGATGAACCTACATCACCATTTAGATGAGGAGATATTCTAGTCCATGTAGGTCAATCTTTACTTCTGCAGTTGCAGCTTTAGTTTTAGCAGCTTCTGGCTTCATATGTGTGAGGGAGAGACCCTTTTTTGTGCAGTAGAGAAGAGACTCTTTTCTACGCAGTAGAGAGAGAGAGATGTGATGAGATGAGTGAGTGAAAATGAGGAAAAGTCCTGTTGTATTTATACACAATGTTGGTGTTTGAATAGATTCGACTGTTGGGCTTCTGAGCCTACATGAGTTGTAGGTCGGCTTGATAATAATTCCATAATCAAAATAAATTCATATCTCCATGAATACTTATTGGAATCGGATGATATTTATATCAATCCTACACCTCTCAATGAGAGGAATCTAATAAAAATATTATCAGCTATGAATAAGATGACCCAAATGAAGTTTTGTCCTAGTTGCCAATTTTAACACTCCCTCTCAACTAGGGAGAACTTCATCTGCAATCTGTCTATCAATCGTTGCTATTCATCCATCAAATGCACTACCATGTACAACCTAACCGTTGCCCTGCTCTACTCTATTCTGCCCGTTCTACTTTGTCTTTTTCTGCCCTGTACTGATCTGTATGGCTTTGCTCTATTCTGTTCTGCTCTAATTTTGTACGAATTATGAAGAAGAAGAAATGATTAAGGATGTATCATACTGACTCAAAGTCAATCTCAGAGTATGCACCACTGGTCCCAGACCAGTCTCAACCAACTCGAAGTCAGTGTCATAGTGAATACAACTCCATTGGTCCCAGACCAGTATCATCCTCCACTGACTCAAAGTCAGTCTCAGAGTGCATACCACAGGTCCCAGGCCAGTCTCAACTGACTCGAAGTCAGCTTCATAGTAAGTACCACTCCTACCACTGGTCCCAGACTGCATGGGTAGGATGCCTCGACAGGAGAACTAATCAATCCTGTCCTCATAGGAGAACACATCAATCCTACTACAATCATCATGGAAAACACATCAATCCAGGCCTCACAGGAGAGCACATCAATCCTGCTACAATTTCCATGGAGAACACATCAATCCAGGCCTCACAGGAGAGCACATCAATCCTGCTACAATTGCCATGGAGAACACATCAATCCAGGCCTCACAGGAGAACACATCAATCCTGCTACAATCACCATGGAGAACACATCAATCCAGGCCTCAAAGGAGAACACATCAATCCTGCTACACAAGAGAGCGAATCATCCTGTTCCACAAGAGAGTGAATCATCTTGTCCCACAATAGAGCAAATCATCTTGTTCCAGTGCACACCACCAGGGGAGGGTGAGTCACCCTGTGGTCGTATGTTGCTCCAGTAAGAACCGCAAGCCCTTAGAGCTCCCAGAGCTCAATGTATGCAACATGCAGGATGCTTGTAAAAGGGTTTCTGGATGACTCCAAGTCGTTTGGGAAAATCACAAATTAGATCTTTCCTTGGGGGTTTGACAAGGTGTATCGACCTATACATCATATTATTGTGATGGAGCCTCCTTGCTCATCGATTTACCATATCTTAGATGATGTCTATCTACTAGAGCAATTTACGAATATGGGATTCCTCAATAATCGAATCCCACCTCTGGTTGTTACAGAGAATCACAGTGGTATGTGATCAAACAACTCACTGAAGAGCTTCCCCAACCAGGTAGCTTCATACGAGATCATACTCGTAGATATGTATTTGGTCTCGACGGTGCTTATGGCAGCCGACTTCTGCTTCCTGCTCATTCATTATATCGAAGAAGAATCCAAAGAGAAACAACACTAAAAAGTGCTCCAATGATCCTCCACACTACCTGCCTAATCAACATTCGAATAATCATGTAGTTTCATAATTCCGGTAGTGTATCTCAATCCATGAGAGATTGTGTCCTGAAGACATCTTAGATGATTCTTGGCACCAATCTAGTGAGGCTCAACCAAATATGAGCTCACAATACTAATTGCAAAACATATGTTCGGATGGAGGTTCACCAAGAACATCAACGCGAATGAGTTTTTGAAACTCAGAGGCACTTCCCAAATCTGGTTCGACATCACTACCATATAACTTTTGAAAGTTAAGATCCTTGAGATTGTCACAGGCTTGCACTCCACCATACCAAATCTTTTCAGAATCTTCACCACATATTTTCCTTGAGATAGGAAAATTTCCCTTGGCTTCTGCCACACTTTAAGTCCTAGGAAATAGTGCATCAGTCCTAGGTCCTTCATTTCAAATTTAGAAGCCAACTCCCTCTTACATTTGTGAATGAGAGGGTTTGCACCTGTTAGAAAGAGGTCATCCACATACAGCACCAGTATGAAAGGCTTGTCATCTTAAACCTTAAAGTAAAAGTTAGGATTGGCTTCACTCCTAGTGAATCCCAAATTCATCAAGTAGCTGTCGATCCTCTCATACCATGCTCGGGGTGCTTGCTTCAACCCATAGAGAGCCTTCTTCAACCTGCATACATGAGATTCTCGATCAAAAATCTCAAATCCTTCGGGTTTCTCCACATAGACCTCTTCTTTGTTTGAGCCGTGCAAGAACGCGGTCTTAACATCCATCTGATGTAGGTTCCATCCTTGTGAAGCGACAAGGGCTATGATCGAGCGGATGGTCGTATATCTAGCAACAGGTGCAAATTTCTCATCATAGTCTATACCTTCTGTTGGGTCCCTATAATACTAGTGATTACCCCATTACTATTGTAGTTGTATCCCTTATTAATATTGTTGTGCCCCTATTGCCCCCATATTGTTATTATTATGCCCCATAGAATCCCTCTATTGTTATTTTTGTGGCTTTATATTATTATTGTTAGGTCGGCTGGGTTATATTGTGACTCCTTAGACTCCTATATATAGAAAGGAGGTTTTGCCATTTGAATCATCCAAGAATTGTTCATTTATGTAATGTAAATGAGGTTGCCCCCTCGAAGAGGCTAAATTCTAAGGTGTTGATCTATCTTTTCTATCTTTTCTTGAGCTGGTTTCATAACATTTGGTATCAGAGCTTTGGATTCTAGGGTTTTGCTGCTCCAAACAGACTCCTGAACTACGTTCCAAATAGGTGACCTCGGGAAAATCATCATAACTTTCTCTCTGAGCATCGGATTGAAATTTCGTAAGAAGGTACAGAAAGAGGACTAACTATAGTTTCTTGTATATCGTTTTTAGATCCAAAGGTCGAAAGGGTGACTTGTGGCACGTCGTACAAGTTCACTCTACTGAACTAATATATAATTAGGTCATCTTGGGAGATTGTGCATAACTCTTCCTTGGAGAATCCAACTTGGATCAGACTGGTGGCATTGGAAAGAGGACACATAGGGCTACTACAGATCGCAAGTTCAGAACTGGATGATCCGAAATTGCAGAGATACATCAGATTCAATATCAAGCTTCTACACAGTGAAAAAAGGTGTGTAGTTTTTTTAAATTTTTGCATAAGCTTGGTTTGAAAAATTAGTTTGAATTGGTAATTGATGCCCCGAGGAAAGAAAATGCAAACACATAGTAAGCAACCTGAAAGCTCTAGCATGACTTATGAAGAAGAGGAAGAAATGCAACATGATATATCAAAATTACGAGACCAAGTGCAACAAGTGTCACTTGCACAAAAAGCGACAGAATCTAAGATGGATGGTTTAAGGAAAGATGTAGAAGCTAAGATGGATGGTTTAAAGAAAGGTGTAGAAGCTAAGATGGATTGTTTAAAGAAAGACGTAGAAGCTAAGATGGATGGCATGGAAGCTAAGATGAATGGCATGGAAGCTAAGATGAATGGCATGGACTCTAAAATTGATGGCATGGATGATAAGATGGAAGAATTGAAGATAAATATGAATAAGTTGCTACAAGAAATGGTCACTAATGGTGAAAGGGTAGTAAAGGAAACTCATGATGAGAACAAAAGAAATGTTAATCATGATTCCATAGACTCTAATGTTGGATCGAAGACCCATGATATTCCAAAAATCGATATGAGGAAGTTTGATGGCAAGGATCCCGCAACATGGATATTACAGATGGAGCAATTTTTCGATTTCAATAATGTGCAAAACACACAAAAGGTATATATTGCAACTTTATATTTGGAACCAAATCAGTTTGTATGATATCAATGGCTTTGCTCTCGTAAAAAAATTATCACTTGGGCATTTTTACGGAAGAATTGACAGCACATTATGAGGATACAAAAATAAACACTTTTTTATTGATAAGTCTCAAACAAAAGGGTTCAATAATGGAGCACATTGAGGAGTTCCAAAAATTGAACATAAGGGTAAAAAATATTCCAGAGGAGCATAGGATTGATGTGTTCATAGGGACTTTAAAGGATAATATCCAACATGATGTTCGCCTTTGGGAACCTGATTCATTAGAGAAGGCATTCAGGTTAGCAAGAAAAATGGAAAGAAAAATTATGGCAACCAGGAAGCATACCACTCACAACTATAAAGATGGAAGTGTTGTTGCCCCTAGTCTTCCACAACCTATAAGGTTGACACCACAACAATTGGAAGAAAAAAGAGCAAAAGGGATTTGTTACAGTTGTGATAGAAAATACACTAAAGGTCATAAGTGTGCTGAGAAGAAATTATTCTACATAGATTGTGAAGAGGAAGAAGAAAAGGAGCAAGAAAGGTCAAAAGAAGAGGATATACTCCAGGAACAAAGCCTAGATGAAGAAGAAATGAATCTGACCATATCTTGTAATGCATTGGCAAGAATTACCACTCCTCAAACCATCAATATAGAAGGACAAATCAAGAAGAAAAAGGTAATAGTGTTGATTGATTCAGGAAGTACCCACAATTTTATTCATTGTAAGGTAGCAAAAGAATTAAATTGCTTCTTATATCCAGCACCAGAGTGTTAAGTGATGGTTGCAAATGGAGGAACAATAAATTGCTCTGGAAAGTGCCATAATATCAAGCTATCCATGGGAGAATATGTATTGACTAGCCCAATGATTTCCATTCCAATGGGAGGTGTTGTACTAGGAGTCCAATGGCTACAATCCTTGGGTACAATAGCTTTTAATTTTCAAGAACTTTTCATGAAATTTTCTGTGGAACGAAAGGAATTTGAATTAAGAGGTATTGCAGGGAAATCATGAAAGATAATCAGCTCTAACGGTATGACAAAACTTCTAAAAAAGGAACAAAGAGGTGTAATTGCACAATTATGTTTGCTAGATGTTTCCACATTGGAATCATCTATTTCTCCAGATCTCCAAAAAGTCTTGGACAATCACTCCAAGGTATTTGAGACTCCCAAAGGTCTCCCACCTATTCGTGATCATGATCATGCTATTCATCTGACTCCAGGAAGTGTTCCTCCAAACATCAGGCCGTACAGATATCCCTATGCCCATAAGAGTGAAATTGAATGTATGGTTGCGGAAATGCTAGAGTCTGGTATAATTCAACCGAGTCAAAGTTCCTTCTCTGCTCCAGTAGTATTGGTGCACAAGAAGGATGGATCATGGCGCATGTGTCCGGATTATAGGGAGCTCAACAAGCTCACTATGAAAGATAAGTTTCCCATTCCAGTCATTGATGAATCACTGGATGAATTGCATGGATCAATTTACTTCACCAAGTTGGATCTTCGTTCAGGATATCATCAAATCAGAATGAAGATTGAATACATTCCGAAAACAACATTTAGAACTCATGAGGGTCATTATGAATTTTCGGTCATGCCTTTTGGCCTTACCAATGCACCTTCACCATTTCAAGGTTTAATGAATTCCATTTTCAAACCATTCCTTAGAAAATTTGTGTTAGTATTTTTTGATGATATACTAATCTATAGCAAGTCTTGGAAGGATCATGTTGAACATGTTGATAGGGTGCTACAATTATTGGAGGAGAAACAATTATATGCAACAAGATCCAAATGTTTCTTTAGAGTACAAGAGGTGGAATATCTGGGTCATATTGTATCTCATGAAGGAGTTAAGGTAGACCCTAGCAAAATTAAAGCCATTAAGGAATGGAAAATCCCCACATCCATAAAGCATCTACGAGGATTTCTCGGGTTGACAGGGTATTATCACAAGTTTGTTAAGAATTATGGGAGAATAACAACACCTCTAACAACATTATTGAAGAAAGATGCATTTTCATGGACTCCAGAAGCAACAAAGTCCTTCGAGCATCTTAAAGAGGCAATGTGCCAAGCACCGGTCTTAGCTACACTAGACTTCACAAAAACCTTTATTGTGGAATGTGATGCTTCAGGAAATGGAATTGGTGCTGTTTTAATGCAAGATGAAAGACCCATTGCTTTCAAAAGTCGTCCAATCAAGGGAAAGTTTTTACACAAAGCTATTTATGAGAAAGAAATGTTGGCAATACTCCATGCACTTAAGAAATGACGACGGCCCCCGAACCACCCAGCCGGGGGGGATTTACCCCCCTGGATCCTCGCGGGGTGGAAAATTCCCCCTGCACCCCCCCGCGTGGAGGGTTGTATAGTCTTCCTAGGGTATACATCCGGCTGAAACATTTGAATATAGAAGATAATCAGGCTCCACACCCAACAAAATCTAGTTTGGAAATTTCAATCACGGAACAACATTATCATTGGTCTTGATTCTATCATGGGTGTAGAGGATGTTTGGTCTATACCTCATTGGCTGTTACTTTTCCTTCAACAAAAAGGTATATTTTATTGGGCACAGGTCATTCAGGAATGGCAGGGTGCTATTCCTAGATGGAAATCTGCTATAGATTTGGGCCTTCATGGTCAAATGGCTGCCCAATGGGATAAGGTAATCTGGAATATGAAGAGCAGTGGGATATATAGGACCAAGGAAAAGGACAGCATTGTATGGCAGGGTAAGGGAGGCAGGATAAATGTTTTTGTTAAAGATATATATATCTCCTTAATAGAAGAACAACATGATTATGCCGAGAAAATATTTCCACTTACATTCTGGAAATCTGGATGCCCATACAAAATTATATTATTCTCATGGCTTGTATATCACAACAAAAACCTCACTTGGACCAACCTTCAAAAAAGGAATTGGCATGGCCCAGCTATTTTCTCTATTTGCCTATCTGAGACAGAGGACAATATGCACATACTTCTTAACTGCATCCACACACAGGCCCTTTGGAAGAAGCTGGCCTCTCATTTCGGTTTCAACTTCATATCCCATTCATCCATTATGGACGCATTTGAATGGTGGAGCTCCCAGAAAGTATTATGGAGACCTATTCCCCTTATTGTGTTCTGGTTTGTATGGAAATGGCGGAATAGGGTGATTTTTCATAACTGCAAGGAGGATTTCAAGCACATATATGATCAAATCATCCCCTATTATCTCTCTATCCTCCCCTTTATTCCCCAACAAGTGAAACAAAAATCAAATGAATCTGCCCCTTCTCAGTTGATATATCCGAGGGCTCATTTCGATGGTGCAGCAAAAGACGGTATGTGTGCGTGCGGTGTATACATCAATATCATGGAAGACCAACACTTTTCAATATATTGGAATGGAGGTTCAGGGACAAGCAACAAAGCTGAGGCCATGGCATTATATGGTCTCCTTACATTTTTCTCTTTCTTGAATACTGGTCCCCTACGGATTTATGGTGACTCAAAAATCATTATTGATCATGTGATTGGAAAACATTCAATAAAAAATGCCAATCTTTCTGGATGGATGCATAGGATCTCATCAATCTGGAAGACTTCTCTCTTCTCCATTGCACATGTAAAACGCTCACAGAATATGATTGCTGATGCACTATCTAAGAGGGGCCTGCGGTCACAGTGCGGAAGATGGTACCTGAGCATCACTGTGGGGTCTGTCACGCACCAAATTCAACACTTCTCTATGCCGGGTATATAGGAATATCAAAAATTTTCTGGTATGTAACATGATCCCATCTTTTTACCATCAATCATATGCTCAGGTATCACGGTTTGTTTCCTTTTTCTCTGTATATGGGTCTATCTCCCTATCTGTCAAGTTATAAGATCTGTCGGGTTATGCAATCATGTTACCAGGTTATCATTTTCTGTATTTGCATACATGGTTTCTTTTTGTTATATGGCTGGGAAATATTGTCAATATTTCCCTTTACATACTATTCTGTACATGAGATATACATAATATATAAAGATTTTTTTCTTATTGAAAAATGATGTTCATATTTCTATTGACAGATTGTCATCCTTATATGGTGAATGATGATTACTAATGAATGTCATGGTCTTTCTACCTCACTATTGAGGTATTTGGTTTTGGTTATAAATGCCATATTTGTCTCTTGATGTAAAATTCATATAAAGACCCATGATGTAAAATTTCTATATTCAGTCATGATTGAACTATTCAAGTCAAGTTCATTATATGTAATCCCATTATTTTGGGCATTTGATGAAATGTTGAGTCATATATGTAACCCCACTGTGTTGGATAATTGATGTAAACATGAGTCCTTGGTGATAGGAAAGGTCAATTTTGGGTCAGTCATAACATCATGTACTTCTTTTTAAATCTTCTATAAGTTTCAGCATAAGCTTAGGGGGAGCATGGTCAATGCTCATATTCAACAACATTAGATCTATGGTGCTCATCTCTACACCAGAAGTCTTCATTCAACATTGGTCAACTCTTTGCCCTTGATGTCAAAGGGGGAGAGAATCTTGGTGTTTGGGAATGCTTGGTGACTTGGGAAAGAAGCTTGGTATATCTACAGATGTGGTTACATGTATGTACATGTGATGGTGAACAAACACCAAAGTGGTTGCCATCAAGTCCAAAGGGGGATATTGTTGGCATTATGACTAATGTGTTGTCCGTGACAGAAACCTACTTGATAAAGATGTTAACATGATGAGTATACAGGCCAATATAGATGTAATAGAGAGATTGGACAAAGGAATTTTAGTGCAGAGACAAAGGAAGGATAAAGGTGATGTTTTAAGAAGTATATGCGGGTCCAGTGAACAAAGGCCACGTACATACGCGGGTATGGTGAAGCAAAGTTGCGTACAGTTTCTACACCATAATATTCTCAATACTAGGGGTCATTACCATGCTTTTGGCCCATAGTAATGAGTGCAACAATGGATATTTGATCCTATCAAAGAATACCATTAACATAACTATGAAATTGGCCTATGGTATTGGTTAAGGCCTAAGCTATATAAGGAGATGGAGATCAATGTGCTAAGTGTGCATGTATTGGGTTATTGATGATTGGTTTGATTCGAAATAAGTGTGCAACAAGGAGTATGATCAGATATCATATTAGATTTGAAATGACTATATATTGAATAAACTGCTTATGGTTTGATAGATCTATGATGATTATTTTATGATGTGTATTTATTATGGTGTATGCTGACATTTGGGTTTGGCAGGTGTTCTGGTGTGCAGTGAAGGTTTGAACTCAGTAATTATAGATATGTATGTAGGTGTGCTTCAAAAAAATCATGTACATACGTGATCTGATTTTGGATAATCGCATATACATTCTGTAGAATAAACAGTTCTATCGCGGGTGTCAAGTATAAATGGCATGTACATACGTGGAAGTGCTTTATACGAGTCATGCCACTAGGGTTTTGTAGTATGAGCTGATGATAATGGTTGATCTATTCTGTTATGTTTGTTGATGTATGTCGATGAAGTGTCTTATAATTATCTGTGTTTGACAATACTGTTTGGCCTGAATTAGTTATGAAGTAAAGTATTGACTTGTGATGATGCTACTAGGTGATAATTTGTATTTGGTTAAGTAATTTATGCTGGCTTCAATATCTAATTGGGTGATTGATTTAGTGGTACAAGGATACAGATTCAAATTTCTATATTTTGAGATCTGTACGCGAGTATGATTAAGGGGAAATATGTATATACACAGGCATGAGTAATAATAGTAGCATATATATTCTGACATGTGTTTATACAGAGTTTGCAGTGACATAATATGGTTTCCGTGATGAATAGTATGTGGTTTGGTATTCTGATGAAAGGGTAGACAATGATATAAGTTGGTTTGGTTGTTTGAATAGGTTATTTATATGTTTGACTTGATGATACAATTGGTTCAATAAATAAGTGATTTGGTACAAATGCTAGTTTCAATATTGTTGTCTAATATTTGGAATGGATCCAGTTTGAAACATTTTGAAAAGTGGTCCACAAAAAACAGAGGATAAGGGGGGTTGTAGCTCCCTTCTAGTAGAAGCTGGAAAACGCGAGAAGGTTGTAACCTTCTATTGGTGGTGCCTGCGTACTGGTATGAGTCCGTACCAATATAAGTTTGTAAGAAATTTCTCTTTATAATAAATTAAGAAGACATAGATGACAACAACGGTGGTTTTTTCCCGCATTGGGTTTCCACCTAAAAATCCAGGTATTCATTTGTTGCTTGTGTGTGATGGATTATTCTATTCTTACTGCACATAGTTACTGTCTAATTAATGTTTAATGAAGTACATATATATTGGTTCAAGTTAAATAGATGATGTAATAACTGAAATAGTCAATGAACTAGATATACACTACTTGTCTTCATCACAGCCACGTATATATGCAAGTTTACTTCATAACAGTCGCGTACAAAAGTATGGATAAAAAAATAAAGGTTTAAGTAGTTTAAAATACTGATTCACCCCCCCTCTTAGTATTTTTCCTAACACTGGTTGGGCTGACTTGTCCATTGGCTAGACTAGCTTGTGCAACTAGTATATTGAATATCTAAAAACTAATTTCTCAATCATGAAGAGTTAGAGGGAGTGCCATATACCATTGGAAAGGTCTCAAAATATTCTTTTCATCCATATATGTTATGCTTCCATTTGAGCCAGGTAAATGGATTAAAAATGCATTCAAATATAAGGTATTCAAATGGGGTATTACAAATACAAAAAACAATATTTTGAAATATGCTATTTGAAAATGTAACTTTCTCTTTCATTTGGACAACCTTTGACATCAAAGACAACTTCTTTCAAATATAACAAGTTTACATTTAACTTTTAGAAGAATCTTTTTGAAGATTTAGGTGCCAAGCTAAAATTAAATGCTACTTAAGATAGATGGGAATATTGAAAGAATAGATCAAGTTATTAAAGATATGCTTGACTTGTATGTGATGGTAAAATCATCCAAGTGGGAGGATGATTTACACTTCATAGAGTTTTCATATAACAACAGATAGTAAGAATCATTAAATTGATCCTACTCAAAGCTTTATATGGTATGGGATGCATGAAAGCAATAAGTGATGGATAATATTGTAAATAGAATTGTGCTTAGGATAGAAATGCTAAAAATAAAATTGAGTAGGAAAATTTTAAAATCTAACAAAATTTGAATATAGCCCAAAACAAGAAGAAAATATATGCATATAAAAATAGTGTGTAGAGAACTGTGTTAGGGATCATGTTTTCCTTCGAGTGAACCCATAGAAGAGTTCCTTAAAGCTTGGATGGTATGCCAAGTAGGGAATATAATATTGTTAGCAGTTTTAAGTGTTTGATAAGATAGGGCTAGTTGAATATAAACTTGCATTTATTACTAATAGTAAAGCTTGTGTTGTTGTCCATCTTTATTTACTTAAGAAATATGTACATGCTCATAACCATCAAATTAATTAGAATGTGGTCTTGGTAGAATAAGAGGGAGCGTACCAAATAGAGATAGTGTGCATCCTTGACAAGAAAGGAACATCTTTTTAGAACTAAGCCATTGAGTGGGTAAAGGTGTAATGGAACCACTTTGGTCTTGATGAGGCTGGTAAGGAACTAGAGGGTCCCATGAAGGAGGCATACCCAATTTTTGTTTTAAGTTTAAGAAACAATGAGGTAGGACTTGATATTGAAAAAGGGAAGGTGACTGTAATACTATAGTTTTGACTCCTAAAAAAATGAATCATATTATATGTAAATAATGTAGATATAGTAGCATGGATCCCTAGTGTAAAGCTCAAGGGTAAGACCCAATTAGTGCATGGTGTGGCATGTATAATGTGAATATAGTTATATGGACTTTACCATAGGTTACGATGGTAAAATCAAGATATGTAAATAATAATGATAAAATATAATATATAATGGTACAAGATGGCTACGTAAAGCATGAGAACGACTATGATTCCATTAGAGGGGAAGAGGAAAGGGGGCCTATGTGAAATTGATTATTCCATTTCCAATTGTCAACATTATATTTGCATTAAATAAAACCATCCATGTCATTTAAATTATTAAAGCCAATCATTGGATGCATGTAACTTGGTGGGAGAGTATTTCCTATGTGGTTTGGAAGTATGAGCCAAGTAAATCATCATTTGGAAGTATAAGAGGTCTATATTCCTATTATTAGAATAAATGCCAACCATCATTTCTTTCAAGTCTCTTATTGTTATTGAATTTAGAATTCATTTCATCACACTAATCTGGTTGCTCTATACTACTCATATCGTGTTCTTCATTGTTAACTATTATTAAGATGGAAATTAGCCAACATCGACACTAAGAAGAGGAAATTAAAGAGTTGGAACAAATGATAGATGATTGCAGGTAAGAATAGAGGTTGGGTAACTTAGAATATCATCATGTATTGTGTATTTGCTATTGTTCTGATGTTTGAGAGCCAAGTATTATTCTTGTAGACAACTTTGGGAAAACAAATAGTATATTAGGTTCTTTTTGTCCACACTAAAGAGCAATGGAGGGAAGAATAGCATTGAGGGATTGTTGAATAGAAAAGTAGAAGATCTTCCTTATGTTGTGTGGGATAGTGGAAGGGAGTGCCATGGTTGTTTGATAGATATAAGAGATGCCCATAATGCTTTATAATGAGCAAATTAACCAAGCATGAGAGATGGGTTGGTTTGAAATAGGTAGGAGCCTATGGTTTGGTTTGTTTTCCTCTATAGGTTCATAATGCAACTTGAAGGTGGTATCCACATTAAACAATTACTATTTAGTAGAAAACTATTTGTATATTATTAATTTCTTTTACCAAATTCTACTTAAAAAAATGAGTGTGTCATCATTATTTATCAATATGTAAAATTTTATCTATATTTTATTATTAAAATCAACTGATCTTATATTATTATACTTGATTCTATTCCTAAATAATTAATTACCTTGAATCTTCGTAAATTATTATTTGTTATTTCCATTACATTTTAATTATCACATCTATATATACATTTAATAAATTTAATCTTTTAAAATTACCTATATTATTATAAGATATCTTATCTCAATTTTTATTTATTTTATATTGGAAAATTATAATTAAAATTATATATCTCTTATCTTTTTTATTTATTTCATATTGAAAAATTACTTTAATTATTAAAAATATTCAGGTGAAAATACCTTTCTCTCTATATAGATCATTTACAACATTATTGTTTAAAAGGGAGAAAATGATTTTATTATTTTATCCCATGTTTCATTCAGACATTATTTCAAGATGACCAAACATTATATGCTATTTTTGTATTGATACAACATCTTTATAATGAGGTATATTTTCCAGAGATAATGTTATTCCCTGTGTCATGGACATATTAAACTAAGACGGCCAACATTATCTGCTACTTTTAAAAAATTTGGTGCGAATATTTTATGTTGAGGCATACTTTATAGAATCATATGAGAAACAAAGGTAATAAAAGTGTTTGCATTAAAAGGCATTTCAAAATTATTGTAAGCTAAAGTGCCGTACTCACATGTGGGGTGTAGATAAGTTAAAGTGTCGTACTCATTGTACTAAATATAGAGAAAAGGTCCCCCATATCACAAATTTTTGATACAAATATCTTTACAATGAGGTATGCTTTCTAGAGAGAATATGAGAAAGGTTGGTGGAGAAATCACTTTTATTAAATTGGCATCCTAAAATATAATTTTTAGTGATGTGAATTTCTATATTTACTTAAAAATTTGATTTTAGATTTATGATATTTCACATTTTATATCCATTCAAGACAATATGAGGGTAGTTTTGTGTAACTTTTTAAAGATTAGTTTTTGGCAAAAATCAATGCTACATAATACATAATATTGGTGGTGTATAAGATTTTGGAATTTTGTTTAGATGGTTAATTTTTTTTTTATTTTTTATGATAATATGAGTGTTTGAATTGTATTTTTGATGGTGGAAATGGTTCTGTTAGCTACCTATACCAATAGGTTTCATGTTTCATGATTGGCAAAGAAAGTTCCAAATATGCTCTGCTTTGGTGATGCAAAGATCCCATATTTTCAAGGAAAGGCAACATGTGTATATAGCTTGATGTTGTCTCAATTTTGATGGATGGTCCAACAGCCTAATCTGGATCATGCCATGTTTCAATTTTTTGTTGTAGAATAGAGAAAGAAGTCTGTCCAAACTGTTTAATCTTGGCAGACCAGTAACTAGGTAGAGAAGTAAGGTTCCCAACTGCTTAATCTGGGACTTTGGAAGCAATAAGGGTAGCCTGAGGTAGAGAATCAAAAGAAACAGCCAAAAGAAAAGAAAAGGCACATAAGGGTCTGCAAGTCTAAGTGCACCCTCCATGAAGAAACAAAAAAATGCTAGGCAAGTAGATGGGTAGGCAGATGGGTTGCAGAAATGTTATTACTTTCAAATGAGTTCTGCTGGTCTAGCATAAAGGAACATCAGTGGATAGAGAAACTCCTCTTCTCCATCATGTTGCAGCAAAGCAAAGGAGCATGACTAACTCCCTTTTCTCCCCTTTCACATTCATTACTAACATCCCTTCATCAGTTGTGTTCATGAAAGAATTTAAGGTTTTATGTTGGTTCTTATTCCTTTAAAAGCCACATTTCTTGTCTAAAATTCTTTTTATTTTGATCTACTCCCTAAGCTAAGTTGTTTTTATATAAACTTAGTGATATCACTCCTCATTCACCTCTTCCATTCATATTAACCCCTAACTTCTTATTATCTAAATCCCCTATGTTACCCTTTCGCTATTATTATAAACACTATGGTGTATAAACCCCAAGCATTCTATAAATATCCCTTCCCCCTTGGCATTATAGCCATATGTTCACAGTCAGGGATTAAATTGACATCTGGTCAGTTTAAGAACCCAAACCCTACCCCTCTTCCCCCTTCAGAAGTTATCTAAACCATTAACCCCTTCATTTGCTAAAGAACCTTGTAAAAAACCCCATTTTCACCCCTAACCCGCTTCATTTGCAAAATATACATAAAAACCCACTTTTCCCATTTTACCCAAAGTACTGGCGCAATGCGCGTTTTGATAAAATACATTGAAAAGTCATACAAATTCACCAAAGTCCACAGTCCCGCTGGGCGCGCTTTTCAAACAAATATATTATTTTAATCCCCGCCCACGTTCGTATCAACCTGGCACCTTAACGATCCGTCGACTGTCGGATCTGGCCCTTTTCATCCGACGGCTCTCATGCATTTCGGACCGGGCCCGACGTCCGTAAGTTACCTTCCGAAATTTGTCAGAGGGTGACGTCAGGCCTCTGCCACGCGTCACCCCCAAATCGTATCAGAGCGCCCTCTGACAATTCCGCTTCCGTATAGAGAGCGGTGCGATATTATACCGCTTACCGTTTCCAGTTTTTGTGAACCCGCCTTGCCAACGTCACTACCACGTCATTACCGCGTCACTGCTACATCACCGCCGCGTCAGCGCCCCCGTCCGCCACTGCTCTGACCTGCCCGCCACCTCATCATCCCCGTGGACCACTCTCAAGCCGCCACGTCACTCGATGACGTCATGCTGACGTCATCCGACCTTGACCCCACCTGATGACGTCATGCTGACGTCATCCAAAAAAGCGCCAAATAACCCAAAAATCCATATTTTGGCCGAAAAATCGTGTTTTTCATTACTTTTGCAAAAAACGACTGTGGCACCTCTGCATGTATTTTACGACCAAACAAGCGTCAACCTACTGAATTCGACCCGAGGACCGTTGGTGCGCCAAATCCACTTGCATTTGTGACTATTGCCAACAGTTTACTAGGTATTTATCCCAGTCATTCCCTCTGCGCTTGGTTTTATCCTGAATTCTCCAACAATAGCTTAAAGAGTAAGAAAACACTGTGTTTACCGCTAAATCCCCTGGCTAGCCTCCATTTTCAGTTGTAAAGTCGAAATTCGCCTGCAGAGCCTTGTTTACCCGAGTTTTCACAAAACATACAGTTAGTTCGCGCATTCGTGAACTGAGAACCCAAGCTGCACCAATTCACCATAAAGAGAGTTTTTAAGGCCAAGCATTTGCCCTATCAGCGCTTTGTGCAATATTTCAATTGCTGCCATTGCCATTTTATCCTCTGTTCCTCAGTAAATCACCTCTCTTTCCAAGAAATACTCCTTTGTGTTGCTCTGCACAGTAACACCAGTTCATACCAACATAATCCTAAAGTAACCATGGATGCACCAGTAGCTCCTGTAGCCTTGAATATTGCTCCATTAAATTCCCCTCAGAGAGAATTGGAATGGAAACCATTAGCAGACCTGGATTATCAAATATCAAAAGAAATGCTAATGCACAACAAGTACCACATCCACTTGTTAAACGAATTGAAGATTAAACATGAGACTGGAACAGATGTATTGGGCATTTGGGATTCTTTCCTCCCTATCTTCAAGCTCCCTCAGGTCAACCAGTTCCCTGACCTAATCCACCTATGCGCTGACTGCTACGACGCCACTCAGAGGGTTGTGATTGACCCTTCAGGCTCAGTTGTTTTCTATGTCACCCCTGAAGCCATCAGAGAGATGCTGCACTTCAAAACTGAGAAGAAATTAGTTCCTTTATCACTGATTGATCTGATAAAGCAAGGAGCTAAATTGACAGATGCTCAGGTCACCAAACTAAATCAATTGTACATTGACTCTGACACCGTGAAGTACCCTCCCATTTCTCATGTTTACCTCAACCAATTGGGCAGGGACCTTGTAGACATGATCAGTCCCATTCTGGGCTATAATTCAATTGAGTTTGTTGATGAAACTGTGCTGGTGATGATGCTCATGTTTTTCCCTGGCAAGTCTCCAATCTGCTATGACTATGCCACCTACATATCTGACAAAATACATGAGCAATTAATGAACTTGGCAAGAGAAAGGGTGTTCAGATACACCTCCTACATCTATCACTTAATTTTGTATTATCAACATGAGAAATTTCACTTTGCTGTGAAGAGAGTGGATGCACAAGGAAATCCAAGGTCAATGGTTTATTGGTCCTCTGCCTTCCACTGCAGATCTTGTTCTCCATACACTTATTGTGAGTTTATAGACCTCTTCATCCACCCAGCCATGTCTTTGCTTATGAGCTCACCTCCTCCAAGACTAACTGATGAGATGCAGAGAGTCCTTCAGTTATCTAAAGCATACAACATTGGGGATTGGTACTATTACCAAAACCACACAGCCATCAGAATATATGGGTGTGAGTTGCCCCCATACAGATTGCCCAAATATGTGCCCATGAGATTGTTTGCCCTTGAATACTTCAGGCAGTTTGGGAATGCTTATGTGCTACATTTTTCAGGCAAAGGCAAGAAAGCACAGCTCAAAGTAAGAAACCAATTAGGCCACTTCATTTACAACAAAAGGGAGGAAGGTTGGCAAGAAGCAGACAGAATGCTAGAATCCCTTGGCCTACAGACCAGTTTCCTTTGGAAACCTTATGACCCCAATCACTTCATAACTTTAAGAAGGGTCAAGTATAGGCTGGCCAGTTATGACCACGTAAGGTTGCCTCACATAGAAAAATATGCAAATCAAATAAAGTGGAGGAGAGGCACCTTAGAGGAAGCTGTCACACAAGAAGAATTAAATCAAAGAGTAGTTAAAAATCTCCAAAAGATGGCTGAATTAGAGTTTTGTGCACAGGTATTTGCTCTTCCAGGCACTCAAGTGGGAGCAGCTGCCTCATCCTCCACAGCACATCAGCAAGCAGCCAAAGCTACTGATCAAACCTCTAGCAAAGGCAAAGAGAAAGAGATGGAGCCAGAGAAGCCACCTCATGAACAGGTACAACAGCAACAAGGGGGGCAGCAAGAAAAGGAACAACCAGTGCAACAAGAGCAAATATCACAGGCCCCAAAATCCACCGGGCAGCAAGCTCAGGACACTCTGCCTCCTAGGCAGGAGACAACAGTGGAGGCCTCAGTCCTCCAAACCCCACAAAAAGAAGACATAAGTAGAAAGAGGGACAGAGAGACTCCCCTCACAACATCAACAACTCAAAGGGAGAAAAGACACAGAATGAATCCCCTCTCAGAGGAAGAAATGCCTATAGGGCAATCTTTGGGCATGGGCCCACCTAGTATGGAGGCATCTGCAAGTTCCTTCCAGCAGGAACAAGAGAGGATGATCGGAGGAGAAGTCAGCTCCTCAAGCCAGCAAAGAGGAGGTGAACTGGGCATCAAGCAACAATTCATTGATATAAAGAAGAGGAATGAGCCCATACGAATACAGCTATATAATCATTTGTTGAAAATGGCTCCCACCAACCAGCAAAGACTAATGTCTGCATATGATGTCCAGGAGGGAAAAATGATCATGAGCCATTTTACGCCAGCAGTGTTGCAGCCGCAATCAGCTGCAGATTACATAAGGACCAACCTTGAGGTCCTTGCCAAGGACATCCACCCAATGGATCAAATCGAATTACATAAGAAAACAGGTGAGATGGTGTATGCCTCCTTGGCAGATAAGACATTGGTGAACTACAGGCTAGAAAATAGCCTAAATAATACAGCTGCCCAACTTGAGTTGGAAAGAGCATCCTCTCAAGCAAAGGACAACAGAATCAAAGCCTTAGAGGAGATAATCATAGAACTTGGGCATGATCCCAAGGACATCAAGGCTGTACAAGCATTATTGAAGTTAAGAGATGCAGATATGGCAGCACTAAGGAAAATGGTAAAAGTCCCAGCAACCATTCACCCACAAACTGGAGAAGTTGCCCAGCTGAGACATGACCAAGATGCAGCAGCTATGCTGGTGTCATTATACAAACAGTTGATCCAGACACAGGAGAAATTGGGAGAATCAGAGGCTGCACAGGCTGCACTACAGGCAGCATTACAACAAAAACAAGGAGGAAAAACATCTCAGCCTCCTCCAGAGATAATCAACCTTGAGGAGCCTCCTCAAACTACTGCTCCTCCCACTGAACGGACAGAACAGGCAGCGCCTTCCACATCAGCACCAGCGCCAACAACAGAGCAGGCTCCAAGCCTGGACATGCAGAAACTGAGAAATGAAATCCAAGCCCTGGAAGCCCAAATGGCAGAATTAAATGAGGCCAGGGAAAATTTGGTCAAGTTGAATGAAAGATATGATAAATCAAAACAAAGTGTTGCTGAGAAAGGAAGAGAGATAAAGGCTCTCAAAGAGAAGATAAAGGAGCTGGAGAAGGAGCTCACACTTGATAAAGTAGTGGCTGAACTTAAGACAGTCCTATGGGCCAACATTGGCCAATCCATAAATGATCAATGGCAATACATTGAGACCATTCATGAGCAAATAGAGCTCATAGGGAAAGCACATAGAGAAATCTAAATAGCAAGGGCATCTCTAGGCAATATGCCTGAGGTTGCCAACAGAATGATTAATGTGCTTAATAACAGAACAAGTGCTCAACTGTCAACAATGGGAATTTCCAACAGGACTGAGACCATTTTGCTAATAAAAAGAGTCCTAACACTAAGAAGCCTGGTGCAAACACTAGAAAGAAGAAGCCAGGATATGCAGACAGAGGTTAATAAGTTCATGGACAAATTTGTGGCATTGCAAAACATAGGTCTTCCTAGCTTACTGAACAGCGTAGGAAGACTACTTTCCCATGAAAATTATGCCAAAAGGGTCAACACATTTGCTACAAATCAGATTACAGAAAGGCCCAGTACTTCAGAAGAATCAGGGCCAGCATCAGGGCAGAGTCTCTACAACAGGGTTGAGAACCTATTTTTCATCATGGATGAGATCAAACATTTGTTTGAAGTGCCTCCAAATTTCTATAAATACACAGAGGCAGATGAGACTTTAGAGGCAATTCTAAGACATCAATTGCCCACACAGGAAGTCTGGACCAAAATGATACAATTAATATTGTAAAACCAGAGCCTGTAATCAAGTTTTCTCATTGAAATGTATAAGTTATCATGCACAGGAAAATTTTGATAAAATCAACATGTATGGAGAAGAATGGGCTAAGCCAACTCAGCAAAACTATTCGGCCACTAAAGCAGCACTGACAGTCACAGGTGACAGGGCCGAAAAGCTACAGGAGGACAGAGCTACGAAGACACGTCATTCATCATTTATAACAGAACATTCAACCGACTCAGTGGCCTCCAAAGGTCAAAAAGTCTTCTGACAGAATTATAGAGCATTTATTTTGTATTCAAAGCTGTAATAACTTCTTATCTGCTGTTCTGTACAAGTTGGTGAAAATATTTATTTCTCAGATGACTCAACGCTTCAGATATTTTGTATCACCGTTTGTATATATTCCCCCCTCGCATAAGCTTGCAGGGGTTGTTGTTGATTTCTCTTCTAGAGTTTCTTATGCTGTAAATTTTCAGAGTATTAATACAAAGGCTGATGGAATTTCCAAAGCTCTGCGTTATCTGAGTCATTGTGGTGTTTTGCTGAATGTTATAGGATTCCTGCGTACTTCATGGCACAATAAGTTTTCCTTAAAAACTCTTCGTTATGTGTTTTTTTTTTATATCCTTTCATAGCTCATTCATGTTTCTGTGTTTCATAGTTAATGGCAGAGAAAAAGAATAGTTCCAGGATTTATTCACAGAGTACCCTGAACTCAATCTATGCTGTTATAAATGGCTTTCTTCAGTTATAGTCATAAGGTGTAATTCTTAACTGCTGCACCTCCAAACTATATCTTTCACAGTGATTGTTGTTTCAGGAATTCAAGTTTGCTCCTGTGCAATATATCTCTTTCTTACACCCCCATCTTAGTGGAGAATTCTTAATTGCTTTTCACTGGTTAAACACACCTCATAATCACAATTTCAATTTTGTTTCATGATGTATTTAAATGGCCTTGCAGTTTTAGCAACTCAACTCAATCCCTCAGACAACCTGTAGCCACAGACTCCATTGCCCAATGGACTAGAATTATCTGAAGATTTCCACCTTAGGTACAGAAGACATCCCTCAACCAAAACACAAAACCAAACCCTGAATTCATAACTAGCCTAAAATCTTCACAAAACAGAGACAAACCTTAAAGAGAGAGCCCTCTCTGATTACAGTTTGGCTAGAAACTGTAATCCAAAGATTGGTTAGTGGTTACCCCGGCCGTATTCCCTTGGGAGTCAAAGGGAACAACTTGGGTGTTAACATAATTGGCGACTCAACTGGGGAAAGCATATTTTTCAACTGTTGTCTGTCCATAGACAGTGGTTTTAAAAACCTGAGCATTCCCTTGAAACAGTTCCAAAAATATCCTAAAAATACCAAAAAGAAGTTCAGAAGCTGGCTCCTAAAAGGAAAACAAGGCACACTAGGTCAAATCCTGACCCAAATCCTCCTCCTGTTTTCAGTAACCCTAATTTGATCCATAAAACTCATAAAATCCAAGAGGAATGGGAGCAGTCTCCTGAATGCAGTCCCGAGGCAGTTCAGCATAGTTTTATCCCCACCCCTGCTAAACCTACTATTCACCTCCATACCACTCATTCCTCCCCCTCTTCATCATCCACTTCACAAAATATATTGGCAACACCTAACACACAAACTGCCATTGTTGTTCCTGTTGTTCCAGTTGTCCCACTTATCCCACCAAATATGGCAAATCGTTATGCACCCCTCCAGCTGCCTAACAATCCCGGGGCCATGCCTCAGGATTACCAGGGTAAAATAACTTATTTTGATGGAACCAGTACATACACTGCCTTACAGCATACTAAGAAAATGCAAGACTACTTTGAAAGCTATGAGATAGATGATGATGATGTAAGGATGAAAATCTTTGTGCAAAGTCTCACAGGTGAAGTAAGAACATGGTTCAGAGCACTGGCTGCGAATTCTATAGTTAATTCAGGTGCCCTTTATTAATCCTTCCTAAATAGATGGGAAAAGAAAAAGGACCCTCTGCACATTCTATCTGAATATGACACCATAAAAAGGGGTCCACAAGAAACTGTTTCGGACTATCGCACTAGATTCAATGCTGTCTATAGTGCCATTCCTCAAAACCTCAGACCACCACCTGATCTAGCATTAATTAAGTTCCCTTATGGATTTGATGCTGATATGGCATATCAGTTGAGAGAAAGAGCCCCTGCTACTTTGGCAGACATGCAAGACATAGCAGTGAGTGTAGAGGCAAATCTCATTGCCAAAAGAAATAGGGCAAGAACTGAAAGAAGAACTACATTTAAAGAAGAACCCTCAGCATTTGAGCAGAAGTTAGATGCAATCATCAAAGGCATGGATAGACTTGGGGACAGAGTGGAAACTATAGAAAGAAAGTCATCATGGGAAGGGCCAACAAGCAACGTGAGAAACCAAAACTTTAGAAAGACTCAAAATCCCAATGTTGGAAGGACTGATCCTGACCAGCATGTCAGACCCCCTTTCCAAGAGAATTATGCTGAGGCTTCCACATCAAGTGAACCCAATGAAGACCCTCACATCAATCTAATGGGTTTGGATGGTGAAAATCAAGTCTTTTTAACACAAGAAGATCATAAGGATGATAACATCAAGCAATTCCAAACCAAATCAGGTGAGTCATTCGATTCAAACAAGGATATGATACAGCAGTCTTTGAAGTTCATAAACAATACAGATTGAGGAGTAGAACAATAAATGTGACACAGCCTGACAAGACAAAGGACACTCCACAGCCTAAGAAAGCTATTGTCACAGAACCAAGTGACAAGACTGGTCCAATTACAGATGAGGTAACAGTTGAGGAAATAACTGAAACATCCCCCTCAAAACAGAAACCAGTAGATACAACACCCTTCCAACACAACCCAAGCAACATTTCTCAAAAGACAAGTAAAAGGGATAAGCCTCAAGATCAAAAAGAGAATCAAGAGGAGGGCATCAGGGATTCCATTGAAAAGGAAAGGGCTATTAACCAAAATACCAAGACCCAACCTGATAAACCTTTTGACTTAGAAGCTGAAATTGGAAAATTGAAGATAGCCATTCCTCTTTCAGAATTGGCCAAACACAACATATACAAACAACAAATCAGAAAATCCCTTCAACTCAATCACAATAAAGATGATGTTAATGTGTTGGATGATACCCCAGAACTACTTTTCGGCCCAGAGGTTGATGGAAAGACAACAGTTGCAGGAATTTTACCTTTTTATGTCAGCCTGCATGTTCATGATAAGATATTACACAATGCAATGTTTGACTCTGGTGCTTCTCACAACTTGATGCCCAAATCAGTCATGGAAAGATTAAATCTGGATATTACAAGACCCTATAAGGACTTATTCTCATTTGACTCCAGCCAAGTTAAGTGTTTAGGTCTGATAAAAGATCTTTGTGTGTCACTTGTCCAATACCCCAATAAGACAATCCTGATGGATGTTGTAGTTGTTGATATCCCACCCAAGTATGGAATGTTGTTATCTAGATCATGGGGGGCTAAACTTCAAGGTTCCCTGCAGTTAGATATGTCATATGCCACTATCTCTATCTTTGGGCAACCAAAGAGACTATACAGAGAAACACTCATGAAATACATGGTCAGCAATGAAGAAAAACCTCAAAATTTCCCCATATATGCGGTCCATTCTGATATAGATTCATATATTCTCTTCAATGATAACTCAGGTCTTACAAATCATGATGAAACCAAGACACTCAAACAAGATCAGGACATTAATGAACAAGCTGCTGCTCTAGAAATAAAGCTGATCCAATCAAGTGATGAGACTGTCCTAAAAGACAAACTAAATGAAAAACCAGAACTTCAACTCACAATCCCAGATCACAGAGAAGTTATTAAGTCTCCCCTAGAACAAGAGATCCTATGGTTCCTTGAATTTGATGGGTCAGTCAACAAATTAGGGGCAGGAGCTAGAGTTTGGATACATAATAAGAAGAACAATCATGCAGAAGGCCGAGCCTATAGGTTAAATTTCAGATGCACTAATAACATAGCAGAATATGAAGCTCTTTTACTAGGCCTCAAACTAGTAAAATCCTCACAAGCCACAAAGGTTTCAATCATGGGAGATTCAGACTTAATTATCCAACAAGTGAAGGGAAATTTTGTTACTAATGACAAAAGGTTGAGATCTTATAGGTCTGCTGTTGCTGAAATACTAAACTCCTTCACTGAATTTCAAATCGCCAAAATTTCTAGGACCCACAATCTTCATGCTCATAGTTTAGCCACATTTGCAAGTACCTGCAAGCTACCCTTTGAACCTAGCAGTTGCTTTACAGCTGAGGTAAAACACAGACCTTCTGTCCCAAACAATGTTAAAGGTTGGCAAGTATTTTAAGATGATACACAAATAAATAATTTCTTGACCTTGCAACAAGAATTTGCAGGATTAAACATTGACACTGAGGGAGCAAGTCAATCAAAAATACAGAGTGAACAGAACAACAAGCCAATATCACCCAAGACAGCTCACCAAATCCTACATCCAACAATTTTTAACAAAAACAACATACAAGAAATTCAACAAACCAGTTATGAAGAAATAGCTGCTACAGAGGCTGAGATCATAGAGCTGAAAGACAATTTTCTTCCAACAGGCCTAACTCCATTAGAGGACATCTTTGACTCAAATGATATCCCTAGAAAACCAAAAATGCAGCCCCTTAATGCTGCCATTGAGGAATGCAACATTGGAACTATTGAGAAGCCCAAAATAATAAAATTGTCTGCATCCTTACCTCCTGATCAAAAACCTAAATACATTGACCTCTTCAAAGAGTTTCAAGATGTCTTTGCATGGGGTTATGAGGATTTAAAATCCTATGACACCTCGGTTATCCAGCATACTATCCCTCTCAAGCCTAATCAGAAGCCATTTAAGCAGAAATTGAGAAGGATCAATCCCATGCTTCTCCCTTCAATCGAAAAAGAACTGCAAAAAATGTTTAAAGCTGGCATCATAGCACCCATCATGTTGGATTTCTAATTTGGTACCTACAAGAAAGAAAACTGGTGAGATAAGACTTTGTGTTGATCTTAGAAATCTAAACCAAGTGTCCCTCAAAGACAACTATCCCTTACCTAAGATGGATCACATTCTCCAAAGAGTGGTAGGGGCCTCACGGATCTCATTACTTGATGGATTCTCAGGCTTTAATCAAATCCTAGTGCACCCTGATGATCAGGACAAAACTGCATTCACAACCCCATGGGGAACTTTCAAATATGTAAAAATGCCTTTTGGATTGAAAAATGCAGGGGCAACATTTCAAAGAGCAATGGATATTGCTTTTGCCAAAGAGATTCATGACTTTCTTGTCATTTATTTGGATGAACTCACACCTTTCTCAAAATCTGACCAAGAACACTTGAAGCATTTAAAGCAAATCTTCTTAACATGTAGGAAATATGGAATTTCCTTGAATCCCAAGAAGTCTCTATTTGGTTTGGAAGAAGGTAAGCTCTTAGGGCATATCATTTCAAAGGATGGCATAAGAATTGACCCAGACAGGATACAAGCTATCTTACAAATGCCCCACCCAAGAAACATCAAAGAATTGCAAGCTTTCTTAGGGAAGATCAATTTCTTAAGAAGGTTTATCCCAAACTTAGCAGAATTGATCAGATTACTAAACAACATGTTGAAGAAGGATTCAAAAGTGAAATGGACAGTAGAAGCAAATCAAGCCTTTGAAGGTATAAAATTGGCCCTTACCCAAACCCCAGTCTTAACAAATCCCCAATTTGATAGAGAATTTATCATTTTTTCTTTTGCCTCCCAGCATACCATTGCTGCTGTTCTATTACAGAAAGATGACCAAGGAAATGAGAAACCCATTGCTTTCTTTAGTAGAGCTCTTAGAGATGCACCTCTGAAATATCAGATCATGGAAAAACAAGCTTATGCTTTGGTCAAGGCCATTAAAGACTTCAGGATTTACATCCTTTATTCCCATGTTATAGCTTATGTGCCAAGTCCCATTGTGAAAGACATACTCACTCAAGAAAACTTAGAGGGCAGAAGAGGAAAATGGATCGCCAACATTTTGGAATTTGATATTGAAATAAAACCTACAAAACTAATAAAAGGGCAAGGTTTGGCCAAACTAATGACAGAAGCAAACTTCCAAGCCTTAGACATAAACCAGCTGGACAATGAACCGGAGCTGGCGACTCCAAAGATCAATGTAGCCTTTGAACAATCCCCTTGGTATTCTGATATCTGTTATGTGTTACAAAACCTGTGTGCTCCCCCAGGATTGTCCAGAACTAAATGTAGGTTCCTAAAAATGAAAGCTTCAAGATTTTGTGTTATGGATGGCAATTTGCTTTGGAAAAACCATGAGGGTATACTGTTAAACTGCTTGATTGAGAATGAGACTAACAATGTCACCAAAGAATTTCATGCAGGTGACTGTGGTGGACACTTGTATTGGAAGTCCACTGTGGATAAGATACTGAGGGCTGGTTACTATTGGCCCACTGTTTTCTCTGATGTCAAGAAATTCACCACCTCATGTCATAAATGTCAAGTGTTTGAGGGAAAGAGAAAGTTACTGCCACTTCCTTTGAGGCCTATTGCAACAGAGAGACCTTTTCAACAATGGGGCTTGGATTTCATTGGAGAAATTCATCCCTCATCTTCAGGCCAACATAGATGGATTCTAACAGCTACAGACTACTTTACTAAATGGATTGAAGCTGTTCCATGCAGACAAGCAAATGATTCCACTATCATTCAGTTCCTTGAGACCAATATTCTTTCTAGATTTGGTTGTCCTGATAAGATAATAACAGACAATGCTGCTGCCTTCAGATCTAAGAAGATGGTGAATTTCTGCCACAAATTTCACATTACCCTGGGCCATTCTACTGCATACTATCCCCAAGGAAATGGCCTTGCAGAATCATCAAATAAAAGCCTTGTAAACATCATAAAGAAAGTGTTGGAAGAAAATAAGAAGAATTGGCATAAGAAGCTGGTCAATGCCTTATGGGCAGATAGACTAACAACCAAGAGATCAATTGGGATCAGCCCATATGAGTTAGTCTATGGACTAGAAGCCAAATTTCCTTCATCACTAGGGGTTCCTGTCATGAAACTTCTTCAAGAAAATCAAGCTGAGCCCAATGATATGCAAAGAAGGATCAATCAAATAATATGTTTGCAGCAAACTAGAGATCAAGTTTATAGTAGAGTTCAAGTTTTACAAGAAAAATTAAAGAAAGCTTTTGATAGAAGGACTAAGGCAGAAGATTTCAACATTGGTGACAAAGTCCTCAAATGCGATTCAAGAAGGGAAGATAAGGGAAAACATGGAAAATTTGATTCCCTTTGGAGAGGACCATTTGCTGTTCAAGCAATACAAGGAAACAATACTTATTTCCTTAAAAGTCTTGATGAAGCTGATTTGGATGAAGGTCCTGTAAATGGCAGGATGTTGAAGCACTATTTTGACTACTATCCATAACTGCAGCCTAAGTTTCTCTTGTACATATTCAGGTGTATATATTACTTTCTGTTAACATGTAAAAATGCAGTTTCTCAAGTTTTATTAGTTATCAGCAAAAGGCAAATAAGTTCAGAGATTTACCAAGATGGGAAGAGCACAATTTTGGGATTTCAAAGAGGAATACTCCAAGTTTTGATACAAGAAGTCAAGGGCCAAGGCATTCTGACCTGCTGTTCTTGGTCTTTCAAATGGAAAAACCATCCCCATGTGGAGCCACTATTAGCTACCTATACCAATAGGTTTCATGTTTCATGATTGGCAAAGAAAGTTCCAAATATGCTCTGCTTTGGTGATGCAAAGATCCCATATTTTCAAGGAAAGGAAACATGTGTATATAGCTTGATGTTGTCTCAATTTTGATGGATGGTCCAACAGCCTAATCTGGATCATGCCATGTTTCAATTTTTTGTTGTAGAATAGAGAAAGAAGTCTGTCCAAACTGTTTAATCTTGGCAGACCAGTAGCTAGGTAGAGAAGTAAGGTTCCCAACTGCTTAATCTAGGACTTTGGAAGCAATAAGGGTAGCCTGAGGTAGAGAATCAAAAGAAAAAGCCAAAAGAAAAGAAAAGGCACATAAGGGTCTGCAAGTCTAAGTGCACCCTCCATGAAGAAACAAAAAAATGCTAGGCAAGTAGATGGGTTGCAGAAATGTTATTACTTTCAAATGAGTTCTGCTGGTCTAACATAAAGGAACATCAGTGGATAGAGAAACTCCTCTTCTCCATCATGTTGCAGCAAAGCAAAGGAGCATGACTAACTCCCTTTTCTCCCCTTTCACATTCATTACTAACATCCCTTCATCAGTTGTGTTCATGAAAGAATTTAAGGTTTTATGTTGGTTCTTATTCCTTTAAAAGCCACATTCCTTGTCTAAAATTCTTTTTATTTTGATCTACTCCCTAAGCTAAGTTGTTTTTATATAAACTTAGTGATATCACTCCTCATTCACCTCTTCCATTCATATTAACCCCTAACTTCTTATTATCTAAATCCCCTATGTTACCCTTTCGCTATTATTATAAACACTATGGTGTATAAACCCCAAGCATTCTATAAATATCCCTCCCCCTTGGCATTATAGCCATATGTTCACAGTCAGGGATTAAATTGACATCTGGTCAGTTTAAGAACCCAAACCCTACCCCTCTTCCCCCTTCAGAAGTTATCTAAACCATTAACCCCTTCATTTGCTAAAGAACCTTGTAAAAAACCCCATTTTCACCCCTAACCCGCTTCATTTGCAAAATATACATAAAAACCCACTTTTCCCATTTTACCCAAAGTACTGGCGCAATGCGCGTTTTTATAAAATACATTGAAAAGTCATACAAATTCACCAAAGTCCACAGTCCCGCTGGGCGCGCTTTTAAAACAAATGTATTATTTTAATCCCCGCCCACGTCCGTATCAACCTGGCACCTTAACGATCCGTCGACTATCGGATCTGGCCCTTTTCATTCGACGGCTCTCATGCATTTCGGACCGGGCCCGACGTCCGTAAGTTACCTTCCGAAATTTGTCAGAGGGTGACGTCAGGCCTCTGCCACGCGTCACCCCCAAATCGTATCGGAGCGCCCTCTGACAATTCCGCTTCCGTATAGAGAGCGGTGCGATATTATACCGCTTACAGTTTCCGGTTTTTGTGAACCCGCCTTGCCAACGTCACTACCACATCATTATCGCGTCACTGCTACATCACCGCCGCGTCAGCGCCCCCGTCCGCCACTGCTCTGACCTGCCCGCCACCTCATCATCCCCGTGGACCACTCTCAAGCCGCCACGTCACTCGATGACGTCATGCTGACGTCATCCGACCTTGACCCCACCTGATGACGTTATGCTGACGTCATCCAAAAAAGCGCCAAATAACCCAAAAATCCATATTTTGGCCGAAAAATCGTGTTTTTCATTACTTTTGCAAAAAACGACTGTGGCACCTCTGCATGTATTTTACGACCAAACAAGCGTCAACCTACTGAATTCGACCCGAGGACCGTTGGTGCGCCAAATCCACCTGCATTTGTGACTATTGCCGACAGTTTACTAGGTATTTATCCCAGTCATTCCCTCTGCGCCTGGTTTTATCCTGAATTCTCCAACAATAGCTTAAAGAGTAAGAAAACACTGTGTTTACCGCTAAATCCCCTGGCTAGCCTCCATTTTCAGTTGTAAAGTCGAAATTCGCCTGCAGAGCCTTGTTTACCCGAGTTTTCACAAAACATACAGTTAGTTCGCGCATTCGTGAACTGAGAACCCAAGCTGCACCAATTCACCGTAAAGAGAGTTTTTAAGGCCAAGCATTTTCCCTATCAGCGCTTTGTGCAGTATTTCAATTGCTGCCATTGCCATTTTATCCTCTGTTCCTCAGTAAATCACATCTCTTTCCAAGAAATACTCCTTTGTGTTGCTCTGCACAGTAACACCAGTTCATACCAACATAATCCTAAAGTAACCATGGATGCACCAGTAGCTCCTGTAGCCTTGAATATTGCTCCATTAAATGCCCCTCAGAGAGAATTGGAATGGAAACCATTAGCAGACCTGGATTATCAAATATCAGAAGAAATGCTAATGCACAGCAAGTACCACATCCACTTGTTAAACGAATTGAAGATTAAACATGAGACTGGAACAGATGTATTGGGCATTTGGGATTCTTTCCTCCCTATCTTCAAGCTCCCTCAGGTCAACCAGTTCCCTGACCTAATCCACCTATGCGCTGACTGCTACGACGCCACTCAGAGGGCTGTGATTGACCCTTCAGGCTCAGTTGTTTTCTATGTCACCCCTGAAGCCATCAGAGAGATGCTGCACTTCAAAACTGAGAAGAAATTAGTTCCTTTATCACTGATTGATCTGATAAAGCAAGGAGCTAAATTGACAGATGCTCAGGTCACCAAACTAAATCAATTGTACATTGACTCTGACACCGTGAAGTACCCTCCCATTTCTCATGTTTACCTCAACCAATTGGGCAGGGACCTTGTAGACATGATCAGTCCCATTCTGGGCTATAATTCAATTGAGTTTGTTGATGAAACTGTGCTGGTGATGATGCTCATGTTTTCCCCTGGCAAGTCTCCAATCTGCTATGACTATGCCACCTACATATCTGACAAAATACATGAGCAATTAATGAACTTGGCAAGAGAAAGGGTGTTCAGATACACCTCCTACATCTACCACTTAATTTTGTATTATCAACATGAGAAATTTCACTTTGCTGTGAAGAGAGTGGATGCACAAGGAAATCCAAGGTCAGTGGTTTATTGGTCCTCTGCCTTCCACTGCAGATCTTGTTCTCCATACACTTATTGTGAGTTTATAGACCTCTTCATCCACCCAGCCATGTCTTTGCTTATGAGCTCACCTCCTCCAAGACTAACTGATGAGATGCAGAGAGTCCTTCAGTTATCTAAAGCATACAACATTGGGGATTGGTACTATTACCAAAACCACACAGTCATCAGAATATATGGGTGTGAGTTGCCCCCATACAGATTGCCCAAATATGTGCCCATGAAATTGTTTGCCCTTGAATACTTCAGGCAGTTTGGGAATGCTGATGTGCTACATTTTTCAGGCAAAGGCAAGAAAGCACAGCTCAAAGTAAGAAACCAATTAGGCCACTTCATTTACAACAAAAGGGAGGAAGGTTGGCAAGAAGCAGACAGAATGCTAGAATCCCTTGGCCTACAGACCAGTTTCCTTTGGAAACCTTATGACCCAAATCACTTCATAACTTTAAGAAGGGTCAAGTATAGGCTGGCCAATTATGACCACGTAAGGTTGCCTCACATAGAAAAATATGCAAATCAAATAAAGTGGAGGGGAGGCACCTTAGAGGAAGCTGTCACACAAGAAGAATTAAATCAAAGAGCAGTTAAAAATCTCCAAAAGATGGCTGACTTAGAGCTTTGTGCACAGGTATTTTCTCTTCCAGTCACTCAAGTGGGAGCAGCTGCCTCATCCTCCACAGCACATCAGCAAGCAGCCAAAGCTACTGATCAAACCTCTAGCAAAGGCAAAGAGAAAGAGATGGAGCCAGAGCAGCCACCTCATGAACAGGTACAACAGCAACAAGGGGGGCAGCAAGAAAAGGAACAGCCAGTGCAACAAGAGAAAACATCACAGGCCCCAAAATCCACCGGGCAGCAAGCTCAGGACACTCTGCCTCCTAGGCAAGAGACAACAGTGGAGGCCTCAGTCCTCCAAACCCCACAAAAAGAAGACATAAGTAGAAAGAGGGACAGAGAGACTCCCCTCACAACATCAACAACTCAAGGGGAGAAAAGACACAGAATGAATCCCCTCTCAGAGGAAGAAATGCCTATAGGGCAATCTTTGGGCATGGGCCCACCTAGTATGGAGGCATCTGCAAGTTCCTTCCAGCAGGAACAAGAGAGGATGATCGGAGGAGAAGTCAGCTCCTCAAGCCAGCAAAGAGGAGGTGAACTGGGCATCAAGCAACAATTCATTGATATAAAGAAGAGGAATGAGCCCATAAGAATACAGCTATATAATCATTTGTTGAAAATGGCTCCCACCAACCAGCAAAGACTAATGTCTGCATATGATGTCCAGGAGGGCAAAATGATCATGAGCCATTTTACGCCAGCAGTGTTGCAGTAGCAGTCAGCTGCAGATTACATAAGGACCAACCTTGAGGTCCTTGCCAAGGACATCCACCCAATGGATCAAATCGAATTACATAAGAAAATGGGTGAGATGGTGTATGCCTCCTTGGCGGATAAGACATTGGTGAACTACAGGCTAGAAAATAGCCTAAATAATACAGCTGCCCAACTTGAGTTGGAAAGAGCATCCTCTCAAGCAAAGGACAACAGAATCAAAGCCTTAGAGGAGATAATCATAGAACTTGGGCATGATCCCAAGGACATCAAGGCTGTACAAGCATTATTGAAGTTAAGAGATGCAGATATGGCAGCACTAAGGAAAATGGTAAAAGTCCCAGCAACCATTCACCCACAAACTGGAGAAGTTGCCCAGCTGAGACATGACCAAGATGCAGCAGCTATGCTGGTGTCATTATACAAACAGCTGATCCAGGCACAGGAGAAATTGGGAGAATCAGAGGCTGCACAGGCTGCACTACAGGCAGCATTACAACAAAAACAAGGAGGACAAACATCTCAGCCTCCTCCAGAGATAATCAACCTTGAGGAGCCTCCTCAAACTACTGCTCCTCCCACTGAACGGACAGAACAGGCAGCGCCTTCCACATCAGCACCAGCGCCAACAACAGAGCAGGCTCCAAGCCTGGACATGCAGAAACTGAGAAATGAAATCCAAGCCCTGGAAGCCCAAATGGCAGAATTAAATGAGGCCAGGGAAAATTTGGTCAAGTTGAATGAAAGATATGATAAATCAAAACAAAGTGTTTCTGAGAAAGGAAGAGAGATAAAGGCTCTCAAAGAGAAGATAAAGGAGCTGGAGAAGGAGCTCACACTTGATAAAGTAGTGGCTGAACTCAAGACAGTCCTATGGGCCAACATTGGCCAATCCATAACTGATCAATGGCAATACATTGAGACCATTCATGAGCAAATAGAGCTCATAGGGAAAGCACATAGAGAAATCCAAAGAGCAAGGGCATCTCTAGGCAATATGCCTGAGGTTGCCAACAGAATGATTAATGTGCTTAATAACAGAACAAGTGCTCGGCTGTCAACAATGGGAATTTCCAACAGGACTGAGACCATTTTGCTAATAAAAAGAGTCCTAACACTAAGAAGCCTGGTGCAAACACTAGAAAGAAGAAGCCAGGATATGCAGACAGAGGTTAATAAGTTCATGGACAAATTTGTGGCATTGCAAAACAGAGGTCTTCCTAGCTTACTGAACAATGCAGGAAGACTACTTTCCCATGAAAATTATGCCAAAAGGGTCAACACATTTGCTACAAATCAGATTACAGAAAGGCCCAGTACTTCAGAAGAATCAGGGCCAGCATCAGGGCAGAGTCTCTACAACAGGGTTGAGAACCTATTTTTCATCATGGATGAGATCAAACATTTGTTTGAAGTGCCTCCAAATTTCTATAAATACACAGAGGCAGATGAGACTTTAGAGGCAATTCTAAGACATCAATTGCCCACACAGGAAGTCTGGACAAAAATGATACAATTAATATTGTAAAACCAGAGCCTGTAATCAAGTTTTCTCATTGAAATGTATAAGTTATCATGCATAGGAAAAATTTGATAAAATCAGCATGTATGGAGAAGAATGGGCTGAGCCAACTCAGCAAAACTATTCGGCAACTAAAGCAGCACTGACAGTCACAGGTGATAGGGCCGAAAAGCTACAGGAGGACAGAGCTACGAAGACACGTCATTCATCATTTATAACAGAACATTCAACCGACTCAGTGGCCTCCAAAGGTCAAAAAGTCTTCTCACAGAATTATAGAGCATTTATTTTGTATTCAAAGCTGTAATAACTTCTTATCTGCTGTTCTGTACAAGTTGGTGAAAGTATTTATTTTTCATATGACTCAACGCTTCAGATATTTTGTATCACCGTTTGTATATATTCCCCCCTCGCATAAGCTTGCAGGGGTTGTTGTTGATTTCTCTTCTAGAGTTTCTTATGCTGTAAATTTTCAGAGTATTAATACAAAGGCTGATGGAATTTCCAAAGCTCTGCGTTATCTGAGTCATTGTGGTGTTTTGCTGAATGTTACAGGATTCCTGCGTACTTCATGGCACAATAAGTTTTCCTTAAAAACTCTTCGTTATGTGTTTTTTTTTTGATATCCTTTCATAGCTCATTCATGTTTCTGTGTTTCATAGTTAATGGCAGAGAAAATGAATAGTTCCAGGATTTATTCACAGAGTACCCTGAACTCAATCTATGCTGTTATAAATGTCTTTCTTCAGTTATAGTCATAAGGTGTAATTCTTAACTGCTGCACCTCCAAACTATATCTTTCACAGTGATTGTTGTTTCAGGAATTCAAGTTTGCTCCTGTGCAATATATCTCTTTCTTACACCCCCAGCTTAGTGGAGAATTCTTAATTGCTTTTCACTGGTTAAACACACCTCATAATCACAATTTCAATTTTGTTGCATGATGTATTTAAATGGCCTTGCAGTTTCAGCAACTCAACTCAATCCCTCAGACAACCTGTAGCCACAGACTCCATTGCCCAATGGACTAGAATTATCTGAAGATTTCCACCTTAGGTACAGAAGACATCCCTCAACCAAAACACAAAACCAAACCCTGAATTCATAACTAGCCTAAAATCTTCACAAAACAGAGACAAACCTTAAAGAGAGAGCCCTCTCTGATTACAGTTTGGCTAGAAACTGTAATCCAAAGATTGGTTAGTGGTTACCCCGGCCGTATTCCCTTGGGAGTCAAAGGGAACAACCTGGGTGTTAACAGGTTCAATACCATTAAAAATCTCCGATGCACCCAAAATTTTGAATTTTGATAGTTGTAATCTGGATTTCCAATTTTTTTCGTTGGATTTTATCAAAATTGTGCTAGAATTTCCATTTTTTAATGGGAAAAATGATGTCTCGTGAGATTACGACTATGATTTTTGATGGTTAGATATTATTAATGTTGTTTATGGATGATTGAATCTTTATTAATTATTGTTAATTATTTATATAGATGTATCTTCTTCCTCAAGTATTGGTTGACTTTTCTAGGTTATTAGTCATTGATGGATCATGTCGTGATAATAAGTGATGTGATTTTGTTCAATGATTATTATTAACTATTGATCACCCTTGAATAGAATTTGAGAGTTTTATATTGTTAGTCAGACTCCTCTTCCTAGATGATCCATTATTGGAAGTTGATGTATCATAGAAAAATGTATAGCTTGATGAATGTAGAAATTCCTTGTAGATTCAAACTGCTAATTGTAATTCACTAAAACAATAGACTTGAATCTACTCTACTCATTAGTGGAAACAATTAATTGATCAAGAAATCACGAAGCATACAAGAGAAGGAATTCAATCAACACAATACACAATGATTTCCTGGGGAAATCCACAACTAAAAACCCTTGTTATCTGTATATTGCATTAGTCAGAAAATATGAGAAGATTACAATGCTTTGCTCAAGCCAGAGCAACCTTTGCACTATCTCTATCTGTCTCACAACTTCCTAGACAATCCTAGGCCAATACTTAACCAATTTTATGCATGCCCAAGTCCCCATTTCCTCGCATTGTTTCTTTGGGAATTAGTCCCTATTAATGAGGGAAATTCCTCAATATGAATTGTGCAATCCTCATAGGCCTTCCTCTGACTGCATGCACCACATGTACCATTAAGATGATTATACAACTGATAGTATGCTACCCTTGAACTCTAATCTCAACTAGGTAACTCTCAGATCTGACATGCATGAGTTATTTATGAGTGAATCACTAGTTAACTGGTTGAACACATGAATCAACACCCCACTGTCTCACCTCCTACTAGTTCCTCCATTAGTTGGAACTAGTTTAATTGACTTTAACTTAGTTAAATTGAATTAATTAATTATAACTCAAAATAAACTCAACCAGGGCTCCTATAAAGTAGGAGACACCCTACATGACTCAAGTTAGACCCTCAACTCAAATTAATTGAGCCAAATAAGTCAAATTATCTTAGTTGACTCATACAAGTTGTCTTGTGATGTAGAATTACAACTTTATTCCTAATCTAATTTAAGGACAAAATTAAATCAGGATTTTCTTGTTGCATTTTCAACACTCCCTCTCAATAAGAAAGGGATTATCAAATAACCCAATCCTGCCTATATGGAACTCGAATTTTCCTCTTGATAGTGTCTTAGTTAAGATGTTTGCATCATGTTCCTCTGTAGGAATGTACTCTAGCAACATGATTCTCCTATGCACAAAATCTCATAGATGGTGATACCAAATGTCGATATGCTTTGACCAATCACGAAAAAATGGATTCTTAGAGAGTTTGATACAACTCTGATTGTTATAGTAAATCACTGTAGGATCCATCTGCTGAGAAAATAACCCAACAAGGATCTCCCTAATCCAGATAGCCTCACAAGCTTCTTGAATAGCAACCATGTACTATGCTTCTGCCGAATTGAGTGCAACTGAGCTCTGCTTCCTATTGTAACAAGAAACTGCGATTGACCCAATACTAAAGATTCCCCATGATGTGCTCTTCCTGTCAGATGGACTCCCTGCCCAATCTGCATCTTTGAATCCTTGCAGCTTCACTCCCTCTATCCATCTATACCAAAGACCAAATTGAGTGGTACCTCTGAGGCATCTCAACACATGTTTAGCTGCCTTCCAATAGAGTTTGGTTGGCTTAACCATTGCTTGACTAAGCTGGTTAACTACAAAACATATGTTTGGTCGTGTGTTCACCAAATACATAAGTGAACCCACAAGCTACTTGTAAATAGTAGCCTCCACTACTTCACCTGAAGTAGCGTCTTCCTTCCTCCATTTTCATTCTAGAGGAGTCTACATGGGTTTGTTGCTCTCCATGTGGAACTTCTTCAGTATCTCGTTGGCATACCTTCCCTGAGAGACAAATAGTTCCTCATCTCCTTGCCATACTTCGCTACCAAGGAAATAATGCATGAGCCTGAGGCCCTTCATCTCGAATTCTCTTGCAAGGCCCTCTTCACAAGATTTGACCAGATTATCATCACCTATTAGAATTATATCATCGACATATAATACTATAATCAATAATTTACCTTCAATCACAATTTGGTAAAGGTTTACATCTACTTCACTTTTGGTGAAGCCCAACCTGGTGAAATAACTGTCAATCCTGGTGTACCAAGCACAGGGTTCTTGTTTCAATCCATACAACACTCGCTTGAGTCTGCGCACATGTGACTCTCTGTTGAAGGTCTCAAATCCTTCTGACTTCTCAAAGTACAACTATTGCTCAATCAATTCATTGAGGAATGTTGTCTTCACATCCATATGATGTATCTTCCATCCCATATGTTCTAAAAGTGCTAGAATAGATATGATTGAAGCGCACCTTTCTACTGGAGCAAAGGTATCCTTGTAATCAATTCCCTCCACCTGAGAGAATCCTCTGCCCACAAATCTATCCTTGTGTTTCTCGACACTCCCATTTGTTGCTTGCTTTACCTTGTAAAGCCATTTGGAACTCACCAGTAACTTGTTTGCTGATCTTGGGACCACTTCCCAAACACTATTTCTGATAATGGAGTCATACTACTCTACAATGGAATTAATCCATAGTGGTTGCTGCACTGCTTCCTCGAATGAGGATGGCTCGATCTCTAGACTCTCGCTCATCAGAGCCATGTAGCCAATGTACTGATCTAGTGACCTCCTCTGCCTGCACTATGATGTGGGTGATCCCACATTCTCTCTAGCATCATGCATGAATATGTTAGCTTTGGTGCACTTCCTTCCATCTCTGAAAGTCTCTGCATGAGTGGGTGCTTCCACTCTCTACTCCTCTGCACGTGGTTGCTCCACATCATCCTGAGGTTCTTCATTTGGAGCTAGAAGCTCCTCATTTACATGCAACTAAATATCCCTCTTAAGGGAACATCTCATGGCTTTCTCTTCATCAAACTTCACATCTCTATGAACCACTATCATCCCGTGAGATGGAAGGTACACCCGACAGTTGTGAGGTGTATTAGTGTACCCCACAAATATGCCCAACTCAGTTGTCGGTTCTAAATTTTTCCTTTCATCCTTGGTAACATGACAGTAAACTAATGAACCAAAGATCCTGAAGTGTGCCACATCTGATTTATTACCTGAAAAAATCTTCTTCTGGTGTACTCATCTCAAGAATCTAATGAGGACTCCTGTTACGCACATATACAATTGTGTTGCATGCTTCAGCCCAAAAGTGTAACGAAAGGCCTTGATTACTTAACATCGTCTGTGAAACTCCCACAATACTTCTATTATTCCTTTCATCCACCCCATTATGTTGTGGGTTATGGGGTGCTATTAACTACCATCAAATTCCTTCTGATGCACATAAGTTATTGGATTCATTCGACACATATTCTCCATCGTTATTGCTCCTAAGAGCCTTCACTTTCCTGCCAGTTTCTTTCTAAACAAGTGCTTTAAATTCACAAAATTTAGAGCACGTCTAATCTTTCTTCTACATGAAGAAAATCCAGCACTTACGTGAGAAATCATCTACAAATATTACATAATACCTGTGCTTGGCCGTGGAGGTTTTCAAGAACGGTCCACACACATCTAAGTGAACTCTTTCAAGGATCGCTTACACTCAACTGTCCTTATCATGAAAGGTGGCTTTGGTGTACTTCGCCAATGTACACCCTTCGCATGTATCTTTCTCCTCTAGTGCACCCTTAGGAAGTCCTGTAGAAATATGCTACATGATCTTCAAAGCTCCATGATGAAGATGGCCCAATCTTCTATGCCATAATTCATTGATGTCTCAACTCTGCACCTTCTTTTCTTTTGTGCTCAATGCTGCACAATATTCTACATCCAATTTGTAGAGGTTCTTCACTCGAACCTCAATCCGCTTCACTTGTCATGAGGCTATGTGACGAAGGAAAGCCTTTCCTTTGCTAAATATCACATCGTAGCCATGGTCCTCCAACATAGCAACTGAAACTAAATTCTTCTTTAGACTTGAAACGTACATGAAATCTTTTAATGTGAGAGGAAAACAAGACTCCCTCTGAAAAGTAATTTTACCGATGTTGGTCACACCATACCTTCCATCATCTCCCATCTCGATGTGCATTTGAAGGTCCTTCTCCTCCAAGCCACCAAATTTTTTTTTGTTGTTGGCCATATGGAATGAGGCTCCACTATCCGGATACCACACAAAACCCATCACCAATGTCACCATGCAAGCAATGAGGGTAAAATCCAACTCGAATTGTGAAGCAAGAGCTTCACCTGTTGCTCCTCTTGAGGGCTTCTTGTTGGCCTTATTGTGCGGACACTTCGTGGCATAGTGTCCCAACTCATGACAATGAAAAAATTTAATCTTTGACAAGTTCTTCTTCTTGCCACCCTAATTGGGATATCCTTTGGATTGGGATTTATTCCCTTTCCCTTTATTTTCCTTTCCAACCAAGGAATAGTTCCCCTCATCATCATGCTTGGATGAGGTTCCATCTTTGGTGCTCCACCTTAACTCTTCTTGCACCAAGTCAGACCAAAAACACTCCCACTTTTGTAGATGCTCCCTCCCATGTACCGAGTCCTGGTAGCTATGCTAGCTCTCGGGAAAGCCTAGAAGTGATAGAATGACTAGATCATCTTCAACAATTGTAATACTGACGCTCCCAAGCTCGTCCTGACATTGGGTGAACTTGCTCAAGTATTGTGGTATTGTGTTACCCTTATCCATCTTGATCTTCTGAAGCGTGTCCTTTAGTGCCAAATTCATGTGATCACTGCTGTTATGAAACAAGTCGATCAAGGCTTGCCACAGTATGTATGGTGTATCCTTCCTATGGAGATTCGAGACAATATGATCTCAAACCCTTCTAGTATGGTCTTTCTCGCCTTTGCAAAAAATTTCCTCCACTCAACCATATATTAAGCATTTGTTGTTGGAGGCTTAAGAATATCTTTGTTTATGAATTCCTTCAGCCTGTTGTCTTCCAACACTTCCTCCATCCTGTCCTTCTAAGCAATATAGTTCGAACTACCATCAAGGGAATATTCAAGTCTCAATCCGTAGAATGACATCTTGTTGGATATGAAGAATGATATTGCAAATTCGATTTCACCTACAAAAGACAAACTCGTATTCTCCTCTTCCAGAGTGATTTTTGCTTCGATACCATGTATAAATTCCTTGTAGATTCAAACTTCTAATTGTAATTTAATAAAACAATAGACTTGAATATACTCTACTCATCAGTGGAAACAATTAATCGATAGAGAAATCATGAACCATACAAGAGAAAGAATTCAATAAACACATTACACAATGATTTCCTATGGAAATCCACAACTAAAATACCTTGCTATCTGTATATTGCATTAGTCAAAAAATATGAGAAGATTACAATGCTTTTCTCAAGCCAGAGTAACCTTTGCACTATCTCTATATGTCTCACAACTTCCTAGACAAGCCCAGACCTTAACAAATGTTTTGCTTGCAAGAATCCCTATTTCCTTGTTCTTTTTCCTTGGGAACTAGCCCCCTATTATTTAGGAAAATTCCTCAATATGAATTGTGAAATCCTCATAGGCCTTCCTCTGACTGTATGCACCACTTGTACAATTCAGATGATTATACAATTGATAATACACTGACCTTGAACTCCAATCTCAACTTGGTAACTCTTAGATCTAACATGCATGAGTTATTTATGAGTGAATAATTAGTTAAATGGTTGAACACATGAAGCAACACCCTCTATCTGACCTCCTACTAGTTCCTCCATCAGTTGGAACTAGTTTAACTGACTTTAACTCAGTTAAACTGAATTAATTAATTACAACTCAAAATAAACTTAACCAGGGATCCTATAAAGTAGGAGACACTCTACATGACTCAAGTTAGACCCTCAACTCGAATTAACTGAGCCAACTAAGTCAAATTAACTTAGTTAACTCGTACAAGTTGTCCTGTGATGCAGAATTACAATTTTATTCCTAATTTAATTCAAGGAAAAAATTAAATTAGAATTTTCATGTTGCATTTTCAACAATTAAAATGTGTGTAATGATGTAGAGTAATATTTATTTTACATTGTGTTTTATATAATGATGTGTTGATGTTTTAGTCAAATGGATGGAAGATAGTATTCGAGACTCACCATCCCCTTGTGCTTGCCTCCACTAATAATAGACTATGATGAACATAAACTGTTGGGCGCGGGATCCCCCAAGGGAAGTTTTGGGGCTTAGAGCCCAAATTTTGGTCAATTTTGTAATTTCGATGTAAAGACTCCACATTTTGTGGGCACAGAGTGCGTAGTTCGTTAAAGAGTCACAGGGTTGTCCGCCCTTAATTTTGTTATTGTAATGTCAGATGTAGAGATCTACCCATGTTCTGCGGACCATGGGATTGTATAAATAGAGCGAGGCTCTAAGTAGTAAAAGAACGTAATCTAAGAAGAAGCAATGATGAAGGATTGAGTCATATCTGTGGAGTAAAGTCTAGTTTTGGGTCATAGAGTAGGAGAAGGCTCTGTAACTGAGTGCGCAGAGGCCTAGTAGTCTGAAACTGAGTGCACAGACCCCTGCAGCTGAGTGCATAGGGTAAGTTAGGTCTGTAATAGTTGGAAGTATTAATAAAGAGAAGTTTCCTATCAATTATGTGTATTTATTTCCTGTTTTATGCATCTGTTATATTGGGTTTGAAATTCACTTCTAATACTTATATGATGCATGAATGTGTATAATGGTGTTGATTAAGTGAATGCAAGATAGAATATCTATTTACATGAAGTTAACAAAGATCTGTTAAGAAGATAAGTAAGATATTTAGTCTAGGTTGGGAAATAGCGTAGTTCGTTGCCATAACAGCACGAAAGGACTTCAGCCCCTGGTTAGGGTTGCATGAAAGGTGATTGTGACACTTCGTAAAGGTACTAAAGGTTAGAACAATGTGCGTAGCAACTTGCGTGAAGGTAGGTCTAGTTGGAATAAACTGACATCACAGACATCTCAAGGGTGTGGAAACTTGGTTCCAACGTCCCCCCATACTGCTTTGGGTGAGACTTCAGTCCGTGCTCCGTGGGTTGATGCCGAAAGGGCTAGTAGTGTAGGGTTTTGTTTGGATAAATAACTCCGAACCTGGGTTAGGCCTCCATAAGCCAACATAAACATGTGTGTGGTTTGATTATATTATGATGAATACTAACAATTCTTAATCATAGCATGAAATATTCTCGATATTGATGAGGAAGTAATTATAAATATTAGATGATGGTTTGCATGATTATTCCACAATGGTATGGTTAATATTAAATATATACTTATTGTCCAACATACTTATTAATGTTTCGATGCTAAGGATATTGATGTTGATATTACATATTTTTAACGACTAGATAGTTGTGATAACACGTGATGATGATTAATATGATTTATTGCATTATGATGTGATTCACCCTCATATGGTGTTTTCCTATGTGGATGCCCTATTAGAGAGATACTTAATCATGATTTATGTGTAGATACATTGACATGATGCATTTTATGTGGATACCTTGTTAGAGAGATATTTAATTATGATTTATGTGTAAATGCATTGTTGAGATGTGGCTTATATAGATACTATTAAGGTTCTAGCCTAAACCCCTTAATTAGGATACTTTACCAAAATAGATCGATCTAAACTCTAGATCTACCAAACGTCGAGAGGGATAAGATCTCTCAAGATATAAACCTCTTTCCAAGTGTAAAACTTTAGGAAAGGTTTGCACCTCGAGAGATTATATTCGTCTTGGCTCTTGGTAGATATAGAGTTAAGATGGATTGATGTTGGTTTTGAGAAACCTCCTAATAAAATGTTTTAAGTATACTTATTTTTATTTTTATTTTTACTTGTTTTATGTAATATGTATGTAGTCGACATTGAAATATTTTATTTATGATTCACATTCTCCACATTTAAATGTTAATACATGCCCCCTCATATTTGAAAATAGAAAAAATATATCCATGGGATACAATCATCTCTCTCTCTCTCTCTCTCTCTCTCTCTCTCTACACATACACATGCATAGTCTAACTAATAGATGAAATAACCCTTTTATGGGCACTTTTTTTCCCAAAATTTCCCAAAATCTAGTAGATAATTTTAAGAATCATAAGATTAAGTTGTTTAATATGCAAAGTTAGAGTTACTCGGGGGTTTATTATGACATTGAATCCATTTATGCATTCAAAAGTGCGTTTTAAACAACAAAAAATCACAATCTTGCTTCAAATTGTATTTCCAAATTCCAACTAGAAAAGTCATTTCATCTATTAGTTAGACTAATGGGTGGGTGTGTGTGCGTGCATTGGATTATTTTTATTATTATTATTTTTTAAAATGTTGCATATCAAAACACATGTTATCACAAAATCAGTACTAAGGGCTGCAGCCAAGCAAGATTTCATGTAACTCTTTCAACCAGACTTTAGACCAAAGATTAGCCTCTTTGGTCAGAGAGGGCTCTCTCACAGACTTTTGATAAAAATCAATCACAACAACAGATGGCTAACTCTTCACACATTCATGAAAACAAAGCTGGTTGGACACATATCAAATTAGTCTTCATTGGGCTATGGAGTCTCACACCTTTAGTAAACAAAAGCACAGTCATTTCATGGAAGTCAAGGCTCTTTGCATTAAATGTTCAAACATACTTCACAAAAACCACAGCTTGCCAAACACACAGGAAGTCAGAGCATAAGATATGAATTCTGAGTGATTGTGCTATAACAAGGCTGTAAAAGAACATTAAGAAAATAAAACACTATCTCATTTGAACAATATAATCCATTGAGAATCTTGAGAAGAAACAACCACTGTTTTACTATTACTGTAATAAGTCTTTACATTGGCCCAAATAAACTCTGTTTTTGTATAAAATCTCCAACCTTTTTTACATCAGAGTCATTTCTATATATAGGAAAACCAAAAATACAACTACTTGAGACTCCTCAACAAGCATGAAGGGAGCTCGAAATCCTATCATTAATTGCCTTATCCATATCTAAACAAACTAATTAATTACAAAGGTATTGCGCTGTGAAAACATAGAGTCCAATTCCCATTGAAACTCTAAGTCTATCTCCTCATGTGCATTGATGCTTTCTTGAAATTTGACACCTGTATCACTTCAGTAATAGCCAAGACATGGTGGAGGAACATTCACTGAATGAGCAGCTTCGGATACTTGATATGTGGATGACTCATCAACTGATAAGGATCTGTGCCCTATTTTCACGGTCTCTGCCTCCCATTAGTCTTCATGCATTAAAAGACTATGCTCCAAGCCATTTAATTCTTCTAATAACCACGCATAATTCAATATGCCTTATGATCTGGACACTTTGTGAACTGAACAGGTGTACCACTCAAAATTTCGGTAACCCTACCAGAACCCTAATAATTCGGCTATAAAGTAACTTTAGGAAGACTTTAACAAAAGACAAAAATTTCACTTTTTCCTTAAATACTCACACCTGTCACCTTTTGAATATCTGAATAGCTTTGTATAATCTCCATGCTGGCCTCGAGTCATCCCTTTTAAGGTTTGCTGACCTCAGCATCAATTTCATTTTTTTCACATAAACAGTCATCTACAGCAGTTTCGTAGCGCGCTACGAAACTGCTGTAGGTAATCAAAACAAAGCATATGAATCTTAAAGCACTGATGACTTAACTCTGTGATTTCTTCAGCTATTTTGTACAGGTGTAAGGGCTCCAAAAAGTTTCGAAATGATGACAGCCAAAATTTATCAAAACTTGAAAAGCCAATTTCCCCTTGGATTAATCAGCTAGTTTGCCTAGCTTCCTCTTTAAACTGCTAACTTTTGCCTTTAAAGCCTTATTTTTTGCTCTTAAGCTTGTGTTCATTTGTTTCATGATTTTTGCCTGCTTCAGAGCTGGCACCGTCCACAAATATGCATCAGACACTGAGTCAGTTTGGCTCATTAGACTTGTTCTGCCTTTTATTACAGCCTTTTTATAATTTGCATATCTTACTGCCCTTTCCTTAGAAACATTTTTAATCTGAGGTATTTCTTCTTGTGTTGTTCCTGCTTGTTGCTTGATAGCAATGACATTTCCACCTTGACTGATGATAACCCTATTACCCTTGTTTTTACTTTTGGCTGCTTGAACTGTTCTGGTCAAAACCTCAAGTACATCTGTACTAGGCACTTCTAAAGGTGCCTTCTCTTTCTGCGCTTTCTCCACTTCTTTCATTTGTCTTCTTGTGACTGGTCTACGTGGCTTGAAAGCATATTCTTTACTAGGCTCTTCAAATTTCAATCTTTTTGAAGCTCTTGGTTTTTTAGTACTTTCGGGTGAAGATTGAGTGAGGTCAATATGCATTGGCTGCACTGGGTGATCTTGCTCAAACTCTATTGGTTCAATCTGTATTGGCTGATCTTGCTCAAGTTCAATGGCTTCAAGTAAGTCATTTAAACTGCCTTTTGAAATAGGGCTTTCTTCCACAGTAATTGACTTACCCTTCTCCTTCTTTAGCTGACCTCTGTTTTTCACCCTTGAAATCTTTTCAACTTCACTTGGTTTAGCTTCATCCTTCTTTTTCTGGATCTTCTGCTTTGATGACTGAGGTGTCTCCTTAGATGATGACTTAGGAGTTTCTTTTACTGATGATTTAGGTGTCTCTTTTGCTGCCACAGACTTCTCTGATTTCCTTAATTTGGTTTTAGGCTTCTTTTGGTCTATCACCTCTTTTCTGAGCTCATCCAGAGTGGGTTCTTCACTCCTTTCTTCCCTTTCCCTCACAGGCAATGGAGTGAGGCCTGTTTTTCTTGGAAAGCCGGCCATAAACACAAATGAATCCCAATCTCTGCCAATCTTTTGTAAACCATCCAACACCAGCAACTTTACTAAACCATGATGAAACAAGGATGTTTCACAACCATCTTTCTTTAACTGGATTTTATCACACATTTTACTAATGCTTCTGAACAAATAGAAAGGTATATCTATTGAAGCCTTACCTGTGAAATGCAACAAAAGTTTGAAGTGGTAGGAGTAAACTTTATTGTACCTTCCCTCGCATGTTAGGTATTTCTGGATGCATGTGAGGAGCATAGCATAATGTTCTTTTATGTAACTCCTTGGCACCACTTTGGTGAGGTCCTCATTTTCATAAGGTTCCTTCAAAAATTCTTTACAGGGACTCCTGTCGAATTTAAAGTTTTTGAACCATTCTTGACCTCCCCTCGGAATTTCAGTGACAGTGGAAATAGCTTCAGGAGACACAGGAAACTCTAACATTGACACCTTTGAATTCAGTCCAGTAAAATTCAATGCGAAAGCCTTCGTTACCTCTGCATGTCTTCCCTTCAACTTCTCGCAGAACCTCCAGCAACCAGCATTTCGAAAGGCTCTTGCGACACCTTCATCCCTGAGTGTAACATCAAGCCCCTCCGGCTCTGTCCTCAAGCACTTACCGGATCGATGTTCCCTCTTTTCCATCTTGCTTCGAATATTTTCACACAGGGAACTAATGGCAGCTACAGCGCGAAAACAATCTCGACTTTGGAGTGCAGGCTCGCTTGCAATGATCCCTTTAAATAAGAACTTGGGCTTCTCATACAGCAAACATGTTTACACATTATGAAAACACATTATGACATAACCATACCTCGTAAAATCCCTTAAGCTGACATTCATATGCATGACTCTGGACCTTATGGCGGAATGATGATTTATCATGACCTGGAGATGACATCAACTGACAAACATGAACGGACCTATGACTCACCCCTCCCGGATTTGACATTCCAAGAACAAGTGCTACAAAAACCCTGAAACCCCGATTTCATAGCGCGAACAGTTCAAATTTAACAAGACGCGCTACGAAATGGCTGATAATCGGTACGCTGCAAAAAGACGGAAACATCATTGCGCAGCTAAATTGACCAAACAAACATGCGCTGCGAAACTGCGCAAAGTACTAATGACATGACATGTCTTAACTGACAATGATGGAGGGTATCTAACGATTTTTTTCTTACACGAACTTACATCAATACCTTTTGAAATTCAAATTTCAAAGTGACACACACATATAAACCTATTCACAAAACTGAAAACCTTTATATGAAACTTGTGGACAACATTACATACATGAACTATGGTTCTAAGTGATAACAACACACACACACACTCTCTATCTCTACTCACGCACACTGAATTATTTTTGTTATTATATATATTTTTTCTAGATTGCATATATTTCATTAATTTTTAAAATATTTTACTTAACATGCATATTGAAATATTTGATTTATAATCCACATTAAACTTTTCTTTGTTATTAATATTTTAAAAATCTTGTATATCAACTTCATATTAAGTAGTGAAGAAATTATATATTTCCTATATATATATATATATATATATATATAAACTTTTAGTTACATCTCTCTATATAAAGTTGATGTAAAATTAAGGTGTAAATTGAATTATTTTATTTATGATAGTTTTTTTTTGTTATTACTATTTTTAATTTTTTAATGTAAATCTTATTTTATTATTTTAAAATGTAACGTTATTTGACAACATATTCCCCATAATGGGTTGTAGAGCATCTCTCGATGCAATTAATTTATGCGACTACCTTCCTTGATTAAATCCCACTAAATGGTCAGTTAATAGCATCCCACTAAATCCTTGATTAAATGAGAAGAAGGTTATGCAATGTTTTAACAAGAGTTGTCATTTTGTTTGGATCTTTTCTCTTGGAGGTCTCCCCTTAAAAAGGCAAGTGAATATGGCTCTCTAGTTTTTATTTTCAAGAGATATTTCTTAAGGTTTTTCTATTTTCTATTGTGTTCCTTGGGTTTGAACTACATTTTATATGATTTCTATAAAGCTTTGGGGTTAAGTACACACTAGTGTGTTGATGGTGTTGGAAATCCATTAACCAAGAGGGGTCTCTCCGATGCAAAGTCCCAACTAGACCTCACACAGTTTGGAGTAGGAGCGCCATCCGGAGTATTAACATGGCCACCATAACTCAAAGGTTTTCCTTAGCTGTAATGGGTAACATAAAAGAGTATGCACATAATTTTTGAAATCAACAAGTAAGTTGACATTGTGAAACATCTATTGCAATGTGTAAAATGAGACTTCCATGAGCGAGAAGTAAAGAGTGTGTCTCTAGAAGGAAAGTAATAGTACTATCATAAGAGAAACACACAAGAGCAAGGAAATATTCATTAGTTATCTAGTGAAATAGTTCACATAGACACAATTATCATTAAAGAAAATACAACACAGATTCAACAAGATAAGTACCAAAGCCAATGAAGTAGTTCAATTTATCTAGTACATATGAACATAACATATACCATAAACATCTAAAGAATAACCTTATAATATTTATGCTACATGCATGAGAATGTGTTTCATAAAAAAGATTCTGATTATTAAATGAAAGATCTAAGTACACAATTTCAATGGAAAGCCACTAGCTTCAATAGTGGAACATTGAATCACTTCCCGCTTCTCAAAAGAATGATCTTATCTCCTATGTTAAGCTAGAGAAGCTAAGGATAGCTCTCCAAACCCTGAGCCTCCAAAATCGATTTGCTTGAGTTATGAGGGTGTATTTATAACAAGAGGAATGACCTTTCATATCCCCATGACTCTTGAGCTTCCCTCATGTCTATTGGACTGCCAAGTGACTCTTAAACTTCTACAAGACTCTTGGACTTTTCCTAGTGATTCGTTAGTTTACGTGTGACCTTTCATATTCCACATGTGACTCTTGGAATTTCACACATTTACATTTTGTCATTTTTGGAAATACATAATTACTCTCCACATCATGTGGTAAGACTCATTCACACATATGACATTGTGATGACACTTGTACAAGCCATGACTTGGCAAAATATGTCTTCGATCTTCATATTGGTGTATCAATGAAAGCTTCTCTTCTTGCTACATCCTTATTATCTTCATTAATGATCTTGCACGTGCTTCATCTTCATCCTCCAAACACTCATTGAAATGGAATATTTATGTGATCTTGATCTTTAATCTTTTTTCATGATATTGTGTACCTTCATCTTCTCATTTGATGATCTCTTCATGATTCTAGCTTCACAAGTGTTTTTCTACATGATATCCTTAGCAACCTCATTGAACATCATCTTGCAATATCAAGATATAATACCTGCATATGGAATTCATCCATGTTAAGACAACATCAACCCGAAAATATCCTAGTCTAACTCTCCTTATGCACTTCACTGATTGGACCTGGGACTGAGTGCAAGATAGAGGAGAGGGCCTAGGGATTGCGCAGTGCACAACTTCAAGGGGCGGGAGTGATGGTATGGTGAGTGTGAATTCATAATGTGCAGTATTTAGGGTTAGAGAAACAAGATTGCATGGTTGAGGGAGTTAAGGAGACAACAATGGGGGTTTTCTCACTGAAACTGCGAAATGCTTAGTTCTAGGAGACAGGGAAGTAGAAGACTGTGCAATTGGGCAAGTCAATGAGATAGTAATGAAGTCTTGATCTTTGTGATTATGAAATGGAGAGCTTTGGGAGGCCAGTGAATAAATATTGCGCAGTTGAGAAAGTCAAAGAGGAAGACAAGAAGGGCTTGCTCAATGTGATTGCACAATGTGCAGTTCAAGGGAGATACTAAGCCATTGGATTGCACAGTTCAGAGAGATAGAGAGACAAACTGCTGACTAAAACTACACAATGCACAATGAAATACTTATTGAGAGGAAATATTGCACAATTTTGGGGAGCAAGAGGAAATTATTAAGTATTTTCACTACACATTGCACAATCCTTGGAGGTAATAAATGTGCATTGTGCTGTTTGAGGAGGCAGGACAAGCTGACTTTGGCTTGAGACTGTGCAATGCATGGTTCACGAAGGTAGACCGAAGGAACATTGATGGAGGAAGGATCATCTTCGAAAATGTTAGAAAATTATATATTACAGAGCAATGGAACACATAAAATATATTACAGAAATATAAACATAGAAAACACATAAAACAAGAGAGACACAGATATACGTGGTTCACCCAATTTGCGCTACGTCCACGGAGAAACAACCAATCCTTCCTTTTATATTATCCAGCAAACTAAAGAGATAGAACCTACAATAGATCCGCTGTAATTCCCTCTTCGGTCTCACACAATCTCCTCTCTCTTTCTCACTCATAATACATATATACATAGACGCAATACAATTCCCTCATATATAGCAAGGGGTTGCCTTCTAGGGAAAATAACCCTAAATTTAATATGACTTCTACCACTAGATCTCTGCCTAATGAGCGATCCAGATTGACTGCAAAATTACAACATTTTACAAGGCAATTTTACATCTATTTTTAGCTTCGGGGATGCTACCCCCGACCCCCCGCTAGGGGGGCTCCCAAAGATTGCATCTACCCCCCTTGGACCCCCCTTTTAGTGTATATTTTATGGGTGGTGTTGCTGCCACATTACAAACTAGGTCCAATGTGGCGATACCTCTAAATAAAGAAGATAATCATGCTCCACACCAAACAGAAAATGACTAAGTGTGGGAAAAAAGAGCAGAGAGGTGGGACCAAAGCATTACTTGAACATGGTCACACACTTATAGATGATCAAGCACTCAACAATGAAGCAGTTACCACCCAAAATCAACATGTTCTCATTGAAATGATAACAGAACAACACTTACCTACAAGTGCGACACTTAAGATATACTTTGCAACACAAGTGACGACACTAATGAAACAATGCTCAAGAATTGCAGAATGAGTCTAATGCATATCCCTATGATAGATAGAAAAAATAGTATAAGAGAATGCATCAATGATACCCTTCAAGAGTGTACATATGACTCCCTTTTACTAGATATGACACTTCCATTACTAAAAGGCTACCCTTGCAACAATAAGAAAAAGTGAAAACAACACTTGAAAAATATAAAGAAAGTGAAAGAGACACATGATATAGCAAATATAACATAAAAGCACCACTTTTAGAAGTGAAAGGAAGGAAAAACAATTGTTGCGAAAGTGAAAGCAACACTTGTGAAAGCAAAGGTGCATAGAAGTAATAGTTGGGAAAACTCACTGAAATAGTAATACAATTACAAATGAAGTGAGAGTGACACTATAAATGGATAATTTTCACTAAATACCGACATAGGTTACGTATTTTATTACACTAAGCATTGCGTAAGCACTGTTCCTAGAGGTTGCACAAGCCTTACTTTCAAGAATTGTGAATTCCCATCTAAGCTTGCATGAAAAAAAGTACACTTATGAATTCATCAAGGACTGAGCATGTGTGACAAAGTGACTTTGAAACTTAGAAGAAGACTTAAAACTTTTCAAAACATTATCGAACGATGAAGTGACCATAGAACAATAGATCACAAGCTCCTCTGTAGGTTCCAAAATTCAAGTGTAAGCAAAATTTTAGAGGGTGCTTGCCGCAATGACAACACTTGGAGACACACTAGAAGAACACTAGCTTCTCTATTTAGGTTTTATCCTTAAGTGAAAGGTCTTAGTCTTTCATGAAGTATTGATTCGCTATGAATATTACTCCGACTTTGCTACTTATCCTTGATAAAGATACAATCTCTTCTATTCCTTGCTCAACTTCAACACATCAACATAATACTAGTCACACCTCAACTGTTTCGATAGGGGAGAAGGATAATAAGTATATTGAGCATTTGATATTCATAGTTAAGCACATTCCCTAATGTTTCTTCACTACCAGTGAGCCTATTTGGTATCCCAAAGAAATCACCTCAAGGAAACACAATCATCGCTTCACTGCCAACATGCCTGTTTAGTACCCCGATGAAGTTGCTTGCTTCAACTCTTTTCTCAAGAAGCATTTTTCTTGTTCACCTCTTTATTTAGTTACTAATAGAATGTGAAAAGGAACTTATTTATTTTGAAGGTGGAAGAGGGATCCCATCTTATCTATTTACACAATAGGTTGTTCCTTGTTTAAGGGATTTGAAACATAACTGAAGTTGATATGCATGTTTAAAGTTTTCTTATTTCCCTTCTATACTTCGCTGAGTTAACAGGTCAAAACACCATCCAATACAAGGCTAATTCAGAATGAAGATTCTAATAAAGATAGAATTTTTGTAGTTTGGACCAAGGGTTTCCATTTAGAATGAATTATGTTTTTCTTCCAGACTGTTAGCCTCTTGCTGCAGCAGGTTAATCATCTTTCATGATCGACATTTTTACATGCCAAATATGTCATACTTTGCTTGCTGCAATGCTCCATATTTGCTACAGATGGCCAGAGAAGTATCCATGAGAGTGTGCTAGTCTAAATGCCACTGCTGTGTTCCATTTTTGATGGGTTGATCCATTTTTGATGAGTTTTCAGCTAAGGGAGGTCCAAACAGCTTAATCTTGGCTTCCCTAGGTTTCAATTTCCTGTTGTAGAATATAGAGAATGAACATCTGTCCAAACAGCTTAATCTTGGCAGATTTGTAGATAGGTAGAGAAACAAGGGTTCTCAACAGCTTAATCTGAGCCCCTGGATGCAATAAGTCTAGTTGTAGATAGGCGCACAAGCAAGAAGAAAAGAATGAAAAGCTGGGTATGCTAGTTCAAGTGCACCCAAACCAAAAAGAAGAGAAAATGCTAGGCAAGTAGGTCGGGTAGGTAGCTTTGTGGTTGCAGAATCATGGCTTGTGATCCATTTCATATTGTCAAGTGTTATATCTATCATATCACAAGTTTGAGGCAGTTTTCCATTTGAAGGACTTCAAGCGAGGCATGACTAACTTCCCCTTCTTCCCCTTTCCCCAAATCACTCACTAACTTTCCCTAAAGAGGTCAAGATCTGCTTGCTACCTCTTAATTTCATCATTTTTCATATCATTTGCCTTGGTGAAGATCTGCTTCATTCAAGGAATGTTCACACTTCTTCTATCAGTCATTTTTCCCCATTAATAGCCTAAGACAGCATACTTAGCGCTTTTCTCATCATTGTCATATTAACTACTAACACTACTATGTAACTCCCTATCTATTTCCCCTTCCCCTACTAAAACTATGTATATAACTCCCCTATATATTTATCCCTCCCCCTGGTTGAAAATAACCATATACATCCTTGGAAATTGCTAAGTTTATCTGAAACTCAGCAAGAATCCTCACTTCACCCCCTAACTATCTTCCAAATGCATTAGGACTCATTCCTAAGCATAAAATCCCCCTCCAAATGTATAAAATCCATCTTTTGGCCTTGTTTTACCTTTTCCAAGGCATAAACCCCTTTCTAGCCTTAAACCCTTCTCAAAGTATATAAAATTCCTCTTAAATGCTTTCGGACTCCTTCCAAGCATTAAAACCCATCTTTTAAAGCTATCGGACCCTTTCTAATGCCTTAGAATCCCTTCAAAATATTTAAAGGGCCCCTCCGATTCCACAAAAGCCTCCCTTTAGTGTTAAAACCCTCCTCCGAATTCATTTGCTCTCCTCCGACGTGATATCGCTGTCGGAGGTCGCAGCGATCATTGTAGGCCCCCTTTTTATACCTCCGATCCATCCCTCGCCGATGCGATTTCGCAATCAGCGTATCGCAACTCATATGTGCACATATATATGCCCCTGACCCCTCCGCCGATGCGATATCGCTATCGGGAGCTCTCCGCATCACAATTTCACGTTTTACCACATATATCACATTTTACCGCATAAACCTAAGTTTTTCATAAAACTTAAGTTTATCGCAAAAAACCCACATTTTCACATATCGCAAGCCTTATCGCAATATTGCCGACGGTAAAATAGTGACCAAATCATAACCGTCCATCGTCCCGCCCAGATCAACGGTCCACATCGTTTCAGCGATCGCCCATTTCGACGATTGCACATATGTGTATACCCGCTGCCCCGCCGATTGTTGAAGTGCCGATTTAATCTCAGCCGCCCATCCGGGCCCGCTGATCAACGACTCATATGGATTCGCAGCAACCCCATATATGGCAACCCAGCGGAGCTGAAAAGTAATATAGGCACGGTGCATAAGGATTTCGGGTCCGAAAGGAGCCCGTTACACAGCGAAGAGGGATTGCTCCGATATGGCGGAGCCGAAATAGCAAATGCAACAGAGTTTAAAGGATTTCAGGTCCGCGGACCTGTTCCATTGTAAATCCGCCGATTTGGGTTCGCCGATGGGCCGGACCCGAAATACAATAAAGAAGGGCCTATAATTAGATCGGGTCCGCCAGCTATTTCGCTCATCGGAGGTTTTACATGTTGGGACCAATGGTCTACCCCGATGCAATTTAGCGCCGGCCGTCGGATCGCCCTTCCAGATCAACGGACATGATCTGTTTGCGGCTCTCCCCATGTCCTACTGGCGGAGCCGAAATAAATTATAGCGTGGTACAATAAGGATTTCGGGTCCGTAAGGATCCTTTGTACAACGAAAAGGGAAGGCTCCAGTATGGCGGAGCCAAAAATTTATAAAGGGCAGCCTCAAAGCATTTCAGGTCCGCAGCAGTTCGGAGGTTGTATGTGTTGGGACCAATGGTCCACCCCGATGCGAGTTAGCGCCAGCCGTTGGATCGGCCCGTGCCAGATCCAACGATTATGATTTAATCTAATGAACAGTGATCGCTCCCACCCTAGTTGTGGTAAAATTTCATGTTTTAAGGCATTTTTGCCTTATAAAAGGAAAACGGCCATTTTTCACAGGGTTTCTTCTAGCACCCGCGCCCGGCTCTAGTTAAAGAAATTCATGCATCCTTAAGCCATTATGGATTGCTCCAAAGCCCTGTTTAGCTCCAGGAGCCAGTCTCGGCCTCAGCACGATCAGTAACATGCAATTCCTCCTTTTTGTGGCATTTCTTCAGAGTTTAATACTAGTTTTGATCAGCCAAGCGCCGATTGCACCCAAAGGCCACGGAGGACATTAGCAGCAGTTATTTTTGCATTAAAAGGCAGAAAGGGGGCGATGGGACAGTCTAAAGAGTATCAGCGGTGAGAAAAGGCCCAGATTCAGTGCCAAAGTGTATCAAGATGCGGCAAAGAGTATCAATCCAGTTTTTCAAAGCAGATGAAAGCAAAGCAAGCCCAGCAAAGTCAACAAAGCATCATTCGGCCATTAAGGCTCACCAACACTTCTTTTGTTGCTTTAAAGCCACCTAAAGGCATAGATGAAGGCTTTCAAGGTAGAGTTATTGCAGAGACATTGTTCCCAGTCATATTTTTGGAGCAACGCTGCTTCCTTAAATGCACAGTTATCACACAGAGGACAGCGCGTGGCTCAAGGAACTCTTTTGATCCATTTTTGAGGCAGCTGCCCCAGCACAGCACTTAGATAAATGTTTTAAGCATTTACTTCAAGATAAAATAGATTAAAGCACTCATTTTCCTAAGATCTGCCTAAGATCTGCTGTAATAGATATTTTGAGATGCCAGTTACCCCAGCGCAGCTGTTAGATAGATATTTCTGCCATTTACTTCTGTACAAATTAGGTTAAAGGCATTTATTTGAGGAGATCTATCCCAGATCTGATGTTTGTAAATATTTTATATTTAAACCACCCTTTGCACTGTTTTAAGGGTTGGTTGGTCGATAACTTCCTCTCTAGACTTGCACTGTATTTTCTGAGAGTCTCTATAATCAAAGATCGCTGGAATGTTTGGGAGGTGAATTGGCTGTTGTGTATTAATGTCTGAAGAGTGACTATGGAATCCTAACGCTTCTACATAGCCCAATAAGTGTTTCTTATCTCTGTTTACAGTTTATATATGTTTATGCCATCATTGTTTCACTATCTAAATAGCAGAAAGAAAGAATAGTTCAGAGCTCACTTAGTTGAATTCTGTTCTCAATTTCTGTGATTTATCTATGTTTTCCTCTGAATTAGTCCTAAATATGAATACTGATTTGCTCATATTTACACTAGTTCCTTCATATATGAATGTTGTTTAGGAATCCTTGATTGCTCCTATATAAATGTTCATTCACCTTCCCTCTGTTAGCATAATGAGAGCTACTTAGTTGCCTTTCATTCTCTGACCTTTGTTCCATCTCTATTCCAGCTCAATATTGTTTTATGTGTATCTATCCTGCTCTGTATTCCTCTTGTGACCAAGAAAACGCAACAGCAAGTCTAATCCACGACTCCATGCCCAATGGTTTGAACTTCTCACACTATGCATCCCAACTCTGTTTGAAAGAATCCTCCATCCCACCAAAATCAAAACAAAACCCCTGAACTCAATAACTAGCCTAAAATCAACCTAAAACAAAGCTAAATTATAAAGAGAGAGCCCTCTCTGATTGCAGGTAGGCTAGGACCTGTAGTCCAAAGATTGGTTTGTGGTTACCTCAGCCGTATCCTTTAAGGAGCTTTAAGGACAACCTGAGTGATAACATAATGGCGACTCCGCTGGGGACTTTCCTCAAATAATTTCATAAAGTTTCACAAAGAAGGTAAGAAGACTCCACTGGGGAACATCCTCAGATAATTTCACAAATCAAGTTGGAAAGCTCCACTGGGAAAGAACCAAACCTTCAAAAGTTTCTTTCCGACCCTTATATTCTTAGAAAATCCCCCAAAAAAAAAACAAGCTAGAAGCTGGCTCCCAAAAAGAATTCACGTTATACAAGGTCATATCCAGACCCAAATCCCCCAGCAGCTTTTGAAAATCCCAATATAATCCCAAGGAACCTCAGGAAGCTAGAGCGAAGAGAGGATTTTGCTGATAATAGTCCTGAAGCAGTTCACCCACGCTGTGGCCCAACCCCTGTCAAAGTTTTATTTCGTTCAACCCCTAGTTCCCCTTGTTCTTCATCCACCTCTCAAAGCACTCCTTCTACACCTCCATTCACTGCACATACTACCACTACTACTCCTATTATCCCAGTTGTTCCTATTTTCCCTCTTATCCCTGTGAATATGGCTAACAGATATGCACCTTTACAGCTGCCTGCAAATCCCGGGGCTATGCCTCAGGATTACCAAACTAAAATCACATATTTTGATGGCACAAGTGCTTGCACAGCCCTTCAGCATACAAAGAAAATGCAGGATTACTTTGAAAGCTATGAGATTGATGATGATGGTGTGAGAATGAAGATTTTTGTCCAAAGTTTGACAGGCGATGTCAGGACTTGGTTTAGAGCACTCCCAGGCAATTCCATAGCAGACCCATAAGAATTATACCAGTCATTTATCAACAGATGGGAGAAAAAGAAAGATCCCTTGCACATACTAACTGAATACGATACAATCAAAAGAGGTCCACAAGAAACAGTCTTGGACTATTGTGCAAGGTTCAATAGCGTTTATAATGCTATCCCACAAAACTTAAGGCCCCCACCTGACCTTGCCTTATATAAATTCCCTGATGGATTCGACCCAGATATGGCCTACCAATTAAAAGAAAGAGCCCCTAACATCCTTGCAGATATGCAAAACGTGGCTGTCACTGTGGAGGCAAATTTAATTTCCAAAAGAAACAGAGCTAGAACTGAGAGAAGAACCACCTTCAAGGAAGAGCCCTCAGCCTTGGATCAAAAGCTAGATGCTATTATCAATGGCATGCACAGGTTGGGAGACAGAGTAGAGAGTGTTGAAAGGAAATCATCATGGGAAGGGAAACAACCCAATACCATAAGGAACCCAAATTTCAGAAAAACTCAAAATCCAAACGCTGGTAGGTCTAGCCCAGATCATGATATAAGGCCTCCTTTCCAAGAAAACTATACAGAAGCATCCACATCTAGTGATGCCATAGAGGACACTCACATGAACTTGGTGGATTTGAAGGGTGAGCAACAAATTTTCCTAACTCAAGAAGACCAAGATGACCATGAGATAAGTCAATTTCAGACTAACTCTAGTGAGTCTTTTGACTTTAAACAAGGTTATGATTCAGCTATTTATGAAGTCCACAAATAGTATAAGCTGAGGACAAGAACCATAGATGTGCCCGAAAAAGTTAAACCAAAGGAGGGCAAACAGCCCAACCAGATTAGAGGCAAGGCTATTATAACAGAAACAACTGATATAACTGTCCCAAACCCTTACCAAGTGACTGTAGAGGACACACCAGACATGCAACCCTCTAATGATCAGCCTCTGCTACCTTCGTCCTCAAAGGAAAATTTAAATAGCACTCCTAAAAGCCTTCCCAAAATAGAAATACCGCAAGGTATCACTCACCATAACACTGATAATCAAGAGGAAAACGTAGAAAATACACTTGAAAAGGGGAAATCTGCTATTACCAACACAAAGACTCCATTGGAGAAACCATTCAACTTAGAAGCAGAAATAAGCAAACTTAAGATTTCTATCCCCTTATCTGAACTTGCGAAGCATGATGTGTATAGGCAACAAATCCAAAGATCACTGCAAATGCCAGAGAATAGGGATGATGTGAATGTTTTAGATGATACACCTGAATTGCTTTTTGGTCCAGAAGTTGATGGCAAATCAGCACATGGAGCTGTTCTCCCCTTTTATGTCAGTCTGCACATACATGATAAAATTTTACATAATGCAATGTTTGACTCAGGTGCCTCACACAACCTTATGCCAAAAGCTGTAATGGAGAAGCTAAACCTTGATGTAACAAGACCATACAAAGACCTATTCTCCTTTGACTCAAGTCAAGTCAAATGTTTAGGCCTCATCAAAGACTTGTGTGTCTCCTTAGTCCAATACCCAAACAAGACAATCCTCATGGATGTGGTGGTTGCTGACATACCACCAAAGTATGGCATGTTGTTGTCAAGATCTTGGGGGGAAAACTCCAAGGATCTCTCCAATTAGACCTCTCCTATGCCACTATTTTAGTCTTTGGGCAACCAAAGAGACTGTATAGAGAAACACTGATGAAGTATGTGGTAAGTAGTGAGGAAAAGCCCCATAATTTCCCTATCTATTCAATCCATTCTGATATGGATTCTTTTATTTTGTTTAATGATGAAACAAGTCCTCCAACTAATCAGAGGCCTTTGCCTTTAGAACAAGAAACATGCATCAATCAAGAATCGGTTTCTCATACCCAAGAAACAGTCAAAACAGTCAGCGCAACCAGCATACAAGAAAAACCACATGAAGCACAAAACCTAGGTCTGCCCAATCCTAAAATGACTGAAACTCTTAATGTCAAACACAAGCAAGAAATCACATGGTATTTAGAGTTTGATGGTTTTGTTAATAAGCTAGGAGCAGGGGTAGGAATATGGATTCACAATACACATAATAGCCTTGCAGAGGGTCGTGCTTACAGACTTAACTTCAGATGTACCAACAACATGGCAGAGTATGAAGCTCTCCTTTTAGGCCTTAAACTGCTCAAAGCTCTAGGAGCTGCAAAGGTGTTCATTCTAGGTGACTCTGATTTAATCATACAACAAATGAAGGGCAACTTCGTTACCAATGATAGAAGGCTAAGAGCTTATAGGACTGCTGCCACTGCAATACTTGATACCTTCACTGAATCCAAACTTGCTAAGATTTCTAGAAGCAATAACATGCATGCCCATAGCCTAGCTACTTTTGCTAGCACTTGCAAGCTTCCTTTTGAGTCCAATCACCACTTTACTGCTGAGATAAAGCACAGGCCTGCTGTCCCTAACAATGTTAAAGATTGGCAAGTGTTTGAGGATGATGCTCAAATCAACAATTTTCTTACCTTACAGCATGAGTTTTCAGGCCTAAACATTGATATGGATGCTATGGATGATCCACTGCAAGCAATAAACCAAATCCAACAAACTGTAACAGCTGAAACAACTAGAAAATTGCTACAGCCAACCACCTTTGATGAAGAAAACATAGAAGAGCTGAAACAGATGCATTTGGAGGAAATAGCCAAAACAGAGGCTGAAATCATTGATCTAAAGGACAATTTTCTCCCGGTTGGCCTCACTCCACTAGAAGACATGTTTGATGCAAATGATGTCCCCAGAAAACCAAAATTGCAACCCATAAACACTGAGATAGAAGAACATAACATTGGGATAGCAGAGAACCCGAAAATGATCAAACTGTCCAAAAATTTACCAGCTGATCAAAAGCCCAAGTACGTGGATTTGTTCAAAGAATTCCAAGATGTATTTGCTTGGAGTTATGAGGACTTGAAGTCCTATGACACCTCAATTATTCAACATACCATTCCCTTAAAGCCAAATCAAAAGCCCTTCAAACAGAAACTGAGGAGAATCAATCCTATGCTTCTCCCTTTGATTGAGATAGAAGTGCAAAGAATGTTTGAAGCAGGTATCATAGCACCCATTAGATTTTCTGAATGGGTACCCAATCTTGTTCCCACAAGAAAGAAAACAGGTGAGATTAGGCTTTGTGTAGATTTGAGAAACTTAAACCAAGTCTCCCTTAAAGACCACTACCCATTGCCCAAAATGGACCACATCCTACAAAGAGTAGTGGGGTCATCTAGAATCTCTTTGCTAGATGGCTTTTTGGGTTTTAATCAAATACTGGTTCACCTGGATGACCAAGACAAGACAGCCTTTACCACACCGTGGGGAACATTTAAGTATGTTAAAATGCCTTTCGGCCTAAAGAACGCAGGTGCCACCTTTAAAAGAGCCATGGACATTGCACTTGCCAAGGAAATCCATGATTTCTTGGTTGTCTATCTTAATGATCTTACCCCTTTCTCCAAATCTGATCAAGAGAACCTAAGACATTTGAGACAAGTGTTCCTAACATGTAGGAAATATGGCATTTCCTTGAACCCCAAGAAGTCTTTATTTGGCCTTGAAGAAGGCAAATTACTTGGACATATTATTTCAAAAGACGGGATTAGAATTGATCCGGAAAGGATCCAAGCCATTCTCCAAATCCCATATCCAAGAAACATAAAAGAGCTGCAAGCATTCCTAGGAAAGATCAATTTCCTAAGGAGATTTATCCCAAATCTAGCCGAGCTGATAAGACTGTTGAGCAACATGTTAAAGAAGGATGCCAAGGTAAAATGGTCTCTTGAAACCAAGCAAGCATTTGAAAGTATCAAATTTGCCTTAACTCAAGCCCCAGTCCTCACAAGTCCTCAATTTGATAGGGACTTTATCATATTTTCATTTGCATCTGATAATACCATAGCTGCTGTCCTATTGCAAAAGGATGACCAAGGAAATGAAAAGCCAATTGCTTTTTTCAGCCGAGCCTTAAGAGATGCACCCCTAAAGTACCAAATCATGGAGAAGCAGGCCTATGCCCTTGTTAAAGGAATCAAAGACTTCAGAATTTACATTTTATATTCACACGTGATTGCCTATGTCCCAAATGCTGTTGTAAAAGACATATTAACCCAAGAAGGATTAGAAGGAAAAAGAGGCAAGTGGATTGCTAATATTCTTGAGTATGACATAGAGATAAAACCAACCAAGCTAATAAAGGGACAAGGTTTAGCCAAACTGATGTCCGAAACAAACTTTCAAGCCTTAGACATCAACCAACTGGACAATGAACAGGAGATGGCGACTCCACAGATCAGTGACACCTTTTTACAATCCCCATGGTATGCTGATATTTGCTTTGTATTGTTAAACCTGTGTGCTCTCCCAGGATTGTCCGGGACCAAGAAGAGATTTTTAAGAATGAAGGCTTTGAAATTTTGTGTCTTAGATGGTGCATTATTTTGGAAAAATCACGAAGGTATATTGATTAACTGCTTGATTGTGAATGAAACTAACAATGTCATGAAAGAATTCCATGCAGGGGACTGTGGAGGACATCTATACTGGAAGTCCACTGCTGATAAAATTTTAAGGGCTAGTTTCTATTGGCCCTCTTTGTTTGCAAATGTAAAGAAGTTTGCTATCTCATGTCACAAATGCCAAATCTTTGAGGGCAAAAGAAAGCTGTTGCCCTTGCCTCTGAAACCCATCTCAACCGAGAAGCCTTTTCAACAATGGGGTCTTGACTTCATTGGAGAAATCCATCCCTCTTCCTCAGGCCAGCATAAGTGGATTCTAACTGCCACCGACTATTTCACCAAGTGGATTGAGGCCATCCCATGTAGGCAAGCCAATGACACCACCATTATCCAATTCCTTGAGTGCAATATCCTTTCTAGATTTGGCTGCCCTGAGAAAATCATTACTGACAATGCCGCTGCTTTCAAATCCAAAAAGATGATCAATTTTTGCCATAAATTCCATATCACTTTAGGCCATTCCACAGCCTATTACCCTCAAGGTAATGGCTTAGCCGAGTCATCTAACAAGAGCCTGATCAATATTATCAAGAAGACCTTAGAAGAAAACAAGAAGAACTGGCACAAAAAGCTCACAAATGCCCTATGGGTAGACAGATTGTCAACCAAGAAATCCATTGGGATGAGCCCTTATGAGCTAGTATATGGCATGGATGACAGATTTCCTTCATCACTGGGCATTCCTATTATCAAGCTGCTGCAAGAGATTCAAGCTGAGCCAAATGATATACAAAGGAGGATAAACCAAACAATTCATTTGCAGCAGGTAAGAGAGCAAGTCTATGACAGAGCTCGAATTATGCAAGAGAAGCTCAAAAGGATGTTTGATAAGAGGACTAAGGCTGAGAATTTCTGTGTTGGCAACAAAGTTCTAAGGTGGGACTCATGAAGAGAAGACAAGGGAAAACATGCAAAATTTGATTTCCTTTGGAGAGGGCCATTTGTTATTTCTGCTGTTCAGGGAAATAACACATATTTCCTCAAATCTGTAGAGGGCAGCACTGCTGAAGAAGGCCCTATAAATGGCCGTATGCTGAAGCATTATCATGATCCCTTTTGTTGAACATAACGCAACTTTGTAAATATCTCTTTGTACATTGATATTTGTATATATCAGAACTTTTGTTTTTATTTTGTATAAACAGTCCGATTGTTAGAGGAGCAGCAACAAATTTTGTGAAGACACAGCCGATGCAAGTCCTCTATTTTTAAGCTCTATCTCTGCAGTAATCTCAGCAAAACAGCAAGAGCAGCGCTGTCATATCACAGTGATTTATGTTAAAGAGAAACTGCTTGCAACTTGTAGTCTTCAAGTCAACAGTATCAAAAAGAAAGGAGGATTTTCAGTTACTTCAACACCCTTCCAAAGACATGAAAAGAAGAGCTCCAGTTTTATTCCCTTTTTGTGTTTATTTCACAAGGCAGTGCTCAAGCAAAAGCGTATGCAATATTAAGCACACAGAAGAAAGCATGCGATGCTTTATTTTTCATAGTGTTTCAGATAAGGAGGAGTGTTGCATTCAGAAGTTACAGTTCTAGTCATTCAACAGTTAGCACAGAAGAAACTTTCAAATAACAACAACTACAGAAGATCAAGGCATTCTGACCTGCTGTTCTTGGCTTGTCACAAGGAAAAGCCATCCCCAAGTGGAGCCACTGTTAGCCTCCTGCTGTAGCAGGTTAATCATCTTTCATGATCGACATTTTTACATGCCAAATATGTCATACTTTGCTTGCTGCAATGCTCCATATTTGCTAAAGATGGCCAGAGAAGTATCCATGAGAGTGTGCTAGTCTAAATGCCACTGTTGTGTTCCATTTTTGATGGGTTGATCCATTTTTGATGAGTTTTCAGCTAAGGGATGTCCAAACAGCTTAATCTTGGCTTCCCTAGGTTTCAATTTCTTGTTGTAGAATATAGAGAATGAACATCTGTCCGAATAGCTTAATCTTGGCAGATTTGTAGATAGGTAGAGAAACAAGGGTGCTCAACAGCTTAATCTGAGCCCCTGGATGCAATAAGTGTAGTTGTAGATAGGAGCACAAGTAAGAAGAAAAGAATGAAAAACTGGGTATGCTAGTTCAAGTGCACCCAAACCAAAAAGAAGAGAAAATGCTAGGCAAGTAGGTCGGGTAGGTAGCTTTGTGGTTGCAGAATCATGGCTTGTGATCCATTTCATATTGTCAAGTGTTATATCTATCATATCACAAGTTTGAGGCAGTTTTCCATTTGAAGGACTTTAAGCGAGGCATGACTAACTTCCCCTTCTTCCCCTTTCCCCAAATCACTCACTAACTTTCCCTAAAGAGGTCAAGATCTGCTTGCTACCTCTTAATTTCATCATTTTTCATATCATTTGCCTTGGTGAAGATCTGCTTCACTCAAGGAATGTTCACACTTCTTCTATCAATCATTTTTCCCCATTAATAGCCTAAGACATCATACTTAGCGCTTTTCTCATCATTGTCATATTAACTACTAACACTACTATGTAACTCCCTATCTATTTCCCCTTCCCCTACTAAAACTATGTATATAACTCCACTATATATTTATCCCTCCCCCTGGTTGAAAATAACCATATACATCCTTGGAAATTGCTAAGTTTATCTGAAACTCAGCAAGAATCCTCACTTCACCCCCCTAACTATCTTCCAAATGCATTAGGACTCATTCCTAAGCAGAAAATCCCCCTCCAAATGTATAAAATCCATCTTTTGGCCTTGTTTTACCTTTTCCAAGGCATAAACCCCTTTCTGGCCTTAAAACCTTCTCAAAGTATATAAAATTCCTCTTAAATGCTTTCGGACTCCTTCAAAGCATTAAAACCCATCTTTTAAAGCTATCGGACCCCTTCCGATGCCTTAGAATGCCTTCAAAATATTAAAAGGGCCCCTCCGATTCCACAAAAGCCTCCCTTTAGTGTTAAAACCCTCCTCCGAATTCATTTGCTCCCCTCCGACGTGATATTGCTGTCGGAGGTCGCAACGATCATTGTAGGCCCCCTTTTTATACCTCCGATCCATCCCTCGCCGATGCGATTTTGCAATCGGTGTATCGCAACTCATATGTGCACATATATATGATCCTGACCCCTTCGCCGATGCGATATCGCTATCGGGAGCTCTCCGCATCGCAATTTCACGTTTTACCGCATATATCACATTTTACCGCATAAACCTAAGTTTTTCATAAAACTTAAGTTTATCGCAAAAAACCCACATTTTCACCTATCGCAAGCCTTATCGCGATATTGTCGACGGTAAAGCAGCGACCAAATCATAACCGTCCATCGTCCCGCCCAGATCAACGGTCCACATCGTTTCGGCGATCGCCCATTTCGGCGATCGCACATATGTGTATACCCGCTGCCCCGCCGATTGCCGAAGTGCCGATTTAATCTCAGCCGCCCATCCGGGCCCGCTGATCAATGGCTCATATGGATTCGCAGCAACCCCATATATGGCTCCCCAGCGGAGCCGAAAAGTAATATAGGCGCGGCGCATAAGGATTTCGGGTCCGAAAGGAGCCCGTTACACAGCGAAGAGGGATTGCTCCGATATGGCGGAGCCGAAATAGCAAATGCAACAGAGTTTAAAGGATTTCGGGTCCGCGGACCCGTTCCATTGTAAATCCGCCGATTTGGGTTCGCCGATGGGCCGGACCCGAAATGCAATAAAGAAGGGCCTATAATCAGATCGGGTCCGCCAGCTATTTCGCTCATCGGAGGTTTTACATGTTGGGACCAATGGTCCGCCCCGATGCGATTTAGCGCCGGCCGTCGGATCGCCCTCCCAGATCAACGGACATGATCTGTTCGTGGCTCTCCCCATGTCCTACTGGCGGAGCCAAAATAAATTATAGCATGGCACAATAAGGATTTCGGGTCCGTAAGGATCCTTTGTACAGTGAAAAGGAAGGCTCCGATATGGCAGAGCCGAACAGTTATAAAGGGCAGCCTCAAAGCATTTCGGGTCCACGGCAGTTCGGAGGTTTTATGTGTTGGGACCAATGGTCCGCCCCAATGCGAGTTAGCGCCAGCCGTTGGATCGGCCCGCGCCAGATCCAACGGCTATGATTTAATCTAATGAACAGTGATCGCTCCCGCCCTAGTTGTGGTAAATTTCATGTTTTAGGGCATTTTTGCCTTATAAAAGGAAAACGACCATTTTTCACAGGGTTTCTTCTAGCGCCCGCGCCCAGCTCCAGTTAAAGAAATTCATGCATCCTTAAGACATTATGGATTGCTCCAAAGCCCTGTTTAGCTCCAGGAGCCAGTCTCGGCCTCAGCACGATCAACAGCATGCAATTCCTCCTTTTTGCGGCATTTCTTCAGAGTTTAATACTAGTTTTGATCGGCCAAGTGTCGATTGCACCAAAAGGCCACTGAGGACATTAGCAACAGTTATTTTTTCATTAAAAGGTAGAAAGGGGGTGATGGGAGAGTCTAAAGAGTATCAGCGGTGAGAAAAGGCCCAGATTTAGTGCCAAAGTGTATCAGGATGCGGCAAAGAGTATCAGTCCAGTTTTTCAAAGCAGATGAAAGCAAAGCAAGCCCAACAAAGTCAACAAAGCATCATTCGGCCATTAAGGCTCACCAACACTTCTTTTGTTGCTTTAAAGCCACCTAAAGGCATAGATGAAGGCTTTCAAGGCAGAGTTATTACAGAGACATTGTTCCCAGTCATATTTTTGGAGCAGCGCTACTTCCTTAAATGCACAGTTATCACACAGAGGACAGCGCGTGGCTCAACGAACTCTTTTGATCCATTTTTGAGGCAGCTACCCCAGCGCAACACTTAGATAAATGTTTTAAGCATTTACTTCAAGATAAAATATATCAAAGCAATCATTTTCCTCATATCTGCCTAAGATTTGTTGTAATAGATATTTTGAGATGCCAGTTACCCCAGCGCAGCTGTTAGATAGATATTTCTGCCATTTACTACTGTACAAATTAGGTTAAAGGCATTTATTTGAGGAGATCTATCGCAGATCTGATGTTTGTAAATATTTTATATTTAAACCACCCTCTGCACTGTTTTAAGGGTTGGTTGGTCGATAACTTCCTCTCTAGACTTGCACTGTATTTTATGAGAGTCTCTATAATCAAAGATCGCTGGAATGTTTGGGAGGTGAACTGGCTGTTGTGTATTAATGTCTGAAGAGTGACTATGGAATCCTAATGCTTCTACATAGCCCAATAAGTGTTTCTTATCTCTGTTTACAGTTTATATATGTTTATGCCATCATTGTTTCACTATTTGAATAGCAGAAAGAAAGAATAGTTTAGAGCTCACTTAGTTGAATTATGTTCTCAATTTCTGTGATTTATCTATGTTTTCCTCTGAATTAGTTCTAAATATGAATACTGATTTGCTCATATTTACACTAGTTCCTTCATATATGAATGTTGTTTAGGAATCCTTGATTGCTCCTATATAAATGTTCATTCACCTTCCCTCTGTTAGCATAATGAGAGCTACTTAGTTGCCTTTCATTCTCTGACCTTCATTCCATCTCTATTCCAGCTCGATATTGTTTTATGTGTAGCTATCCTGCTCTGTATTCCTCTTGTGACCAAGAAAACGCAACAGCAAGCCTAATCCACGACTCCATGCCCAATGGTTTGAACTTCTCACACTATGCATCCCAACTCTATTTGAAAGAATCCTCCATCCCACCAAAATCAAAACAAAACCCCTGAACTCAATAACTAGCCTAAAATCAACCTAAAACAAAGCTAAATTATAAAGAGAGAGCCCTCTCTGATTGCAGGTAGGCTAGGACCTGCAGTCCAAAGATTGGTTTGTGGTTACCTCAGCCGTATCCTTTAAGGAGCTTTAAGGACAACCTGAGTGATAACACAGACATCATTGACTTTAAATATATATAAACCTAGACAAAGAAGAGGATAACAAATTAGCCAAGCATTGTTCATCATCACAATCACCCTTTTCAAGTTTTTCCACATTGTCTTTTGATCCAAATAGGAGCATATTTCATGCAAAGTCTTATTAAAAAAACAAAAAAGAATATGCAAAAAGAAAAAAAACAAGAACAAAAACCAAAGCAAATGGAGGCTGAACTTAAAAGGAAAAAGTGAGACAAAAGTAAGAAAATAAAGGGAAGACTAAAAGAGAAGAAGTGTAGGATGATTGTACAAGGGAAATTGAAATGCAGCTAGACCTACTCCTAACCTAACCAACTAGAAGTTCAGGGCTAAGTATAATGAAATTTCCAATATAGCCACCGTAACTTCTCCCCACCTACAAATACAAAGATAGGAGAAATTAAAACCGATAATGTGCAAAAGAAAATATAAGAACTTGCATAGCTTGCACGAAAGATTGAAGGTATTTTCTAAAGTTAGAAAGATGTGCCATAACAACTAGCCTTGACCAGAGCTATTACAAGACTCAAAATTTTTTTTTTCGGAGAGACGGAGATGGCGCATGCGAGGGTTTCTACAACAATCAACCAGGCAGCTGACACACTGGACGACCTTGTCCCCGCAATGCTAAGCAACCCTGGCTACGGCTTAGACCAGGTAGGGTGGACTGCTGTGGATTAGACTGGCACGCTCCTCTGGGCTTCTCACTAGAAACAACTGAAGGGCATCACAGAACCCACAAAACAGACCAAGAGCAGTGGAGATCTGGCTGAGGATACCTCTCAGGTCATGGGTCTTGGCCACAAGGGTGCTTTAGTAGTGGTACATAACCCTTGCTAATTCCAGATAATAGTGTATGCAAACCTTGTGAAAGAACGACCTCCACTGCGGACATGGAGGACCTCCCCTCACCTAAAACAGGACGTTTCTAATGGATCTGACCATGGGAAAGATGAAGAGGGTATCCAGAAAGCAGCTTGGATTAGAAGTGGACCAGATCTAGCTGCCTACAGACTAATCTCCACTATTTACCATTGACTAGCAGAACCTGCAACAACAGAGGAAGAGAAACCATTTATGATGAGCACAGAAGCACAAGCGAAAGTATGGGGCACCTAGATGGATGTGCCTTATACAAATCTCCCACCACAGCGAGATCAGGATCTGGACAAAAAAGAACTAGACAGAGCATCGTTATACTCAGATCTATCACCTCAGGGCACATGGGCAACAGATCGAGCCCCTCCTCAGATAGATCCACCCACTACTGAGGAGGATCTGATACAAATCTTCATTAAAACACTAGAGGGAAAGACTATTTGTTGGAGAATCTGGAAGGGGAGGAGGATTCAAGAGCTAAGGTTAAAAATCCAGATCCACCTTGGTGTACTAGCATACCGACAAAACCTGAGCTACTCAGGCTATAGTTTATAGGACCAACACACACTCCAGGACTATGGCATTACCACAGACTCGACCATCACGATTAACTTGCGTCTAAGGGGCGAATGCACTGGAACTAGCTGAAAAAGCATTGGATCCTTTAAGGATGCAGTCAAAGGCAATGATAAAGCACAAGCCAATACAACAACTTTACCCGAGCTACCAGGACCTTACATCGTAGAACAAAAATCTGAGAATCCTTCTCTTACCATTGCAATGCCTGAGGTAAAAAACCTGTACATAGATCTCTATTCCAAATTAGTTATATGCAGATTCAATGGGTTTTGTCCAAAATCTGATATGTTGCATTAATGGATATATGATGCTTGGTCACCAGACTGTGAAATATACTTATGCCCCAAAGGATTCTTTATAGTCTGATTCAGAACAATATAGGAAAGGGAAAATATACTTAACAAGGGACCATGGTTTTGGGGAAATGCAGGAATTTTTATGATCCCTTGGTTCCCAGATTTCAATGCCAACACAATGGTGGTATCAAAGATGCTAGTTTAGGTCAGGTTGCACAACCTCCTGCTACATTTTTGGCATCAGATTGTTTTAATCGCCATAGGAAATACATTGGGACAATTCCTTAAAACTGACGGGGACAGACTTACAAGAGGAATATTTACTTTTGCTAGGATATGTGTTGAGGTAGATCTCAATGAAGGATTACTAGCAAGCATAAATTGAACTTTAATAATACATAGTGGACACAACAACTAGACTACGAAAATACAACCTTCCGATGCTATGGGTGTTTGCAAATAGGACACCTCCATAGTGCATGCCCAAAAACCAAACAAACACCCAAATGGAACAAGAAGCAAAAGAAACAACCAAAAAGATGGTAATACATAGACCCCCTGGAGGAAGAAGTAGAACAAGTATAAAAAGCAGAATACAAAGCATAAATGGAGAAGAAAAAGACACAAAACAACACACCTAACAAGGAGAAAGACCCCAACAACCTATTGCAACACCAAGAAACTCAACCAACAGGAATGGAAATAATTGGCATCAAGCGATTCCATGGATCAGAAGGATCCGAATCTGACAAAGACTCTCCCAACCATACAAGTGAAAATCAACTTTCAATTCTAACCACTCCCAAGGCAAAAAGTGGAAAAAAAGAAACGGAGAAAAGAATAATATCAATTTTATTTTATTTTTTATTTTTTCTTTTATTTCTCCAGGGTAGTGCTGCTACTCAGTGTGCCTCTTGCACATGAGTCCTACTACTCTGTGTGCTTCATGCACATGAGTCATTCGGGACAACTCTGGAATGCTTCATTGAATATACTACAATGTAACTCTCCGTTTTAATTAATAGAAAGTTGATGCTTTTTTTCTTGGAAAAAAGAAACTAGCCTTGACCAACCCAAATCCTTACCTTTTAGATTAGAACATGAATCATACCAACCTCAAAAACTTCTTATGAATGTACCTTTGTTTATGTTTTCATCCTTATAAAACATTAAGTAAAGTCAAAACTTGTTACTAACAACAAAGCTTTCTAAGTAAGATCTCTCTAGCCAATCATAGATTTGATCATGAATTGTGAAACAATCCTTTTGAAAACCATGAAATCCTTGAAAAGATGATTTTTTGACTAATGGTGCGGAGTAAATGGGAGAATCTTGTAAGGTAAATTGAATTTGATCATATTCAGAAAACTTTTCAAGAATGTGAGGACCTACCATAATCATCAGCCTAGGCTAAAATGCCTCAGCTGCTCGACCAAGATCCAAATAGTTAAAATATGGATAATGAGAATTTATGGTCTTGATGAGATCAACAAATGTAAAACAAATAACATCAAATAGATTAGTGGGAAAATGGTACATTTAAAAATAGCTATTAAGGCCATTACTACGATTAGGTGGATCAATTAAGGCATATGATTCTCAATTCACGATTGGTTCCCTTTCCATCAAATTACACATGAAACCCATAATACAACTTAGGGAATTTAAAATAGTTGTCGATATCATAAATTCAAAAAATCAATTAGGATACCAAGCTAACAAAATATTGGAATCATGTGTTAAATCAAACCCAATATTTGTATTTAAGTGAGGGTTTTGGTCTGGTGAATGTGCTTGAATTATGGCTAATGTGTTTTACTTGATGGAAACCTGATTACAAAATATGACCTTGATGTCAACTTGGTTATAACTATTGCAGATGACATCATTAATGATAAAGGTATTATGGTATAGGTATTACAAAGGATATGAAAGAGAATTGACAGTTTAGTTGTAGAATAAATGAAAATTGTGAAGATTGAAAAGTATAAGCAACCCCTATGAAGAAGAGTTGCGTACATACATAAGTTCTGTGAACAAAAGTCGTGTACGAGAATCCTACCCATGGAAAATAAAAGCCAAGAGCCATTACCATGGTAATCACCCATAGTATTGTGATGACAATGTCTATTTGATCTAGTCAAATGAATATCATCAACATTACCAAAGGATTTGCCTGTGGTATTGGCAAAGGCAAAATATATATAAGGAGATGGAGATCAAGGAGTTAACTGTGAAACATAATGGATTATTCATGTGTGATCTAATTTGAAACATGTGCGCACCAGGGAGTAAGGAGAAGATTAGATATGAAATATCTAAAGATATTTTCATGTATATATTTGATTTATTTACTTGTTGCAACATGTTTTAAGTGTCTAACAATGCAAGATATGTGATTATGGTGCAACTATGATATGAACATACATTCACTAAGATGTGTAACTTTTGACAATATGTGCACACAGATTTGGGTTTGTTATGTGTTGATCTGATTCAGTAATTTAAGATCTGTACACAATTTTTCTTCTATATAGTTGAGTACATATGCGAATATGTGTTATAACAGTAATGCATATATTCTGAGAGAAGTTTCCCTTACATTTCTTCCTGATTTGGGCTATTTATAGGTGTTTGTATTGATGAAGTCTGTGTTATTTGTTGATGTTCATTAATGATGTCTTAATAAAAATGATGTGTATTTGACAATTTGGATTGGATTGATTTGGTTGTGGCTTGGTACATTGATCAATGATCATTGATTCAGTATTGGTGATTATTTGTTGTTGTGACTCTGTATTTCAATGATTTAGTTGTGGATATAGTGATTTAGTAATTTAGTTTGACATTGTTTCAATATTCAATGATTTTAGATCTATACGTAGGTTTTTATGTAGAGGAAGCACATATATATATGCGAGTTTGCTTCAGAATTGTCACGTATATATTCTGAAGTCAATTTAACAACGGTTTATAATGAATGCACATTGTTTTGTGATGACAGAGAGATAGCTAATAGTGTGATTAATCAATGAATGGTATTTATCTGATCAAGTATTGCTTGATTGGTAACTTGGATTGGTTTAGTATTCAATTGCTTCAATGATTCAGTTTATTGGTGATTGGTATTCAATGGATATAGTGGTTGAATTTAGAATTTGTGATTTAGTATTCAGTTTGGTATATTGTATTGGGCTTATTGTTGGTGTGGGTCTAGTGTGCAAATTTGATGAAAGGTGGCTTGCATGTTTTTATGGCTGATTGATAGGTGGATCCAGTATGAAAAGTATGAAACATGGTCCACAAGTTGGTGGGGGTTAGATATTTTAGAAAGGGAGTCAGAGCTTCCTTCGAGTGGTAGCTAGTAAACTTATTCAGGGGGTAGGTGCCCCCTTCTAGTGGGTGCTGGAGAATGAGCGGAGGTTGGATCCTCTTGTAGGTAGGCATCCACATGTTGGAAAGAGTCTACACCAGTGAGAAACCAAGATGTTTTTAAGACTTTGATTTATAATTAAAGAAGAAGACAGAAATTCAACATCAGCGATGGTTTTCTCCCACATTGGGTTTCCACCTAAAAGTTCAGTGTCCTTGTGTGTGATTATTTATTTTTCTCTTACTTCTCATGGTTACTGTTTAATGACTGAACAATGAAATACTAATGCAATGGTTAAAGTTAAACAACTGATAAAGATAATGAAAAATTAGTAATACAGATACACAATTTTCATTCACTAAAATCGTGTACACACGCTAGTTTCTTAAATAAAAGTAGCATAATAAATTTTTAATTTGAAGTTGAAGATAAACTGAAATAAAAAATAATGATTCACCCCCCTAAGTATATTTCTTAACAATTGGTATTAGAGAAGGTCCCTCAAAAGAAGCTTGATAACTTAAAAGGAGATCTATCAAAAGAAGCAAGATGGAATGTTATGCAACCAACTCAAAAAATAGAAGAAGAGATAGATCAACGACTTCAAAATAGCCTCTTTGAGGGGAAACCTCCTTTACATTACACAAATGAAAAATTCTTGGATGATACAAATGACAAAATATCTTTTCTATATATAGGAGTCTAAGGGGTCACAATATGATCAGAGCCAACATAACAATAATAATGTAAGGGCACAACAATAACAATAATGAGATTCTATGGGGCACAAAAATAAAAATATGGAGACTACTTGTGCACAACAATAACATAATGGGGCTACACTAATAACAATGAGGGAATACACTAGTATTACAGGGACCTAACATGCCCCTCTTATTCAAAAAAGTGTTGTCCTCAATGCTTGAGTAGTTCTGGATGCTTTTGTATAAACTTCTCATCCTCCCATGTGGAATCTTCTGTGGGTAAGTTCTTCCATTTGATGAGATACTTTGAAATTAATCGATTTAGTAGCTGTCGAGTTCTTTTTTCTGTGATTTCTTCGGGTTCAAATATGATTTTTCCTTCCTCGTCAAGTTTTGGAAATATTGTTTGAACTGGGAGCTTGTCACCTATAACCTTCTTTAAGCATGAAACATGGAGAACTGGGTGCACTTTGGAAGATGTAGGAAGCTCCAATTTGTATGCCATAGTACCAATATTTTGCAACACCTTTTAAGTAACATAATACTTTGGTGATAATTTAATATCCTTCTTAGCTTGCTTGAGGTACATTTGTTTGTATGGTTGTAGTAGTAAAAATACCCTGTCGCCTACATCAAAACTTCTTTTGTTGATCTACCTATTGTTTCATTCTATTCTATGCCAAAGTGAGGTTATCATTTAAGAGTTGGAGAAATTGTTGTTGATGCTCAATGTGATCTTCCACTACTTGAACCTTAGAATTTTCTCTTAAAGATGATGTGATGGATAGTGGATGATATCCATAAAGTGCCACAAATGGGGTCATTTTTGCTGCAATATGGAAGGAAATGTTATACCACCAATCATCCAGAAGTAACCAATTGACCCATTGTGCCTGTTTATTAGATACAAAGCAGTGAAGATATCCTTCCAAAGATTTGTTCACTATCTCTGTTTTCCCATATGATTGAGAATGATAAGATGAGCTATGAGCTAATTGAGTACTCAAACAAGAAAATAATTCCGTCCAAAAATTTCCAGTGAAAATAGGATCTCTGTCGCTTACAATAATATTTGGGTTTCCATGCTGATGAGCTTCATCATTGGGTAATTATATGGGCCTTAATTCACCTCCTAGCTTAGTCAAACCAAATTTTCTCACAACTTATTACATGTTTTGATTATATTTTGTTTAATGAGATGAGTCAGAGTGGGATATTATGCCTAGTGGACTAATATGCATTAAATGCAGGTTGGAAAGAGAAAATCAAGGAATTTTGGCAAAGACTAAGGTTTGAAACTTGAACGGGACAAGGGAGATAGATTGTAGGAGGTAAATCCTCCTCATTTACTCCTTCCCCATTCGAATATTCCTCCATTAATCCCACCAGCTCAGAGTGCAAGCAACCAAGTCATGAAGATTAGAAGGAAACCGAGCAAGTGATAGACAAAGAGTTAGTTCATCTCGAGTTTGGGAGCCAAGCCTCCCTAAATTTAAGGAAGTCGTTGGGGACTTTAGTTATATAAGTAGAGAGGCCTAGAGCCTCATTAGGATTCAAATTTTTGTTGTAAAACTCTAGCTATTTTCAAGCTCCAGACTTGTGGAAGACTTTTTGATGTAATTTCCTATTTTGGTAATAAGAATGAGTTTGTTCTTGATTCAGTATTGAGTTAACTCAGAGGGCTGAAGCTCTTGGGTTAGGGCCCAACCCTAGCAGCAAAGGCTCCTCTTCTTGTATCTTTATGCTTAGCATAGTTTCACATATTCATGGTTAAACTGTTTTTAGAAGTGTTTCATTACAAGTAGTGTAGACATGATTAATTATTTATTAGTTTGCTTCCATTTGTGCCTTACTTTAGTTGTAGGTTAGAAGGGATAAAAGAGGCTCCACAAAGCTATTAGTAGGTGTCTTGGCCTCACTTATTCCTTCTGGGATCATGATTTGAGGAAAAGACCCTTATGTAGCCCAAAAAGACAGATTTCCATTTCTCTCATGATATTTAGAGGTTGTTGTACTTAAACTAGCATTTGATCAGTTTTGCAAAGTAGGATTTCATTTCCATATATTCTATCTTCATTCTTACAGTAGGTCTCATCCTTGATTCCATTATATTCATCAAGTTCTTCATGCATAAGGTAGACAGTTAGTTCACTAAATTATGCTTTTCTAGCTCATGAGAATTCTTCTTGTTACATGAATTTTTGGAAATTACACATGTTTGATGCAGAGCAGGTACTTCAGAAGCAGAAATAAATCTCATAGCCAACAACCAGCTTCCAATTTCATCCACCCATAGGCATTCCTTGTTTTCATCAAAACCTTCACCAATTTCATCATTTTACATAGAAATTGCCTCAAGCATTTTGAGCGAATCCAACCATCTTCTAAACTTGGTTTTGGGTTTGAGTGATCCTAGGTCTATTTTCACTCCATTCCACCCATCAACCACCTTCCCTAAGCTTTCCACCACCTCCAACACCCATCATTTTTCTCATGGTTGCATCCTGTAGAAATACAGGGAATCCTGTAGGTTTCTAGTACATCTTGTAGGCTTTCCTATAGAGGCTTGTTTTGAGGCCAAACTGAGGGAAACCTCTAGGAATCCTCCCAAGGTCACCCAAGGGTACCCAAAACCTTCCAACCATCTCCTGAACCTTCCAGTCATCCATCAGCACCCCTAAACCACCTGCCACATCACCAAACGAGATTAGTTTGCACACTTGAATTTTCATGAAAAGCATAAAAAGATAAAACAGATTTATTACAATCCTTTACATGCATAACAATTGTGTTTGATGTTTTCAAATTCCATGCTTAGGATAGTAGAATTTTGTTCATGTTAATTTAGCATCATTGAAAAGCATAGTTCTTAGTAGTTAATTAGGAAATGGTGTGCCTTAGCATTGAATTTCAGTCTTTTTCATTATTGCAGTAGATCAACTCTCTCTTAGAGTAGATTTCTATTTCTTTCATCAAGGAACCAAGATTCTTCTGAATCCATAAAAGTTTGGCTTGTAAACCCTAGTGGTCTCTTGTGAGCTGAACAATGACAAAAGGCAGAACCATCACTTTTACTTGTGTATACAACAATGTCACCTCCAAGTTTTTTCGAACCTCGGGTGATAAAGTAAAGCTGGTAGCCCAAGAGTTGCAGCATTCTTGCTGCAATATTGGTGCTCATCACTTTTTGTGTTGTTGCCGGGGAGGTGTCTGAGTAATATGTGATTACTGCTTTCTTTCTTCTACTTCTTGTTTCTACTATTCTGCCATTAGTTTAATTTCTGCAAATGTAATTTAGTTTGCTTGTCATTATGGATTCTTTGCTTTCCTTTCCATTTTGCAAGTTAGATTTCAAGAAAGTAGTTAATATTTTCATTCAGTCAGTAGTTCTCATTCGGTCTGCAATTTCAATTATACAAGTTAGATTTCAATTCAGGAATTAGTTTTTCATTCAGTTAGTAGTTTTCATTCAATCTGCAATTTTAGTTTTGCAAAGCACTTTCAAAGTTTGAAAAAAATCACAAAACCAAACCAAAAATATTTCCTTTCATGCCTCGTAGGAATAGGGATAACTTAGGGAAATTTTTGCCAAATACCCCCACTACATCCAACAACCAACCTTCCCTCTTCTTCGGTGGCTGTGAACTGGAGGAAGCCTTAGGTGAGCAACTAGACATATTTGAAGAACCTACAGGGGAAGAAGAAGAACCCATTCTTACCGAGCCAATGGCTGAAAATAGAAATGACAGAGGGAATAGAGAGAGTTGAGGGTGCATTCCCCATCAAGGAAACCAATGGGGACACTAAGATGAAAAATATAATCCCCTCTTCCCTTCCTCATTTCCATGGCCTAACCACAGAAGATCCCAACACTTTCCTATTTGAGTTTGTTGTTATATGTCAAACCTATGACTACATAGATGGTGAACATAAGTTGAAACTATTTCCATCTACCCTCAAGGATGTAGCTTTATGATGGTTCATGGGTTTACCTAGGGATAGCATCACAACTTGGGCTCAGATGAAGTAAGCCTTCAGCAACAAGTATCGAGACTACTGTCGGTCTAAGGATACCAAGGAAGAAATTTTTTAGGATGACCTTAGGTAATGATGAGTCCCTAGAGGATTATAAATAAAGGTTCTAGCTTAGTTACAAAAGGGCCAGGTGCACACTTGACCCTGAGTCACTGAAGCTGGTCTTGCTTAGAGGAGTAAGGGAAGACCTTTTGGATACCCTACACTTGTTAATAGGACGAGATATATACCAGTTGCCCTATGAGGATTTCAAGGCTATCTTTAGAAACCATTCTAGGGCATCTAGGAAAAAGGGTAGGGGAAGTCAACCTATGGTTAGTACATCCTCTTCCAATTCATCCATCGAGGGTGAAATTGGAAACATGATGGAAGATTTCAAGGGTGAGATTGTAAACCCTTTCCTTATAGATGGACACTATGAACATTAGGATAAAGTAGGAGGAAGCCGAGAGAGCCTTGGCCATTTTCTTTCCTAGATGCACCAGGAGGCACCCTAGGAATGAATGTCCATTGAATTCCATTGAAATTTTATCAGTCTGTGAAGAAAACCACTCCACTGAAAAGTGCCCTTCTTTTCCTGGACTCAAGTTGTATATCAAGGAGCTGAAGGGGTCACTGAGCAGCTGTGCTACATAAACCAAAGGAGATCTCATGAGCCTAGGCCATACCAGCAGGGCATGCAAGGGTCATCCCATGCATATTACAACCCCAACAAGACCACATCCATACCTTCTGGGGGACCCTCTGCTCATCCTTCCTGGTCTACACCACCTCCTTGGTACTTTGCATCTCAGTATCATTGTCATATAGTGGAGAGAGATCATATCCATCTTATGCTGTGGAGATCCAGGAAATTAACCTGAGATCTGGGAGAGTTCTCCTAGATAACCAACCTCCACCTCCACCTCCACCTAGGGAGGTTGAAGAAGAAAGAGAGGAAAACATTCCTAAAGTAAATCCACCCTTTCTTGAGAGATTAACTCAACCACTCCAGCTTACCCCAGAAGAGATTGAACTTTTGGGATAATTGAAAAACATATGTGTCAAGATTCCACTTCTCCAAGCCATTAAGGATGTACCTATTTAAGGAAAAGTGTTTCAAGCATCCAAGGAGGCGAAAAAGAGATGACCCTACCATTAATGTCATTGGAAAACTGACCGATTTAATGTTGCAGCATGTAATCTATCCAAAGTATTTGGACCCTAAAAGCCCTGTAGTAGATGTGCACATCAATGGCACCATTGTCCCACACACTTTGAGCTAAATATGACTCACAGATTTCGAGAAAATATGAAAATGGTTGTAGATGATGGTGGCCTATTTATCAGAAACCATAAAGCATTCTAACCCGAAATTAAGTGGGGTTATTCATCTCACCCCCATGAATCTACTGTAAAACTTTCAGGGAAAATGGGTGTAGGGTTTAAGATATATGGTGAAAATACGTTTGAGTAATGCACTTTCACAGCGAGCTACCTTTGCATGGATTTAATCACATGATTGAACTTTGGCTGAGCAAAAATAGATTATTGATGATGTTTCCACCCTTGTAAATATTTTTTAAGTTCCTACAAACAAAAATAATGCAAAAAAAATGATTTTTAATTAAACCCTAATGCTTCTAATAGTTTCGCAGCAACTTGTGCAACATTCCAAGTTTTGTATCCTTGCAGCCTATATTTGACAAAATGAAATAGATGGGTAGTCTTGGAATGTCCCTGTGAAGATTATGAACCTATGAAACAACCCCAAAACTAAAATCAAGCCTCCAAATTACTATCTCCCTTTGTTATAAGATTCACAACTACTTTCGCAACACTTGTGACTAGGGTTCTTTGAGAGAGACAACCAAACAAGGGGTTGATCAATGATACTCAAATGAAGTTCCAAATAGAGATATGTAGGGTTAAAGGAACACATTTCTTGATGATTTCTTGAGATGCTATAGAAAATCTTGTAGATTCACAAGCTCATGCAATTTACTAAAGCACAAGACAAGAATCTATTTCTACTTTCAACCAGAGGAATCCAATAGATCAATGAAAACAATAATCGACAAGAGGAAGATAATAAAATAAAAATAATACAATAAATATCTAGGGAAAGCCACAACTCAAAACCCCACTATCTATATTGCATATATCAGAAATCCAAGATGATAATACAATGCTTGTTCTCACAAGAACAATCCCAACACTCAGTATAATCAATCCTCAGCTCACAAGCAAGATCTTGGCCAAAACTTAGCCAATTCTCCATCTCTCCAAGCCTCTATTTCCTTGCGCAATTCCTATGGTTAATTAACCCATATTAATGGGAAACCAGTGCATCGAAAACTGCGTAATCCCTTTTAGGTTCAGTTCCTGATTGCATGCATGATCTATACAACTCAGTAAATCATACAATTGATATTTCACTGTCCTTGTACTCTATTCTCAACTGGGTCTTTCCCAGAATAGACATGCATGAGTTTCTAATGAGGGAATCTTCAGTTAACTAGAGTAACACTAGTTAATGCATTAGTGCACCAACTGACTATTAACTCACTATTAGTTCCTCAAATAGTTTGGAAATAATTTAACTGAACTTAAATTAGTAAACCGAGTTATTTAATTAAAAATCAAAATTAACTCATCCTCGACCCCTATAATATAGGGAGAACATATACATGACTTCAGAGAGACTTCAAACTCGAAATTCCTAAGCTAATTAAGTTAATTAAACTTAATTAACTATTTACAAGTTGGTATGAGAATAGAATTCTGTTTTAATTCTTATTTTAATTCAAGGACAAATTAAATTGGAATTTCTTGTTGCCATTTCTCAACACTCCCTCTCAACAAGAAAGGGATTATTAGCTACCTCGATCCTGCCTTTGTGAAACTCAAATTTACATATTGAAAATTCCTTTGTCAAAATGTTAACATCTTGCTCCTCTGTGGGAATGTACTCTAACAACATAATATGCCTCAATACACAATCTCTGAGATGATGATATCGAATATCAATATGCTTGGACCGATCATGAAAAAATGGATTTTCAAAGAGTTTGATACAACTCTGATTATCACAGTAAATCATAATTGGATCCATCTGCTAACCAAACAAACCAACCAGGATCTTCCTCATCGAGATGACCTCACATGTTGCCTGACTCATAGCAATGTACTTTGCCTCTGCCGAACTGAGTGCAACCGATCTTTGTTTCCTACAGTTCCAAGAAACTGTCACTGACCCAATACTGAAGATCCCTCCTGATGTGCTTTTCTGGTCGGATGGACTCCTTGCCCAATCTGCATTGGTGAAGCCTTGAAGCTTCACTCACTTTGTCCATCTGTACCATAATTCATACTAAGAAGTGCCCCTGAGGTATCTCAACACATGCTTTACCACCCTCCAATATAGCTTGGTAGGCCTAATCATCGCTTGACTAAGCTGTTTAATTGCATAACACATATCTGGTCGTGTGTTCACCAAGTACATGAGTGAACCCACAAGCTCCATGTAAGCAATAGCTTCCACTACATCCCCTGAAGTAGCAACCTCCTTCCTCCAATTACCTGCTAGAGGAGTCTCCATAGGTTTGCTGCTCTCCATGCAAAATCTCCTGAGTATCTCATTGGCATACTTTCCCTGAGACACAAACAAATCCCCATCTCCCTGCCATACATCCATGCCAAGAAAGTAATGCATGAGCCCCATGTCCTTCATCTCAAACTCTCTTGCAAGGTCCTCCTTGCAAGATTTGATCAACTGATCATCACCTCTCAGTATGAGATCATCAACATAAAGTATAATGATCAACAATTTACCTTCCACCACTATATCGTATATGCTCGCATCCACTTCACAAAGAACCCGATGAAGTAGCTATCTATCTTGGTGTACCAAGCACAGGGTGCTTACTTTAGCCCATACAACACTCTCTTGAGTTGGCACACATGCGACTCACGGTTAAAGGTTTCAAAACCTTCACATTGCTCTATATACACCTCTTCCTCAATCATGCCATTAAGGAAGGCTCTCTTCACTTCCAGATGATGTATCTTCCAACCCATCTATGATGGTGCCAATATAGATCTAATTGACGAGTATCTTGCAACAAGAGCAGAGGTCTCATCATAGTCAATCCCATCTACTTGTGAAAATCCATGGGCCAAAAATCTAGCCTTATTATTCTCCACACTACCATCTGCAACTTGCTTTACCTTGTAAATCCAATGGGAGCTCACCCCTGACTTGTTGTTGGGTCTTAGGACCACATCCCAAACATTGTTACGAACTATGGATTCATACTCCTCCACCATGGCATCAACCCAAACTGGCTGCTGCACTGCTTCCTTAAATGAAGATGGATCTGTCACAACACATTCGTCCATAAGAGCCATGTATCTAGTGTACCTGTCAGGTGACCTCCTTTGCTTGTGCTAAGAAGTGGGTGCTCCCACATTCTCCTGTGCATCATCCAATAATCTGTCATCCTCTTTGGTGCGCTTTCTTTCCTCTCTGGAAGACTTTGCTTGAGTGGATGTCTCCACTCTTGGATCCTCTGCATGTGGCTGCTCCACATCAATCTGAGGCTCCTTAACCTTAAGAGCTAAAAGTTCCTAATCTGCATGTAGCTCAATCTCCCTCTCAAGGGAAACTAACATGGTCTTCTCCTCATCGAATCTGACATCCTTGCGAACCACTATCATCCTACTGGTCGGAAAGTACACCTGATATTTGTGAGGTGTATCCATGTACCCCACAAATATTCCCAAATTTGATGTCGGCTCGAGATTCTTCCATGCATCTTTGGTCACATGGCAATGTACCGATGACCCAAAAATCCTGAAGTGACCAACATCTGGCCTCTTATCGGAATAAGCCTCCTCTGGTGTCTTCATCTCAAGTATATGATGTGGGCTACAGTTCTGAACATAAATCATTGTGTTTCATGCCTTACCCCACAAGTGTATTGGTAGGCCTTGATCATGCAACATTTCCCTTGCTTCCCCTACTATGCTTATGTTCTTCCTCTCAGCCACCCCATTCTGCTAAGGGTTATTGGGTGCTGTCAACTCCCATTTAATCCCTTCCGTTGCACATAATTTCTTAAACTCATTTGAGACATACTCTCCACCAATGCTTTAAACTCACAAAACTTTGTGAAAGTTTGATCCTTTTTCTGCATGAAAAATATCCAGCATTTACAAGAATAGTCATCAACAAATATAACATAGTACCTATTTTTGGCCATGGATGTTGTTGATAATGGTCCATACACATCTGAATGGACTCTCTCTAGAATAGCCTCTGCTCGATTGTCTCTGTCGTGAAAGGAAGACTTGGTGTATTTTCCCAAAGTACACCCCTTGCTTGTATCAACTTGCTCAAGCATACCTTTGGGAAGATGTTGGGTCCCTATAATACTAGTGATTACCCCATTACAATTGTAGATATACCCCTTATTAATATTTTTGTGCCCCTATTGCCCCCATATTGTTATTACTGTGCCCCATAGAATCCCTCTATTGTTATTTTTGTGGCTTTATATTATTATTGTAGGTCGGTTGGATTATATTGTGACTCCTTAGACTCCTATATATAGAAAGGAGGTTTTGTCATTTAAATCATAAAAGAATTGTTCATTTATGTAATGTAAAGAAGGTTTCCCCTCGAAGAGGCTGAATTCGAAGGCGTTGATCTATCTTTTCTATCTTTTCTTGAGCTGGTTTCATAACATTTGGTATCAGAGCTTTGGATTCTAGGGTTTCGCTGCTCCAAACAGGTCATCATGACATTTTCGCTATAACTTTTTTTTTTTTCTGCGACATTTCAGAAGTTTCCAAAAAAAACCCATTTGAGAAGAAATCGCACTAAACCTTGGGTCCAAATTTTAGATCTTTTCGCGCTATATTTACGGAGATATGATCTGAGGAAGTTGGTCTTTTTGCAGACTCTTGAATTACATTCCAAACAAGTGACCTTGGGAAAATTGTCATAACTTTCTCTCTGGGGATCAGATTGAAATTTCGTAAGAAGGTATAGAAAGAGGATGCACTGTAGTTTCTTTTATGCATTTTTCAGATCCAAAGGTTAAAATAGTGACTCATGGCACGTCGTACAAGTTCACTCTACTGAACTAGTCTATAATCAAGTCACTGTGGGAGATTTCGCATAACTCTTCCTTGGAGAAGTCAATTTGGGTCAGACTTATGGCATTGGAAAGAGGACGCAGAAGGCCACTACAGGTCACAATTTCAGAACTAGAGGATCTGAAATTACAGAGATACATCAGATTCAATATCAGGCTTCTACAAAGTGAAAAAAGGTGTGTAATTTTTTTTTTAAATTTTTGCGTAAGCTTGGTTTGAAGGAATTCAAAGGGCATAGTAAAGCATTATTATCGGTAATTGATGCCCCGAGGAAAGAAAATGCAAACACCTAGTAAGGAACCTGAAATCTCTAGCATGACTCATGAAGAAGAGGAAGAAATGCTACATGATATATCAAAATTACAAGAACAAGTGCAACAAATGTCATGCTCACAAAAGCTAACAGAAGCTAAGATAAATGGCGTGGAATCTAAGATAAATGGCGTGGAATATAAGATAAATGGCATGGAAGCTAAGATGGATGATTCGAAGATAGATTTGAAGAGAGACATGGCAGATTTGAAGACAGATTTGAAGATAGACATGGTAGATTTGAAGACAGATTTGACAAATTTTCTACAAGAAATACTTACTAATGGTGAAAAGGTTGTAAAGGAAACTCATGATGTGAACAAAAGAAATGTTAATCATGATTCCATAGACTCTAATGTTGGATCGAAGACCCACCATATTCCAAAAATCGATATGAGGAAGTTTGATGGCAAGGATCCCGCCACATGGATATTACAGATGGAGCAATTCTTCGATCTCAATAATGTGCAAAACACACAAAAGGTACGTATGGCAACTTTATATTTGGAACCAAATCAGTTTGTATGGTATCAATGGCTTTGATCTCGTAAACAATTTATCACTTGGGCAATTTTTACGGAAGAATTGATAGCACATTATGAGGATACAAAAAGCAACACTTTTTTTAGCCAATTGATAAGTCTCAAACAAAAGGGTTCAATAATGGAGCACATTGAGGAGTTCCAAAAATTGAACATAAGGGTAAAAGATATTCCAGAGGAGCATAGGATTGATGTGTTCATAGGGTCTTTAAAGGATAATATCCAACATGATGTTCGCCTTTGGGAACCTGATTCATTAGAGAAGGCATTCAGGTTAGCAAGAAAAATGGAAAGCAAAATTATGGCAACCAGGAAGCATACCACTCACAACTATAAAGACGGAAGTGTTGTTGCCCCTAGTCTTCCACAACCTATAAGGTTGACACCACAAAATTGGAAGAAAAAAGAGCAAAGGGCTTTGTTACAGTTGTGATAGCAAATACACTAAAGGTCATAAGTGTGCTGAGAAGAAATTATTCTACATAGATTGTGAAGAGGAAGAAGAAAAGGAGCAAGAAAGGTCAAAAGAAGAGGATATACTCCAGGAACAAAGCCTAGATGAAGAAAAAATAAATCCGACCATATCTTGTAATGCATTGGCGGGAATTACCACTCCTCAAACCATCAAGATAGAAGGACAAATCAAGAAGAAAAAGGTAATAGTGTTGATTGATTCAGGAAGCACCCACAATTTTATTCATTGTAAGGTAGCAAAAGAATTGAATTGCTTCCTATATCCAGCACCAGAGTGTCAAGTGATGATTGCAAATGGAGGAACAATAAATTGCTCTGGAAAGTGCCATAATATCAAGCTATCCATGGGAGAATATGTATTGACTAGCCCAATGCTTTCCATTCCAATGGGAGGTGCTGATGTTGTACTAGGAGTCCAATGGCTACAATCCTTGGGTACAATAGCTTTTAATTTTCAAGAACTTTTCATCAAATTTTCTATGGAAGGAAAGGAAGTTGAATTAAGGGGTATTGCAGGGAAACCAGGAAAGATAATCAGCTCTAATGGTATGACAAAGCTTCTAAAAAAGGAGCAAAGAGGTGTAATTGCACAATTATGTTCGCTAGATGTTTCCACATCGGAATCATCTATTTCTCCAGATCTCCAAAAAGTCTTGGACAATCATTCCAAGGTATTTGAGACTCCCAAAGGTCTCCCACCTATGCGTGATCATGATCATGCTATTCATCTGATTCCAGGAAGTGTTCCTCCAAACATCAGGCCGTACAGATATCCCTATGTCCAAAAGAGTGAAATTGAATGTATGGTTGCAGAAATGCTAGAGGCTGGTATAATTCAACCGAGTCAAAGTTCTTTCTTTGCTCCAGTAGTATTGGTGCACAAGAAGGATGGATCATGGCGCATGTGTCTGGATTATAGGGAGCTCAACAAGCTCACTATTAAAGATAAGTTCCCCATTCCTGTCATTGATGAATTACTGGATGAATTGCATGGATCAATTTACTTCACCAAGTTGGATCTTCGTTCAGGATATCATCAAATCAGAATGAAGACTGAAGACATTCCGAAAACAACATTTAGAACTCATGAGGGTCATTATGAATTTTTTGTCATGCCTTTTGGCCTTACCAATGCACCTTCAACATTTCAAGGTTTGATGAATTCAATTTTCAAACCATTCCTTAGAAAATTTGTGTTAGTATTTTTTGATGATATACTAATCTACAACAAGTCTTGGAAGGATCATGTTGAACATGTTGACAGGGTGCTACAACTATTGGAGGAGAAACAATTATATGCAAAAAGATCCAAATGTTTCTTTGGAGTCCAGGAGGTGGAATATCTGGGTCATATTGTATCTCATGAAGGAGTTAAGGTAGACCCTAGCAAAATTAAAGCCATTAAGGAATGGAAAATCCCCACATCCATAAAGCATCTGCGAGGATTTCTCGGGTTGACAGGGTATTATCGCAAGTTTGTTAAGAATTATGGGAGAATAGCAGCACCTCTAACAACATTATTGAAGAAAGATGCATTTTCATGGACTTCGGAAGCAACAAAGGCCTTTGAACATCTTAAAGAGGCAATGTGCCAAGCACCGGTCTTAGCTACACCGGACTTCACAAAAACCTTTATTGTGGAATGTGATGCTTCAGGAAATGGAATTGGTGTTGTTCTAATGCAAGATGAAAGACCCATTGCTTTTGAAAGTCATCCAATCAAGGGAAAGTTTTTAAGAAAAGCTATTTATGAGAAGGAAATGTTGGCAATACTCCATGCACTTAAGAAATGGCGACCCTACCTAATGGGAAGACACTTCAAGGTAAAAACGGATCATGATAGCCTTAAATACTTTTTAGAACAAAGATTATCCTCTGAAGAGCAACAAAAGTGGGTCACAAAGATGTTGGGTTATGACTTTGAAATCATCTACAAAAAAGGGAAGCAAAATGTGGTGGCAGATGCACTCTCAAGAAAGGATGAGGATGTGAAAGCATTGTTGTGCGCCATTTCTATTATCCAACCAGATTGGATAAACGAAGCAAGGGAGGAATGGAAGAATGACGAAGAAGTGTGGGCACTTATTCGAAAGTTACAACAAGATTCCAGTACGTCTGATACATTTAGCTGGAAAAATGATTCATTATGGTACAAAGATCGCTTATACCTCTGTAAGAATTCCCAGCTAAAACAAAAGATTCTTATGGAATTGCACACTTCTCCTTTAGGAGGGCACTCAGGATTTTTAAAAACTTACCACAGGGTTAAGAAAGAATTTTTTTGGGATGGCCTTAAATCAGATATTCAAAAGTTTGTGGCGAAATGTTTGGTTTGCCAACAAAATAAAGTTGAAACAATTAAGACACCAGGTCTATTACAACCTTTATCCATTCCAAGCCAACATTGGGAGGAGGTTTCAATGGATTTTATCACAGGTTTACCCAAGTCTGAGGGAAAGAGTGTCATCATGGTGGTAGTTGACAGACTTACCAAGTATGCACACTTTTTTGCATTATCACATCCATTTAAAGCCAGTACAGTTTCTACTGCATTTATGGAAACAATTCAAAAGCTACATGGAAACCCAAAGATTATTGTAAGTGACAGAGATCCCATTTTCACTGGAAATTTTTGGACAAAATTATTTTCTTGTCTTGGTACTCAGTTAGCTCATAGCTCATCTTATCATCCTCAATCTGATGGGCAAACTGAGATAGTAAACAAATGTTTGGAAGGATATCTTCGTTGCTTTGTATCTGATAAACAGACACAATGGGTCAAATGGTTGCCTCTGGCTGAATGGTGGTATAACACTTCCTTCCATACAACAACAAAATGACCCCATTTATGGCACTTTATGGGTATCAACCACCATCCATCACATCATATTTAAGAGAAAATTCTAAGGTTCAGGCAGTGGAACATCACATCGAACATCAACAACAAGTCCTCCAACTCTTAAAGGATAACCTCGTGTTGGCACAGAATAGAATGAAACAACAGGAAGATCAACATCGCAGTGAAAGAAGTTTTGATGTAGGTGATTGGGTATTCCTACGGCTACAACCATATAAGCAAATGTCCCTCAAGCAAGCTAAGAAGGATAATAAATTATCACCAAAGTATTATGGTCCGTACAAGGTGTTGCAAAAGATTGGTACTATGGCATACAAATTGGAGCTTCCTGTAGCTTCTCGATTGCACCCAATTTTCCATGTTTCATGTTTAAAGAAGGTTATAGGTGACAAGCCCCCAGTTCAAACAATATTTCCAGAACTTGATGAGGAAGGAAAAATTATATTGGAACCGAAAGCAGTCACAGAAACAAGAACTCGACAGCTATGAAATCGATCAATTTCAGAGTATCTTATCAAGTGGAAGAACTTATCCACTGAAGATTCCACATGGGAGGATGAGAATTTTATGCAGAAGTATCCAGAACTACTCAAGCGTTGAGGACAACACTTTTTTGAAGGAGAGGGGCATGTTGGGTCCCTATAATACTAGTGATTACCCCATTACTCTTGTAGTTATACCCCTTATTAATATTGTTGTGCCCCTATTGCCCCCATATTGTTATTACTGTGCCCCATAGAATCCCTCTATTGTTATTTTTGTGGCTTTATATTATTATTGTTAGGTCGGCTGGATTATATTGTGACTCCTTAGACTCCTATATATAGAAAGGAGGTTTTGTCATTTGAATCATCCAAGAATTGTTCATTTATGTAATGTAAAGGAGGTTGCCCCTTGAAGAGGCTGAATTCGAAGGCATTGATCTATATTTTCTATCTTTTCTTGAGCTGGTTTCATAACAAAAGACCGGTAGCGATTTGCTGCAATATCTTCAAAGCTCCATGATGCAAGTGACTCAATCGCCTATGCCACAACTCGCCAATGTCTCGGCTTTGCACCCTTTCTGATTTTATGCTCAGAGAAGCACACTCATCTACCTCCAACTTATAGAGATTCTTCACCCGAATCCCTATATTCTTTACTTGACCCGTGGCTTTGTGTCCAAGGAACGCCTTTCATTTCAATAATATCACATCATAGCCTCTATCCTCAAGCATGACAATGGATACCAAGTTCTTCTTCAGCCTAGGCACATACATAACATTCTTCAAGGTGAGTGAAGCCCCATGCTCCCTATGAAAAGTAATCGTGCCCAATCCAATAACACTATACTTCCCATCATCACCCATCTCGATATGCATCTAGAGATCTTTCTCCTCCAGGTCACTAAATAAATATTTGCTATCAGTCATGTGGAATGAACCTCCACTATCTAAGTACCATACACTTCCCATCATTGATGACACCATGCATGCAATGAGGGAAAAGTCCAATTCAAATTGAGAGGCCAAAGCCTCACCTGCTCCTCCTCCTGAGGACTTCTTCTTGGAATTCTTGAGTGGATAATTTGTAGCAAAATGGCCCAGCTCATGACAATCAAAGCACTTAACTTTCTTCATTTCCTTCTTCTTACCTCCATGATAAGAATCCAATTTGGAATGGGAAGCTTTCCATTTCCCCTTCTTCTCGTTAATCACTATGGCATAATTTTCTTCATCATCAGTATTTGATGAAGAGACATCCCTAGTGTTCCTCCTGATCTCCTTCTGCATCGAATCCGGCCATAGTCATTCCCAATCTGGTAGCTTCTCCTTACCAGTGAAAAAGTCCTGATAACTATGCCAAATCTTTGGGAGTCCTAGAAGAGCAAGAATCACCATATCTTCTTCAATGACCATGATTCCAACACTTCCAAGTTCATCACGACATTGAGTGAACTTGGTCAAGTATTTTGAAATAGTCTCACCTTTCTACATTTTGATTTTTTTAGGTTTGTCCTTCAGCGCCAATTTCCGTTGGTCACCACTGCTCTGATACAAGTCTGTCAATGATGTCCATATAGCATATAGAGTTTCCTTGCTATGGAGACTTGAGACAATGTGGTCTCAAACTCCCTCAAGGATTATCCGCCTTGCCTTCGCCACACACTTCTTCCATTCAACCAAATTCTGTGCATCCGATGTTGCTAGCTTAGGAATTTCTTGATCAACAAATTACTTTAAGCCATTATCCTCTAGCACATCCTCCATTATGTACCTTCAGGCTATAAAATTTGAGTTGCCTTCCAAGGAATACTTGAGCTGCAAACTGTAGAATGCCATGTGTCGATCCTGAAGTATGTATTGCAAATTAGAATTTCACTTGTAACCCAAAACTCAAAACTTTGAAATCTTCTCTAGTATATTCTTCTCAACTTCAATACAATGCAGAAAATCCTGTAGATTCAAAATCTCATGCAATTTACTAAAGCATAGGAAAAGAATATACTTCTACTTTCAACCAGCAGAAGACAATAGATCAATGAGAACAATAATCGACAAGTGGAAGATAATCAAATACACATAACACAATAAATATCTGGGGAAAGCCACATCTCAAAACCCCACTATTTGTATTGCATATATCAGAAATCCAAGATGATAATACAATGCTTGTTCTCACAAGAACTATCCCAGAACTCAGTATAATCAATCCTCAGCTCACAAGCAATCTCTTGGCCAACACTTGGCCAATTCTCCAGCTCTCCAAGCCCCTATTTCCTTGCGTAATTCCTATGGCTAATTAGCCCATATTAATGGGAAACCAATGCATCCAAAACTGTGCAATCTGTTCTAGGTTCACTTCCCGATTGCATGCATGATCTATACAACTCAGTAAATCATACAACTGATAGTACATTGTCCCTACACTCTAGTCTCAATTGGGTCTTACTTAGAATCGACATGCATGGGTTTTTGATGAGGGAATCTTTAGGTAACTAGAGTAGCACTAGTTAATGCATTAGTGCACCAACTAATTGTTAACTCACTATTAGTTCCTCAAACAATTTGGAACTAATTTAACTAAATTTAACTCAGTAAACTGAGTTATCTAATTACAAATCACAATTAACTCATTCTAGACCCCTATAATATAGGGAGAACATATACATGACTTCATAAAGACTTCCAACTCGAAATTCCTAAGCTAATTAAGTTAATTAAACTTAAATAACTATTTACAAGTTTCTATGAGAATATAATTCAATTTTAATTCTCAGTTTAATTCAAGGAAAATTTAAACTGGAATTTCTTGTTGCCATTTATCAACAGATGCATAGCGGGTTCCTCCACTTTCACAGCAGTTTCAAACTTTCACAACAAGTCTCTAAATTTCACAGTAAATCCTCTTTCCAACCCTGCAACATTCTTATTCAACCTCCAAAACCACTCCAGAGCCAAGATGAATTATAAATGAGGTAAATGAGGAGCCACAATAATATTTAAACTCCTCATGCCACTAGAACCTTCCTTGAAATCATGATGGCTCACTTGTTGAAATCATAACTAACTCCAAAAAATGACACTTATAACTAACATGACATCAACATAACTAAATCACGCTGACCATATTTTTCATGACATGACCACTAGACTCTTCCATGATGACGTAATGACCCCTCATGATTACCCTTTCAAATCATGATCCTTTATGACATTACACTTTGAATTATGACAAATAGACCCCTTTTGACTGATTTGTTTTTTACATGACACTCAATCCAAAGCTAGATCCTTTTTTACAATAGACCCCTATAGACTATATCACTCATGAAATAAAAATTGATATTTAGAAAAATGACCTAAAATTAATAGTAAGATAGAAATTACTAAGATTCCTATAATATAGGACCTTAACAATTCTTTCAGAGAAGCATAGAGACCTTTGGTTTAGGTTTGCTCGTTTGAGTTCCCCCCCTTTTTCTCCTCTACTGATTGGATAAGCGTGAAACAACGAAATATATAGAATTGAGCATGGGAATAAGGTTTCCAACATAGACACAAGTATCATGGTTCGACACAAAAATATCCTTACAGACGGATCAAATTTTCTATCAGAACATCATTGACCAAAAGATATAGCCAACACAAAGAAGGAGGGACTGAATGCTAGCCAAATGTTTCAGTGTCACAAAGTCCTTTTCTATTTTTCCACATTTCCTTTTGAGCTGAAATGGGACACCCTTCATGCAAATTCTCATTAAAAGAAAAGGAAAATACAACACAACTAGAAAGAAAAACCAAAGCACACAAAAAAGGAGGCTAAACCAAACATGATGCAAGACAAAAGTAGAAAAACACAAGAAAGACTAAGGATAAAATGTGTTGAATGAATGAAAGAGAGGGGAAGCTAGAATGTTGCTAGTCTTACCCCTAACCTAAATATCTAGAAGGTAAGGGTCACATATAATGAAATTTCCAGTGTAGCCACCTTAGTTTTTCCCAACCTTCAATCACAAAGATATGATCAATTAGAAAAAATATAAAACAATGTGCAATAGAAAACATAAGAGCTTGAATAACTTTCACAAAAATTTGAAGGTCTTGCCTATAAGCAGAAAGATAGGCCATAACCACTACTTCTAACTAGTTCACATTCTTACATTTTCGATGACAATTATAAGAAGACAAACCATGAAAGCTTCTTGTGAATGCACCTCCATGTGTGTCATCCTTCTTATCAAGGATAAGAAAATACCAAAGATTTCTATTATCCAAAGGGATTTCTAAGAAACATTCTTCCAGGTAATCATAGATTGGATCGTGAAATTAAAAACAATCCTCTTGAAAACCCTACAATCCTTGAAAAGATAAATTTTCAATTAGAAGCACAGGGTCTGGATGAGAATCTTATGAGAGAAAATTTATCTGATAATATTCAGCCAGCTTGTCAAGACAATGAGGACGTGACATGACCATCAACGAAGGCTGTTGGGTCCCTATAATACTAGTGATTACCCCATTACTATTGTAGTTATACCCCTTATTAATATTGTTGTGCCCCTATTACCCCCATATTGTTACTATTGTGCCCCATAGAATCCCTCTATTATTATTTTTGTGGCTTTATATTATTATTGTTAGGTCGGCTGGATTATAATGCGACTCCTTAGACTCCTATATATAGAAAGGAGGTTTTGTCATTTGAATCATCCAAGAGTTGTTCATTTATGTAATGTAAAGGAGGTTGCCCCCTCGAAGAGGCTGAATTCTAAGGCATTGATCTATCTTTTCTATCTTTTCTTGAGCTGGTTTCATAACATTTGGTATCAAAGCTTTGGATTCTAGGGTTTCGCTGCTCCAAACAGGTCATCATGGAATTTTCGCTATAACTTTTTGTCTATGACGTTTCAGAAGTCGCAAACAAAACCCATTTGATAAGACATCGCGCTGAACCTTGGGTCCGAATTTCAGAGCTTTTTGTGCTACATTTTTGGAGTTATGATCTGAGGAAGTTGGTCTTTTTGCAGACTTCTGAATTACATTCCAAGCAGGTGCCCTGGGGAAAATAGTCATAACTTTCTCTCTGGGGATTGGATTGAAATTTCATAAGAAGTTAAAGAAAGAGGACAGACTGTAGTTTCTTGCATGCCTTTTTAAGATCCAAAGGTAAAAACAATGACTCGTGGCATGTCGTACAAGTTCGCTCTACTGAACTAGTCTATAATCAAGTCACTGTGGGAGATTTCACATAACTCTGCATTGGAGAATCCATTTTGGGTCATACTTGTGGCATTAGAAAGGGAACATAGAGAGCTACTACAGCTCACGAGTTTAGAACTAGAGGATTGGAAGGTACAAAGATACATCAGAGGCAATATCGAGCTCCTACAAAGTGAAAAAAGGTGTGTAGATTTTCTTAAATTTTTGCTTAAGCTTGGTTTGAAAATTTATTTTGAAGGAATTCAAAGGGCATAGTAGAGCATTATTATCGTTAACTAATGCCCTGAAAGAAAATGCAAACACCTAGTAAGGAACCTGAAAGCTCTAGCATGACTCATGAAGAAGAGGAGGAAATGCAACATGATATATCAAAATTACAAGACCAAGTGCAACAACTGTCCCTTACACAAAAAAGGAACAGAATCCAAGAAGGATGGATCATGGCGCATGTGTTCGGATTATAGGGAGCTCAACAAGCTCACTATTAAAGATAAGTTCCCCATTCCTGTCATTGATGAATTACTGGATGAATTGCATGGATCAATTTACTTCACCAAGTTGGATCTTCGTTCAGGGTATCATCAAATCAGAATGAAGATTGAAGACATTCCGAAAACAGCATTTAGAACTCATGAGGGTCATTATGAATTTTTGATCATGCCTTTTGGCCTTACCAATGCACCTTCAACATTTCAAGGTTTGATGAATTCAATTTTCAAACCATTCCTTAGAAAATTTGTGTTAGTATTTTTTGATGATATACTAATCTACAACAAGTCTTGGAAGGATCATGTTGAACATGTTGATAGGGTGCTACAAATATTGAAAGAGAAACAATTATATGCAAAAAGATCCAAATGTTTCTTTGGAGTCCAGGAAGTGGAATATTTGGGTCATATTGTATCTCATGAAGGAGTTAAGGTAGACCCTAGCAAAATCAAAGCCATTAAGGAATGAAAAATCCCCACATCCATAAAGCTTCTACGAGGATTTCTCGGGTTGACAGGGTATTATCACAAGTTTGTTAAGAATTATGGGAGAATAGCAACACATCTAACAACATTATTGAAGAAATATGCATTTTCATGGACTCCGGAAGCAACAAAGGCCTTTGAACATCTTAAAGAGGCAATGTGCCAAGCACCGGTCTTAGCTACACCGGACTTCACGAAAACCTTTATTGTGGAATGTGATGCTTCAGGAAATGGAATTGGTGCTGTTCTAATGCAAGATGAAAGACCCATTGCTTTTGAAAGTCGTCCAATCAAGGGAAAGTTTTTAAGCAAAGCTATTTATGAGAAGGAAATGTTGGCAATACTCCATGCACTTAAGAAATGGCGACCCTACCTAATGGGAAGACACTTCAAGGTAAAAATGGATCATGATAGCCTTAAATAATTTTTAGAACAAATATTATCCTCTGAAGAGCAACAAAAGTGGGTCACAAAGATGTTGGGTGATGACTATGAAATCATCTACAAAAAAGGGAAGCAAAATGTGGTGGCAGATGCACTCTCAAGAAAGGATGAGGATGTGGAAGCATTGTTGTGCGCCATTTCTATTATCCAACCAGATTGGATAAACGAAGCAAGGGAGGAATGGAAGAATGACGAAGAAGTGTGGGCACTTATTCAAAAGTTACAACAATATTCCAGTACGTCTGATACATTTAGCTGGAAAAATAATTTATTATGGTACAAAGATCGCTTATACCTTTGTAAGAATTCCCAGCTAAAACAAAAGATTCTTATGGAATTGCACACTTCTCCTTTAGGAGGGCACTCAGGATTTTTAAAAACTTACCACAGGGTTAAGAAGGAATTTTTTTGGGATGGCCTCAAATCAGATATTCAAAAGTTTGTGGCGGAATGTTTGGTTTGCCAACAAAATAAAGTTGAAACAATTAAGACACCAGGTCTATTACAACCTTTATCCATTCCAAGCCAACGTTGGGAGGAGGTTTCAATGTCTTTTATCACAGGTTTACCCAATTCTGAGGGAAAGAGTGTCATCATGGTGGTAGTTGACAGACTTACCAAGTATGCACACTTTTGTGCATTATCACATCCATTTAATGCCAGTACAGTTTCTACTGCATTTATGGAAACAATTCAAAAGCTACATGGAAACCCAAAGATTATTGTAAGTGACAGAGATCCCATTTTCACTGGAAATTTTTGGACAAAATTATTTTCTTGTCTTGGTACTCAGTTAGCTCATAGCTCATCTTATCATCCTCAATCTGATGGGCAAACTGAGATGGTAAACAAATGTTTGGAAGGATATCTTCGTTGCTTTGTATCTAATAAACAGACACAATGGGTTAAATGGTTGCCTCTGGCTGAATGGTGGTATAACACTTCCTTCCATACAAAAACAAAAATGACCCCATTTATGGCACTTTATGGGTATCAACCACCATCCATCACATCATATTTAAGAGAAAATTCTAAGGTTCAGGCAGTGAAACATCACATCGAACATCAACAACAAGTCCTCCAACTCTTAAAGGATAACCTCGTGTTGGCACAGAATATAATGAAACAATAGGCAGATCAACATCGCAGTGAAAGAATTTTTGATGTAGGTGATTGGGTATTCCTACGGCTACAACCATATAAGAAAATGTCCCTCAAGTAAGCTAAGAAGGATAATAAATTATCACCAAAGTATTATGGTCCGTACAAGGTGTTGCAAAAGATTGGTACTATGGCTTACAAATTGGAGCTTCCTACAGCTTCTCGATTGCACCCAGTTTTCCATGTTTCATGTTTAAAGAAGGTTATAGGCGACAAGCTCCCAGTTCAAACAATATTTCCAGAACTTGACGAGGAAGGAAAAATTATATTGGAACCGGAAGCAGTCACAGAAACAAGAACTCAACAACTACGAAATCGTTCAATTTCAGAGTATCTTATCAAGTGGAAGAACTTATCCACTGAAGATTCCACATGGGAGGATGAGAATTTTATGCAGAAGTATCCAGAACTACTCAAGCGTTGAGGACAAAACTTTTTTGGAGGAGAGGGGCATGTTGGGTCCCTATAATACTAGTGATTACCCCATTACTATTGTAGTTATACCCCTTATTAATATTGTTGTGCCCCTATTACCCCCATATTGTTACTACTGTGCCCCATAGAATCCCTCTATTATTATTTTTGTGGCTTTATATTATTATTGTTAAGTCCGCTGGATTATATTGTGACTCCTTAGACTCCTATATATAGAAAGGAGGTTTTGTCATTTGAATCATCCAAGAATTGTTCATTTATGTAATGTAAAGGAGGTTGCCCCCTCGAAGAGGCTGAATTCTAAGGCGTTGATCTATCTTTTCTATCTTTTCTTGAGCTGGTTTCATAACAAAGGCTAAAGTTCCTCAAACGTTTGACAAGTACTCGAAGGGTGAGATGTTAAACCATGAAGATGAAAGGATGTAAAACATCTGCCATTGGATGTGATGATGGTAAAATGGTAAGTTGATTGATAATCATTAGAGATAGAATCATGATCATATGGAATGATTAAAACATCAGATTCCCAATTCATAGTTAACAAAGATAAATCAAAATGAACACCTCTGCAAATGCTCTGAATGATAGAATCAACTTCCTCACATGCTGAATGTGATAAACCATTTTCATGTAATTGGTGACAAACTATACATGCATCTTAATCATCGAAATCATTGAAAAGGAATTCTAGTATAACGAACTTATGAAACAAATCATGATGTAATGGGCAAAAAAGAGGAACTTGATTCAACAAATAGCTCAAGTGCTTGCCAACACTTGAGTATTTCTGGTGACATGAAGACATTCACAAGAAAACTAGGAGTTGATTATTCTCCAGAACATTCAACAAATATGGAATTTTCAGCCAAAGGTGATCTCCAAATTGACCAACTTCATGATTCCACACATTTATGAAAGGTATACATCCCAAGACCAAATTCAATATAAGATATTTGCATGAGGATGAATTTAATACAATAGTATCATCAGAAATCTGATCTCGAGAAATAGGTAAATTGTAACGAGGAATTCCGAAATCCATCAAGAACGCGTTTGCATCCAGTGAAAGAATGAAATAATTGTGTGAGAAAATCCATATTTGACATGGTTCATGAATTTAACCAGGATTGCGAGAACCTAACATAACCATCAACGAGATTTGAAGTGCCTTGACTTCGTGACAAGTTCTAGAACTTTGGAAAGACAAATAAGAACACTTTATAAACTGAGTTAGATCGTAAATTGCATGTGGATAACTGTCATCGATTAATTTAACAGGATCATGATTATTTGGATGACAACTATCTATGTCATTGGTTTGATAAGATTTTCTAACTTCAACAAAAAAATTACTCAAGTCATAATATTCCTCTGATCGCAAACCTGAGGATGTATGAATCGAAAAAGTCCTGTGATCACACTAATTCGAAGAGTTTCCTCCATCCACAACAATATATGATAAGGGGTGGAATTGATGTTCTATAGTTTCATCACTTTCTTCTTATTCGTGGACATTTTCACTATCCTGTATCATTTCAAGATTCAACTCATCATATGAAAAACTTGAAGAGAATTGATAATCTCCATCGCAAGTGGATACATTGTAAATAGTAGAGCATAAAGGATAGGGAGGTGAAGAGGAATAATTTCTCATAATCAAATCTTCTTTGACCAAAATAGATTTAAGATATACATATTTCAAAACAAAAGCTTCTTGTGAAACTGAAATATCTGTTGGTGCACTTGGGAATTCATGATTGCATACATCAACAGAGCCATCCTCATTGGAATGATTGTTATCCAAGGCTACTGATCAATTGAAAGAATTGGTTGCATTTGATTCAATACTGAGATTAGTGTATTGAAAGTCATCCAATGATTTAATTGAAACATATTGACATGGGGGACTTTTAAAAAGGGAAGAGAGATTAAAAGCCTCTTCACTTTCATCCTCCTCTACTAGTGTAATGTAACTACCTTGTATCTGATTGCAATTTCAACCAACAACTCAAAGATCAAGAGAGCATGAAGAGTTAGTTGGTGGAGCATATTAGGATGCACAGAATCAAGACATGTAGATGGTACAAAATGACATATGTCCCTTGAAGAAGTAACACTTTAAATGGAACCAGATTCAAGATTGATGTTAAGAGTACTAATGCCATCTTGAGGAATGAAAGGATTAGTCTTCAACCTAGGCTCCATGATCCACTCCAGTGTTTCTTTCATTACATATGAATAATGAGAAGCAGAAGGAGGATGAAGAGATGTATTATGAATTTGTTTTTCGGGTTTCCAAAATTTATTATCATCACAAGGAGGCACCCACATAGAGACTAGAAAAGGAGGAGGACAAGGAACAAAAGGGGTAGTAGTTTCCTCCTTTAAAATTAGAGGTATCTCATGATTTACAAGAGTTTGGGAGGTAAATGCATTAGGGGGTTCAGATTCACCTTGAAAAGAGATATGAACCAAAGACTTAAAGTTTTGTTTAAATAAATCCCAGTTCATGTCTTCTCTCAGAAATTCATAAAAAAGGTGAAGGAACCGATCAGAAAAATCATCAACTAATTCATTAGGCTTCATTATTAGTTGATTATTTATTTTAAGAACATTCCAGTAATCATACCTGTCAAATGATTTATGAAGCTCCTTCATAGGATGATCGAATGAATGGATAGAAGCAGTGGGTAATGTATGACATCATCGATTAACGTGACCTTCAAATGTGAGGGTGAGTAATCTAGGCATGACTTCCTTGCAATGTATTTCATTAGAAAGGCAGAAAAAAATAAATTTAAACATATGTTCATGAAGAGTTAATTCACCCTTGCCATCAAACTTGAACTGGGATAGGTTATAGAAAAATTTCTTGGGGATGGTAAGATTAAGCTCCTTAGAAAAACATCTCGGGATTATGATTTGGGGAAGAGCCATTTTGAATAAGAGATTCAAAGCAGAATCAATGGGCACAACCTATCGTTTGGACCTCCTTCTAGTGCCATTTGTTTACGGTTATGGAAATCTATAAACCAAGGGGGTATCCCCGATGTAATGTCCTAATTTGGACCTCAAATCATTTGGAATAGGAGCCCCATATGGAGTATCAGCTCGGTCACCATATTTTCTTATAGATTTTCCTTGGCTTTAACTATCAGCAAGAGAGAGAAGTGTTTATGTGCCTTTGTGAAAAGAAAGTAAGTGTGCCTAGTGAATGTTCTGTTGCAGGTGTATCTAGGTTCTTCTACTGCAAAGGGAGGAAAGGTGAGCCTATAAGGGAGAGGTAATAGTACCACCCTAGTAGAGGCAGACACGAGAAAAATATAACCGCCTAACATCAAGCAGAATAGTCCACATAGATGTGATGATTGTTACAAGAATTACAACACATATTCAATTATATAAGCACTAAAATAACTTAAATAGTTCAACTACTTTAGTACAGGTGAAATTAAACATGAATCATAAATATTCACAGAGTAGTCTTATAAATATTCACAATCCATGCATGAAAATGTGTCGGCCATCAGGCTTCAAGTATCAAGTAAAAGTCCCAAGATACATGTATCCATGACTTGCTCCCAAAAAGTACCGACTCTATCTCTTTGATACCTTATGGAAGAAGCCAAGGTTAAAAGTCCTTTTCTTAGATAATGAGAGTGTATATATAACTAATGGGGTGATGCTTATCCTCCCTCACAACTCTTTTACTACCCTTATGGCTATTTGACTTCCTATGACTTTTCAACTTTACATGACTCTCATCCTTTGTACACGTTCTTTGGAATTCCAATTTACAATACATTTTTGAATAAGAAATTACATAATCCACAAGAATGATGTGGCATATGATGACTCATGACATGACACTTCTGACATGACTCTTCTGAACTCTACGACTCAGGATTATGACTTGAGCCTTGAGTTTTCCCACTGCGTAGTTCTGGGAGGAAGGTAGGTCAAGTTATTTCGTAATTGCATAGTTCAGAAGCTTAAGGCTGAGGCTTGAGGACTGAGACTGCACAATTTTCAGTTCAGGCATAACTGAAGGACATGATTGCATAGTTTTGGAGGTGAAGGTTTGGGCTTGAGAATTGAGATTGTGCAGTGCCCAATATTGGGAGACAAGAATTATGCATTGCATAGTGTCAAGAGGCAGGGTTACATCTTGAGGGTTAAGAATGCATAATGCGTAGTTCAGGAGGGTCGAATGAGGCTAAGTTGCTTGGTCGTAAGTTTTTCCAAATTTGGCTAAGTGTGGGATCGATGAAGCTAATGTGAACAATGATAGGAATTGACTGTGATCACACACTTAGAAAACTTTATGAGACAAAAAAGACCATCCAAAACACATGAACAACAACTTCCCTTAGTGCGACACATTTGCAACGACAAGTGCTACACTAATGATACACTTTGCGAAGACTATGACGACACTTGTGACAATTCTTAAAACTTTGGAAATGAGTGCGATACATATTGATATGGTGAGTACAACTCATAAACATTACCCCTTTAAACACACCAAAACTAGCTTTCGTGTGTTTTGCGACACTCTAAATGCCAAAAGACAACATTTGCTATATGAAGAGAAAAGGGGGAATGACACTTGCAATATGAGAATGACAGTGAAAGAAACACATGCCATAGTAAATATAACAAGAAAATGATACTAATTAAAGCAAAATAAAGAAAAAGTGATAGTCTAAAGCATGAAAACAACACTCACGAATGCGAAGGTGCGCAAAAGCGACACTTTGAAAAAGTCACCAAAATAGAAGTAGAAATACAACCAAAAGTGAGGGATTATAATTAAAACTGACATTGAATGTCGACATGGGTTGAATGTTGCATAGACATTGTCTTGATGGACTATGCTATTCTTGTTCAAGCTTGCGTAAAATAATGTGCTCATAAACTTGTAGCAAATTGAGCATGTGTGAGAAAGTGACTTTGATCGATCAAGAAGTGACTTGGAACTACCAATCAAAAGATCCATAGTAGGCTCCAAAATTCAAGTATTCAAAAATTTTTGGAGGGTGTTTGTCTCAGCGAAAACAAATATGTATGTAGTTTTTCTTTTGGATAGTCACATACATACATGGATATGTGTCACAGTAGTCGCATATATATTCTGAGATAAGTTTCCCTTATATTGCTGCTTGATTTGGGCTATTTACAGATGTTTGGATTGATGAAGTATGTATTATTTGTTGTTTTTCATCAATGATGTATTGATCAGAATGATATGTATTTGACAATTTTGATTGGATTGATTTGGTTGTGACTTGGTACATTGATCAATGATGATTGATTTAGTATCGCTGATTATTTTCCACTGTGACTCTGTATTTCAGTGATTCAGTGGTGGATATAGTGATTTAGTAATTTAGTTTGACAATGTTTCATTATTTAGTTATTTGAGATTTGTACGCATGTTTTATGTAGAGGAAGCGTGTATATACATGACTTTTCTTCATAACCATCGTGTGTATATTCTGAAGTCAATTTGATCAGGGTTTATAGTGACTACATATTGTTTTGTGATAATGTTTTGATAGATAACAATGCTATTAATCAGTGAATGATCTTGATCTGATCAATTATTGGTTGATTGGTAACTTGGATTGATTCAACATTCAATTGCTTCAATGATTCAGTTTATTGGTGATTGGTATTCAGTGGTGATTTAGTGAGTGAATCCATATTCTATGATTCAATATTCAGTTTGGTATATTATTTTGGGCTTATTGTTGGTGTGGGTAAAATGTGAAAATTCGATGAAAGGTGGCTTGCATGTTTTGATGGTTGATGGATAGGCAGATCCAATATGAAAATTATGAAACATGGTCCAAAAGGTGATGTAGGTTGGAGCTTTTAGTAAGGGAGTCGAAGCTTCGTTCCAGTGGTAGACAGTAAAATTGTTTAGGGGTAAGTGCTCCCTTCCAATGGGTGTTGGAGAATAAGTGGAGGTTGGAGCCTCCTACAGGTAGGAGCCTACGTGTTGGCAAGAGTATGGAATAGTGAAAAAACAATATGTAATGAAGTATAATAAAATAACAAGACAAACAAATGACAACAAAGGTGGTTTTCTCCCACATTAGGTTTCCACCTAAAATCCCTATGTCCTTATGTGTTTGTTATGTGTGATGATTTATTTTTCTCTTACTACTCATGATTACTATTTAATTATTGAATGATGAAACACTGATGCAATGGTTAATGTTAAAAAATTGGTAAAGATAGTAAAAAATTAGTAATATGGATATACACGATTTTCATTCACTGGAGTCATGTACACATGCGAGTTGCTTGAATAACAATAGAATACATAATTTTCAATTTGAAGTTGAAGATAAACTGAAATAAAAAATACCAATTCACCCCCCCTACTAGTATTTTTCCTAATAGAATGATTCAAGCATTTGTTGACCTTGAAAAATATAGATTGTACTAGAGCCAAAATAACTTGTTTTAGAATATTCACAAGAAATACTAGGCGCTGATGTTTCACATAAACATTTTAGATAAGAAAATTTTGGCTAATGATGATATTTATCTTGATAATTAGAGTGATAGGCTTCAGCATTATGTGCATCCATGGAAGATATACATTCCAATCTCGAATTTAATGAAAGAGGTTTACATGAGAATGAATTAATAGATTTCTCTATCTGATCAGAAACCCCATCTTGAGAATTAGAAAATTTTCCTTGCATCACGAATAATAGAGGGCCAATAGTACCCCATCTGTAACACCTTATGACATGTTCGCTCATTTGCAAAATTCACTCCAGAGGGGCCATCGTGTGCATGTTTCATGATATCATAGATGCTATCTTCACTTATGAAGCACCAGATTCATTGATTAGGTCCTATATAAAAGAGGTATCCCTTTATCCACAAATATCAGGCACTATGATGTATAATCTTTCACTTCTCTCTATATGGCAAGTGTTGAGGTACTTTTCCTATAGTAAGATAGTTAGCAATTTCCGCATACCACGAAGTGTGAGTAGAAATTGCAAATAGATGTTCATCTGGAAATGTTAGGTCCCTATACTACTAGTGTAACCCCTTATTGTTATTAGTGCAACCCCCTTATTATATTGTTGTGCCCATGTAGTTCCCATATTGTTATTATTGTGCCTCATAGAAGCCCAATATTTTTATTGTTGTGCCCTTTATTTATTATTGTTATGTCGGCTCTGATTACATTATGACCCCTTAGACTCCTATATATAGAAATGAGGTCTTGTCATTTGTATCATCCAAGAATTGTTCATTTGTGTAATGTAAAGGAGGTTGCCCCCTCGAAGAGGCTTATTTCTAAGGTGTTTATCTGTCTTTTCTATCCTTTTGTGAGTTGGTTTCATAACATTTGATATTAGAGCTTTCAATTCTAGGGTTTCGCTGCTCCAAATAGATCTTTGTGGAATTTTCGCTATAATTTTTTTTTTTTTTTTTTTTTTTTTTTTTTTTTTTTTTTCTGTGACGTTTCAGAGGATTAAAAAAACCCATTTGAGACTAAATCATTTTGAACCTTGGGTCCACATTTTAGATCTTTTCTCGCTATATTTTCAAACATTTTATCTGAGGACGTTAGGGTTTTTGCAAGCTCCAAAATTCAATCTCAAACAGGGCATCGTTGAATTTTCGCTATAATTTGTTTTCTATGAAGATTCAGACTCTAAAATTAAAACCCATTTTAGCTGAAATCGTGGGAAAGCTCCAGCCCGAATTTCAGATCTTGTTTCGCTATATTTTCTGAGATACAGTCCAAGAAATTTAGGGTTTCTGCAAGCTCCCGAATTACATGCCAAATAGGTGACCTAGGTAAAATCGTCATAACTGTCTCTCTTAGTAGCATATTGAAACTTCATAAGAAGTTACAAAAAGAACACGAACTGTAGATTTTTTTGTAGCTTTTTCAGATCTGAAGTCGAAACAGTGACTCGTGGCACTTCGTATAAGTTCACTCTTCTGAAAAGGTATATAATAAGGTCATCTTGGGAGATTGAGCATAACTGTTTCTTGGAGAATCCAATTTCGATCAGATTGGTGGCATTGGAAAGAGGACGCAGAGGGCTACCTCAGGTTGTGATTTTATAACTGGGAGATTTGAAATTATAGAGTTACAGTCATTTCAAGATCGATCTTCTAAAATCAAGAAAAGGCGATACGAGGAAGCTTGATGGCAAGGATCCGATAAATTGGATACTATAGATGGAACAATATTTTGATCTACATGAGGTGAAACTGTTACAAAAGGTATGTATTGCATCTTCATATTTAGAATCAGATCAATTTTTATGGTATAAAGGGCTTTTTTCTTGTAAACCAGTTGTTACGTGGTCAATTTTCATGGAGGAAATGATAGCCCATTGTGAGGATAGAAAGAGAAACACCTTGTTTATCCAATTGATAAATCTCAAACAAAAGTGTTCAATGGAAGACCACATTGATGACTTTCAAAAATTGAATATAAGGGAAAATGATATTCCAGAGAAGTAGAGGATTGATGTCTCCATAGGGACTTTAAAGGATAACATTCAACATGAGGTTCGTCTTGGGGAACCTGATTCATTGGAGAAGGCATTCAGGTTGGCAAGAAAAGTGGAAAGAAAAATTATGGAAACAAGGAAGTCTACCCCTCACAGATATAAATATGCAAGTGTTGTTTCTCCTAGCCTTCCATAAGCTACAGGGTTGACACCACAACAATTGGAAGAAATAAGAGAAAAAGGGATTTGTTACAATTGTGATAACAAACATGTTAAAGGTCATAAGTGTACTGAGAAGAAACTATTTTACATTGATTGTGAAGAGGAGGAAGAAAAGGATCAAGAAACATCAAAAGAAGAGGATATACACTAGGAACCAACCCCAGAGAAAGAAGAAATGAATCCGACCATATCTTGTAAAGAATTGGCAAGAGTTACAACTCCTCAAACTCTCATGATAGAAGGAAATATCAAGAAGAAAAGTGTTCAAGAATTGAAATATCACATCGAGCATCAAGAAATGAATCCGACCGTATCTTTTAATGCATTGGCAGAAATGACCATTCCTCAAACTCTCAAGGTAGAAGGACATATCAAGAAGAAAAAGGTTCAAGCAGTGAAAGATCACATCGAGCATCAACAACAAGTTGTCCAACTTTTAAAGGATAACGCCACTTTGGTGCAGAATCGAATGAAACAACAGGCATATCAAAATTGCAGTGAAAGAAGTTTTGATGTAGGTGATTGGTTATTTTTACAGCTACATCCATACAAACAAATGTCCCTCAAGTAATCTATTTATGAGAAGGAAATGTTGGCAATACTAAATGCACTTAAGAAGTGGCGACCTTACCTAATGGGAAGACACTTCAAGGTAAAAACAGATCATGATAGTCTTAAATACATTTTAGAACTAAGATTATCTTCAGAAGAACAAAAAAAATGGGTCACAAATATGTTGGGTCATGACTTTGAAATCATCTACAAAAAAGGGAAGCAAAATATTGTTGCAAATGCACTCTCAAGAAAGGATGAGGATGTGGAAGCATTGTTTTGTGCTATTTCTATTATACAACAAGATTGGATAAATGAAGCAAGGGATGAATGGAAGAATGACGAAGAAGTGTGACCAATCATTCAAATGCTGCAAAAGATCCCAGTTCAAATAATGTTGCCAGAACTTGACAAGGAAGGAAAAATCATATTGGAACCTGAAATAGTCATAGAAACAAGAAATCGACAGCTACGAAATCGATCAATTTCAGAGTATCTCATCAAGTGGAAGAACTTACCCATTGAAGAATCCACATGGGAGGATGAAAATTTTATAAGGAAGCATCCAAAACTACTCAAGTGTTGAGGACACCACTTTTTGAAGGAGAGGGGCATGTTAGGTCCCTATAATACTAATGTAACCCCTTATTGTTATTAGTGCAACCCCATTATTATATTACTGTTCCCATGTAGTCCCCATATTGTTATTATTGTGCCTCATAGAAGCCCAATATTGTTATTGATGTGCCCTTGCATTATTATTTTTATGTCGGCTCTGATTACATTATGACCCCTTAGACTCCTATATATAGAAATGAGGTCTTGTCATTTGTATCATCCAATAATTGTTCATTTGTGTAATGTAAAGGAGGTTGCCCCCTCGAAGAGGATGATTTCTAAGGTGTTCATCTATCTTTTATATCTTTTTGTGAGCTGGTTCCATAACAGGAAAACTATCCTCTACAAGTGTACCTTCATCACTAGTATCCAGCCTAGACATGAAATATGCAACTACATTATCTTTCCCTGGCTTATCTACAATGGTAATATCAAATTCGTATATTAATAATAACCATCTCGTAATATGACTAGGAGTTATCGGTTTATTCATTAGATACCAGTGGTTGTATAATCAATGTGCACGAAAGTGGGATACCCTGTAATGTAATTGTGAAACTTATTAATAACATAAATAACAACCAAAAACTCTTTTTCAGTTACCATTTAGTTCAGTTCAGCAGTTGTCAGATTCTTGCTGACGTAATAGATCGTGTATAGTTTCTTGCCCTCATGTTGTCCCAAGACTGCCCCTACTACTGTGTGAGAAGCATCTGTAGAGATATGAAACGAGAGCTTCTAGTCAGGACCATGCAATATCGGAGCTTTGCAAACTAGTTCTTTGATTTCCATGAAGGCTATTTCACATTCATCTGCCCACACAAACTTTTCATCCTTAGGTAATAATTGAAAAAGAGGGAATGCTGCCTTAGATTTGTTTTCTATAAAATTTCTATAATAGCCAGAGTAACCAATGAAACTACGCACTTGTGTTGGTCTCTTAGGTGTAGGAAAATTTAATATTACCTCTACTTTGGTAGGATCAACCCGAATTCTTGCGCTTGAAAGTAGGTGTCCCAACACTATTCCTTCTTTCATCATCATATGGCATTCCATTATACTAAGAGAAACATGTGTTTTCTTACATCTTTTATGTAATTTCTCAAAAGTTTCAAAATATTTTTCAAAATAATACCTATATGGGGTGAAGTCATCCATGTAGATTTCAACACTATCATTGACTAGATCAAAACAAAATCTTAATATTTCCCATTGAAAGGTAGTGGATGCATTACAAAGACTGAATGGGAGGACCCAGTATGCAAAGGTTCCCCAAGGGAATGTGAAGGTAGTTTTATCTTGATCCTCAAGAGCTATTTGGATTTGGTTGAAACCACTAAATCCATCCAGAAAGGAGAAGAACTTCGTTATGGCTAATGTATGAAGGGTAAGGGAAAATAATATTTTTGAGTTGCTTTATTTAATTCCCTATAATCAACACAGATCTGCCTCTTTCCATTCCTCTTCAAAACAATGACTAGTGGTCATAACCATTGACTGTCTGAGATTGGGTAAATAAATCCCACATCTAACAACTTCTGTAGTTCATCTTTGACAATGTTCTTTAAAGCAGGATTCATTCTTCTTTGTGGTTGCCTAATAGGTCAAAATTATTTTTTAATGTATATGTGATGAGTACATAAGTCAACAAGGATTCCTTTCATATTTTTATATTCCCAAGCGAAGGATTCTTTCTGTTCCTGAAGGACTTTCAGTAACCATTTAGAGTGGGAAGGTGAAAGGTCAAGATTCACGTTCAACATTCTCCATGGTTCGATTTCTACAAAACAATGTTACAGGGTATAATTACATTTCAACTTCAATCTTTGGTTCAATGGCTTCTCGAACATTGCAACTCATAATAGATTCTAATATATAACGAGTTGAATCATAAATGGATTTGGGGCTACTAATAAAGGTACTAATTTCATCATCCTCCATTTCATCCTTAAAACAGAGGGTCTCACTAATTGTAAGAATTGGTCTAATTTCTTCATTTCAGGTTTAGGCCCTTTCGTAGGTAGAGATTTTTGTAATAAGGTAAATCCTAGTTTATCTGGTGAACTCGGTTTTGCAAGGGGATAAAGGATAACATTCTTTGTAACTTCCCCATTGAATATTACCATATTTTCTGACTGATACTCAATGTTAGCATCTGCGGTCGCAAGCCATGGTCTTCCTAAAATCAAAGGATTCCTACTGGCTATGGATTGGGTATGTAATACCAAAAGATTGACAGGGTACTTCCATGAGTCTACTAAAATGGTTATATCTTCCAACTTCCCTATCGATCTTATAGCAGACTGATCTTCAAATTCGAGGATGGTGGGAGTTGGTTTAAGGTTATGTAGGCCCAAGGTAATCACATTTGCAGAAGTTATCACATTAATTTCTACCCCTAAGTCTACCAGCACATTTGGGATATCAACCCCATTAATCTGTACTGTAAGAATCAGGTTCCCTGGATCCCCATATTTAACAGGTGTAGGCTTCCCCAACATTATGTCTGATAATTTTCCCATAACATGAATAGTGAGTGGATTCTTTGGTTTTCTTCCAAGTTTCTTAGAGAAATATTAATTGATCGTTTTGGCATAAATCGGTACATTCCTCATAGCTTGAAGTAACGAGATTTTGACAAATAAATTTTGCAATTTCCCTAAAAAGTCAAATTCAAGACGAGGACTCTGTTTTCTCAAGGATATTCTCTCAGGATAAGGTGGACCAGTTTGACATCCTCTAGTAACAATTGTTTGAGAAGGGGGTTGTTGTTCCATAGGAGTTTGCATTGACTCATCCCTAGTTGTTCCAACAAAATTCCTAGGTTCTGGTTCTAAGACTTCATCATCAATATGTTCAACAATTATGGTGAAGTATGAGTATTTACCACCCAACTGGACTGGGGATTGAATTCATTACATTTCGTGGTGGCAATACTGTATGTAGGAAGGTTGAGTGTCTCAACCTATTGAGTCCCCATATTGTTTGGATTTGGGTTGGATTGAACAAACAATTGTGGATGAAGAGGAGGATTATTGGTGGAGGCTTTAGAAGGATGTTGTAGTTGTTGTTGTGGCATATGCTGGGAGAAATTTCCTGAGCGAGGAGGAGGTTCACGCCAATTCTGGGACCATGAAGGGGTTGGACCCGATTGAAGGAACCATGGTTTCTAGGGCATTGGATATTGATAGGAATGTGGCCATGAAGGTGAAAAAGGTATAGACTGAGGCCAAAAATTCAAATTATTAAAATACTAAGAAGGATCTTGAGGCATACCTTGATTCATGTTTTGTGACCGTGGTTTTCATGGTTTCCTTGATCCCATGAAATATAGTTGATCTATCTCTTCATTTTCTCCTTGAAAAACTGCCTTCAACCTATGAAGAGATGGAAAAAATGCTAGTGGAATGACTTTGCTTGCATATTGCACAAGTCTTGAAAGTATTCAGTGGAAATTCCTTCAACGGGTGCTTCTTCCTACATTGAGGGAAGAAAATGGACATAGAATTCTCTGCTTCCATCTGCTTCTGTTTCGCGTATAAAACTTCCAGCTGTGAGGACAATGTTCTTAAGATATCGGTCCTCAAGTTGTCCAACAAGTTTCCAACTTCTTCTTTCATAACTCCACCGCTGGATTTCTGAGGGTTCAGATCCCTTACCTATGCCTTGCAGCTCCACGTGAACACTTAATTCACAATTAGCAAATGGTGTCGAATTCTTCCTTTGATATATCTCCCTTTCCTACTACGTCCAAAAGTTCCAAAAATTCCTCCCTTAGTGCCCAACGAAAAATTATCTTCAAGATGTCCTTATCCAGATCTTTATGGCTTGATCTCTGCAAACTGTATTTGAAATGTTGCACAAATTCCTCCATGTTCTCATCCTCTTTCTACATAATCTTAAAGATTTCTTCCTTAACATCTCGGGATTTGTAGTAGTCTTGAATTTTTCGAGGAAAATCGTCTTCATATCTTACCATGTAGTAATAGATCTCCTTCCTAAACCCATTAACCATCTCAAAGTTGTTCCCTTCAAAGTGGCAAGGAATATCTTCAATTTCTAGGCATCATAAATATAGTCGTACCCCTAAAAGACAACATTGAATTCAAACATGAATGTGTCCAGATCTTCAGAAAAAATACCATGGAAGTTAGGTAATGTTGTCAAAGGAATAGGTTTTATAGGTGCATCACCCCTGATATCTCCAATTGGGAACTCGATTGACGAAGTTGTAGGAGCCATGGAAATCTTCCAATATTCAGTTGGAATCTCAACAGGTTCTAGTTGCTCTATAATGCGCAGTTGAGGTTGTTTGACAACAGTTCCTCCATCAAATGGTGTAGATAATTCGCTCAAGTCTTCTTCTTTTGAACTCACAATGTTCAATTCCTCTGTTCCTTTAGTTGCTACTTCTTCTTCCCCATATTGTGATTCTGTTATTCAGGGAGGTTTTGGTTGTGAAACTGACTGCCCTCTAGATCTTGGATGAGATATCACCCTAAAAACAACTCGCTACAATGATCCTGACTCAACTTTTGAAATGATTATTGGATGTAGGTAATTCTGCCTAGATCTCTCCTTCCTCTTTTTGGGGATCTTCCTCTACCCCTTTTATTTGTATCTTTGTTCATGGAATCAGAAAATCAAAAGGAAAATCTTCAAGAAAATCAAAAGCTCAGGACATGAAGTAGGGTGAAAATGTCCCTCCCTAGGATGAGAGGGTGGCCCCTAAAAAGAAATAAAAAGAAGGAAAACAAACCAACCACAAAATCTAAGCTCGGGATTTGAAATAGGGTGAAAAAAACATCCCTTCCCAGGATGAGAGAGCGGTTCCTATGAAATAAATAAAACAATCTAATGCTTAGGACTTGTAGTAGGGTGAAAAAAATTCCCTCCCCAGGACAAGAGAGTGGTCCTATGGTCAATACTAGTCATACTTTCATGCCTTCAATAGCCTCCCTAGAAACGGTGCTAAACTTTTGGTGTTTAGATATGAATCATACAATTCACCTCAACCCGGGGCTCGACTAGCTATTTCAAGGCTATCATGTAAGGTATATGAAAGCCATAGTTTCCCTACCTAGCATTGAACATTCAATCATAAACATAACAATGTGTAACAACAAGTAATAATTGTAGCAGCAATCAAAGTAACAACAAGTTAAGATTCATAGAAACACACTGATAAATAATTACACAGCAAGAAAATAACGCAACATAAATAAACTTGCACACACAACTACCAACAAATCTTGGTTAGGAGAGTGGGCCCAACTCCCTGATCAGGGCTGCAGCAAGATCAAGAACTATGAAATGCTCAGAAGATCAAAAATTGCATTAATAAAAATAACATTACAAAGGTCTGTTGTTACAACTCAGAATTCTCATGTATCTCTTAGTGTTGGCTTTCCCAGCTCTATAAGACTACTTATACATTTCATTTAACAACTGACAATTCCTAAGATTACGACAGTTGTCTACCTACAAATACATAGTCATTCTCAAGATACAACAAAATATAAATATAGCACTTGTGTTGTTCGATAAGTTGAATCACCATTGCAGTTGGTATCCAAATATAGCATTGTCAACTTGATATTCATCATACGCTGAATCATGGTCTTGATCATCATTCCTTCGAATTTGCGAGGAAACTTAAGTTAGCAAGTCACTTTAGGAAATAATCACCTATGACTATGCTTCATCGATTAATAATTCACAAAGACATGACAATAGGCATACCTTTACTATTTAGAATAAAAATCGACCAACAAGGACATGAAATGAGTACAGGAAAGGAATAAAAAGGTGGGTAAAAAATAGGAAAATTTAGCAACCAACAAGTAGGTCGCAGATATCCTCATGAAGCCTTTAGGGTAGGTCAAATTCTTAACCTTCTAAGAGAGACTTGGAGTCATGGAAAGACCCTCCCAGGAGGGTCCTACTTGAGTTGGACATTGAGCTCTTGAGTTCCCGGGGGCTTAGGGTACTTCTTGGAGCTATGAGAAACCATAGGGTGAATGGTTCACCTCCCCTGTGATACCCCATGGTGAGTTGTGTGTAGGGTGAGTGGTTCACCTTCTGCTACTAGACACATGCATTTAGAGTGAGTGGTTTATGTTCCCCTATGATTGACATATGCATAGTATGAGTGGTTCACCTTCTCCTATGGCATATGAGCAAGATGAGTAGTTCACCTTCTCCCGTTGATGCCCCAGCATACATCATACCCATGGAGTCCAGGACTCATGGGAATTACCTCTCATCTAGCTAATGAGTTGGGAAATGTGGATAAGGTCCATAGCACTACTGATGGACACATCGTGTAATGTCGTACTCCCTATGTCTAGTGCGTATGGTGTTCAACAACCTTATCTGGGATCATTTGAGGTTCTACCTCTGGACTAAATTTTGTCAGTGGAAAGTGGTAAGGTCTTGTGATTCACTCTCGATCAATTCTTCTTCATTATTACTTCATGGTTCAGCAGATCAGAGATGAGATGACAGAGATCATACATGATTATAGGATGGCATGATGACAACAGATGGATTGGCAGGTGGAATTCTCCCTAGTTGAGTGAGAGTGTTAAAATTGGAAACTAGGGCCAAATTCCACCATGGGGCAACTCATTTGATGGAGATGATGGTTGCATTGGATTCCTCTTTTTGAGAGGTTCAATATTGATATAAATATTATCTCATTTGGAAAAGCAGAAGTGTGACTTTGAATTTATGCCCACACAGGTGCAAATTGATCAAGTTAGCTTCATCATTATGTAGACTCAAGAAGCCCAATGGATGTGTCTCTTCACCCACAATGAAGCGTATAAATACAAGAGACCTCACACCTCATTTGGACATCCATCACTCTCACATTATTCTCTCTCTCTCTTCATCAGATTGGTTCATACATCTTGGGAAACCTCTCTCTCTCTCTCTCTCTCTCACTATGACTAGGATGACAAAATTTCTGGATAGAAATTATAGGCCGAATTTAAGACTGTTTGACCAATGTTGACCAACATTGACCAAGGTGATTTTGACCAATTTTGACTGCAGGATTTTGGGCATAATTTCAGTTTTCTTAGGCTGCATTGACTGACACATAAATTAAGGTTTTATGGGTTGTTTGAATTGTGTTAATTGCAATGTTGACTGAGTTTGAACAGAGATTTTGTCACTGTTTTGGGTTGAATTTGACCATTGTTGGAGGCCAAGTTTGACTACCTTTGACTGAGCTTCAAAGGAGGTGTTTGAATGTTGTTTTGACCAATGTTGACTTTCTAGTTAGGGGTCAAGTTTGACTGTAGTTGATTGGAGAACTTGACAAGATTGATTTGGCTTTGTATTGGGCTAAGCAATTTGACTTTTGTTCTCTCTCTCTGTTAAACTATTGAATAATGATAATAATAATTTATCAAAGGGTTTCCCCACATTAGGGTTTTTCCTTCACATCCACTAAATTCATTGTTCTCTTGTCTTGGCTTGTCTTCCACATTTCATTTTATGTTCTATCTGCATTTACTGTCAATGTGATTGATGGTCAATGTGATTGCTACTGGAAATAATTGGAAATTGTTATTGGGCTACTAAAGGAACATTGAAGTAAATTGTGTTAAGCATGGAACATACCATTGTTAACTAAAATTAATAGAAGTCATTTATGATTACATATATTTGAAGCACGTTGTTGTTGAGATGGCTCCTCCTGTGATGCAATTATGTCCATTTCTTTGACCATTTACTTATACACTTTTTTGGAAATTCCTACTAGCATGTTTCGCATGTCAACACATTGATCATTTGGGATTTTCATAATCTTCTTGAAAAGCGTAATAAACTATTTTTATAATGATAGATGAAAACTAAATATAAAAAAATTAATATTAATAAATGAATGGTTTGTAGTAATATATACATATAATTCTAGAAAATCATTTGATACAATTAGGAGTATTACCTTTTGAATGTTTTTTTTTGTTGTTGTATATTTTTGCTATTGCAAGTCTGACATGTCTCATTGACCATTGCTCTGGAAACGCTTCTTGTAGTTTAGATATAATTTGGTTCTTAGAATCATTGGATTGATTTTTGTATTGTAAGTGGAAATTACATCTATATGTTTGTTCCACTAGATCCCTCATAGTTTTGTCAAAACATTCCCCCCTTTTAATAACATCCAACACCACATCAAATGAACTAAGGACCAATTCATCTTCATTTACATGTTCTATAATTTTTCTTTTCTTAGAACGGCATTGACATTTTCCTTTTTTGTTACTCCCTTTGGAAAATTAAACATATATGAATTAATAGATTGTTAGAAACATGTTATCTAATATTCTTAAGTATATTATTATGAAAATTAAAAAAAAAAGAAACTCATATTGAATAGTATTTTTTCATTCACCCGATTCATCATTCTACAATTTTTCTATCAGGCATTTACACTTTTTTTCACTTAGATTAGAAATAATCTTATTGGCCTTGTTCATTTTGTGGCTCTGCATGATACACACCAACCAGTACATATTAGTTAAACTTGTATATAGTTCAAACATATTAATTTTGTAAAGAATTTACAAAGAACTTGCCTTCTCTACTTTTTTGATGTGTTATCATTGTCCATCAACATTTTTGTTACTTGAGACCTTATCAGACAGTTTTTATCAATATACAACCTATAGCATTCAATATAGAAGCCATTAAATATATTTTACAAATAAATCAAATAATTTTCAGCAAACAAATCTTTAGAAATTGGTGCATTTATCTAAATAAATGCACCAATGTGTTTAATGTTCTAAATAAATGCACCAATGTGTTCAGAACATTAAATGCACTGAGCATTTAATTGTTTAGCGTCGTCATGGAAAAATAATTTTAAATTGTTACGATGTGAATTGTAAGTATAAATGCACCAAAATGATTCAATCGTGTTATTTGGAAGTGGCACACTAGTGCATTATATTACACTGTGAGGAACGATTAACAAACTCAGCATAATAGAGAGTGTTATACTAAATGTTGGTGTGTTTTATTACACAAGGAGCACTGATGCGTTATATTATAGAGGACGCATAATGAAACATATAGGTGTTTTGTAAAAAATTGGAGTGCCGACAGGGTTTAGATCTAATTCAGTAATTGATTCCCTACTTTACATGTCAAACGCCCTATATATAGTAAGTACACAAACCCCTTAAATCTAAAATAGCTAAATTGAAAAACCTTAATTGTGAAGTGGTAAAGGAAGTTAAACCTTAAGGTAAAAAATTGTAGGAAGAAGCAAGGGTTTAAGGTAAGTATTGTTTTTTTTTTTTCCTGAATTTTAATTAAATTTAAATAGGAAAGAAGATCATAAAAATTTTTAATCATAAACTATATAGTAAATTTTTTATTAGACATGGTTTTTAATTCTATTTTTTTGAATTGTGAATAAATTTAATAGAAATTGTAAAATATTTTAATGGTAAAATTTAAGATTTTTACTATCTAAGGTTTTGAGTGAATCACCATACTTTTTAACTTCTGATATTTCAGCGGATCCAAATTTTTTTGCAGCTCCACATTGCTCTAAGTATGTGTTTCTTGCAAATGACATCTCTTTTAAATAAACCCTAACCGAAATTGTAAAACTTTCTATTAGTAAAATAAACAACAAAATTTAGAATTTTTACCCTGCAGGGTTTTGAGTGAATCACCATCCCTTTCAGCTTTTGATCTTCCGAATAGTTCTACTGCTCCAAATTATTCTACCATTGCACTGTCCTCTTGGTATGTCTCTCTTGCAAATCACTCACTTGGAATTTTGGGTAAAATAATGAAATGATGAATAAATTTTTACTATTTAAAATACTTTATGAAATTAAATTTAGAAAAATCAATTGTCACTCGTTTTTTTAATTTTAAAAAAGAAAAAAAGATCGCATTTTTTTTCAATTTCTTTGCACATCGGTGTGTTTGATAATCAAGTGCATTGGTGCAGTTATATAAATAGTGCACTGACATTGTCGAATGACAATTTTTTTAATGCATCGACATGATATCTTTTTTTTTTCGAATCTTGAAACAGTGTAATTAATTTTATTAATGGAACGGTGCAGTTTCTATTTAAAAGCATCAGTCCTCTAATTGTTATAATAGAATAGAGTTGTTTGAATTTGTTTTTGTTTTTGTTTTTTTTTATAAATCACGAAACATGTGCATAGCGGTGCCTTTTTTTAAATGCATTGATGCATTTTTGTACAAAGCATTGATATGATAACATATTTTTTTCGAAATGCTGGAAATCAGTGCGCTTTGCTATGATAAGTGCACTGGTTGGGTTTAAAAGTTATATCGAATTTTAATTTCAAATAGAATGGAATATTAATATCAAAGTATCCTTTATGATGCATGCACATGAGTTACAATAGTTCATAGTAAACATTTCTCGCTTAAAATTGCGTTATTCTTAAAAAATGGTTTGAAAACTATATTGAAATTCATATTGTGGTTATTTGGTTGTTGATATTAATTTTGGATATGTGTCACACAAATTCTTATTTTTTAATTTGAACTCAAATGCAGGGACAACATCTCAATAATAGAAAATGGCCAATTCTTCAATTTCGAGCTTGTTCCATATTGCTGATCAAAGTCCTTCATGGAGTTCTCCTTTCCATCTCCAATAAGTTAGATTTTATTTATATTTCAATTATCTAATTGATATATATATATATATATATATATACATATTGTTTTTTAATCCATGTCAATTTGAATAAAAACGTATCCAAATTTGTAAGAACTTGATTCAGAATCAAGTTCAGACGTAGAAAATATTTGTCCATAGTTTCAAAAAAGTCAGAAGCTATTATCAAGAGCAGCGTATCGCAAGCAATTGGTAGATGAAAATGGACAACCTCTTCACCTTGCCAATTGGAACATGGCATATTCCAATCGCAATCTTAGATCAACGATGGTAATAATTGTTTGGTATAATGTAATTTCAACGAACCAATTACATTGACGTGCTTAATAATATCATTGATATTGTACTAATGATGTTCAATATTTTTTGAAATTAGGATTATAATGATGATGAGAGACACACCTACCATCTTCTGGATCACACCACTATAATGTCAACTCTACAGAAGGTTGCATTAAGAGCAATAATCAAAGAGGAAGCATACAAAGAATGGTTGAATCAACCACCTATTCAATTCCTACTACGTCCAGATTCACCAATTAGGAATGAATACAACAATAATAGTTCTTTATCACAATTTTCCAATGGAGTCAATCAAATGGAGGTTGGTATGGATGATTACGTACTAGATACGATTGCCATGGAGGCAATGATGTTAGATGCATTCCAGAACAATGAGCTAGGGGATGATGCTCATATCACTGCCTCAACCATCCCTCTCATTGGATCTGGCGGCAAGTCAAATTCTACTCAGCTAGGGAAAACAATGTTTCTAAACAGCGTAAAAGAAAATTTTGGCATGTCGAATGCATGTTTATCAGCAATATTGAGGTAATTGACCTGCATGATTGATCAAGTTCCTTATATTTTGTCACACAATCAAATTTAAAAATGGTCAACTTTATGAATGTTAAATATTTACATTGCACAATTGTATTCCCCATAAACTGTAGGATATTCAAAGATAAGGTTCTTCCATGTGATAATGTCTTTTTGGCTAGCTACGAAGAGGCAAAGCAGTTGTTGAAAACGTTGAGTGTTCAATACATATCGTATCATGCATGTCTGAAAGATTGTATTCTATATAGAAGAGAATATGCATATAAAGAGATATGTCTAAAATGTGGGCATAGGAGGTACTGTAATTCTAAAAAAATGGGTAAATTACATGGTCCTTCTCATAAGATATGGAGGCACATGATTATAATCCCAAGTATTCAAAGACTCTTTCATTGCAAAGAATTAGCAATATTGCATGAATGGAATGCCTCGCACATAAGTGAGTCAAGGGTTATGTGAATCCCAATAGATTCAATAACCATGAAGCATATAAAGGATACATGACCTAAAAAATTCAAGGATGGGGTACAAAGTCTACAATTAACGTATACATGGATGGTGTCAACCCATATTCCCTCCAAAACACCAACTATTATGTTTGCCATGTAGTAGTGATCAATAACAATATCCCCCCATGGTTGTCCGTGAAGAATAAATATCTTATGTTGAATCTCATAGTCCCTAGTAGAAGACAAGTGAACAATATGGATGTTTACTTACAACCATTGGTAGATGAATTGAAGGAATTATGGGAAGGGATACATGTGTACGATGTATCAAGGCCGATCATAAGAAAGAGGAGTTTTACATTGTATGGCATATGTTCTTACACCATACATGATTATCTAGGCTTAGAAGTTTTCTCTGCTAAATTATATTCTTATTGATTTGTTTAGTAATAATATTGTTTCACATATTAATTTAATTTGTTTCAACTGCCCAGATATTCATGGTCGCTAATGTGTCGACCTGTATACAATTATTTCACAACTCTTGTTAAAAAATGGTATCATGGATGTAAATGTTGTGGATCTTCTCTGAAGGCTAAGTGGTTCGACCACCTACGAAAGCTAGTGTATGATTGCTCTAGGGTATTCCTCCCAGAACAACATCCTTACAGAAGAGAAACATCCACTTTCAATGGTAAACTAGAGAGAACCCAAAGGCATGCAATAATGACACCAACTAAATGGCTTAGAGCATATCAGAGAGGGAAGAAGAAGGAATTTTCAGAAATGTTTGATTCAATTTGGGAGCCTATGTTCAATGATCTAGAATTCTTTGACACTTATGTTGAGAAATGTACCATTGAGATGAAAAGGAAATTTGTCTTTTATGAGCTTCCACATTGGGAGAATCTTAATATTTCTCACTTACTAGATCCCATGCATATACTTAAAAATATTTCATCTTCTTTATGGAGGCAAATATCATTGAAAGAAAGTGACACATTGGTTGTTAGGAGAGATATTATTTATTCAAAAACTAAAAAGGAACATTGGCAAAGACAACAAACTAGAGGAGAAGCTCGTTCCTCTTGGTCTTTCAAAGAAGGTGACGTCCCATGGATTTTAAAGAATGATGATATTTCTTTGGCAAAGGAAGTTATAATGAATGAGAGGATGCCTTATTTATATGGGTTTTCACTATGGTGTTGGTTCATTGTGGAATATAATTTGTTGGGGTTGAAATTGCATGACCATTTAAACCTTCTAAAAGTATGTATGTCAGAAACGTGATTTTTTTATTTTTTATTTTATTTTTATGTAATGGGATATTTTATAATTAATTTTTGTATAGTGTACTATTTACTGTGCATGTCATTATCCTATGCTCATGCATCGGTTTGTGAACCATGACTTCCCCCAAGACCTATAGTGTGCCATATCCAAATTATTTTCATTTGTACATTAGATCACATAAAAGGAGATTGATAAGGCTATAATTGTTAGGATATTCCGACACATAGGAAATAGTTAAGTATAACTTGGTCTAGTGTAGAGTTAGGTAAAGTGTGTTTCTTTACTATTGTTATAGACATTTTTGTGCCTTACAGCATTGAGCATGAAATGTCCATAATCTAAGGGATCCAAAGTCCCTAAACATGTTGTTCCTACCCCTAGAGGAACAAGGCTAACAAACCACAGCAATTCACAGAAGTTCTCCACCTAAAACTGCTCAAAAACAAGTCAATTCAGGATCATTTCAGTGGCTACACTAGCTGTTTGCGCTGAATGTCAAAGCCAACACTGGCTACCCGCGTTGAATGTCAACTGGAACACTGGCTACCTGCATTGAACGAGAGTGGACAAGTGGCAGGCTCATTTCTCAAGGTGTCAAAACCCAGGAAGCTTCCAAAATGACACTTGCCTCAGGGAATTCGACTAGTGATGAGTAAGAGGTTCCAAATCTCCAAGTGGAAGCAAGAGCCTCCAAGTGGACTCAAGAACTGACAGAGGGAGAGGACACTAGTCAGATCTCAAGCTGAATCATCCTCTCTCCAAACATCTATATATGGATCTCTCCTCCATGAGATCTAGAGGCTGGAATTTTGTTATTGCAAAGAATTGTTGTTGGTTTGAGACTGGAATCATTGGGTGCTTAATGCTTTGAAGGGGCTGAAGATAGGAATTCCATTTGCTGGGAAGGAGATGCTGGATTGGATCCCTCTGGGTTGTATCTCTTCCTGAACCTTGTTATTCATCAATAAAGCTATCTTGGTTTCTCCTATATGTTGATGTATTTTGATGTGTGAATGTATTAGTGTATTTGGTTTATTTCTAATCCTAAACTAGTTATGAATGTGAATATCTGTCTTTGTGTAGTGTTCTTCTCTTGTCGCAAGTAGCTGTTCTCTTGTGATCTTGCAGGAAGTTGAAGCTGGATAAGCAAGAAGGCAAGTAGTTGTGAACACCCAAAGAGGAGAGAGACCGGATCGAGGGACAAATGGAAGACACCGGTAAGTCTATTGATCTCTCTTCTTTCACATTTCATAAAGGAAGAAACCAGAATAGCTGTACTCATTTGTTGCTAAGGCACTGTCACACCTTAGGTGGATAGGATCGTCCTGCATAGGCATTTTTCCCCACAACAAATTGGCGACTCCGCTGGGGACATTTGTTTAGTCATTTTATTTGTGTTTCTATCATTGTTTGTTTCATAGACTTGACAGTAACAATCGAACTGCATCTTTCCCGGATGCAAAGTAGACAGTTGCTGCTTTGATCCAATTGCTGGACTTGTCTATGATCTTAACAATGGATTCGCAAATGATTTGATGATCCTTGTGATAGATCTTAGTAGCCCTTCAAAGCATCCCTTTGATTACACCTTGCTTGTTGCTTTTATTTGGCCTGAAACAGTGAATTAAATAGCAATCTGTGACCCAGAACCTGAGGGAAACGAGAGTTTCTCCTTCAGCGCAGACCCAGTGAAGGGATTCTGCATTTCAACGCAGGTCCCGTGAAGGCTACCTGCGCTGAATGTCAAAACCCCTGTGTTGAGGTTGCGCTGAACCAGTTTGTCCTTGTGCAGCTGGGGTTCTCTGCTCTATTTTGCCTTGTTTTGATCTCTGTTTTTTCCAGCCTGTAACCAGCATAGGTACCAGTCTGATAACTCCTTTTCTCTGCTTAGATTCCGCCTCCTTTTGTACAAAAATACTGTGAGTGTTTTTATGTGTTTTTACGTCATTTACAGTTTTCCTTTGCATCAGTGAAATAGTCATCCTGTAGCCCTTGATTCAGATCTGTTGATTGTGATCTTAGAAGAGAGTTCATTGGCTGTTTGCAGATTGATTATACATTTACTTTTGCTTATTGGTTTGAATTTGTCTCTTTTAAGTGTTGAAACAAGTCTTTATTTCGAAAATCGTTAAGTGTTGTAATCTCTTCTACCCTCTCTGATTTCGAAAAAGTAAAATTGTTTGTATTGATCATTTAAAAGCAAATTCAAAGTTGTACAAAAAGCTTTCTTTGTAGGCATCAATACTAAGAAAGCGGAAAACAAACACCTGCATTGTGCATTTGCATTTGATAGTTTGCATGTTGGATTTAGGAAAAGTGCATTAGAGTGTGCTGATTGCTCTTTGAGAAAAGATGGTGTCTTTCTTTTCCCTTAGTAGCTAGGATTTTCAAAGTTGAAAAGATATAAAGCTTGCTTATCATCTTTAGACTGCATTTAGGAATTTGTATCATACATCTCGTGGTGAACCTTGAAAGGAAAACTTTAAAAAGATCAACCTAAAATGAATTGAATGAACTTAACAATGCTTTGTAACATAACGCACAACATAGAGGTCTAGGCTAGAGACGTGTTCCGGCGTCATTAAGCCTGGTGACTGTCGATCTCGTGGATGGTGGGTGATTCCTCCTGAGGGACGATAGCGCCAGTACGGATTGTGCTCCCACATACCGTTGCGTATATATTGGGAGACCCCTATAGGCATAAAACCTTTATCCTTAGGAAGCCGTGTCGGCCGCCCTACTGATCGCAATGCACTGAACATAGCATTCAGGAAGATCGATCGCCCGTACCCTAAAACGTATTCTACGGTTTTGCGAAAAGTTTGGCACACCCTCTGCCTAGAACTCCAGAGTAGTTCCTTTTGGCCTTTTTCAGACTCTATAACAGAAAAAGTCCATCCAAGCATTTGTCACTTCGGGCTCGTTAAAACATCGAAGGAGACTAGAGTCATCTTTAGCTTTTTCTCGACTCTTTAAAACTGAAAAAGCAAGTTGTATCTAAGCGTCGTTAAAAATTTATTTTAAACGGAACAATCACCCCTATTCCTGCGTTGATCTTTAGGTTGAAAAAATGGAGCACAGCAACCAAGGAATTCCCCTTGGTGGAAATCCTAGTCCCTTCTCCTCTTGGGGAGATGTTGGTGCGCCCCACATGGCCACATTGTCGCTTCCAGGACTGACAATTGGCCTGCCGGTCTGGCTCTTTTCAACCAATGTCGTTCATAACACCACCATTCCTGAACAGTCAAGTTAACAGTTAGACCAGACCAGAGTTGCCCACCAGCCTTCTACTTCATCTTCCTCTCCTCCTTCCTCTTCGCTTGACGGAACTGGTAAAACAAAAAACCAGGTTCCTAAGGAGAAGAAGGAAAAGAAGAAGAAAGAAAAGAAGAAGAAAGAAAAGAAGAAGAAGGAGCCAAAAGCGACTGGGGGCAAACAAGTGTCGTCTGACAAAAATCCACACACAGCACTGACCAGGCCTAAATCGCCATGTGTCATATGCAAGGGAGACCATTTCCACAGAGATTGTCCCTGTATCCCTCGAATACTAAGGGATTGGTCTCCCCGTCTACACAATTCGGTAGCATCAACCTCTGATAGCCATGTTGACTGCTCACCGTCGACTAGTGAAAGTGAAGTCCCAGGACAGAGAGGGAAAGCTAGATTTCCCTGCAAACTGTGTGAAGGCGATCACGCCATCCACCGTTGTCCCTTCATAGACGAGTCTAAAAGAGTTCTGGAAGATCGCCTGATTTTGCGAGCGCAACTTCCTCCTGGATATCAAAAACTCCTGCCAAGTCCTTCACTAGTTGAGAACCCGACTGGCCCGCTCAGGTGGTCAGCCGAAGCACCTATCATTGAAGATGAATCGTCTGGATCCATGCCTGACGAAAGTCGAAAGGTTGAGACGGCAGTTGACCCGGTTTTGCCTTCAGAGGCTCTATCTTAGAATGATACCATCACAGAGGAGAATAAAGACGGCACCGTCCAAATTCTCTTCATCAACACTAACTCTGATGAACAAGGGGGAAATGCCACCATTCCTTTATCGCAGGAAAGAAGTTCGTCAGAGCGATATCCGGCCGTTTATTCGGTCCCACCACCAAGCAACCTGGTTGTGTCCTTAGACTGGAACCAACTAGGCAGACCCCGGTTGCCAGCAAGCATACCATTCAAAATTATCGTTCAAATATACAGAATGGTAATGGCTGGCACTATCATTGATGAGGGGGCATCTGTGAGTATCCTTTCCTCTATTGCTTGGAAAGCACTTGGTTCGCCAGCGCTTTTACCTGAAATGAGAAATCTATCAGGTTTTGATAAAGGAACCAGTCGACCTTTAGGGATCCTCCCCAATGTGCCCATAACATTGAAAGGGAAGACTGTTCAAATGAACGTGATGGTCGTTCAAGGACCCTTGGATTATAACCTACTCCTTGGACGAGACTATATATATTGCATGGGAGCCATCGTCTCCTCACTCTTTAGAGTAATGTGTTTTCCGCATGGAGGAAGAGTGGTCAAGCTCGTGGACCAACTTTCATTTCCCGGATCACGCATCGCAAATAGTCATGTACCATACCTAAATGGTCTATTCACGCAAGAAGTGTCTCAACCCACGGTCCGTCCTCCTGATGAGCGCGAGTAATCCGGGAAGATATGACTGGAACCTAGGGGGCATGCGTCCTGGTCTGCTTCGGCAGGGAAACTTTGGGTATAGAGTAGGTTTCCGCGGGAGAATATGACTAGTCTGTACCCTGTCCATCTAGGAAGAGGGTTATTCTAGAATAAGATTCTTTTGTCAAAGTTATGTGAGAGGGCGGGACCCGTCACTCACCTTTGTCTATTTCGGTAGACATTGCCGAGGAAGTGTTTTGTTTTAAATATTAACGAGACAATCTTTGGGTAACCTGAAAGAGGTAGGCCTCTCTCGGTGAAACGAATGTTTTAACGGAAATGAAGTAGAGGTAACCTTGAAATCGTACTTTATACCTGGGGGCATGCAAACCTTTTGGAGTGCAAGCAAAGAGCGGTTATTTATCTGTTTTTTGGGTTAGCCGTTTCCTAACTTGCATAAAGAAAGGATGCGGAGCAAAGCTTAGTGAGATGAAGCTCCATAAAAAATAGAATCTTGATGAGACACTCTTATCATATGACTAGGTAATCGAGCAGTTTTAGCACAAAGTTCATGCTCGTTAAAAAATAAACGCAAGATCCGAGCAGTTTTAACGCGGACTTCATGCTCGTTAAAAAATAAACATAAGCAATGAGCAAGTGTTTCCACCAGCGTTTAAGCTCGTTTTAAAATAAAAAATGAACCATCCCGGTAAATAACCACTATGAACGTAATATCATCAGCCATTAAAGCCTTGGTCGTGTTTGCACCGTCACCTCCACTTTTCATTTGGCCGATTGTTCACCTCCATATGTTTGTTTACCCATTTTGAGGAACAGCTGCGAAGAGTGATTTCACCTAGCCATCCTTGTGACACTGCCGTGATTGGAAAATTCCAACCTGTACCTGGAATCAGCTGCTAACCCTGTTTATCACTCGTTCCTCAAAAGACGAGTCTTCTTTAAGCTCTTTTCATCTGACTCGTAAAATATGAAAAGATTGCCGAGTCCTTGGCCTTCCAGCTTGTTAAAGGGACAGGAAGAGCTATCCCTCCTCTAGATTTTAATCTTTTTGGACCTGAGGGATTATTGCACAAAAAGATCAAGTGCTTGTTTTGTTCGGCTCGTTAAAACTATCGAAAACTCATCCCTTCTGTATTGTTTTATACTTTTTCGGACTTAAGGGATTAGATGACGAAAAACGACTTTTGGAGTTAACTTTATGTACCTTTTCAGACTCTCTAAAAATGAAAAGGACCGAGTTATCCTTGTCGTTAGACTCGTTAAAATCATAAAATAGCGACAAACTTGTCTTTAGACGAGAACAAGTTTCACTATCGCTAGGCTCGTTAAAACATAGCGATGGGCTTGCCCGAAGGGTAGGTTATAGAACAAGCATATGTTATCCTCCTCAAGCTTGAAAAAAATAAAGAGGTACTGGTCAGCAATGACTGGGGAAAAATTGGGAGAAACTAAAGAAAACTTTGATGGTAGCAAGTCGCTCTTGAACATGACACTTTTCCTCCGTACCACAATCGGGTTGGGTTGTTTCATTCACCGGTCTCATCCATGGTCTCGCCATACCATCCATATTTGGGGTAATGCTACCAATTCATCGCATCAGTGTCGCCATATGTTCAAGAGAAATCGTTCAGAAAAAGTCAACCGTGTCCATCCACTGACATACATTATCCTTCATCCTTTCATGACTGCCACCCTGAATCATATGTCACAGATCGTTTTCACCTCCATTAAAATCATTAGCTCCGTTCCGTGTCACTGATGTGGGATTCATTAAGGCCCTCCTTTGACGGATCACTTCTTGTCGACATCAGCTCATTATCCAAGAAGTTGATCTAGGAACAACCCCTTCAGTACTTTGAAGCTTGCATGCCATAATGGCAAGTTGCTCACTTTCGGCGACAGGTATACATCAATGACCTTCGACCGAAAGATTTTGCGTGGTGCTCGACGCCAAGTCCTTTATTCACACCACGTGAATTGTACTGCTGTACCTTGAGGGTCATTATCATTATCGATGATTCCTCTCGCACTTGTTAACGGTTTACATCATTGACCGGTAATCAAGCGATGTCTTTCCATGTTCGACTTCAGAACATTTCTCACATGGATCGACTTGTACTTAGAGTGAAGATCGAACGAGTTTGAAGACCCCAGATCTAGTTTCATCCATCCGGGTTGCGATATATATTCAGGAAAAATAAAGACATTGACATGTACATCATTACAGCAGATAATCATCCTACTCAAAGGATGATAATTTCATCAAAATTATCAGTCTACCATCGGACGATTGTCTGTTCTATGTACAGAAAAATGAATTTATAAAGCTGAGCATGGGAATGCCCGCCTCAGCTAGATCATGAAAGCAGTATGAAAAATAATGTATTGTATTGTATCTTATTACAGGTCTCCTCCCAGCATTGGATGAACTTCGGATCCCCCTGATAAAGCATTTCACCCGATAAACAGCCTCATACTTTAGGGGGCAACTGTTATAGACATTTTTGTGCCTTACAGCATTGAGCATGAAATGTCCATAATCTAAGGGATCCAAAGTCCCTAAACATGTTGTTCCTACCCCTAGAGGAACAAGGCTAACAAACCACAACAATTCACAGAAGTTCTCCACCTAAAACTGCTCAAAAACAAGTCAATTCAAGATCATTTCAGTGGCTACACTAGCTGTTTGCGCTGAATGTCAAAGCCAACACTGGCTACCTGCGTTGAATGTCAACTAGAACACTGGCTACCTACGCTGAACGAGAGTGGACAAGTGGCAGGCTCATTTCTCAAGGTGTCAAAACCCAGGAAGCTTCCAAAATGACACTTGCCTCAGGGAATTCGACTGGTGATGAGTAAGAGGTTCCAAATCTCCAGGTGGAAGCAAGAGCCTCCAAGTGGACTCAAGAACTGATAGAGGGAGAGGACACTAGTCAGATCTCAAGCTGACTCATCCTCTCTCCAAACATCTATATATGGATCTCTCCTCCATGAGATCTAGAGGCTGGAATTTTGTTATTGCAAAGAATTGCTGTTGGTTTGAGACTAGAATCATTGGGTGCTTAATGCTTTGAAGGGGCTGAAGATAGGAATTCCACTTGCTGGGAAGGAGATGCTGGATTGGATCCCTCTGGGTTGTATCTCTTCCTGAACCTTGTTATTCATCAATAAAGCTATCTTGATTTCTCCTATATGCTGATGTATTTTGATGTGTGAATGTATTAGTGTATTTGGTTTATTTCTAATCCTAAACTAGTTATGAATGTGAATATCTATCTTTGTGTAGTGTTCTTCTCTTGTCGCAAGTAGCTGTTCTCTTGTGATCTTGCAGGAAGTTGAAGCTGGATAAGCAAGAAGGCAAGTAGCTGTGAACACCCAAAGAGGAGAGAGACCGAATCGAGGGACAAACAGAAGACACCGGTAAGTCTATTGATCTCTCTTCTTTCACATTTCATAAAGGAAGAAACCAGAATAGCTATACTCGTTTGTTGCTAAGGCACTGTCACACCTTAGGTGGATAGGATCATCCTGCATAGGCATTTTTCCCCACAACAACTATGTAGTTTTTTAACTTACAATCAGACAGTCATTATATGTTCTAGACATGAAATGATCCTATGGTTCATTCTCTCCTTGGTATTACCGACACTTGATCTGTGGCTTAACTCTCGATTGGTCCATGATCTCTATTTAAAGAGCATGGAGGGTCATTTGTAAGGTGACCATTCATGAGAGAAGCTTATGTAAATTTTCTTTCTTTTACATTAATAACTTGCCTGAAGTGACCATTTTGGCTCAGGCCATGGATTGTTTCCCTCTTTGAGGTTTTAACCACGTCAAAAATACGAGTGTATTAATCTATGATTTGTTTGTGAGAAGTGTCCTTTGGTGTTCTATCAGAGGAACTTACCCTCTAAATACCTACATGGTATTGAAGCCAAGTTGAGGGCTGCATCCGTTGGTGATCCGAAGTCGAAGTTGGTACAACTGCATCCGACGGTCGTTTCCTAGATCTACTATATCTGACCGCTTTCAGGCCGAGAGGACTACTCTATTGTGTTAGGAGCATCTGTTCTAGTGAGGAACCCCCTTTATTTCATGCGAAAAAGTTTCTAGTACCCCTAGCTACGTCATTTTAAGATCTGGAGGTATATAGTCGTTATTTTCAGTTTTAGTTATTTATCCTTCTGTTTATTTTGGTTTATTTATCTCTCTGTTTTTTATTATCAGATCTATACCTTTCATTTTTGCATATGCTCTTTGCTCCGTGACTCTAAGCGATCTGCGCAAATCAGAAATATAAAGGAAGATTTTTTCTCATGCGTATGCTCTATTCCGCCGCGCCTTAGTGTGATCTTGAAAAATCAGAAACATTGAGGAAAAGATTTAGTTTCCAGCAAAATCTAACTTCAAGCTGTCAGGTTTGGGTTTTTTTGCATGTCCATTTTGGGTTCTGTGGTTTTTTGTTCTGTAGGAAAAAAAAAGGCTTTCTCAAGTAAGCACGCACTCCAAAACTTCAATGACAAAAAAAAAATCCTTCCTCTTTTCAAAAAATTACTAACCTTTTAAATTAGCTCACTTGGTCCAAAGTTACTTTATGAGAATAGAGATCTTGGGTTCAAGTCTTGCCTTTTGTTGAGTTAATTTTTAAAAAGTCACATGTAGCTTATGTTTTAAAGTTACTTTATGTAAAAGTGTTCTCACCCATTATAAAAAGTGAGTCACTTATAATTCTAAAGTCTCTTTATCTTTTATTTAAGTTACAATTTAGTGGGTAGCTCATAAAGTACCATTGTAAAAGTGACTTTCACTTATTTATAAAAGTGGGTCACATAATTTTTTTTAAAAGTGAGCTAATTAGATTAAGTTTGGAAAGAGGGGGTATTTTTTTAAAAATATAACATTATCATTCACTTCCACACATTCACATACTTCGTCGGCATCTTCAACAACTTTTCTTCAAAAAGCCATAACTTCCTCATCTGAAAGCCGTTTTCAGAGTCATTTTTTTTTAATCAGCCTAATTTTTCAAGAAATTTCATTTGAACACTTAGTTTTAGCATCTACATCTTCAATTTCTGTTAAAATGGAAAGTCCATCCCAAGTTATTCTTGACATCACCAACTACTTCTAATGGGTGTCCTACATGGAGGATTTACTTAGAAGTAAAGGTCTTTATAGAATAGCCTTAGGCTAAGAGTCTAAACCTAAAGATGAAGATAAGGCAGTCAAATGGGAAAATAAGAAAGATCAAGCACGTGGGTTGATGGGGATGTCTATTTCTTTGGACCTTAGATTCCATATCACAGAACTTGATACCCCTGATGAAGCAATGAAACAACTCAATAAAGTTTTTGAAAGTAAAAATGAAATTAGAGCCCATCAACTCGAAAATGAGTTGCTTACGTTGGACCCCAATAATTTTTCTTCCATTGAATATTTTTTTTCCAAGTTCAAGACCCTTAGACTTCTCTTGGAAGTTGTTAAGGTTAAGAAATAAGATGGTAGCCTTATTTGTTCCATTCTTACTAAGTTAGTACCAACCTACTCTCTGTTTGTTTCCACCTTCCATTCTACTAGAGAAGCCTTTATTTCTCAAGGACAAGCCTACAAGTCCCCCTCTTTTGATGTATTTTGTGAATATTTAATAAGAGAACAAGAAAAAATCTTACATCTTGGTATTCTTAATCTTAGAAACTCTTCTAAGAAATTCTTAGCCGCCCAGCAGCAACAAAGTTCAAAGAATCCTAAGAAGAAGCATCCTAGAAAGAATGGTCCTAAACCAACCAAGGGTCCTAAGCACTTTTAGTCTCAAAATGAAAAATCAATTCAACAAAATGACAAGGAAAATAAAAAAAGGGAAGAAGACTGATAGACGTTGCTAATTTTGTAATCGAGATGACCACTTAGAATCCAAATTCTTTAAGAAGATGGAAGCCTTGGAAGCAGCAATGAAGAAGGATAACATCTATTTGGAGCACTCTTCAACTTTAACTTCATCTTAGGGAATAACACTTTCTGCATGTGGTTTTCAAGCATCTCGGTCTAGTTATGCACTAAATGTATCTTCTTCTTCTCATTATCATGAGTGGCTCATTGATTCCGAAGCTTCTTATCACATGGCCAAAAACAAAGCAATGTTTTCTTCTTTAAATGATTGTAACACCAAAAATATATATGTTGGTGATGATAGATCTCTTACTGTTGTAGGGACTGGAACTATTCAGCTAGACAATGGTCAATTTAATGATGTATTATGTGTTCTAACCTTATCCTGCAACCTTCTATCTATATATCAGATAACTCATTCAGGTGAAGGTAAAATCATTGAATTTTCACCTCATGATGTTGTAATTAAGGACCTAAGAGATCCTAGACAGATTTTAGCTACTGGCATCATTGATGATTCTACAAGGTTGTATAAGTTTAACAATGTTGGGTCATCAACTCTTCCCTTGGTATTTGTTGCTCATAATGATGAACTGAGCAAACTTTGGCATGAGCGATTTGGTGACTTAAATTCTTGCTCCCTTAAAAATATATGTAAAGAAAATATGGTGACATGTCATCCTATGGTATCTTGCAGAGATGGTAATTTATGTGGTCCACTTCCAGTTGTTTCATTCTCTGGCTACAAGTATTTCTTAACTTTCATTGATGATTTATCGAGACACACTTGGGTATACTTCTTAAAAATCAAGAGTGAAGTATTTAACATGTTCTTGGCCTTTAAGGCCTTTGTTGAGAAACAATGTGGACATCAAATCATTAAGCTAATATATGATAATGGCAGAGAATATGTTAACAACAAATTCATCAACTTTTCCACTAAGCATGGAATTCAAATGCAACATATTATTCCATATACTCCTCAGCAAAATGGTGTAGCTGAAAGGAAGAATAACACCTTAAAGGAAATGGTTAATTGTATGCTTCAATCTAAAGAACTTAGTCTTAATTTTTGGGTAGAAACAATTAATTGTGAAAATTTCATTGTAAATCGCACTCCTACTAAGGTTTTAAACAATATTACTCCAGAAGAAACATGGAGCTCAATTAAACATTAATAAATTGCCTGAAGTGGCCACGTTGGCTCAGCTCGTGGACTATTTCCCTCTTTGAAGGTTTTAACCACGTCAAGAATACGGGTGTATTGATCTGTGATCTTTGTCAGTGGTGTCCTTTGGTGTTCTATCTGAGGAACTTACCCTGTAAATTGATACAATAATTCCACAGTGGTCTCAAGAGATAGCTGAGATTGTTTGTATGTTTGAGAAGGAGGTACCGATGATTTTCATGGACTTGCAGGTTCATCTTCTAATTCACTTATTAGATAAGGTTGAATTAGTTTGGGTCATTTCGTGTCATTGGATGTTATTCTAAGAGAGGCACATGAAGAAATTGAAAGGCTTTGTTCGACAAAGAGAAAAACTTGAGGGGTCTATGGAAAAGGGGTATATATCTTATGAGCCTATCTATTATTCTAGTGAGTACATCAAGAAGATCAACAACACACCAGGTGTGACGATTTTGGATGACAAAAGGGATGAAGACAAAAGAGAAGGGGAGCTTCTAGAAACAAATGGAAATAGGCACATGATAAAGAGTAAGTGTAGGATTATCATTTGTCAAATTACTACATTGTAACTATTCACACTGAACATGATATTAATGCATATTTTGAACTCATGTACCATATATATTGGTTTGATTTGATCATCAAAAAATTAAAAAATTGTATCCATCAACAAATTCATTCTTTACAATATGGAAGTGACACAACCGTGGGTTGCATCGTATGAAGAGAAGAGGAGGAAATGGGAGAGTGACAGGAAATAATTCAAATGGTTGAATGGTAGAAGCGTGCCTGATATTGATCATTTGAAAGAAAATATGTCAATGACATGCCCTAATAGTTGGGTTCCTGATTAAGTCAGAGAGAAATACAGTGCATTTGGTCATTACCATCATGTTGAAGAGCATGCGCTAAACATAGGGATTGGGTGCAACAACTTGGCAATTATATTCTATTTCTGCACAGTTTAATCTTCATACTGCACCTTTGAATATTATTTTTAATTATGTTTAGGTTATTAGACATATGACACTGTGATTTTCTCACTTTTTTATAGGTGCATTTGTTCCCACCTATGTGGGCATATGGAAATCATGTTCGCACTAAGGATGACAATGATGGGTGCATGACACAAGGATATGGAGTGGAAGTTGAGTTCGACCAATCTAGTCATGCTAGCCACCACAATCAAAACCTATGTAGGGGACATTACCTTACGTTGGAAAAATACAAGAGATCATTCAATTGGACTTCTCTTCATTCCAATGTGTTATTTTTAGGTGCAAGTGGTGGGACACCTTTGATCAGAATAATGTAAAGGAAGATTGCGATAGTGAGCTAATATCTATAAACTCTAGAAAGATGCGGCATGAAGCTAGGGAGGCTTATGTTTTTCCAAAACACTGCAACTAGGTGTTTTTTTACCCTGATGTGTTGGATAGGGATTGGTGGTTCATATTAAGATACGACCCTAGATCAAAACATATTTTTGAGAACAATAGTGTTATCATGCCAAGAAAGGAAGATGATCAGGATAATGATAATGGAGAGTGATATGTACTTGTGTTATTCCATCATTTATACTATTTTTGTATGTTTTTATTGTCATTATTTTGCTAAGTATATTTCTTTTTTATTCATCTTTTTGGCATTTTATAATATAATTGGTAAGATTCACAATTTTTTTGTATTAATCAAAAAATGTATTTAGTAATGTGGAAACATAAATTTCAATTAAAAAAAATCATCGGTACGCCCAAAACAAAGTCATGCACTAGAGTCAGTGTTCTTTAAAACACAACCGCACCAAAATTGGCGCACAAATACCTTTGACGCACCATTGTTAGTTCACAAATTTAATTTTTTGTAGCGGTGCATCAAACTTGTGCACCGGTATGCACATATAACATTTCAACACTAGTACAGAAAGTTCACCTTATCGAACACACCGAGATATAACTATGTGTTTAAATATTATTTGTGCATTACTTTGATAAATATGATCGTACCGATGAGAGAGGAACATATCAAGCGTACCGAATTTGTGATGGTGATTAAGAGGCATTTGTTTAAATTTCAAATAGACTCGGTGATGCATTTGTGTTTCCTATTTAGATTATGTGAAATAAATAAATAAATAAATAAATAAATATATATATATATATATATATATATATATATATATATATATATATATATATATATATATATATATATATATATATATATATATATATATATATATATATATATATATATATTGATAAAAATAGAGGAAAGAAACGAGATATTCTAATCCTTCCATTCGTTCATGAACGATACCTTTGCAATTTATGGACTAAGTCTATATATATATATATAACTAATTTATTTAAAGTAGAAATGTCTTTATCATTTTTTTTCAACTAAAAAAAATCATTCCTAGAGAAACTCTTAGACATACATAGCCCTGCCCAAGATTGGACCACATGACTTGTCGGGACCAAACCTCCCGACCTAACCATTGGACCACATTATCAGGAATAGACATGTCTTTATATTGTGAATGTGATGTAATATTAGCTAGGAGAAATGTGAAAAACATGAATTTTAGTGACTATCTCGTGACAAGTATGTGGAAAAAATAATATTTTTTGAGTTGTTCATTAAGAAATAATCAAATATATTATTTTTCAAACGTTTAAATTTAATATATTCTCATTTTTGTATTATTTAACTCATATTTATTATTAAACAGAGTTAAATTTAAACTAGTACAATATAAAATAAAGAACCAAAATAACATCAAAATGTTATATCTTTATTACTAGAAAAAAAATCTCTTGCCTCTTTAAGGGAGAACTTCCAATAGAGCAAATACCCAACTACAAGTAACTTCACATGAAGCCTTATGTCACATTTATTTATCCCCATCTTTAGAGAGAGAAATTTCTAATTTAAATTGGTAAGAGTTTCTATAAATATTAAATTTAAATTTCTTGAAAATCTCATAACTTTAGTAATAAACTAAATTTTATACAAATAGATTTTTTTTAAGTTATATTAAATCTAAATTAATTTCACCAAGAGACGCTCTACAACTCAGTATGGGAGAGATGTTTCCATGTAACGTTACATTTAAAAATAATAAACTAATAATTTGAATTAACAAATTAGAGATAGTAATAACAAAACAAATTAATGTCGATCATAATTACAATACCATAAATTTACATCTTAATCTTATATAACATTATATAGAGATATAAAGTAACCCAAAGTAAAAAAAATAAAATAAATAAATAAATAAATAATATTTTATTATGAGGAAGAAATGTAATGAGTAAAAAAATATAATTTACATTTTACTACAAGGAAGAAATCTATTTCTTTTCACATGACAAGAAATAGTATTATTGATATTACATTATGTGTAATTCATTCAATGTTCCATTTGCATGTGATATTTAAAACAAAAAATATTTTCCATAAGTAAAATGTTTCAATGTCCATATTAAATAACATGATTTTATAGATACTTTATATAGAGAAAAGTAAAGTAATTTAAATTGAAAACTTTCTTATATTTTTGCTTTAGTGAGAAATCCATTAATAGTTTCTTTCTAATTCAATGTATGAAGGATATTTGTAAAATTTTCAATGTTTAATATGGATTTGATATGTAATATTTTAGAAAATATTAATAATAAAATTAAATAAATGTATACGTACATGAAAAAATTATGAGGGGGCATATTTTAACATTTTAATGTAGAGAATGTGAATTATAACTAAAATATTTCAATATCAACTACATATATATTATACCAGCCTACATCCATCTTCACTCTGGATCTACCAAGCACCTAGAGGGATCAAATATATTTTCACTCTAAAAGAGGTTTGCATCTTAAGAGATTCTATCCCTCTCGATGCTTGTAGATCTAGAGTTAAGATTAATTTAGGCTTGCACATTATAAAAAATTGTGACTTAAGTTTTTTAAATTTAATAATAAATTGAATTTTATAAACCAATATTGAATTAGTCAAATTTTATTTTTGAATAATTTATTATTAATAATATTTTTTATTAAAAATTGAATGAGTTACACATTTTCGTCTTATTAAGAACTAACCAAATTAGTTTACCTTTAATTATTTTTTCCTTGTCAGCATTGAAATATTTTACTGATTAAGTTATATTGAATATCAATGAACTATCTAAGTAATAGAAAAATATTTATCGTAATTTTATAATCATAGTTTCAACCATACTAAATTTGTAATTTATAAAAATATCTTTTCATTTTTTAAAAGTAAGTCGTTTTGCATGCAATTTCATATATAGAAGTTTAGTATAAGTTCACCATTACATAATCTATAATAAATATTATTCCATAAAAATAAACATCACGATGATAACTATCTAACAATCATAAACATCATCTAAGATACTTATTCGAATTCACTAACATCATCTAATTATAACTATAGCACATATAAATGTCATTAGCTAGCAGAGAAATTTAATAATCTAATAGGGCATCATCATTGTGATCACATCTAACAAAACAAAAAGATTGTAATCTAACATCATCACCACAAACATCCTCAAATGAATATAAATTTCATGCCAAATAACTTCTATCACATACACATCTCTTTGCAAGCACATTAAATGAACACATCTAACATGACCTAACAATACACACAGCAACACCAACATAAAATTAAGTACATAAACATGAAAAAACACAAATGCACCATATATATATATATATATATATATATATATATATATATATACAAACGAGTCAAATAACTACATCAAGTCAAATAAGTGCACTCAAATATCCAATAAAACAGATGTAGTGCCAGTCTCGTCTGCAGTAGAAGACGATGGATGGTCAAATACTAAATGATCAACGTTTGTCAAACTTAGCTGAGTTGGAGGAGGAGGTGGCTAGTCTGCATGAGTAGAAGATGATGGATGTTCAACTATGTAGGCGCCCTCAACGCAGTCTGGAAAAATCTGAGGTGGAGGAGGTGGCTCGTCTGCTTTATCAGGAGAAACATAAAGCACATCATCTAGTTATGGCATCTCATCATCAAGTGAATGAAGAGGAGGTGTACTACCAAAAGGATCACCGAAACCTTGACAACCATGATTCGATGGGATGGTACTACCAGAAGCATCATGATCACCACCCCCATCATAATTATCATGATCATCACCCTAATCATCATGATCACCACCCTCATCTGATGTATCTGTCGTTGCATAATGTTGTCTTGCATCCCTCATTGATGTCAGTACCCTATTAGCTCCGATGATATTTCACATAAGAGACATCAACTCATGCAAAAAATACATGTACATACCCATGAACATAGTATCCATGGTGATATTCCGAGGCATCATAGGGCAGACTCTCATATCAAATAAAACACTAGCCAATTTGTCGCAATAGTCCATCGAAAATCATAGACCAGATCTATGGCCTCGGATTCCCACACCTCCTCGATGATGTGCCTCACCCTCTTGGGCCTCGCCCATCTCCTCATCTCCTCCAAAATCCTGTGGGGGAGGAGGCATGTCCCCATCGAATGTGCCAGTTTCTACAAAATATATCATACAGAAAAATAATTAGGCAAATTCATTAAACAATTTAATAAAACAAGTTAAAGAATGTGCCCAAATAAATTTTATTCTAATTCATTAAAACAAACAAATGAAACTAAATCAATTTAAAGAAAAAAATAATATTACCTCTATCATCTGGAGGCTCATTCATTGTGAAAATTATGTTTGGACACCCTCGACAATCAATCCCTGTGTATGGAAACGATAATGCGACAAACACATGGTCATCTTCACTAGCTTGTAACACGAGTGCCTTAGGAGAAACCATGGCCAGATACTTTGGTAGGCCCTGCTTGGGCATCATTTGCCCCCACATGCACATTTGGAGCTTATTGATAAGCCTTGGAGGGTGACGGTCAAATGTATGCCTCGTCTCAGGAAACCTTTCAAAAAATAAACAAAAAAGTTCGAAAGTGAAAGGGAAGGTCTTCTATTAGTGTAAAGATTTTGGAAAAGTGTATTAAAAATACTTCACTTAATTCACTGATGACTAGTGGCCCTAACAACAAGTGTGGTTGCTTTTATGCTTCAGATATGCAAGAAAAATGATAAAACCTTATAAGAAAATATATGATGCAAGCCTAAAACATATATCAGTACTAAAGAAAAGTGTAGTAACCCAGTAGAAGACTTTAAATGAGCAATAATTTTTTTGAAACACCTGGTGAAGAATATTTACATGGGTCTATAACTCCCCCTCCATGGGACATGTCCTCTTGATGTCCTTGTGCTTCAACAATCATACTCTTCTCTCTCAAATGTGCAGAAAGCCCAAAAGCAAGGTGGAATTCAACTGTGAGATCAAATGTTGTGAGATGATAATGGTGATGCTGGTAATGATCATGGTGAAGAATGAATGGAAAACCCTCTTATTTATAACAAATTATTGAGCTAAATAAGGAATTGGAAAATAATAAAATATTGTTGAGAAAATCAAAATCTAACCGTTAAGAATACTTTGTTACATTTTTTGGAGGGGGAAAATATATTCAAAATGGTCAAATATTAATATTTAGAAATTGTTGAAGTAATTAACAAATAAAATGGTTTATTAATCACTTTATGAGAATTAAGAAAAGTGTGAATTTGAAATAATTATTAAATAATGATTTAACAATCATTCCAAAAATAAGAATAAGGAACAATAAATAAATATTGATTTATTTAATTATTCCAAGGTGATTAAATCAAAGATGTTAAGAAATAATTATCAAATAATGATTTAATAATTATTTCTTGAGAAAATTAAATAAATAATGATTTATTCAATTATTCTCACGGGGTTTTTGAATTTTAATAAAAAATAATTTAATAAAAATGGTTTACTAAATTATTTCTTATGGTGAGAGTGAATTTATTATAGTTAAATTAATCCTACATGAAGTATTTTGATCTACTTAATAAGAAATGGCCAGGTGATCAGTCAGGCCTGTGATAAAGTGTATATCCTCCTCATTGGGCCTATATCATGCCCTAGGACCGACATAAAAAGCCGACACCTATGCACTCTATCGGCGAATCAGATGCCCCAATAGGACAAAGTGTGCCTTTAGGGATGTAGTCTCCTTATAGTACTTGAAGAGGTCTACATTCCTCAAGATTTCTCAGGTCACTACAGTAGTAGGGCAAGGGTATAAATCCCTCTCTGTCTCTCTAGCCTTATGTGTTCAGACCATATTGTATTGATTCGCCTTCTACTCCTAATCATGTTGCTGCTACCTCTATTGTCATCTTTGCTACATTATTGACATATAAAATAAATCAGCCTCATACATAAAAATCATTTTTTTTATTAAATGAAACATGTATTTATAAATATGGAAACATAACTTTCAATTAAAAAAAAATCACTTGTGTGCTCAAAACATAGTCATGCATTGGTGCTGGTGCTCTTTCAACTATAACTGCATTGATATTGGTGCACACCTAAGTATGATGCACCTTTGTTGTTTCGCAGAATTAACTTTTGATAGCAGTGTGACATGCTTTTGCACTGGTGTGCACATATAATATTTTCACACCGATACAAAACATTCAGGTTATCGAATGCACTGAGATATATGAATATTTTTAAATATTATTTTTGTGATGCATTTAGTAAATATAAACACATTGACGTACAATCTGTCACATTTTCCCTGATGCATTTTTATTTAAAAAATGCACTACAACAATGATGATGCTTTATGTTCACCCACCAAAACATTGTGCACCCTGTAAATTTACAAGTTGCACCGTACCTAGTGTGAGATGAACGTATGGAACATACTGCACAGTGAATTTTGGATTTTGAAAAAAAATGGAAAATTTAGCCTAATTTACAATTCTAATTCGCTGAAAAATTAAATTACAAAGAAACATAGACATTTCTTGGAAAGTTGGTTTTCAGGGAGGCATTGTGGACACGTAATGGAGAAAAAATTAGGATGATTTGAAAAAATTAAAACCTCAAAAAATGAGAACGATACAAAAGGATGGTGAGCAAGAGAAGGTGACTAACATCAAGGCACTTGAATCTGGAAAGAATGGCACTGGTGCTTCAGAGCTCTCTTGCATTGTAGATTGTAAAAATGAAAATTATGGTTGGGAGGGTTTTTTTTATTTAACCCTCCTTTGGTGCATTTCTCCAAATGGATCAGTGTGTGATATATCCAAAACCACCACATTATTTTTAGTTAAAAAATATGGTGGTGCTTTTGTCGAGAGACGCCCAGGGCAATTCTCTACATGTACCACATCGATGTTGTGTTTTTACTATAGCACCGATATTTTTTTTAGAAATTAAAAACCACCTAGTAGTGATCTTTAAAAGATGCCTGGGGAATTTTGTTAAGCTTACCACAACATGGCTTCATTGGAAAATAGCACCACATTTATTCGAAATTTAAAACTATAGCAGTGCTCCTTACTAGTATGCACCGATATATTTTAATAAGGGAAGGGAACTAGTTCTATTGACAATTCAAGCACTAGTTCATTAACCATGTTTTTTAATTTATAAAAATAAACTTTCTATGGTGCACCATGTTATATGCAACACCAATGCTTGTATTGATAATAAAGTACTAGTGTGTTTGTATAGTTTAGATGCACTGTCAAAAGGATATCTTCTAAAACTATAGCACCGCATTTATTTGAAATTTAAAACTATAGCAGTGATCCTTACTACTAAAATTCATTTGCCAAAACATGCGCCCTCCTCCCCCTCCACCCCCACCTCCACTACAAATGGATTTTTGGGCTATTTTTATAGGGGCTTCCATAAAAACCTACACTAGATGGTCTTTTCCTTGTAGTGGTGTTTCCACACACACATAGTTGTTAGTTATACCATCATAAACAAATTGAATTGTTACCTTATCATGCCATCACCATACATGATGGCCTAATATATGTTGATCTGATGTTGGTCAGACATTCAGAATTCATGTTGGAAACATATTATGAGAATCAAAAGTGCATATTAGTATGTTTATATTCATGTCATCACTAAGTTTGAAATCAACCTTTTACCAAGACTAGTAGTCAAAACAAGTACAAACTTAAAATTTAGTTAGAAAACAAACTAAAATATTGAAATATGTCATTCTATTAGTTCCCAATTTTTGTATTAACACATGCAGTCAACACACAATTACTAGTCAGATTCTACAATCAATACACATTTCAAGAAAGTTAAAGAGCATATCAACACATTTATACCCATACCAATCGACAGGTTTACAATCATAATTTTACAAAAATTAACACCCATGACCTCTACAATTTTAAAAGCATATGTTGACCTTTATAATAGACATTATAGGAATAATGAAAATTTACTCATGAAAATGAATTTTATTTATTTTCACATAGGCCTCCTCAAATTTAGTGGTGAACCTTAAATTTTCATTTCATCTATTCTTGAGCCCATCTAGTCCAGTTCTTGAACTTGGATGCTCTAATACTACTTTGTAACACTCCCTCCCATCCCCTTGGAGTAATATCAGTCGAATGGGAAGTGTTACTTTTAATTAACTAAACCTCCATGGTCTCATTATGAATATGGGATTACAAATTTATTTCTCACCTAAAGTGTGCATAAAGCACATTAGAAAATACAATCACATTTAGCTCATTAAGAGCTTTCTGATGATATAAATTTTTCCTCAATCCAACCTTTGGATTGAAATTTATGCCCATTTGAAGTTTTGGCCCCTTAACCCTTGCCACGTCAACAGGTATCTGCCATGTAATACTTCCAAATCACATGTGGTCCAACATGGCACCCACCACATTATAATTCCGCCACACTAATGCACCAAACCCCTGAGGGTATTCTACTCTAACATCTATGGCATAACTCAAATGTTTATGTTAGGTAGTAGGGATAGTCTCTATATTGTGGCTTATATCTCCTCGAAGACTTCTATCAACTTTTCACCCCACTATGAAAATGAATTTCAACCACCACCATAAACCCAAGCTCTACAGTAACGTGGTTCCTAGCCACGCCCACTTCTACATCAGTTCCACGTGGAAATCCTAAGCTAGGGGGCACCACAAGCCATTTCCACATGCCATCTAGCTGCCATGTTAAAATCCTCCTCCACATCACTCACTTCCACTGCATCCTTACAAATTCACACTGACATTAGGGTGACATTACCCTACCATGTGGTATCCCCTCATGTTGGCATGTGTCACCTAAAAACAAGCCACTTGGCCATCCAAAAATTCCACTCCTAGATGCCATGTGTCATGCTATTAGTGTGCCACATTAAAAACCCTGCCACATCACTTGTCTATGTGGCCTTACTTAGCTTATGTGGCTTTTACAACCTCATCCTAAGCTAGGGTCCCACAAAGTACCACCCTTCATGAAATTCAATGTTCTACCTATCCATTCCCTGATACAAACAAATATTTATCCCTAAATGTTAATGCTTTTCATCCCATGAAGACATATCGCCATCGCATGAAATGTGCTTTCTTACATATCCAAACGTCAAATTTCCCATATCACGGAGACATATTTCCATCCCTTGGAACATGATCATTTCCATTCCCTAGAACATACATATCTTTTTTTGTTAATAGGAAAGACTTCATGTTGCACCCCATACCCCCTGTTAATAGTGCCAAGTATTTATAGTTTCCAATGCACATCACTTGGCGAGGATGGTGTGACATGTATCAACACTAATCATCATAGTTAAGTGATAATAAAGTAATTAACACGCAATTAGAACTAAACCCTTATACTTCACTAGATCCAACGTCTTATGTTATGTCTATCAAGAGGTTATATGTCCTTGTAACCCAACTCGAGGTATATGCAATACTTGAACTTGTACATCCTAAGGATTCATGGGTTTTACCCAAACGTCTCTTGCCATCAAGTTTTACTCAACTAATGGCATTCCAAGATACATACACAACCATAACACTTCATTGCGTTAACCTCGTGCATGCTCCAAGGCTTTAGATCATGCCAAGTTGTAGTTAAAACTACTTTGTGAACTCAAGCATGAAAACAACATACTGTGTCACAGAATGGATCCCAATAGTACTATCAAATTAATAGATACATTATAGATTGCATTATTCTTATGCAAACAACAAATTTCCAAGATATTCCTAACATATCAAATAATGGAAATCACACATAGTAATATCTTATCTAAGCACGTCACGGATTCATACAAGACCATGTAAATAACTTTGTAACTCATGAACATACCAACAACCATAGGGATCTACTTTTTTCCTCACAACATGAGAATAATTATAAAACCATCTCAATGCAAATGCACAAGAATTCCTATTCCTTCATTAACAGTGCATAATATATTAGATGAAGCATTTTGAAAAACCATGCATCTTTAAGAATTTAACCCTATATCTCATGCAACCAACAACAAGCACAATGTTACATGAGCCCCATACTACCATGATAACATAGTTGTAGGAATTCATCATGGATATCCATATATATCAACAATTCTTTCATGGTTGGATAAAGTCCAATGATAACATATAAGCTAGACTACATAAGAGACAACCCACAAACATGGTTATAATAGGTAGCTACTTCATCTCATAACAATATAAGATGATTGAAAGTGCATAAAATAATAGGAGAAATCCTGGTTTCATTTAGGCCACCAAGCATAGACAAATTAGACCTCTTGCAATGAATTAATAAGGCTACAAGTAGATAGCTCAAACAACTTATATCCACCATAAATACACTAGATAACTAGTAAACCATGGCTATATAATAAATCATAAATTATTACTTAGATATTACAAGAATACTCATTAGTCATCCATGATACAAATATATACAAGAATAAACACTTATCTGATTAATTTTGAAATGGAAGGCCACTAGTGGAGGGACTTCAACTCTCCACCGAACTGTAGGCTAGTTGCACTGCAATATTTCTTATAGCTAACCGCACCTGAGTTGGATTCAGAGTTTGAGGAGTTAAGTTCTCAAGGGTATTCTCACCATTAATTTGTTAAATAGGTAGCTAAGAGGGGGATTCCACTTCTCAGGTGGTTTATAAATTGCTCCCAATTAATGAATACCATAGTGACTCACTCTATCTCTAAGAAAAACAATCATAGAACCCAACCAAGATTCAAGGAAGGTTCTCCCATTCCAAGAACCCGATCTCACTCTAAAGGGTGTTTTCTCAACCCTAAGGGAAGAGCTAAGTGAATCAATATTTCCTTGAACTCTCTTAGTCAAATTAACACCAACATACATATAAGACATCACCAGAATATAGGGAGCAATGCCCCTATCTCATAGTAAATTTTTTATGCAATGTGTTCCCCCTGAATTCTCCCACTCCTATGGATAAGATTATCTTTTATCTACTCTTCTTTCTCAAGAAAGGACCCATCTTCCCTTCAAATCATGGGGAAAAATAAACAATCATCGACCTTAATTTTTTCCATTCGCCCCTTTCTCATACTAGAATGTGTTAGGATATTCCGACACATAGGAAATATTTAAGTATAACTTGGTCTAGTATAGAGTTAGGTAAAGTGTGTTTCTTTACTATGTACTTTTGTAACTTACAATCCGACAATCACAATATGTAGTGATCTGACGGTTCATTCTCTTCTTGATATTACCGACACTTGATCTGTGGCTTAACACCCGATTAGTCCATGAACTCTATTTAAAGAGCATGGAGGGTCATTTTTAGGGTAACTGTTCATGAGAGAAGCTTATGTAAATTTTCATTCTTTTATTAATAAATTGTCTAAAGTGGCCATGTTGGCTCAAGCCGTGGATTGTCTCCCTCTTTGAGGGTTTTAACCACGTCAAGAATACTGGTGTATTGATCTATGATCTATTTGTGAGCGGTGTCCTTTGGTGTTCTGTCTGAGGAACTTACCTTGTAAATTTCTACATGGTATCAAAGCTATTTGAGGGCTGCATCCATTGGTGATCCAAATCTGAAGCCGGTAGAATTGCATCCAACTATCATTTCCTAGATCTACTTTTTTTGACTACTTTTAGGCCTAGAGGACTGCTCTATTGTGTTAGGAGCATCTGTTCCAGTGAGGAAACCCTTTCGTTTGAAGTGAAAAGGTTTCTGGTAGCCCTAGCTACGTCATTTTTTAGATTTGGAGGTATACAGTCTTTATTTGCAGTTTTTAGTTATTTTCTGTCTGTTTATTTTGGTTTATTTAGCTCTCTGTTTTTTTATTACCGGATCTATACCTTTCATTTATATGTATGCTCTTTCCCCCATGACTCTGTGCGATTTGGGAAAATTAGAAACAAAAAGGAAGGATTTTTCTCATGTGTATGCTCTTTTCCGCCGCGGCTTAGTGTGATCTCAAAAAATCAGAAACATTGAGGAAAATATTTAGTTTCCAAGTAAAGCTAACTTCAAGCCGTAAGGTTTGTTTTTTTTTTATGTCCATATTGGGTTTTGTGTTTTTGTTTTTGTAGGCAAAAAATAGATTTCTCAAGTAAGCACACACCTTTCTCTTTTCCAAAAATCACTAATCTTTTAATTTAGCTCACTTGGTCCAAAGTTACTTTATGAAAATAGAGGTCTTGAGTTCAAGTCTCTCCTTTTGTTGAGTTACTTTTTCAACAAGCGCATGTAGTTTATGTTTTAAAGTTACTTTATGTAAAAGTGTTCTCACCCATTATAAAAAGTGAGTCACTTATAATTCTAAAGTCTCTTTATCTTTTATTTAAGTTACAATTTAGTGGGTAGCTCATAAAGTACCATTGTAAAAGTGACTTTCACTTTTTTATAAAAGTGAGTCACATAATTTTTTTTTTTTAAAGTGAGATAATTATATTTATGTTTAGAAGGGGGGAGTGGGGAGGATTTTTTTAAATATAACATTATCATTCATTTCCGCACATTCACGCACTTCGTCAACATCTTCAACAACTTTTCTTCAAAAAGCCATAACTTCTTCATCCGAAAGCCATTTTCAGAGCTGTTTTTTTTAATCAGCCTAAGTTTTCGAGATATTTCCATTGAAACACTTAGTTTCAGGATCTATAGCTTCATTTTCTATTAAAATGGAAAGTCCACCAAGTTATTCTTGACAACAACAACTACTTCCAATGGTGGTCCTACATTGTGGATTTACTTAAATGTAAAGGTCTTTACAGAATAGCCTCAGGCCAAGAAACCAAACCTCAATATGATGATAAGGTAGCCAAATGGGAAAATAGGCAAGATCAAGCACGTGGGTTGATAGGGATTTCTATTTCTCCAAACCTTAGATTCCATATCGCAGAACTTGATACACCTAATGAAGAAATGAAACAACTCACTAAAGTTTTTGGAATTAAAAATGAAATTAGAGCCCATCAACTCAAAAATGAGTTGCTTACATTAGACCCCAATAATTTTTCTTTCGTTGAATATTTTTTGTCCAAGTTCAAGACCCTTAGACTTCTCTTGGAAGATGTTAAGGTTAAGAAAGAAGATGGTAGCCTTATCTATTGCATTCTACTAAGTTGGGACCATCATACTCTGTGTTTGCTTCCACCTTCCATTCTACTAGAGAAGCCTTTATTTCTCAAGGACAAGACTACAATTCCCCTTATTTTGATGCCTTTTATGATTCTTTCATAAGAGAACAAGAAAAACTCTTATATCTTGGTCTTCTTAATCTTGGAAACTCTTCTAAGAAAGCCTTAGCCGCCCAACAACAACCAAATTCAAAGAATCCTAAGAAGTAGTATCCTAAAAAGAATGGTCCTAAACCAAACAAGGGCCCTAAGCAATTTTAGCCTCAAAATGAACAATCATTTCAACAAAATGATAAGGCAAATAAAAACAATGGGAAGAAGACTGATAGACATTGCCACTTTTGTAATCGAGATGGCCACTTAGAATCCAAATGATTTAAAAAGATGGAAGCCTTGGAAGCAGCAATGAAGAAGCATAACATCCATTTGGAGCACTCTTCTACTTCAACTTCATCTTCAGGAATAACACTTTCTACATGTGGTTGTCAAGCATCTTGGTTTGGTTATGCACTAAATGTATCTTCTTCTTCTCATTCTCATGAGTGGCTCATTGATTCTGGAGCTTCTTATAACATGGCCAAAAACAAAGCCATGTTTTCTTCTTTAAATGATTGTAACACCAAAAATATATATGTTGGTGATGATAGATCTCTTAGTGTTGTAGGGACTAGAACGGTTCATCTAAACAATGGTCAATTTAATGATGTATTATGTGTTCCAAGATTATCCTGCAACCTTCTATCTGTATATCAGATAACTCATTCAGGCGAAGGTAAAATTGTTGAATTTTCACCTCACGATTTTGTAATTAAGGACCTAAGAGATCCTATATAGATTTTAGCTATTGGCATTGATGATGATTCTACAAGGTTGTATAAGTTTAACAACTTTGGATCATCAAATCTTCCCTCAGTATTTGTCGCTCATAATGATGAAGTGAGCAAACTTTGGCATGAGCGATTTGGTCACTTAAACTATCACTTCCTTCAGAATCTATGTAAACAAAATATGGTGACAGGTCTTCCAATGGTATCTTGTAGAGATGGTGTTTGTTTTGGATGTGTACTCAAAAAACATCATCAGGATAGTTTTGAAAAATGTGCCTCTTGGCATGCCTCAGCCCCTTTACAGCTTGTGCATAGTGATTTATGTGGTCCACTTCCAATTGTTTCATTCTCTGGCTACAAGTATTTCTTAACTTTCATTGATGATTTCTCCAGAGGCACTTGGGTATACTTCTTAAAACTCAAGAGTGAAGTATTTATCATGTTCTTGGCATTTAAGGCCTTTGTTGAAAAACAAACTGGACATCAAATTCTTAAGCTAAGATCTGATAATGGTGGAGAATATGTTAACAACAAATTCATCAACTTTTGCACTGAGAATGGAATTCAAATGCAACATATTGTTCCATATACTCCACAGCAAAATGGTGTAGCTGAAAGGAAGAATCGCACCTTAAAGGAAATGGCTAATTGTATGTTTCAATCTAAAGGACTTAGTCTTAATTTTTGGGCAGAAGCAATTAACTGTGCAAATTACATAGTAAATCACACTCCTGCTAAGGTTTTAAAGAATATCACTCAAAAAGAAGCATGGAGCTCAATTAAACCAGATTTAAGTCATTTTCATGTTTTTGGAAGTGAAGCATGTGCCCATATCCCAGATGAGAAACATAAAGCTTTAGAACCTAAGAGTGACAAATGTATTTTTGTTGGATATTCTGAAGATGTCAAAGGATATAGACTTATTCCACTTAAGTCCAAAAATGTTATCATTAGAAGAGATGTAAAGTTTTCTGAAAATATATTAGCCTATGGGCCTAGTTTGGCGGACGTGCAACCTCTCTCTATCCCTTCTACTTCTAAAAATATTTCTTCTTCAGATGATGATAGTGAGGATGACAATCCGCCCCCACCTTCTCAGGATCCTCCTTTAGCTCCTCAGCTTCCAAAATGGGTTCGTGCTACTTGGGATGCAGCAGGTGCTCTTGCTAGTGATCCTACATATCAACGACGTACATGTTCTTAGTTCGATAGGGCCTCTTCTTTACTGCCTCAAGCTTCAGTGAATTATGATCCTGACACTTTTGCAGAAGCTTCAAGCCATCCAAATTGGAACGCATCTATGAATGAAGAAGATTGTTCATTATTGGCAATGATAGATGGGATCTTGTTCCTCTTCCAAAGGGATGAAAACTTGTTAGATGCAAATGGGTTTACAAAACCAAGTATGGAACAGATGGAAAAGTTGATAAACATAAAGCTCGTTTTGTTGCTAAGGGTATTTCACAAGTTGAATTCATTGACTATACTGAAACCTTCTCCCCTGTTGCCAAAATGAACTCTATCCGCTTTGTTCTTTCCCTCGCTGTCTCTTTCAAATGGGAAGTTTATCAGATGGATGTTAAATCTGCCTTCCTGCATGGGGACTTGCATGAATAAATCTATATGGAACAACTTACTAGATTTATAAAAATAGAATCTAGCCTTGTATTCTAGCTTAAGAAATCCCTTTATGGTCTCAAGAAAGCCCCTCGGGCTTGGTATGCCAAAATGGATAGCTTACTTTTAGAAACTGGCTTTTCTAGGTGTCATTCTGATAATATTGTCTACACCAAGAAAGTGGGCAAGTCTCTTATCATTATTGTTCTTTATGTTGATGATCTTATCCTTACTGGTAGTGATCCCAACCTTATAAACCATGTGAAGTCCAACCTTAAAAAGAAGTTTGAAATGATAGACTTAGGAAACTTGCATTATTTTCTTGGTCTTCAAGTATTGCAATCCAAGGAAGGTATTGCCCTTTCCTATTCCAAGTATGATTATGATCTTCTATGTCATTTTCATATGGAAGACTGTAAGCCAACCCCTTCTCCCTTTCAATCTCGAGCCAAACTTTTAGTCACTTGCACTTCCCCTAAAGTTGATGTTACCTTATACCGTCAACTTGTAGGAAAACGTTTGTATCTAACCCATACTCGTCCTGACCTTTCCTTTGTTGTTGGCCTTATTGATTGGTTTATGAAAAACCCACATGAAAGTCATTGGAACGCAGCTAAAAAAATAATTTGTTATGTTCGAGGTACAATTTAGTTTTGGATTCATTACAATGTAGAAGCATCTCCTCTATTGGTTGGCTTCACTTATTCTAATTGGGCTGGTGACCCTGATGATCGGAAGTCTATTGCAAGTTATGTGTTCACTCTTGGTTTAGTACCTATTACACAGGCTTGCAAGAAACAAAGTGCCATTTCTCTTTCTTCAATAGGACTCGAGTATCGTGGTGCCGTAGAAGCTAGTAAGGAAGTCCTGTGGCTTTGTTAGATCCTGTCAGAGTTTGGCTTTCAATAGCAGCGTCCGACTACACTTTGTTGTGATAATCAAAGTGCCATTCAACTATTCAAATATATAGTCCAACACCACGCAACAAACACATTGAACTTCACATGCACTTCATCTGAAAGCTCATTCATGCCCATGTTCTTGAAGTGAAATATTGTTCAACAAATGATCAGGTTGCAGACATCTTTACAAAGGCTCTCACAAAGGCGAAGTTTACTAAAATTCAATTTGTGGTTGGAGTTTAAGAAGTTGTCACTAAGGGATGATAGGCTCTAATGCCTCCTTCCTTCTCCTATTGTGTCATATTTGTTGGCATTATGAGACAAGTGTTGTACTTGATGGCAACCCTCTCATAGAAGAACATCTCAATTACATATAACTAGATCAATCTACAGATGTGACTAAATGCATGGGATGCAGGACAGCTCAAAGGAACAAGAAGATCAAGTTCTAAGTGTGACAAGTTAGCTTTGCCATCAAGTCCAAAGGGGGAGATTGTTGGCATTATGAGACAAGTGTTGTCCTTGATGGCAAATCACACTGATGACAAATCATAGTGCAGAAGGATAGCAGCAAGGAATTGATGATCAGACTATAAGAAGAAGAGAAAATTAATATACGCAGGTTCATTAAGCCCAAGTCGCGTATACACGCAGGTTCGCTATATACCAAGTCGCGTATACGCAGGTTCGCTATATACCAAGTAGGGTATACACGCAGGTTCATGAATGGAAAAGAGCGTACGTGTCAGAAAGCTTACTCTTGGCCCATGGTAGTTAGTCCTCAGTACTTGAGCCTATGTTTTTGGACCAAAGTATCTCGATAGACGTGTTGATCCCTAGTATTGAGTTGATGGTATTGTTTTACTATGGTTTTGGACCATGGTATTATGAAAGGACTAAACCTATATAAGGAGAAGATCATTAGGCCAAAGGATGTGAGTGAGTAATGAATATTTGATGAAGTGTGAGATCCAAATGCTGGTTATGGGTTGGTGATCTGAACCATGGTTTCACTCATGTGGAGGATGATGAACTATGGAACGGGATCTCAAGGCTTGGAATGATTATCTTTATATGGTTTGACTGTGGATAGACTAGATCTATTGACGCATGTTTATTGTTATGATCTGGGTATGTTTTGATGTCTGATATAGCTGCGGAATTGTAAGTTAAGATTTGCAGATCTGTATGCAGGTTGTCTTTGGAAAAAGAGCGTATACACGCAGGTTGGGTTTGTCCAAGTAGCGTATACAATGTGAAGCATGATATTTGAAGATGAATTTGGATCCGATTACTGTTATGTTGTCTATGTTGTTGACAGGGTTTCAGTGATTCAGTATTGGGTGATTCAGAGATTGATGATGCAGGTTGTTTTATGGATCCAGTATGAAAATGTATGAAACGTGGTCCCGGGAAGATCGTAGAGTTCAGTAGGCTAGCACCTATGTACTGGTAAACATATCAGCCAGTACAAGAGCCAGGGGGTTGTAGCTCCCTTCCAGGAGCAGCTGGAGAACGAGTAAAGGTTGGAGCATTCTGTAGGCAGGCACCTACGTACTAGTAAATGGATCAGCTAGTACAAGAGCTAAGAGGGTTGTAGCCCTCTATAGGTTGTAGCCTACGTGCTGGTAAAGGAATGCACCAGTACATTGTAAAAGAAGTTTCTTATTAAAGGAAGATAGAAACAAATTGCAGCAGGTGGTTTTCACCCACATTAGGTTTCCACCTTATATCATGGTGTTCATGTGTGTGCCTTATGTGTGATGATCTGTTCTGTTATACTGCACCTGTTTACTGTTAATATGGTTAATAATGTTCTGATGCATTTACTGAAGATAAGCTAACTGAATCATAAGATTTCTGGATATACGCTAGTTGCTTTAGACACAGTAGCGTGTACACGCGGGTTCACTTAACTGAAGTAGCATATATGTTTCTGAGCATGAAATTTGAAAAGTTTTATTGATCTGATAATACTGATTCACCCCCCCCCCCCTCTCAGTATTATTTCCAACAATTGGTATTAGAGCCAGGTTCTTTGATAGAAGCTTGATCGCTTGAAGGAGATCCGTGGAACAATGGGAAAGAAGCTTAAGAAGAAAGCTCATAAGAAGAAGAAGACATCTCAGAAGGACTATGACAATGGGTGAATCGATTGGGGATTAGGTATAAGAAGCTCTTCAGATTCAGAATCAGATTCAGAATCATTATCAGGTATGAATGTGTTATCCTCTGATGGTCCAGCTATATTTCCTTGTGAAAGAGATGGAAGTGATAGTGAAACTACTGAACTTGCTCTTATGGGTGAACAAGAAAGATATCAGATAGAGGCAGTATTTAGAAGGCTTACAGACAAAATTAGAGATCAACAAGATCTATTGAACAAAAGGGAATGTGACTTCAAAGAAGAAGCTACCAAACTAAAGGCCCAACTTGAAGAAGGAAACAAGGTAAGAAAACTACTCAAGGACAAGGAAGCCCAATGTCAAAAATTGCAGCATGAAGTGACATCATTAAGAAAAGAAGTCAACGAAAGAAGCACAACCATCAAGAAACTCAAAGATAGATCCAGCTACTATGAAAATCTTGAAGCTACATTCCTCTCACTAAAGGGAGATCTTGAAGAATCAAGGAAGCAGAATGAAGATCTACATCAAGCAATTGAAAAACAAGACAATGAAGTCATCAGCTTAAAATCCCAGTTGGAATGTGCCTTCCAAGTTCGTCAAATGCAGCAGGATCTGAATGAAGAACAAGAAAAGGAGATTCTCAAACTAAGGGAACAAATGGAAGAAGGAAGAAAAGCTGAAGAAGATTTGAAAAAGCAATCTCTTGAAAAGGAAGAACAGCTTCAGGATGAGGTAAATATCTTGAAAGGTAAAATAGAAGAAAAGGATAAGCTTTTACGATTTCAAGATAGCTCTAAAGTCTTGGATGATATTCTTAGTAATCAAAGATCTCCTGCTATAAAGACTGGTCTTGGTTTCCATGAATCTATTGAAGGTGAATCTAGTTCACAAGGTGAGGCAAGGAACTCTAAAGAGAAAGAAATGAAAGATCCATCTTATCATCAACCAAGGAAAGAGATTCTTCAAAGAAAATCTTTTACTTCTCCTATGAATAATGTTGAATGTTATGTATGTTATAATCTTGGACATGTTGCAGCCAGATGTGGAAGAAGAAGAGTTCAAGACCATCATGTAGAAAGATCATCACATTCAAGGTACTTTAATGGATATTGCTTTGCTTGCAATAAGTTTGGTCACAAAGCTGTTGATTGCTACAGGAGGAATATGAAACATGTAAGATGTTATGCATGTAACAATCTTGGACATATAGCAAAGGAATGCAGGAACAAAGGACAGACATCACACCAAAAGGAGAAAACATCATCACACTTGAAGATATGGAAGAAGAAGGAAGTTAGCCAGAAAGATGTGGCATAGCACAAAATACTCAGGTTCAGCACAACACAGACATAATAAACTCAGAGGGAGCTGAAGGTGTAAAACTTCAGTGTCCTGAAACTCATACGCAAGTTTCATAAATTGAAGTCGCGTATATACGTGAGTTATACACTGTAAAGTCGCGTATATGTCAGTCTGTGGAAAAGCAGTGGGGACAGGCTCAGAAAAGGGGTCTGATATGATTCAATCCAGTATCTGCTCTATTGGTTAACAGTTATAGTCTGCTGAGAATGTCTAGAAATGACTTGATACTTGTAAGATGCTAGAAGTGTTTTAATCCTAACTTGATGATGATGATGTCTTGATGCTTACAACTGATGTATGCATGTTCAGATCTAACAGCAAACATATGGCACAGGTTGAGGGGGAGAATATGCCTTTAATATTGCATTGTTGGCATTATGGATTAATAGTCCTTGGTGATGTTACTTATATGGCTAAATGATATATCTTGCTATGATGTGGTTGTGAGTAGTCCATGATAAAATCTCATATGATTCTTGGGGTTTCATAGTTGATGTTCAGATCAGATTTATGGTTGACTCATTGATGATGCATATATGGTGCTTACATGGTGATCTTCATAAGGATAAGGAGAAGTACAAAGCTTGAATAGACATCTTCCTCACTTGATGATGAGTCACTCATATTCTGTTGTCATCATATGCATAAAGATCATACAGTTATGATGCAGGCACTCATGGGGATAAGGATTGTTGTTGTTGATGATATCAAGAAGTTTTGTCAAAAGAGTTTGAGCTCAAGATACATAGTGTTGATACATGGATGACTCCTCAAAGTCACTTTGTTGGAGACTTGATGATGAGTTCATATCTATATGATGATAGGTTGATACTTACATATGTTGGTTGATGCAGATGTTCCCAAGTAATGATACTTGGATCATGTAGAGCTTGATGAAATGGCTATGATGCTTTCACACATGATATAATGTGAATGACTCTGAATTCTGGTCAAAGGGATGAATTGATGCAGACATACCTTGTTATAGGTTGATGACTTATTCTCTACTGGACATTTATAGGTTGCTGATATGGAAATTTGTGTACGCGAGTTGGATAAGGACTATCCACGTATATACACTTGTTTATGTAGATACAGTCGCGTATATGATAATTTGAAGGAAATCAGTGGGTCAAACTCAGAATGAGAAGATTTTGATATGGGTCTAACAGAGACCATCTGGCACAGGTTCAGGGGGAGCAGATTAACATCTAATAATGCATTGTTGGCTTTTGGTTCTAGTTCACAGCTGTTGCTGGTTTCAGGTGGAACAGAGGTAGATGGAGAACAGAAGGAGAACATGATTGCTGATTGACAGATGCTGCTGATAGTAGTTATTGATGATTTGCATAGTCTTGATATTTCATCTCTATGTCATATATCTCTTTTATGTGGTATCTATTTCATGGTGTCAAGGTCATGTAACGGCCTATATTGGTTTCCCCACTATGCCTGGGATGAAGATGTAATGTAATTGGTTGTCATATGTAAACTTCTGATGTATCCCCACTTAGTTGGGAGGTTGATCCCCACTTGGTTGGGTGAAGGATGTATGTATGAGTCTTTGGTGTTAGGAAGGTCACTTATGATGTATAGAGTTGTGTTCTTTCTTGTAGAACATCTTTTTGCAGATCTTGCCTCCAGTCAGGAAGAGCATGAACAACACACTTCAGCAGTACAGAGACTTGGCATGGACAGATTGGTACACTTTGGCATATACAAAGGGGGAGCACGTTTGGAGATTTCAGCAGGTACTCAGGGGGAGTATGGACAGCAGAATGTTTATCAAGGAAAGAGAATATCTTGGTCCACCCTTTACCCTTGATGTCAAAGGGGGAGAGTGATTTGGTGTTGTTGCCATCAAGTCCAAAGGGGGAGATTGTTGGCATTATGAGACAAGTGTTGTACTTGATGGCAACCCTCTCATAGAAGAACATCTCAATTACATATAACTAGATCAATCTACAGATGTGACTAAATGCATGGGATGCAGGACAGCTCAAAGGAACAAGAAGATCAAGTTCTAAGTGTGACAAGTTAGCTTTGCCATCAAGTCCAAAGGGGGAGATTGTTGGCATTATGAGACAAGTGTTGTCCTTGATGGCAAATCACACTGATGACAAATCATAGTGCAGAAGGATAGCAGCAAGGAATTGATGATCAGACTATAATAAGAAGAGAAAATTCATATACGCAGGTTCATTAAGCCCAAGTCGCGTATACACGCAGGTTCGCTATATACCAAGTCATGTATACGTAGGTTCGCTATATACCAAGTAGGGTATACACGCAGGTTCATGAATGGAAAAGAGCGTACGTGTCGGAAAGCTTACTCTTGGCCCGTGGTAGTTAGTTCTCAGTACTTGAGCCTATGTTTTTGGACCAAAGTATCTCGACAGACGTGTTGATCCCTAGTATTGAGTTGATGGTATTGTTTTACTATGGTTTTGGACCATGGTATTATGAAAGGCCTAAACCTATATAAGGAGAAGATCATTAGGCCAAAGGATGTGAGTGAGTAATGAATATCTGATGAAGTGTGAGATCCAAATGCTGGTTATGGGTTGGTGATCTGAACCATGGTTTCACTCATGTAGAGGATGATGAACTATGGAACGGGATCTCAAGGCTTGGAATGATTATCTTTATATGGTTTGACTGTGGATAGACTAGATCTATTGACGCATGTTTATTGTTATGATCTGGGTATGTTTTGATGTCTGATATAGCTGCGGAATTGTAAGTTAGGATTTGCAGATCTGTAAGCAGGTTGTCTTTGGCAAAAGAGCGTATACACGCAGGTTGGGTTTGTCCAAGTAGCGTATACAATGTGAAGTATGATATTTGAAGATGAAGTTGGATCTGGTTACTGTTATGTTGTCTATGTTGTTGACAGGGTTTCAGTGATTCAGTATTGGGTGATTCAGAGATTGATGATGCAGGTTGTTTTATGGATCCAGTATGAAAATGTATGAAACATGGTCCCGGGAAGATCGTAGAGTTCAGTAGGCTAGCACCTATGTACTAGTAAACATATCAGCCAATACAAGAGCCAGGGGGTTGTAGCTCCCTTCCAGGAGTAGCTGGAGAACGAGTAAAGGTTGGATCATTCTGTAGGCAGGCACCTACGTACTAGTAAATGGATCGGATAGTACAAGAGCTAAGAGGGTTGTAGCCCTCTGCAGGTTGTAGCCTGCGTGCTGGTAAAGGACTGCACCAGTACATTGTAAAAGAAGTTTCTTATTAAAGGAAGATAGAAACAAATTGCAGTAGGTGGTTTTCACCCACATTGGGTTTCCACCTTATATCATGGTGTTCATGTGTGTGCCTTATGTGTGATGATCTGTTCTGTTATACTGCACCTGTTTACTGTTAATATGGTTAATAATGTTCTAATGCATTTACTAAAGATAAGCTAACTGAATCATAAGATTTCTGGATATACGCTAGTTGCTTTAGACACAGTAGCGTGTACACGCGGGTTCACTTAACTGAAGTAGCGTATATGTTTCTGAGCATGAAATTTGGAAAGTTTTGATTCACCCCCCCTCTTAGTATTATTTCCAACAATATTTGTACATCCTTCAATCCTATCCCAAGTTGTTCTTAAGGGGGGATGTTAGGATATTCAGACACATAGGAAATAGTTAAGTATAACTTGGTCTAGTATAGAGTTAGGTAAAGTGTGTTTCTTTACTATGTACTTTTGTAACTTACAATCTGACGGTCACGATCTGTAGTGATCTGACGGTTCATTCTCTCCTTGATATTACTGACACTTGATCTGTGTCTTAACACGCGATTGGTCCATGATCTCTATTTAAAGAGCATGGAGGGTCATTTGTAGGGTAATCGTTCATGAGAGAAGCTTATGTAAATTTTCATTATTTTATTAATAAATTGCCTGAAGTGGCCGCGTTGGCTCAGTCCATGGACTGTTTCCATCTTTGAGGGTTTTAACCACGTTAAGAATACTTGTGTATTTGTTGGGTCGTTAATATGCCGTTATTATTATCACTTTTGAACACTTATTCCACCCATTTCTATTTTTCTTTATCATATCATTTATTATAATTTATCATTTAAATCCATTTTATAAATGATTTATGCTCTTATGGATGAATATTATTTATTCTCTTTATTTCTAATAAATTGATGATTATCCGTGATTTTATCAATGATAGTTTTAATAAATCAGTTATAACATTATTTACCATTCTTAGCCTCCAAGATAATTTTCAGATTGAATATTTGATTTTTAAAAGCGCCAACTCAGAAATGCGCTGGAATAAGGAGTGACAGTTTTGCGGTTGAGATTTTGAGCAAATGGAGCAGAATCTGGAAAATCAGGAACATGGGTTTTGTCTAGAACGGGCCCAATTAACTTTGGCAAAGAACGGTTTGCCCAAATTCGGCTTGTACTGAGAGAAACGTAGGGTTCTTTGAGCACGATTTTCTCAGATTTGCTGTTGCGGTCGTCCTCCAAATCTCAGCTGCAAAGCCAAATTCGTCTTGCTTTTGTTGAGAGATGAAAGGAAATATATTTTCTTGTTGATCAACTGGTTAGAATCAATCCAATTTTGTAAAAGAAATCATGTTGTACTTATCTTTATTGTAACTTCTCTCTGATCTCTCTATTTAAATGAAAACAGAGATCAGAGATGGGGGGGACTTCAGGATGATTTTTGGATGACTTCAGGGTGATTTCGGGGGAATTCGAATAATGGAAGAATGATAGAAAAATGATGAAGAATGATGGTGGATTATCCATGATAGGATAGGGATTGTTGCATGCTGTAATTCTCAAGCATTTGCTGTTGTAATGATTCCACAATTTGCTGATTAATACATGATTTGGGAGTTGCTGTTCACTCTTTTCCTTCTGAAGTAACCCAGCAACGTCTGCTGGCGGCTAAGGGCCCAGCCTCTGGTGGAGTATGCTGCTGCTACTGTGTATTATATTCTTTTGATTTCTGCGTGGTTTGCTTATCTTTATTGCTCGGTAATCTGACATGCTTTTTCATATGCTATTCCATGCTCTGCTACAATTAATTCATTAATGGTTTCTTCGGGAAATTTATGTAGTGATTCTGTATTGTATGAGTGAATCTTTTCAGAGTTGATTTCATGTTATTAGTCTAAACCAACTATTTCTGTTACAGAGCATTTGTACTGAATATTACTGTTGTTGGATTCATTTGAAATCCTGATTATTGAAATCTGAAAAGTTATATTATTCTATTTGGAAACATAGTCGTATTCACCTTAATTGTCAGATTACCATATTAGCGTGTCGTGTGTATGTATGGTTGATTCTTGCTAATTCATCAATGAGTGCTATTCCATAAAGTACATTCCATCCAATTTGCCTTAAGAAAGAAGATTGCTATTTTATTGCAGAATGTGAGTTTAGTTCTGACTCGCGAGACTTAGTTTATTTGATTGATGTTCCATTTACTGCTTACTGTTTCATTTCCTGTTTGCTATTCCATTTTACTTTCTGCCGTTCCATTTACTTGCATTTGCTGCTTTTGTGTGAGAGAAGGTCTAAGGCTGTAGTGAGCCAGCAAGTCGCTGCTTAGCTCCCAGACCTATGGTCCATGCTCTAATTTCCTTTCCATCAGTTTCTAGAGGGATGGGTTATCGCTTCCGCACCCTTGACTGATAAGCTGCCTTGTGTGATTTTATTCTTTTAAAGTAATTTAGTCATAGTTTTCTCAGTGAATAGTTGTTGTATCCTCTATTGATGTTTGTTGAGTGAATAGTTGGATTTCAGAGCATTTGAGTTTATGTTATTGTTGGATTTCTTTTTCAAGCATTCATTTACTCTTGGGTTTTAAGCACTATACTGCAAAACATTACTCTTAAGTAAATAGCCGCCTCAGACTGAGTACACTCTTGAAATAAAAAGTCGTCCCTGGGTTGATAATTAATGTGAAGATAATTAGGAGTTTAAAATACACCTTTTTATCGCTCCATAGTATTGATCTGTGATCTGTTTGTGAGCGGTGTCCTTTAGTGTTCTATCTGAGGAACTTACCTTGTAAATTCCTACCGAATGTCTTATTTTTCCAATAAATTCCTTCCACACCCTCCATGCTCCCACTTCTTCACATCCCTCTCTTGTGTGTTGAATTCCTTGACATGTCCCATGAGATTAAGGATAGTATAGGCACATTGTTTTCCATAGACTATCGATACACAACTTCAATGTTTGCACTAGTAGACCATTTAATTTGTGCAGGACTTGGGTAGGTAAATAAATGAAGTGGTTTGAGTTTCGGTTAAACACCGTGTGATCAAATTCCCCTCCTCATTCTTGAAATAAGTGTCCTCTCCTCCAACTCAAGCATATTTTACATTTTCCATATTATTACATGAATTACAATTCAGAAGGACATTTACAAGAGGGGTAGAAAAAGGGTTGTTAAAAAACCTTGTGCATCTTTTTCCTTAAAGGGATATGATAATATTGTATTGATACATTAAACCTTATGGGAGTATGGGATGTTTCCAAATTAACCTATAAATAGATCTATTAATTATATGTATGATATTCTAGAGGAAGCTCTAGGTGTGCAGTAGACTCTCGGAATGTTATTTTTAAAAGTAACAAATCACATGGAACTAGGGTAACCAAAGTTGAACTGGGAAATGTGTTGGATAACTTTAATACCAATATTTCTAGCATGCTTACTTCCCAAATAGACACCTGACAATATGAAAGGAGAAGGGAAGAAGTTGAGTCAGTTTTGGCTATATTTTGTCCCAAATGTTGGAAAAAACACCCTCTTCAAGATTTTCCTCTCAATGGTGTGGAAGTATGTAGCATATATGAAAAAAAACACGTCACCCAAAATTTTCCAACCTTACAAGGGCTTAAATAAATATTCCAAGAGGCCAATGAAGAAACTAAACAAAATTGTTTTTTAGCCTAGAAGAAATCTTTTCCACGTAGACCATTTGGTCTAACAAAAAACAGCTCTCAGTATTTTGCCTCCCATCAAAATCCATTTCTTGGTTGGTACTCCCCAACATTATGGCAACAATAGCCTACCTAGATTTAGAATAAAAGTTAGCCAAAAGCCTAAAGAAGACCTACTTCTTTGAAGAATATGCCAACATAGTTGCACAATATTCTCCTCCTCAACCACACCCATAAAAAACCAACTACCATCCAATAAAACTCCTCAAAGATCAAAATTTCCTTCTCAAACCATGCCTAACCTAAATAATAAATTAGTAAAACTCACCTATAATGTTAAAATACCATATTTTCCTACTTATACTACCACTCCAATACATTGCCAAGATATCCATTTATGATCAAGGATGGTGGTCAGTGATCTATTTCCCCCCATTATTCAAAAATAAGATGATGAGGAAGTTATTTTGAGACCAATTAATTTTGATAATATGCCCTCTCCTCCTAAATTGTTACCAAGAAAGGAGTCGTATCCAACTTATCCATAAAGACTATGTTTAGAAAAGCCTCCTTCATAACCAAAGTTTGATTTTCTAGGGGAACGTAGAAATGTTTGTGTCAATATTCCATTATTCCAAGCCATAAAATATGTTCCAATCTATGTTAATGCCATTTGAGAACTCTATCTTAAGAAGCCATGAAGGAGAAAGAAGGACCCCAATATTGTTCAAGTAATATGGAAATTGGGTGACCTAATGTTGGGTAATGTATTCATAGGAAAACACATGGACTCTAGAGGTATAGTTGTAAGCATTAATATTAATAATACCCGCATACCTAATATATTAATAGATTTGGGGGAATTTATCAATGTTATGACAAAAGAAACTATGGAAAAACTCCAACTATCAGCACTACAACCAACTCCAACAATGCTTCAATTAGTTGATAGGTCCATTATAAAACTAGAGGGAATCATCTAAGATATAGTTGTTTCCATAGATTCATGGGAATACTCTACTAACTTTACGGTTATAAAACCCAAAACTAATCTTAGGGGATATCCTTTAATTTTGGGAATGCCATGGATAGCCACCATTGATGCATGCATAAACTATAGATTTGGGGATATGCCTATTTCCTATGGTAATTCTACAAAACATTTGACCCTCTATACCCCTGCCAAAACTATTTCTAATTACCAAACTGCACTTTGGCCCAAAGGCAGTGATGAAGAAGATTCAACCTCTTCTTACACTTGACTACGCCTTAGTTTTTAACGAAAACATTGGAGATGATTTGATTTGCACCTTTATGACTCAACCTCACTTGTCTATCCCCTTACCTCCTACACACCTCCATAAAGGCACTCTCAAGAGTATTACTCATCTGCCAAGGTAATTCAATAAAGGGGAAAAATGACACATCTAGTTATTATCTTCGAGTGACATTCCCTTCTTATTGATATCTATCTTGGGAAAAAATTAAATAATAATGGCAGGTTGGACCTGTCCAACAAGAGAAGCTTATCGAAATGTTACAAATGCATAGTAATTCTTTTGCATGGGACTATGGTCATATGAATAGAATTCACTTGAACCTATGTACTCACCATATCTATATTAAGTAATATTCGTGACATATCTGACAACCCTAATAGAGGATGAATACTACCCTTAAGGATATATTTAGGGAAGAAATTTAGAAATCACTGAGTGCATGTTTTATCTATTCCATTTCTGATAGCAAGTGGGTTTCACTCTCAATTATTGTAGCTAAGAATAATTGTAAGTGGAAGGTGTGTGTATATTATCGAGAACTAAACAAGGATACCTTGAAGGAATATTTTCCCTACCATTCAATGATTGGTTCCTTGATACCTAAGCAAGGAAGAAATTTTTATCTTTTGTTAACTGATTTAGTAGTTATAACTAGATCCATGTTTTCCGTGAAGATCAAGAAAAATGACACTTACATGTCCTTAGGGTGCTTATGCTTAATGAGCTCTCCCTTTCAATTTATGAAATTCTCCTCTTGCATTCCAAATGGATATTCTCTGCATATTTACTGACCTCACCAAAGACTGTATGGAAATCTGCATGGATGAATTCACCATATATGGGAATACTTTTAAGGAAGTTGTAAGTATTATAAAAAAGGTTCTAATCAGGTGCAAGGAAGCCAACCTTGCCCTCAAGAGTGAAAAATATCAAATTATTTTTATTGAGGGCATAGTATTGGGACACCATGTATCATGTGAAGGGATCATAGTAAACCCAACTAAAATAGAGGTTATTTGTAATCTCCTAGCTCTGAGTAGACAAAAATGTGTCCATAGTTTTCTAGGATATGTGAGAAAAAATAAAATATTTATAGAAAACTTTACTAAGATAGTATCAACCTTATTTCATTTATTAGCTCAAGATGTAAAATTTTGTTGGATTAATAAATTCCAATATGCCCTCAAAACTATAAAAGATAAATTATCCACAAACCTTAACTTGTTAGGATCTAATTGGTCCCTTCATTTTCATATTTCCATTGATGCTTTGGATATAACCATTGGACTTGTGTTAGGTCAAAAGGAAGAACAATGACCTTATGTTATTTACTACAACAACAAAATCTTTACCCTGGCCGAACAAAATTACACTATGACTAAGAAAAAATGTATCACTATCATATATGCCATTAAACGTTTTTGTCATTATATCACCAAATACCTAGTATTTATGCACATTGACCATTTTTCCATACATTAACTTATGAATAAACCTATTACCAATGGAAGAGTGACTATATGACTTCTTCTTCTCTAGGAATTTGATATTACCATTCTAGATAGACATGGAAAGGATAATGTCATAAATAATTTTTTGTTTAGACTAAACAATGAAGAAAAACATGTTCCAGTTAAAGATGTCTTTCTTGATGTACATATGTTTGCACTATCTACTAATACACCCTAGTTTGCAGACATCACTAATTATTGGCCTACGGGGAGCTTCCACAAAAAAAAAAAAATTCCAAGAGAATGTCAAAAGGTCATTAGACACAATGCTGTGTATTCTTGGGTTTAGGGGTACTTATTCTACATAGGACTAGATCTATTGATTCAACGCTATCTGTGGGAAGATGATATATATGACATCATTAAGAATTTCATTATGAGCCTTGTGGAGGAAACTTCACTAATAAAGGAATTGTGAAGAAGGTCCTATGACTAGGGTATTATTGGACAACCATTTTTAGGGATGCCAAGAATTATGTTAGGAGTTTAAAAAATGTCAATGAAAGGAAAGAACTCTACAATCGAATGAGATTCCATTGCAAACATATGTCCTGATAGATCATTTTGAAAAGTGGGCCCTTGATTTTGTAGGGCCAATTGACCCACCATCAAACCATAAGAAAAACATTGTAGTATGCACTAATTATGTAACTAAGTGGGTTGAAGCAAAGGCCTTAAAAAAGACAAAACAAACCAGTGGATAACTTTCTATATGAGGGAATTTTTTTTCTGTTATGGTGTTCCATGAGAAATTGTCACAAATAAAGTAACTCGGTTCACTGATTGACTCATTAAATCACACTGGCTGGTTCGAAACGCGTCGACAAAAGTTTTTCTATGTGATTTTCGCTGAAGATTCCTCAACAAACTAGTTTAGGATCAAGCATTGAATGTATACCCCATATTATCCACATGAAAATAGACAAGTGGATATCACTAATATGGCATTGGAGTCTATTTTGACTAAGAAAGTCCAACAAAATCTTAAGGATAGGGACAAAAATATCCTAGAAGAACTTTTGGCTTACCGAATCACCTAAAGGAATACTACAAGATTCACTCTTTATGACCTTGTGGATGGAAAACAAGTAGAACTTCCAATCAAATCTAAGATAAAAAATTGAAGATATCACTTCAAGTTGGGATGGACCTTACAAAAACAAAAAAACATCGATTGAATCAACTCAATGAGCTTGATTAACTCTGCTAGGATGCCTTACAACAAACAAGTCTTGTTCAACAATAACAAGAAAAGTGGTAGGATGGATTAATTAGAAATAAATATTTTAAATAAGGGGACTGGAATCTATTATTTGATTCGAAGTATTAATTTTTTTAAGGGTATAATAAACCAGATGGATTAGATCGTACAAAGTTCACATATTGTATGACAATAATTCGTTTAAGTTACATACCATTGACGATTGCTATACTTCAGTAATGGGAAACAAACATTGATTGAAGCTATATCAAAATCCCAAATTGACGGAGAAATATATCCAAACCTTTTCTAATCAAAGAAATACAAATTTCATGGATAAGGTGGCTTCCCCACTTGATTCCACGACCTCTTGATCCTTCCTTGCTCATGAAAAATAAAAATGGAAAAATATTTGGCAATGAAAACATTGTTTTAGTTGCTTTCGACACTTAGCGATATTGAAAAACCAGTCGTTGGCCAATATCAACAAGGAAAAGAAAACTCACCAACTATGAAAAACTTCTTGGATGGCATAGTTGGGAAAAATCATGCTAGAAAATTGGGCATCAACTCACATATTTTGAAAAGAAGAAGAAGAAAAAGACAGAATAAGTTTTTGTCCTATCTAGTTATTTAATTCCTTTTCTTGATGACTCTACAGGGCACCTAATAAAGACATGCAGGTTATTTCAGGATGGTTTCAAAATATAAAGCTGCTTAGAAGATGCTTATGCTTGAGACACATCATCCAAAGCATGGTGATGTTACATTTCCTCCTATGACTTAGGTGCCCCCTTTAACATTTCCTTGATTTCTTTTATGTAGCAAGGATTTAAAGGAAATATAATGAGTAGAAATACTTGAGCAAACCTATGTCCTTCACACTTTTTCTCCTAATTCGAAATTTCTTCCTTCTTGTCTCTATTTAACCTCCCCTTTTAAGCTTGACTTCTTAATGTTATTGCCCCTCATTCATAAAGGGAAGGACATTTTTATGTCATAAGGTCACTATACAAAAGTTTATATTAAAACACCTTCAAAGGGCTTGTATCATTTTAAAAAGGGAGGGGGGGTGTGCCTCTTAAATTATTAAACATCATATGGGATCATCACTAAGGGATTTACCTCTTTCCATTTTTTGCCCCCTTTTTCAAAATAATACAATGTCTTCCTCTCACCTTTTAATATTTTGTGGCAAGGGTTCTAAAGCCCATATTGTAAAAGGGGTGGGGGAAGTGGGGGGGTTGACCTTTATCGAAGAATATTATAAAGGATCAACCTCATAAATTCTATATAACAAGAAGGCACTATATAAAAGTTGTATACATATCCCATATATAAATATAAGGATTATCTTATACATCCTATGCATAAGTCCCAAATTTATGGTATATAATTCATATATAGGGGTTGGCCCCATGTTTTAAAATACCAAGTGATCCCAAATTTATGGACATACTCTATTGGCTTGTTGGGGCTTGACCTAGGTTCAAAGTTAGTTGTGCCAACCAACAAAATCATAAACTATTGGCCCTTTCGGCAACAACTCATGTAGCATAGGCTGCAGTCTCACCTGAAGCAGTATTGGGGGATGACAGAACCAGGTTTCTACATCTAGAGGTCTGTGTGATAGGTTCCTATGGCTCCTAGGGCTTAGCTCTGTCTTCATGAACCCTAACCCTTCCTAAATAGATAATTACAGTAATTCACTTAAACAACATCTATACCTTCACGAATGTCATGCAACATTCATAACATGTATAAATTGTACTAATTTACCACTTTTGCACATAAGTTAAGCATTCGTTCCTATAATTTACAATATAGAGTGAAAATACAGAAAATTGTAGAAGTAAAAATAGGTACACAAATGCATAATTATTAGATCAAAATTGTCTTTATTAGATGTATTCGTTCAAGTACAGACTCTTTTCCCCTGCGCACCCAGCTTTAGGGGCTCGCACACTCAGCTTTCAGACTTACCAAGGTCTCCATGCACTCAGTTGCAAGAGCCTTCCCCTTCGCCTAAGTACAGGAAACAAGCCTTTCTTGCCTTAGCTTACTTACCCAACAATGATTTTCTATCAATCGATGACCTCTTAGACTTGCTATGAATCTTCTATTATATCTTTTTCTTTTACAATAGCATGGTCGACGGACCATGGGCGGGTCTCAAAACCTTCTTAACACCTAATCACCTAAGGGACTAAAGTCCCTTTGACTCTTACTATCTTTGCGCTCCACTTCCACAATGACTTTACATCTTTACAAAAAGGAATTACAAAATTTGACAAAATTAAACCCCTAGGGATCCCATCCCAATAGGCCCCCAACGCAATTTGGTGACTCATCCTCGAGTCACTCAACTGGTGCTTTAATCTCTTCTTGGAGTTCGCGCAAATCCAACTTTAGAACCTGCAAAATAATTTTTCCCTACGTAGCTGCCTGTTGTACTTCTTCGACCAAGTTCTCTATAGTGGGGCCTTCCCCCGCGAGGCCCATGGTCCTTTGAGCTTGTTGCATGGCCTTAAGCTTGCTCTGTACTGATAGAGTTAGCTGGTTGGCCTCCTCTATCCAAGGTTGTGTTCTTAACATAAGAATGGCCTCTTTCTGGCATAGCTCTTCAATTTTAGTATGAAGTTGCTTCCCTTCCTGTAATCTTGTGAACCGTTGTACTAGCGCCAAAGTGTGTGCAGTCGACCTGATCTCATAAAATTGTTGTTGTTTTTCTCTAAGGTATTTTGTAGAGTGGGGTCCTCCTACAAAGATGTCCATAGCTCCATGGCCTGCTCAAACAATTTTGTGCAGTCCTTGACTGTTGTGTCTAATGTGGCCATTCCTTCCTTTACAGCATATCTGCATCGCTCTCGAATCTCTAGCATAGTTATTGGATGCAGCTTCAATTGCAGCTCCAAAATTTGTAGTTGTAATTCAAATTGGACTTGGCCGATTTCATCTTTGGACTCCTTGATTTCCACAACCAACTTCTGGATCTTTTCTGTGGACTTTGCATCAGTTACTATATTAGGTTCAAGCACCGCATTACACGCCTCTGTAATTGTTGCTTCTAAGTGTTCGCTACATGTAGCAATTTCTTCCTTTTCCTTCAATGCCTATGATTTTTCTTCAAAGGTTTGTGCATTTTTTGTTTTGACATCATTAATCAACAACAACGTGCGCTACTCTTTAACCCTCAACTCATTCGATACTCCTTGGTTCAACTCATGTAGGGTTTGGATAGGCAGTGTCATGAGGTTGATGCCTAGATTCTTCATTTGCGAAAGTTGGGAATGGGCTTCTTCTGAGTCGATGTGTAGAATCTCGTCAGGCAACTGAATCACACAAGATCCAACATCCAATCCACCTCTAACACTGTTGTGCTCACTTGATACAAGCTTGCCTGAATCCTGCTCACATGACCTACGCTCACTTGTAGTCATCCTGTCTGGATCTGTAGATTACACAGATCCTTCTGTACATTTCCCAGCACCTGTTGGTACTGCTACTCAAACTAAGTCCATAGTTCGGTTGTAGTGTCCTGGACCTTGTCACCAATTTCATCTAAGTCCCCTTTAGTGAGGACTAACAGATCCATCTGGGAGAATTTGGTCGACTTCTTCTTCTTTCGCGGCCTCGAGGCTATCTTCTTTGTTCTTTTCCTGACCACAAAGGGGGTTATCTGCTCTGTGCCCCCGCCCCCTTCTACATCTGACCCTTCCTGGTCCCTGGTGTGCTAAGATTCAAAATCTTCTACCTCGATCGTGGTTTCCTGGGCTGCTTACTCTTTGTTAGCACCTGCCTTAGCAACAACTTCCTCAACAATAGCTTCCTTCTGATACACAACTTTCTCCCAAGCTACTACCTACTGGGCCTCCTTTTGTGCTTATGCTGCTGAGGTTTGTGCGGTGGTACCTTCCGCTGCCTTTCTCATTCTGGCACCTAGATCTGATGGGTAAAGCCACTCCTCTAGCCATTTAACAACAATTTATTGGACATCTACCTAGCCAACAAGGTAAGGAAACTTATGCCATATCTTCTTCAGATCTCGTTGTGTGCGAATATATACATTGTGGAAGTCAACCTTGAAGTTGGCATAGAGCTCAAGTTGATCATATAAGGTAGGTGACAGCCTTGGCCTTTGGTTGATTACCATGCGAAGATCCATCTTCTCTAGTAACAAAAAATTCTTGGTCTTTGTGACCCGCGTTGCATATTTTGTTGCCTAGAGCGAAGCAAAATTCACTGCTTCTAGAAGGTTTGCATCTTGAGGAGGAACTGGCTGTCCTCCAGCATCCTCCATGCTACTAATACTATCAAAAGTAACAACCATGCATAATGAAATTCCTTACCCTCATCCTAGGCCTCTCGACAATGCTCCAAGAACTCCTTGCATAGGTACTAAGCCCAGTTGTACTATAATTCTTTGGCACATTGTGCATCTAAGGAGATCATGGGAGTCAAAACCTCATCCGTGTAGCACTTCCACATGATCTTGAATGCCAATATCTGCATGACGAACTGTACCGTGCGATCGGAAATGGAGTGGATGGAATATCCACATGACTTTTTAACCAACCCAAACTCATTCTTCATCTGATCTGCGAGTTTATTCTCCTTCATTTTCCCTCCAAATTCTTCAGATAGATCCACACATTAATAGGGAAGTAAGGTGATTCGGTGGATTAGCATATCGATAATCGAGATGGGTTCTCCCAGCCAGAGACACCCATCATACACCAAGGTGAGTAACTTCCGAACCTATACAATATTAATGATGATGCAACTGAAGTGTGACACCCATAGCATGTTTAGGAGGCCTGCTTTCCCAACTCCCGTGACCCACTTCATAGGTTCCGATCGTGTGACTCCGGTTTCCTCATAATAAATTTTTGACAAGTATTTGGCTAACGCAAGTTGGGAAAACTTCTCAGATCTCCTAAATCCCAATCCTCCATCTTGAGCGTTAGAATGTGGCCCAAGAGCGCGCCCTAAAACACCATCTTCTCTGGTAGTAGTGGTGCCGAGACCATAAATTTGGCATTGTTTGGGACCTTAGGCACCTTGGCTGTGCCCTTTTGCGGTGGGATGTAATTCAGGAGCTAAGTGGTAGGTGCATCCTCCTCAGCATCCATCTCCTCGATGCCTCCATGAATTTCTTCTTCATCCAAATCAAGGGGCTCATGTGGCTTCTGTGCTCTATCCATCTTCCCCTTTTGGTAGATTTCTGTGGGAATTTTTCACGGTGATTTCCTCACCATAACTTGCTACAGTTTCTTCTGTTTCTTGTCAGTTGCAAAGAGCTTAGGTCTAGGAGACCTAGGCACTGTAGTCATAAATCCTATAGGCATAGAAGGTGTTGCTTCAACTGAGGGTGCGGCTTCAGAGGGTGTTGCTTCTGTTGTAGGGGGAGTTGCAATCATGTTTTCTATAAATGCCTTATGGAAATTGTCGGGGATGTTAGCCAATCTCAGTCTTGAGAAAATTTCTTCCCAATATGGTTCGGACATATAGTTCAGTTCTTGGCTCAACACAAGGAAAAATATCTTAAAGTCAATTCTCAGGATGCAAAGTGGTTTAATGCAGGGTGGCATTCCATATTTATAGGTGAATTCAAATTTGAATCCAATTGTTCCCTCCAAATTCTATCATTAAAGCATCTTTGGCGGCAAATTTCCAAAGATTTCCCCATAAATGTGCCTTCCCCACTCCTCCTAATGGAAAATTTTCCATCCAATCATCTACAATGCATCCAATGGTTACTTTTTTACCAAGCTTTGTGGCACCAACCTCTATGGTGCAACCATCTTGCCATAGCTCCTCTCGACACCCTACTTTATTTCATTACACAACCTTCTTATTTCGTCTATCCAAGTTTTGGGCAGTGTAGTTTATAGTCTCATACTTCCTTGCAGTTTCCTGGATTACTAAGACTATATCGCCATCATATAGTCATTGCGCAGTTGGGATCACCCTTGTACAACTTCAATCTACTGCCATTGACTTTGCCTAGAAATAATTTTCCATTTAGCTTCATGAGTTGAATTGCACCACCATCTATAATTTCTCTTGCCACATAGGGTCCCAACAAATGCATTTGCAACTTTCCAGGGAATTTTGTAAATTTGTTTTCATATAAGAGGACCAAATCATTAACCTGGTAGGTGCACTACTTGATATTTCGATCGTTCCATGCCTTTTCGCACTCCCTTTTCACTTGTTAATGAAACCCTGCTAAAAATCGATCCTCCTCCAATTTCATCAGTTACGCGAGATGCTCCTCCATAGTATCGCGATCAGCCATATCGGTTAGTGCTGCAATCCGTAGACTCGACACAATATATTCTATGGGCATCAGAGCCTCTTGCCCATAGACCAATCAGAAAGTGGTTTGGCTGGTCAACTTTTACTAGTATGTGCACATCCAAGCCATTCTGCTTTGCGTTGCAAAAATTAATCAAAGCACCATCCAAGATTTTGTTGAAGGCTTCAACCATACCATTAGCTTGAGGGTGGTGGGGAGTTCTCTTCTGATGATAGACTTGTAATTCTTCAAGCGTCGCATAAATCGTTTCATTTAAGAAGTGCATGCCCCTATCACTCATTAATATCTTAGGTTTTCCAAATCAGGATAGGATATACTCAAAATTAAAATTTGCAGCAGTAGATGCACTATAGTCCTTTACAGTTCTGCTTCCACCCATCACGTCAAGTATTCAGTTTCTGTAATAATATAAGGCGCTCCAGTCTTTTTCCCTGGTGGCTAGATTAGACCCAGAAAATCAATTGCCCGTTTATTAAACATCTACAAAGATATCTGTGGATTTAACAGCAATTTGTCCCTCCGCGATGGTCTCCCTGACCTTTGGAAAGCATCACATGCCCTAGAATATTCTTTTGCATTCTTATGTACCATTGGCCATAAAATTCCTATGCGCAGGATCTTCTGTGCGGTCACTCTTCCTGCATAGTGGCCTCCTACTTCTCCTCCATGTTCTTCTACGAGGATGCTTGGTCATTCAAAATGTGGGACATATTGGTGTAGTATCTCATCGCAACCCATTTTATATAGGTGTCCAACGATCATAGAAAAATTAGTCGCACAAACCACCAAATCCTTCTTCTGCTGTGTAGAATATCCTTCTGGGGTTGTGCCAATTTTTAAAACTGGATTATATCAGTAAAGTGATCGTTTGTGACACGAACTTCAAAGAGCTGCACATCCGACAACCCTTCTTCCAAACTAGTAGGCTCATCACTAGTTTCAATATGAGATAGATGATCAGGACCTGCATTTAATAATCTAGGCTTCAAAATCGTACTCCTGAAAGAGCAACATCCATCTACAGATATTCCCCCCTAACATAGGCCTATTGACTAGATATTTTAGAGCATAATGGTTTGTGTACATTTTGAAGTGCGCGCCTAATAGACAGTGCCGAAATTTCTGTAGCGCATACACCATTTCCAGTCCTTCGTGCTCTATAGTTGATTAGTTCTTCTCTGCCTCTGAAAAATTTCCTACTTGCAAATGCTATAGGATGATCAATATAGACTTCACCTAGTTGGGTCAGCACCCCACCTAGCGTAATACAAGAAGCGTCCACATGAACATGAAACTCCTTTTTCCAATTAGGAACACCAAAATGGGCATGATGGCCATTTTCTCCTTCAGAATGTCTAAACTGTTCTGACACTCTTCATATGAATAGAATTTCGCGTCCTTTTTCAACAATTTCTCCATTGGCACTGTGATTTGTGCATATGCCTTGAAAAACTCTCTATAATACCCCGTATGGACCAGTGTCACGCGTAGTTATTTTACATTCTTAGGGGCTTCCAAATTGACAATAACAAATATCTTTGCAAGGTCTACCATCAATCCCTTCTTGCAAACCACATGACCCAACAATATTCAGTAAGGAACACAAAAGATGCATTTTTTAAGATTCAGGGAAATATGATGTCTGCAATAGGTATCCAACATATGGCGCAGACTTGCAACGTGGTGCTTTACCAACCCAAAGATAGTCCAATCATCAAAGTAGAGTTCTAAGAACTTGTGGATGAATTCCTTAAAGGCTGCAAATACCACCCGTGAGAAGATTAAAAGTGCATTATTCTATCTAAATGGCATTATCGTGTATTGAAAACATCCCCATTTCATCATGAAGGTGGTCTTGCTGTGATCCTCCAGTGCAATCGTGATATGATGGTACCCCAAAAACCCATCAGTGAATGAGTAAGCTTCCTACCCTCCAACATTCTCCAAGACTTCATCTGTAAACAGTGTTAGGAACGGGTCATGGATGCACGCATCATTGAGCTTCCTTAGATCTACGCATATCCAGATTTCATCTTGTTGCTTCTTTTCCTGGATTACCATGGGACTTACCCAGTCTGACTCCTCCACTGACTCAATGATCCTAGCTTCTAGCATTTTGTCCAAATCCTTGCGCACCTTTTCCTTATATTTAGGATTCAAATGGTAGGGTCACTATTTTCCAGGCTTCACATATGGCTTTAAAGTAATCTTCATCATGCCAAGGTCCCCTACTATCCTTTTCAGATCTGAGAACTTGGTGGGAAACAAGTCCTGGGATTCGCACAACAGTTTTGCAACCTGATAAACTATATCCTCATCCTATTATTTAGCTATGTTCTTCTGGAACCTCCCTTTCGAAATTATCCAAAATCAAATTAACATCATCTAAACCATCATAATGAGGTAGATTTCATACTTTTGTGGAGACGCAACAAAGCGATTTTGTCAACATGTTGCAGCACAGTGTGGAGACTTTGTGTAATCAGTTCTGCCAATGCTCAAGCTCTTAGTCAGAATCTAAGGTGCAAGAACTATCTCTATCCCATGTAATTCATGCATCTAATGTAGGATTGATCCTATCCTCATCACACATAGTGATCTTATATATCTAGTCTAGATTGTCTTCTTCTTCACTCGTGGACTAGTTTTGTGTATTGCGCACCTTCATTTGGATCCAATGGAATAATAACTCGGAGCACCTTTCTCCCAAATTTCATCCTACTCTTCTTAAGATTAATGATCACATCCATTTTGAAGGCCCAATCAATGACTAATAGCATAAGGTAAGGATTACTATCATCCACTATCTTGATTACTTAGAAATAGGCCAAGGCATTCACTCCTTCAATATCCACCGTAACCCTATACAAACAAACCATAGGAATAATATTTTGTTGATTTTCCATGCGTAGATGGATACGAGACCATTGCAGTGCAGGGCTTCCTATTCTTTCCCAAGTTTGTTTTGGTAGCACATTTGCATTAGATCCTAGATAGAGAATTACCTGATCCATTTCGTATTCTCCAATCTATCTGGTTAGCCTCGTCTCACGACCTATTCGTTTCTTTCTTTTTCCCACTTTTCATACAACACACTGTTCTGGAGGAGTCTTGACCTTACCTTTACAGTTAGAAATTAATTCTTGGAGACCTTCTACTGCCTTTTTATCCCGCAACAACTTCACGCAGGTCTTCAGAAAGGTAGCTAATAGTGAAGGATCTACATCCTGTGCTTCGTTGTTTTTGCCAGACTTTTCCTAACACCCTGAGGTAGAGGCCTCAATGAAGCTCTTTCTGGATTCCATAAAGGTTTCCTTAGCCCAGTTTAGATCAATCTAACTTCCTTCTCGATAGCCTTGCATACCCATCCTTTAGTTTCTAGTTGTTTTCCTTTATCTTCTCTAGTGGAAATACCACTCCGTGTCACTATATTAATGCTAGGTTCTTCCTCGTGTGGCTCTGCCCTCATCATCTGAATTTTCTGTGTAGGTGTTTGAGCCTTTTTCTCCTGCATCTTTGCTATTAGTATCGAACAATCTTCTATAATATGATTACATTGCCAGAAATCCTGACAAGAGGGATGTGTTGGGTTCTGACAGTTGCGTGCAAAATGACCTGCTTCCCCACAATTATAACAAATGATTTGTCCATGACCCTTTCCAGCCCCTCCTCCTTGTCCTTTTTCTAGGCCTTGGAATCCTTCATGCGCTACACGTACACCCTAATCCTAAGGCAAATTTTCCATCTACATTCTATACGCAGGGGTGCACTCCATCATCAGTTCGTAGCTCCAGCAATTACGCTCATCATGCCCAACTAATTTGCAGAATGTACAAAATAATTTTTATGGTGTCTGCACAAACTTTTGTAGGAGATGATAGTTGTTAGCCACATGCTTCTCAGCTATCTGATAGATAATGCACCACAAGGCTACCCCTGCACTCGGTTCGACGATGTTTTATGGTTTTAGGGGAACAAGACATCCCATAATGAGGTAGTTTTGATAAATAGGACAATGGTCCTTGTCGTGACCCTGGCCTTTACATTTCAGGCACCAAAAATTTGCGTGCACCTTAGGTTGGACTTCTTTTCCCTTCATAAGGCTCTCCAACTCCATGTGCAAGCTTTCTAGCTGTGATTGAATCTGTTGAACCCCTATGTTCCTATCCTGCATTGGTGAAGCTTCCAATCTCATGGTGATCTCCACTGCTTCTACTTGGGTTCCTATTTTCTACTGTGACAATGGTAGTCTCAGATGCAATAAAAGCGAAGCAATGTACCAGTCTGCATGTTGAGTATCAATAATGGTCATATTAGCCTGCTGAATCAAACATTTTAATTTTTGATAAAAGTCCCACGCAGACTCATTTACCCTCTGTTGAATCTCCTTGAGCTCTGTTAGAGACTGGGCCTGAAATTTCAGCTTCTTGAATTCACTATTCAGCGCTTGCTTAGTTTCTAGCATAGTCACATTGGGCTTATCTGTGCAGAACTTGATGTACCAACTCAACGCTCTATCATGCAACACTATGACTAGCTGTGCTTTCTTCATATTTTCATTGATGATATGTTGTGCCTTCCATACAACATTTGTAACAAACCAAAATTGTTCGGGGTCTTTAGTTCCCACACCCTTAAACACAGGCATCTTCATTGTATTCGCCATGTTAAATAATGGAGGTGGAGGTAGAGGTGGTGGTGGTGGTGTAGGTTTGTGAGGCAGAGGTGGGGTGCATGGATGAGGTATCCCTACGATACCCTGACTTACGATCTATAGTGTGCTTTGTGGTGTTCTCAGAATATTACCTTCGTTGTCACTATTAGAAGATCCCAACAACGAACTGTATTCAAAGTCGGATTCTTCGTTTCTTCTAAATGCTCGCCCACTTCACGTAGTCCCAAACATAAATTTAAAGGCATAACCCACCTTTCACACAATAGCACCTTATTCTAGGTCTTCAAATATTTCAGATACTTACCTCTTGGTCCCTTGAAGAACCTGCGCTCTTCTTCACTGTAACTGGTGGATGTATCGATCATGAACTCGGTGATGAATCCTCCCAGAATATTATTGATCCAATGGTCGATGGCCCGTGCAACGTTATTTTCTGAAGCCTCCAAGAGCTTCACCACTTCTGGGGTCCACACAATAGGACCATCAAGCTTCTACATACCCTGACTATCTGCCAATTTGGACAGACACTCATGCAATTCACAAGGGAAAGAGAAGAAGAATATTTCGTGTTTGTCTGTGAATAGTCATCTATTCAGCCACTCTTCCTTCAATAAGTGCAGATTCTTGTTCTCCTGAGCTGCAGACTTGTGCAACATTTGATCGATCCACTTTTCAATCTCTTTCTTAATGGGGAACCACTTATCACACATCCCTTAGAAAGATCTAGATCCCGACAATGAAATCATTTGTTGGCTTGTTGGGGCCTGACCCAGGTTCAAAGTTAGCTATGCCAACCAACAAAACCCTAAACTACTTGCCCTTTCACAACAATCCTCTTAGTGGAGGTTGTAGTCCCACCTATAGCAGTATTACAGGATGACATAACCATGTTTCTAGATCCAGGGGTCTATGTGATAGGTTCATGCGGCTCCTAGGGCTTAACTCTGTCTTCACGAACCCTAACCCTTCTAAAATAGATAATTATAGTAATTCACTTAAAAACCTCCATACCTTCGCGAATGTCATGCAACATTCATAACATGTATAAATTGTACTCATCTACCACTTGTGTGCGAAAATACAGAAAACTGCAGAAGTAAAAATAGGTACACAGATGCATAATTATTGGATCAAAATTGTCTTTATTAGATGTATTCGTTCAAGTACATACTCTTTTTCCCTGCACACCCAGCTGTAGGGGCCCGCGCTCTCAGCTTGCAAACTTACCAAGATCTTCGTGCACTCAACTGTAAGAGCCTTCTCCTTCGCCTAAGTACAGGAAACAGACCTTTCCTGCCTTAGCTTACTTGCCCAACAATAATTTTATATTAATCGATGACCTCTTAGACTCGCTATAACTCTTCTATTTATATCTTTTTCTTTTACAATACCATGGTCCACAGATCATAGGTGGGTCTCAAAACCTCCCTAACGCCTAATCACCTAAGGGACAAAATTCCCTTTGACTCTTACTATCTTCGCGCTCCACTTCCACAAATCGTGGAGACTTTACATCTTTACAAGAAGGAATTACAAAATTTGACAAAATTTAACCCAGGGACCCCATCCAAACATACTCAGTTTCCAATTTGAATTTTTCATCACACTAAGTTTTTTATTATCCATACACTTTTAACCACAATCCAAACCCATATTACGTGTCAACCTTGTTATCAAAAATTGTAAACTAACCCTATTTCCAAGTACCAACTTCTTGTCACCATATCCAATTCACTGGATCAAACCCATCATTATAAGATATATATAATTGTTGAGGATATATGGCATATGTTGACGGCCAACTCAACATATAGTCATCAACAATATGGTGTGTAATTATACATTAAAAAGTAATGATGGTTGGCACTCTAAACTGATCCTTGACAACCTTACATAGCCACCATTTTACAACACTGGGAAGGATTTTTTGGAAATCTAAGGCATAGCCATTACTTATTTTATGTGACAAGAAAAATTTGGCAGAACCAACCCTTATCACTCTCTAAGGCTACCCGCTAAGGGAATTATACTCACAAGGAATTGAAATGGGGTTTGTAGTGAAAACTGGAAGCCATGGGTGAGGAAATTAATAGAGTCAAACCAACTAATTTGGAGGTTGTGCAAATTAAACCAGAAGTGTGGTAATTTATTGTTAAGGATAGATGGTCTGACTTCCTCACTATATTTCAAGGGCATGACACTAAATTTGACGTAGATTGCACAAATGTTCAATGGAGCTCATGCCTTGGTAAGATATCTTACTATGGTAGTAAATGAATAAATGATTGTAGTAATCAATGGACTCTTGCCAAGAGGGTGAAGCATGGTCGAAACTTTTTAAGATTTCTAGCAAAACTCGGTGTCCCTTTTTGGAAGAACTTTTCCCACTACCAGATTTGAGGTGAGGAATTACTCAAGAAGCCTCGCTTCCCTTGTGGCATGAAGTGCGTTAATTTGGTAGCTCAAGGAAAAATTCCCTCCTTTGGAAAGTCTTCCTCATCAAGAAAAACCCCTCCCTTGGAATAATTTAATTTGGTTAAGGAAAAATATATTTTTAATATGGAAACCCACATGCACACAAAAGGATAGGGCAATCCAAAAGAGAAACTAAACAACTTTAGATGGCTATAAATACAAGTCAAGTGACCCTCATTTTGACATCATCATTCATTCTTATTTCTTTAGTTTGGCTCGCATAGGTCTAAGATAGTTTGCGGATATTGGTTCCTATAGGTCCAAAATTGCAGGTTTCGAAACTCGCTCACATGATTAGGCATGCTACAAGATATTTTCTGTCACAACTGCAGGCATGTAGGCTCATGAGTGTGGTTGGAGGGTTTTATTCGCACACATGTACACTCTCTCTGTGTGACTAGAAACTAGGGTTTGATTTTTATAGTTGATCATAGAATTCAATAGTTGATTGTATAGTTTGACAGTTGAGCACAAATATTGGCAGTTATCTGCAGGGTTTTATTATTAGCATTGTTGGGTTCATCTCTTAGAAGTTGTTTATTTTATTTTACTGGATAGTTTTGTGGATGAAGATATGGATCATTGTACTCTCTCTTTGTTGGAAATTTTATGTCAATCTAATAAGAAGAACTTGAAAGGGCTTTCCCCCTTGTGGGGGTTTTCCTTAGTCTCCGACCAATCCTGGTGTCTCTATGTGTGAATGTTTTTCTTCTTTTATTCCTTTATGTTCTGTTGCATTGATGATGATATTGTTCTTACTATATAATTTCATATGTTGTTGAATAATGTTGGAAAACTAAATAATGTTATCATGTTGTGAGGTGAATTAAATATGTAAATGATGAAATGCAATTATCTAAACCAAAGAACATATCCCTAAGAAAAATTAACATGGTATCAGAGTGGGGCTAAAGAAAAGCCATTGAATATCACCCCTATTAAGTGTTGAGAAATGGCAAGAAGAAATTCGAGTTTAAATTTGTCCTTGAATTTAAACTGAGAGTTAAAATCAAATTCTTTTCTCATAGCAACTTGTAAATAGTTAATTAAGTTTAATTAATTTAATTAACTTAGGAATTTTGAGTTGGAAGTCTTTCTGAAGTCATGCATATGTTCTCCCTAAGTTTTAGGGGTCCAGGATGAGTTTAATTGTGAGTTGTAATTAAATCACTCAATTTACTGAGTTATGTTAAGTTAAATTAGTTCCAAATTGTTTGTGGAACTAATAGAGAGTTAGCAATCAATTGGCGCACTAGTGCATCCACAATGTCTATCTAGTTAACTGAAGATTACCTCATCAAAAACTCATGAATATCAATTCTGAGGAAGACCCAGTTGAAACTAGAGTGCAGGGACAATGTACTATTAGTTGTGTGATTTACTAATTTGTATAGATTATGCATGCAATTAGAGAAGAACCTATGTTTGGATTGTGCAATTTTGGAAGCATGAATTCCCTTTAAATACAGGTTATTCATCTTAGGAATTACTAATCCGAACTTAAATAGGAACACAACAAATTACATATATAATCATAAACACGGAGATGCAACAAAAAAACACTTCATTTCATTAATACAAAAATACTGAACTATGCTTATAAACAAAACAGAAATAAGATAGCTCGGGCGATGGTAGCTTATCTTTGATAAGAGATGTGATGGCTACATGCCTATGAATTATGTTACAATGAGGCTCAAGGGCGTATTTATTATAGGGAAACACGAGAAAACCCTAAACAACCAAAACCCTAACCCCAGGAGATGCAACACCAAGTGTTTGTGGGCCTCATTGGGGTTAGTTGGGTAGCCAACTTCCTACGATCGTAACTTGATGATATTATCTCTGTTTGGCATGTACGATACCTTGTTCACAAGGTCTCACTGAGTACTACATGTTTCACCATAGGTTTTTGCCTATTGTTATGGGCCTGTTGCAGAACCCAAAAAATGTCGTTTAGGGGGTCAAAATGGCTCCAAAAGTTTAGGACCCGAAAAACTGCTAAAAATAGTAAATGTTGAAATGAACAAGGAAACAGATGAAACTCACTAGGGTGTCTAGGTGGAATAGGTGATTGGCCACCATTATCGACCTAGATCATTCCTCCCCCCTCACCAAGTAATGGTCAATATTGTGTGCAGAGCCTCCATGAGGTGCTGAAATGTTTGTTGAACCTGGTCCCTAGTGAACCACTTGCACTGGTGAAGTAGTTGGCCTGCTTTGAAAACTCGACATAAATGTATCCTCTATAGGCGAGTGTTCTTGATCTATGTGTCCATGATCTTATCAGTTGTTGCCTATTCCATGTAGTCTGGGTTGATCTCTATTGATGTGAGACCAAAGTAAAATGTGTACAACAATGTTGGAAAGTATGGCAGAAGGCGATCTACATTGAACACTGGGTGTAGACCAATGAACAGTGGGATGGTGAGCTCGAACGGATAGTCACTGATGACCCTGGTGATGGTGTATGGCCCATATTGGAGTGGGTGAAGCTTGTGGTTGGGTCCAACAAGGCGCTCCTTCTACAAATGTAGTCAAACTTTGTTGCCCACCTGGAACTTGTGCGACACTCAATGTTGATCATCACGCTACTTGTACTTAGCATTGGCTTTGTCCAATCTATCATGGACCTATTGGCGGATGTGTTGAATGCGCTCAATGACTTTTTTAGCCCTTTTAGCTTCGGACTGAATGTGAGACGAATCTACCTAAGTGGCTGCAAATGGTAGGGCCACATCAATGGGGCATAATGGCTGAAATCCCATCCCTACCTGAAAGGAGTAGTGGTCTGTTAAGCTGTGGAGAGCTCTGTTGCAGTTGTGTTGGACATAGGGAGACTTTCATCCCACGTGCATGGATGTTTCAAGTTTTAGATGCACAAAATGTGTACGATCATCCGGTTGGCTCCTCTGTTAGGCCATCAATTTGGGGATGGAAAGTCGTGGACTTAGTAAGTTTTCTATCCATCATGGACCAAAGACTTAACCAAAATTCACTTAGGAATTTTCTGTCTTGAACTAAGACAATGGACTGTGGGATCCCAAAGTGTACCCACACTCGCTCAAAGGAGAGATTAGTAGTGGCCTCTGTTGTGATACTCTTCTTGTAGGCTGCCATGATGGCCATCTTAGAGAATCTATCGACGAACATGAAAATGCAATCGTTGTTGTGCTTAGTAGAAGGAAGACCCGACATGTAATCCATGGAGACATATTCTCAAGGCTGGAAAGGAGTAGGTAGAGAAGTATACATGCCTTGCTTCTTGATGGTTGGTTTGGAAATGGTGCAGCCAGTGCTAGATCTAATGTACTTCCCAACATCTTGATGAAGCTTCAACCAATAAACATACTTCTACAATATTGCCACTATTTTCTCTACTCCGAAATGTCCAATGACTTGACTGTAGTGTGCCTCCCAAATCGTCTTGGCACACTCACCTGAAGGAACATATATGTGTCACAGGTGGCATAACAGTGCATCTTGAAGCTAAAAATTTTGGAACTTTCTTCCCTTCCAAGAGTTTCTGGTATATGCTGCTGAATTCTGGATCGCTCTCGTAAAGCTGCGACCATCCTGATGTCTCGTGCCCACATGAGTCAAGCACAATGATCAGTGCCATGACTGGTGGTTAACTGAGGAAATCAGCGACGTTATTGGTGCTTCCCTTCTTATACTTAATGTTCAAATGGAACTCTTGTAGATAGGTGGAACATTTTTGATGGCGATATTTCTAAAATTTCCCTTGTGTCTATATGAACTATATAGGTTGGTGGTCTATGTGGATAACCGTTTCCTTCCCCATAATGTAATGCTTCCATTGACGATAGGCCTGCACAATGGAATACATTTCTTTGTCATAAGTGAGGTACTTTTGGACTGTGTCTGAAAGTGTCTCACTGTGGTAAGCCACTAGATGCCCATTCTGAGTAAGAACCGCACTAATAACATAGTAGGAGGCATCTGTTTATATCTCAAATGGTTATTGTAGGTCTAGTAATGTGACCATTGGTGTAGAACAGAGGCAATTATTCAACTTGGAGAATGCTTTTTGTTGGGTTTCCGACAAAAAAAACTTTTCTTTCGCTCCGCCCTTGGTGACTTGACTTAAAGGCTAAGTGATATGAGAGAACCCCAACATGAACCTATGATAGAAATTAGCAAGACCCAAAAATCTACGGAGCTCTGTTAGAGTTATTGGGGATGGCCAATCCTGAGTGACTTGTATCTTGGATGGGTCCACATGTACACCCTTCTCATCAATGATGTATCCTAGATATTGAACCTGGGTCAGGCCAAAGGTGCATTTCTCCAAGTTAGCGCACAACTTTTGTTGTCACAGGGTTTGAAGGACTTGTCTAATATGGTGGAGGTGATCTTCCCAACTCTAGCTCAAGATCAAGATGTCATCTAAATACACCACCATGAATGAATTGGTGAAGGGTCACAAGATGTTTTCCATCAGTCTCATGAAGGTGGCAGGGGCATTCGTCAATCTAAACGACATGACCAACCATTCGTAAAGGCCCTCCTTGGATTTGAAGGTAGCCTTTCACACATCGGAGGGTTTGATAAGAACCTGGTGATAACCTAACTTGAAGTCAATCTTGCTGAAATATTTGGCCCCTTTGAGCTGGTCTATAAGGTCATCAATCCATGGGGTTGGGTACCTATTGCAAATCGTGATCTTGTTCAGCGCCTAATAGTCAATACAAAGCCTTCAGGTCCCATCCTTCTTCTATACCAATATAATCAAGCTCCCATAAGGTATGAACTTGCCGTTATGTTCCCTTTCCACAATAGTTCCTAAATATCCCTCTTAATCTCATTGTTCTCCAAAATAGAGCACCCATAGACCAGTCCATTGGGCAATGGCATGCTCGAGGTCATATCAATGGAGTGCTTGACCTGACAGTGCATAGCTACCCATGTGGGCGAGGCGAAAATATCCCTATACTCCTCATCGACCTTGTCGATCTGTTTTTGTTGTGCAGAGGAGCCCTATCTAGAAGCCATGGCCATAACCTTCTTCTTTCCTTGGGGGAAAATCATAAGGAAAACAAATTTCTTGGTCTGGGAAATGATCTTCTTGCATTGCTTTGAAGTGATCAAATAGATGGCAGTAGGTGAGGCTACCTCCAGTATTCTGTACAACTTATTAGCCAAAGTAATAATCATAGAGCAAGGTCTAGACTCATATACTTCATTGTCACTTCCACAAGTATGGTTGTCCTAACAATACATCAAAAACTTCAAGAGGAGAAATGTTACATAGTACCTCATCCGTGAAGGGCTTGATGTTGTAGGGAAGTTGACACTACTGGCTAAGGTGAAGATCTCATCCTTGGTGAATCCACCTGATGGTGTACGGTTATGGATGTGATGTAGTCTTTAGGCCCAGCCACTTCATGACCTCTTCTGAAATGAGGTTCTTTTGGCTCTTGCTATTGACAATGAACTACAACGGAGAAACCTTCACCCACAGCTGTGAGTGGAAGAGGTGTTCCCCCACCTCTAGATCTTTAGGCTCAGTCTTTTGGATCTTTGTGGTGGCCATGGTGGCACTGGGATCTACATCAATGATTTGCTTCCCTTTGTCAGTTCCTTTAACAGGTTCTGATTCAGAGTCAGAAGCTGTGTCTGATTTGGAAGCCTTCAACTCAACCAACAATGACTGCTTGGTCCAACATTCACTTGTGTTGTGAGTGGAGCTCTTATGAAACTCACACCATTTTCTCATGTCCTTCTTCGCCTTTGTGGTGTTGTTATTTTCTTACAGTTTTGGTGGGCTATCTTGGGTAGCCCTGCCTTGGCTTGGTCCTTTGTTTTGTGGTTTGGGGGTGCCTTTTCCTTTCTTTGGATTTTCAGATCCAAAGTCCTACTTGTTTTGTTTAAACTTCTACTCAATCTTTACAACATATCGATATGTCGTGTTGAGCGAGGAAATGTCTAGGAACTCCATCTCATCCTAGATGTACTTGTGTAGACATTCATGGTGCTTGAGCACCAAATGTCGCTCAGTATCCTTAATAAATAGCTTCATGTGAATAGTATGGAAAATATTTGTGAACTCTAGCACATCTTGGTCCCTTCTCTTCCGTAGCATAGTCCACTTTATGTATTTTCCTTCATAGCTCCCAACAGTGTAATATTGTTCCTTGATGGCGTCTTGAAAATAATTCCAAGTGGGCGCAGCTGAAAACAGTGAGGGTTCACTTTCGTCTTAGTTCCACAGTAGGTTTCTGACTAGTCCTTGACGTGTGGGGTGGCTTTGAGAAATGAAAAAGTAATCTTTTGCCGATTGGAAAAGTCATTAACTGAAAAATATCCTTCCAATAGATTTAACCATTAATTTACAACATCTGCATATATCAAGCCTTCAAATATGGAAATGTCAAAGTTAAGTTGTACCTTAAAAGGAGTGGCACCTCTAGAGTGGTTGCTGGATGAAGATGCATCTCCTGTGGGTATCCATTGAAGGATATGGCCAAAGTTATCCATCCTCGTGTCCCTTTTTCACTTGAGGGCTTTGTCGAGCAATATTTTGAAAGGATCTCCTGCCCCCTCATCTTTCTTTTCTTCTGCCATGGGAGGTCATTGGGTTTTGCGAGGCTGATCTTGCAATGGTTCAACCAGATCAAGCCCTAACTCCTTATACCCTAACTTCATTGGGGACATGCAAAGAAAAATAGATAAAGAGCAAACTGCTCTGATACCACTGATCTGAACTTAAATAGGAATGCAAAAACTTACATATAAAATCATAAACATGGAGATGAAGCATAAAAACACTTCATTCCATTAATAAAAAAATAGTGAACTATGATTACAAACAGAATGGAAATAAGATAGCTTAGGCAATGGTAGCTTATCTCTCAGAAGAGATGTGGCAGCTACATTCTTCTAAATTATGTTAAAATGAGGCTCAAGGGCCTATTTATTATTGGAAAACATGATAAAACCCTAAATAACCAAAACCATAACCTTAGGAGATGTAACACTAAGGGTTTATGGGCCCTGTTGGGGTTAGTTGGGTAGCCAACTTCCTGGGGTTGTAACTTGGTCATATTATCTTTGTTTGGCACGTACGATACCTTGTTGGAAAGTTCTCACCGAGTGCTACATGTTTCACCATAGGTCCCTACCTATGGCCATGGGCCTCTCGTTGACCCTAAAAAAATGTTGTTTATGGGATCAAAACTACTCCAGAAGTTTAGGACCCGAAAAGATGCTAAAAATAGTAAATGTTGAAATAAACAAGGAAACAGATCAAATGGACTGGGGGGTCTAGGTGGAATATGCAGGTGGCCACCAATATCTACTTGGATCAATTATCCAAGAGATTAGGGGCTTGGAGAACGACAAAATTGACTAAGTGTTGGCTAAGAGCTTGCTTGTGAGCTGAGAGAGTTGAGCATACATGTGCATAATTGTTCTAGTGAGAGAAAGCTTTGTATCTTCACTCATATTTATAATATATGTAATACATATAGTGGGGTTTTGAGCAGTGGATTTCCCCATATATATCTTCTATTATGTGTCATTGATTTATCTTCTTCTTGTTAATATTGTTTTCATCAATCTATTGGCTTCTGTTGGTTGAAAGTAGAAGTAGATTCTTGTCTTGTGCTTTAGTAAATTACATGATCTTGTGGATTTATAGGATTTTCTATATTAAGACACCATTGATGAGAGCACAAGAAGATGGAGAAGACCTAAATGAATAATAGGGTTTGAAGTAAACCCTAGGAAATTTGGTTATTAGGATTTCATGGATATCATGAGGTTATGGTTTGGAAGAAACCTTGGGATAAGATAATGATGTGAGTTTTTGTAGTTTTGAAGCACTAGCATGATCAATGAGAAATTTCTCTAGCACTTGTGATATATTTAAGTGAAGCCCTAGATAGGATAGTCTTAATCAGGCCTTGGTTGCTGATGAAGAAGATTGGAAATATTGAAGGAACATTACTACATGGGTAATGGATGATATTGACTCTTGAATGTTGGTTCAAGAGGAAGTTGATCATCTCTCATTAAAGATAAGTATATTTTAGAATGATATTATTTCTTTGTGATACTATTCTTGTTTTAACTTATTGTTTTCATTATTGCTTCCTGCATATTTAAGCATGTGAATACTTCTAACCTCTAATATAATATGTGATAAGAAGATCCTTCTTGAGGATCATCTAATGTGCAGGAAAATAAAGCTAGTGCCAAAAGAGAAGAGCTGGTACTGAAAAAGGAAAGAAGTACCTGAATTTTTTTTTTTGAAAGTTTTCAAAGTAGCATTTGGGAATTACAATATGCAAGTGCTACAAATTCCAATAACAAATAAGTTACAAAGGTATAAAAATACTACAAGGTATGTATAAGCTACAATATTGAATTGCAAGGTAAGCCCTTAGGTATGATGGAAATATCATATTTATGAATCATGCATGCATATGAAAATAAGTTTGATCTCTAGTACATATGACATATTGGTGCATTTGATATTTTGAAAGTATCTTACATTTTAGACATGATGGACTTCTTGATTTTATGAAGCAAGCTAGATACATTGTTTTTTAATGGTAACTTGATTCTATTGTTAATACTTGTGATAAGCATGATAACCCCAAAGATAAAAGTATGACAATAAGATTGATACTAAGGATCTTTTTGTTGGTTAGGTTTTGATAAGCTTAGTAAATTTGACAATCTGGTAAATATGGATGCCTTGACTTGATGGTTGAGTAATGTGATAAATAAGTGATGTTGTGATTATGATCCTTGAAGTATGACGATACACCTATCAATTGTCCTAAGTATATGCCACTAACCCTTGATAAATAGATGATTTCGTGTTCATATGTGATGATAAAATAGTTGATGATGATTTGTTATAACTAAGATTAGTATATAACCTAATAGAGTTTGACATCATGATTTGATAGTTTTGCTTATGCATGAAAACACTATGATAGGCAGGTTGATGTCTTGAATAATGATGAATAAAGTGGCTTCCCATTCAAAGGGAGAAACCCTCCATGAGATATCTACGCCTATTATTAATTTCATAAAATGAATAAAAGACACTTGACTGTTAAAGGAAGGATTCTGGACATGAACAAGAATATGATGTTGTTAAAAAGATTTTGACAAGTTCTGATATGAGTAGAGAAGGTTTATCCTAGTACAAGCCTTAACCGCTAGGAGAAAGGCTCAAGGGTGGAGTTATAAGTCTCTAAACCACATGGAAGAAGGCCTATGTGTGCAGTTGATAATGAGGGTCATCAATAGGTAAATTATATGGACCTTAATGCACCTCCAACTTACTAAAATCAACTTTTCTCATAATTCTTTACATCTTTTAATTATATTTTGCTGAATGAGAAGAGTAAAGATGAGATGTGATGTCTAGTGGTCTAATGTGCATTGATTGCAGGTTTTGGAGAAAATTTTGGCTAATTAAAGTGTAGGAACTTGAATGAGACAAGTAAGAGGGATTCTAGGGGATAGGATATCCCTCCTTAACTCCTCACTCACTTGAATATTCCTCAATCAAATCTCATCAGCTCAGAGTTGCAAGAAACTGAGTCATGAGGATCATTGGTAGCCAAGCCAGTGACAATTGAAGACTAGTTGATCTCGAGATTGGGAGCCAAGCCTCCCTAAATTTAAAGAAGTTGTTGGTAACTTCAGTTGTATTATATTTTTTGTTCAAGATAGCTAAGCAACATTTTCGAGTTGAAGCATTGTAACTGAGCACTCTTGTGTATTTTTGATATTTTAATGAAAATGAGAATTGTTCCCTTGATCCAGCACTAAGTTGACTTAGAGGGATGAAGCTATTGGGTTAGGGCCCAACCCTAGCAGCAGAGGTTCCTCTTTTTGTAGATGTATGCTTAGATTATACTCATCGTTAGCTACTGAACTAATTTTGGTGTTGTTAATTTGCAAGTATTGGTAGGGTTAATTAGTTTGCTTCCATTTGTGAATAGTTATAATAGTAGCATTGTAGTGACAAGAGGATATTCCAGAAAGGTTTTCAGCAACTAGTTTCTACCTCATTTCTCCCTTTCATGGATCATGATTTGAGGAGCACTTCCCATACAACCCAAAAACCAGAATTATTACTTTTCTGCATAATCTAGGGTTTCTTAATAATTAGGTCATTATCTTTCAGTTTCATAGGATAATTTGCAATTGCAATTCCTGATCTCTTAGGTTGTGAACTGATTTCGCAGCGCTTTTGTATTGATTTCAAGCACTTCCATTCATGAACTTAGCAAATAAATGGTAACAACTATGTTTTCTTCTATTGAATAAACCCTTCTTATTTATAGATGAATTTATATATAAATGTAAACAATGATGTGTGTTATTGCAGGAGCTTCTACGTTGTAGGGAGACCTCATCTCATTAGCCTCATCAAAGCCATATCCACCCATGATTTCCAAAAGTCACTAAGGTCTCAATTTGAGTTCTTGTTTTATAAGGAAAAATTGCCATTTCCATTGAGAAAATACAACCATCTTAAAGCCTTTTCTTGAGTTCTGAGTAGTGCCTTCCACTCCCATGTCATATTCCCTCCTTATTCACCTTTCCCAAGCTCCATTTCACCTTCTAGACCACTCCTTAAGCTTTCGGCTTGTTCCTGTAGTAAAACAGGGGATCCTGTAGGAGAACTAGTACATCTTGTAGACATCCTATAGGAAATCCTGTAGCAGCCTGTTTTGAGCCCAAATTGAGAAAAATCATCACTGAAGCCAGGATTAGGCCCCTACTTGACCTCCAAGCCATAAAAATCATTGTACCCATCTTTCTCCACACTTGTCTCCCTTGCCAAAGAACAAGGAAAGATTATTATTTACATTTATAAAGAAAAACGATTAAAAAATAAGTTCTTTTATATTTACTCATGCACACAGCAGTTAGTACTATCTAGATCAAATTTCATGATTAGATTAGTTAAAACCTCACATGTGACAAGTAGGCTTAAATTAGGGTTCTTTTGCAAGCACGGCGTGTTTACAAGTAGATAGAGCATTTCATGTTACTTTGCAAGCATTTTTTCAGTCTTTCACTCTTGTAATTAGGCAACATTTCTTTTCTCTCAATTAGGGTAAATTTCCCCTCTCCAATTGGTATTCAAAATTCTTCTAGCTAATAGAAGGCTGGTTTGAGAAACCCTAGTGGTCTATCACCCCAGCTAAGTAGTGACAAGAGTATACCAATTACATCTATTTGTGTATACAACATTGTCACCTCCAAGTTTATTCGAACCCCTAGTTGATGAAGTAAAGTCGGTAGCCCCAAGAGTTGCAACATCCTTGCTGCAATATTGGTGCTCATCACTTTTTGGTGTCGTTTCTGGGGAGGTGTTTGAGTAGATGTGATTTTTTCTTTATTTATTCCTTTTATTATCTCTTTCATTTCACAATTAGTTCTGTTTAGAAAATTGTTGCAATTTAGTTTTGTTTTCTTTCAATTCTGCAAGCAGTTTAAAACTTAAAAAAAATCACTCCTTTCATGCCTCACAGGAATAGAGATCACTTAGGAAAATTTATGCCAAATACGCCCATCACTTCAAACTGCCAACCTTCCCTCTTCTTCGGTGCATGTGAGCTAAAGGACGCCTTAGGTGAACAACTAGAGACTTTTGAAGAGCCTATAAGGGAAGAAGAAGAAGAAATCATTCAACGAACTGGCACAATGGCCAAAAATAGAAATGAAAGGGGAGACAGAGAAAGAGTTGAGGGTGCTTTTCCCATAAGAGAAACTAATTGGGATGCTAATATGAAAAACATAAGCCCCTCTTCTCTTCCTCACTTCCATGGCCTGACCTTAGAAGATCCAGATACTTTTCTTTTTGAGTTTGTTGTGATATGCAGAACTTATGATTACACCTCTAATGATAAGAAGTTGAAATTATTCCCATCCAATCTCAAGGATGTAGCCCTGCACTGGTTCATGGGTTTACCTGGGGATAGTATCACCACTTGGGTTCAAATGCAACAAGCCTTCAACAACAAGTATAGGAACTACTGTAGGTCCAAAGATACCAAAGAGGGAATTTTTAGAATGACCTTGGGACATGACGAATCTTTAGAGGATTATGAGGAAAGGTTCAAACTCAGCTAAAAAAGGGACAAGTGCACCTTTGATCTTGAATCACTTAAGTTAGTCCTTCTTAGGGGAATTAGGGAATATCTCCTAGAAACCCTAAACTTGTTGTGAGGAGGGGACATCTACTAGTTACCCTATGATGATATCAAGACAGTTTTCAAGAATCATTGTAGGGCAGCTAGAAAGAAGGGTATGACTAGTCAAGTGATGGCCAGTTAATCCTCTTCCAATAAATCCATAAAAAGTGAAATTGGGAACATGTTGGAAGACTTTAAGAGTGAAATGTTGCAAACCCTTGCTTTGAAAATGGACACTATGCAGATAAAAAGGAAGCAGGAGGAATCAGAGAGATAATTAGCCATCTCCTACCCTAGATGCACAAGGAGGCACCCCATGAATTAATTTTCATTGAACCTTATAGAAACCTTCTCAGTCTGTGGGGAGAACCACTCCACAAATAAGTGCCCTTCTCTGCCTAGGTTAAAAGTTGTGTACTAGGGAACCGAAGGGGTGACTAAACAACTCTTCTACATAAATCAAAGGATGCCTCATGGACCTTGACCAAACTAGTAGGGCATGCAAGGGTCATCATATTCATATTACAAGCCTAATAAAAACACATCCATTCCCCCTTGGTGCCCCCCTGCTCATTCTTCCTAGTCTACACCTTCTCCCTGGTCCTTTGCACCTCAATACCATTCCCAATTGGCCAACCAACCATTTCAGCCATATACTTCTCCACAACCTCAGTGGAATGCACCATCCCAGGGGTGGAGGCCCCCACACGACCAAACTCCAATTCTATTGTCTTCATCTCCATCTCAACCATAGTTCCTACACCCTACTCCACCTAAACAACCTCATATGCCTTCCCAACCAAACTTGAACCCAAACAATAGACAGACACAGAAGGTCTACAGTGGAGAAACATCCTACCCTACTTATGTTGTGGAAATTCATGAAATTAACCTTAGGTCTAAGAGAGTGCTTCTAGATAACAAAACTCCATCTCCACCTAGGGAGAGTGAGGAGGAAAGAGAGGAAAGTGTACCTAGAGTGAAACCACTCCCCTTTCCTTAAAGGTTAACCCATCCTATCCAGAACACCCTAGAAGAGACTGAAATTCTGGGTGAGTTGAAAAATCTGTGTCAAAATCTTGCTTCTCCAAGCTATCAAGGATGTCCCCATCTACAACACATTGATCAAATCGAAGTGTTTCAAACATCCATGAAGTCAAAAGAAAGACACCGCTACTATTAATTTCATTGGACAACTATCTAACTTAATATTTGGGTGTGTAATTTTCCCAAAGTATCTAGATCCTAGGAGTCTTGTAGTAGATGTACACATCAATGGAACCATTGTTCCCCATACCTTGATTGATCTTGGGGATTCCATCAATGTGATGACTAAGGACACTATGCTCAAGCTGAATCTCCAAGGATCATTAAGGAAGACAACGACAGTCTTGCAGCTTGTAGACCGATCCACAATAGCTCCTGAGGGAATTATTGAGGATGTGATGGTCTCCATTGATTCCTGGGAATACCCTGCTAACATCTTAGTTCTCCAGCCTAAGCCCAAATTCAATGGTTATCCTCTCATCCTTGGGAGGCCTTGGTTAGCCACTGTCGATGCCTACATAAGATGCAGTGCTAGAAATATGACCATAAAGAATGGGCACTTGTCAAAACAATTGGTCTTGTACCCTCCCACTCAACCATCCCAAGTGCATGACTTACCTTTATGGCTAGAAGAGGAGGAATAATATGAAGTCTACTCTTCCCCAATCTATACCCTAGAAACTACCATAGGAGGGGGACAACCTGATTGAACACATCCTCCAAAATCAATCTCCCAACACCATGTCTCTGGAGGAAGTTGTAAAGGAATCCAAATATGGCCCTCATATTGATCTATGCTCAGCTAAATCAAACCCTACTCATGTCAAGACAATATAATTCAGCCCTGAAAGAGCATTTAAAATCAACCCCTCTCTCTGTACACCAAGGAGAGGAGTTATGTCACATGTTAAGAGAGCATTTGGATCCCTTTGATTGGAATTACAAAGAAATGAAGGGATTGCACCCTTCAGTGTGTACTCACCACATTTACATCAAGTAAGGTTGCAAGCTAGTCTACCAACCCCAGAGGAGAATGAATCCAACCGTCAAGAATATAGTCAAAGAGGAACTGTAGAAGTTTTTGGATGCAGGATTCATTTACCCCATCTTGGACAGTGAGTGGGTGTCTCCTCTGGTTCTGGTTCCAAAGAAAAATGGAAAGTGGAGGATCTGTGTGGATTACCGAGAGCTAAACAAAGCCACAAAGAAGGACCATTTCCCTCTACCTTTTATTGACTAAGTATTAGATGGTCTGGAAGGAAAGAAGTTCTTCTCTTTCCTGGATGGATTCAATGGTTACAATCAAATCTAGATCAGCCCAAAGGACCAGGATAAAACCACCTTAACTTGTCCTTGGGGTACTTTTTTTTATAGGATCCTTCCTTTTGGTTTATGCAATGCCCCTACCACTTTGCAGAGAGCAGTCCTGAGCATATTTGTAGAGCTAGTCCATGATTTAGTAGAAATTTATATGAATGATTTCACCCTCTATGGATGCGATTTCCTGGAGGCTCTCTCTAACCTGGGAAAGGTGTTAACCAAATGCATTGAAATGAACTTATCGCTTAGTCTCAAAAAATGTGAATTCTTAATGATTGCAGGGACTGTTCTAGGTCACTCAATATCCTAGGAAGGACTAAAAGTAGACCCAAATAAAATAGCCATCATAAAAAGGGTCCCTACTCAAAAGCGGAGGGATGTCAGAAGTTTCTTAGGCTTAGTTGAATATTATAGGAGATTTATAAAAGATTTCAGCAAGGTAGCCTCACCCTTATTTGGATTATTGGCCAAAGACTTTGAATTTTTATGGTCAGAAGCTGCCAAGAGGCCCTATAAACCCTAAAGGACAAGTTTAATACTACACCTATTCTCCGAGGCCCAAATTGGGCTCTTCCTTTTCACATTCATGTTGATACCTCTCACAAAGCTATAGGAGAAACTCTAGGCCAGACAGATGACAAGATACCTTATGCCATTTACTTCATCAACAAGAATATGTCCAAAGATGAGTTAAACTACACAGTAATTGAAAAAGAGCTCCTAGCTATTGTCCATTCATTGAATTAATTTAGGCATTACATTACTGGTTACCAGACAGTTGTACATACCAATCATGCTTCCATTAAATATTTGATGAAAAAACCTAATGTAAATGCTTGGATTATTAGATGGTTACTTATATTACAACAATTTGATCTAACTATTATTGATAAGCCTGATAGAGAGAATGTAGTTGCATATTTTTTTATCCAGATTGACTTTGCCTGTAGGTGAGGAAGGAATGGTTGATGACTAGCTACCAGATGAGAATTTATTCACCATTTCATTTCTCTCTCCATGGTTTGCTAACATAGAAAACTACTTAGTATCTACACAGTTCCCTCCAAATATGTCCTCCAAGGAAAATATTAGAATCATAAGAAAAAGAGCCCCATTCACTTGGATTGGCGGGAATCTCTTCAACATGGCTAGATCAAATTCTGAGAAGATGTGTCAGGGAGGAGGAATTGTTTGACATCCTTCTGGCTTGTCATGATCGCCTTGTGGAGGTCACTTTGTAGCCAAAATGACAACATTCAAGGTACTACAAGTTGGCTATTACTGGCCCACTCTCCTCCAAGATGTAAAAAGGTATACCAGCTAGTGTGGCTAGTGCCAAAGGATGGGGAACATACCCCCAGGGATGAAATTCCTCTACAACCTCAAGTGACTTTCGAGCCATTTGACAAGTGGGGCATGGATTTCGTTGGGCCCATTGGCCCTCCATCCAGACAGAAGAAGTACATCATCGTGTGCACCGACTACTTAACAAAGTGGGTTGAAGCCAAAGCCGTCAAGGTAGCCACAGAAGAAAAAGTGGTTGAATTCTTGAGGGAGAATGTGTTTTATAAGTTTCGATACCCTAGAGATATGGTCATTGATAAAGGTAGTCAATTTACATGTCACATGATTGAGAATCTGTTAAGCCAGCATAAGATCAAGCACAGAAAGTCAACTCCTTACCACCCACAGGCTAATGGGAAAGTGGAAGTGACCAACCAAGCACTGGAAAGCATTCTGACCAAATTGATTATAAGCAGTATAAAGGATTGGGCAGACAGATTGATGGAGGCCACCTAGGCCTACAATACTACTTGGAATACCACCACTGGCTTCACTCCTTATGAGCTGGTCTATGGGAAGAAAGCCTTGTTGTCCATTGAATTTAAATACAACACCTTAAGGATGGTAGCATAATTGGATCTAGATGTCACAAGGGCACAACAATAAAGATTGCTCCAACTAAATGGGTTAGATGAATTTAGGATGCAGGACCTCTTGCACACAGAAGTGACTCAAGTACAAAGGAAAATCTGGCATGACAGAAATATTAAGGACAAACTATTTCAAGAAGGCGATTAGGCCTCGATGTATGACTCCTGGTACAAATATTTCAAAGCCAAGTTAATGACTAGATGGTTGGGACCATATGTGATAGAAAAGTGCCATGGTAATGGACCTGTTCAAATAAGAACCCTCGATACAGAAGGTATCCCTTTGCTTGTCAATGGGTACAAGTTAAAAGTCTACAAAAAGCCCTTATCAAAGCAGGAATTCATCAATAGCATCAGAAAGGCAATGTTGGTGATTGAAGGAGTCTCGACTTCCACCTCACTAGGTTATTAGAAACAAAAATAAAAATAAAAGAGACCCAGGTGAAAACCTCCATGAGGAACCTGAGTCTAACTTTTGGATTGAAAAACTCTTGAAGGCAGCCCAAGAGTATTACGAAAAATAAAAATAAAAATAAAATATCTTTGGGTTAAAACCTCTTTTGAGGCACCTAGTGTAGGAAACAAGGATGAAACCTCCTTCAACGTATCCTAGTTGTCTTTCAAAAAAAAAAGGAAAAGAAAATAAAGAAAAATACATACAAAAATAATGGAAATGACCTCATACCTGCCACTCATAACAATTCTGTTTTTGTAGGTTTGTAAGAATATGATGAGCATAGGATACAGACGAAGAAAGCCATACAACACACTATGTTTTCTTTCATCCATTTAATCTCCTGCATAATCCCATGTTGTTCCACCCATACTCAACTCTAGATTCCAATTCCAAGCAAATTTGTGTTTTCTAAAGGATTTCCTGTAATTACTACAGGAGTTTCCTATAGGTATTACAAGAGGTCTTGAGAAAGTGTAGGAAGGGTTGTCCAATGGAAAAATGGTGACACAGGTCTATTTTGGAATATGAAAAGAGCCATTAACTTCACCACACCTCAACCAACACCCTTCATGACCATGTCACCCCCGTGTCCATCAGAAAATTAAAAAAAAAAAAAAAAAAAAAAAAAAAAAATCAAGTTAGAAAATATTAGAAAGAAAAAAAGGGAAAAGAACATCAAAAAGGGTCATGCCAATGGCAGCCTACCTCACCTTCCACTCATTCCAATACCCATTCAAATTCTGAGCAGAGAAAAGATGTGTAAATTCAAGAAAAATGCAACTACATGACATCCTATAGGAAATTCTGTAGCAACCTATTCCACAAAAAAAGACCACAACAACTCCAACCCACTTTCAACACAATGACTACAGGAATAAGGAATCTCCTCCAAATATCAGCAACAACAAGAGATCAACAGCAAAAAAATCCAGCACATGTACATAAACAAAGAAACAAACCATCAACAAAAGAAGAAAAAAAGAGTTGAGAATAGCAACTAGGTCAAGAAAAACAAATTGACGCTACTCTCCAGCATCCATCAGCAAGGCAGAGGACCAACAGGTATGTCATCTCACCAATACTCCCTCAAATGTATGAATATGATTAAACTGTAGTAATATGTAGGAAGTTTATATTATAAGTGAAGGTGGTCAGTCAACTTGGCCACCCTCAGTCCGATAACAAAAAGTAAAGGGTTAGTCAACTGCACATGTGATAAGGTCACATCAAAAAGGAAAAAGGAATCAACCAAAAAGTGGTTCAGTTACATTGAATAGAAGTGGGAGATAATTACAAGGAAAGTTGATATGATGAACATGTATTAGGACCAACGGTCCAAAAGGAGATATTTGTACTCATCCAGTCAACACATCACTCAACGAAATCATCCACAAATAGAAATAATCACTGACTCCCATGCAAAGTATTGGTTATTTCAACAATCTAAAGGCAGAGGTAACCTCGAGGAGTCATCAAAGGAAAAATTTACTCTCGGTCTCCATGCAGTGAGCACCTATAGGAAACAGTCAACACTTACAGGAAACAAGAGCGCCTACAGGAAACTACAGGAAAGCTACAGGATGCAAAGAGAATTATCACATAGTGTTGTAGTTGGACACCGAGGGCCATCAATTCAAGAATTCTCATCACCAAATCATAGCAAAGGAAGTTAGGTGCCATACCTTCTGTGTTTCTCATTTGTAGGAAAAAAAGAAGGAAGAAATCCTCATTTCTTTTAAGGATTTGCAATACGCATAGAGATAGACATATTTTTGTGAAAGATAATGAAGGTTAAACTCCAAACCCTCATCACCTACAAAAGTTCTTAAACTATAGACACCCAAAACTCATTCAGACAAAAAAATTGCTAGAAAAATATGAAAGGGGGTTTCAACAAAAGAGAGCCCACAAGCACAACCAGAATACACCAGCATCCTCCTATGATAGAAATATCTACAAGGAATCAATGGATGGGGTTCTTTGAGCTATTGAGGTGATACGATGATGATGTGGCCAAGAATTTGCAATGTCACTCATACCTCTAGATAGAGTCAGTGACACTCCTGTAGTGAGGGGTTTGTCAATAACAATTACCCCTGAGAGTATTAGCAGGATAACTACACTCCCCCTAGTATTGTAGTGGAGAAAATAGGACAAAACTAACAAGGCTCTTGTCAAGAAGGGTTTTTTCTTGGAAGGATAAGAACCAATTGAAGATAAAAATGGGGTTAGAAGGGAAATCATTCCATATCCTTGGAATCAAGTAAGTTATCACATCATCAAGTATGTTTCTTGTGAAGGTAGATACATTGTAGTGTATGGGTACCATATAAGACTCCTCCATGAGCTAATATTTGGAGGGGAGACACCTCCTCATAACAGACTTAGTGTACCTTACTTTTTATTACAATCAATAATAAACATGAGCATCAAGGTACAAGAAGGGAAACATCAGCACCTAGCACATCATGGGTTGATCAAACTCATCCTGAAAGATGCTCTAAACAGTTTGAGAATCCCTATTACATGGTCAACATTTGTAGACATGAAGGACGAAGATAAAACTCAAGCCATTGAGTATGACAGAAGCCCTACTTCTAGTGAGGGAGAAGAAGAAAAAGAGCATAAAAAGGGGAGGAAAAAATATATGAGACAAAGGATGAAGTACATAAGAGTGAACAAAATTCTGAAAAACAAAGCAGGGAAGAAGAGGAATCACAAAGGGTGTCTCTGAAACCTACAGAGAAAGAGGCAAGAGCTACTTTAACTGCCCCAAGTACAATCAAAGGGAAAGAGACAGAGGCAAACTCCCCTTTACTTCAGAACAAAGAATAGCACCCAAATAAAATAAGGGAGACCTCAAACCCCTACCAAGATTCTGATTATCATAGAGGACTCACTAAAAGAACAAGAGGAAGTAGTCCCTCTAGAGAAGAAGGAAGAAGAAGAAACATCAAAACAAGATTCTCCTAGGTCACCAATCATCTATCTTAGGAGACTATTGACATGGAAAATGTGCACGATGCCAACAAGGGGAACTAACCCAATCACAAGCCCCAATTAGACCTGCTTTCGTTTGGGATGGCTAGCTCTGACGGGTTTCAAGGGACTCTGTAAACTGTTTGGACATGTCGAAAGGTTGCTTCCAGGAGGAAGAATTCAATTAAATCAATAAAATGAAACAACTAACCTCTATGTATTAAATCCTATCTATACTACTTCTAACTACTCTAATTTGTCCTACAAGAACATGATATAGAGGTTCAAACATCATATATATGTTCAACAGGAGCGTGATAAAGAAGGTTAAACATCATACATAGATTCAAGTCCAAATTAATTAGTCACTAAATTCACAGCTGGACAATACTGTATTAAAGCTAAATTTCAATCCAATCATTCATCTAGGAATCCACATTCTTCTATGGAATTAAAATTGCAACTGATGTTTAATTTAGTTTCAAATCAGATACCATTCACAAGTTAACCATGAAATTGAATCACGTTCAATTTAACAAGACTAATAGTGAACTATAAGTCATCATTATGCATAAATATAAATCACATTTACATTCATGCCAGTAACAACACTCTAATCCAAAACAATACAATGAGTCTGAAACTAAAGGCTCCTTCTTCCCTAAAAAACAGTCCTCCTCATTCACAATAAAGCGACACTATTCTTATTGAAAATCCAAAAGCCCACTCCTCCTCTCCAGAGGTAATATTTATGCTAAAAGCCTCTCGCTCTCAGTCCTCCCTGCCTCTTCACCTTCCTTCTCCTCCCTTCTTCTTCCTTCATCATGCTGATTAGAAGAAATAGGTGAAAACATTCGGTGTTATTGCTGACACGTAAAGGGTGTTTCTTATCATTAGGGCGCTTCATTTCCTAGGAAATTAATGGTTATTGATTAGAGAGGATGACTGTGTGTCTTGTTCATGATGCGATGTGGAGTGGTTTCATTTTCGTAACACACAAGCAATGCGTGGAAACCAACTGAAAATGTCAAAGGCCGGCTCTTTTGACAGAACACCTCTACATATAAGGGTTTTCCAGATCCACTTGTGCATTCGTTACTCCTGGCTTGCAGAAATAAGACACACCAGTCACAATTACAAAAATACAACAAAAATGCTTTAAAACATGAATATTGCCTCTATTGAACGTTTATCACATCAAATGCGAAAGAATCGGCCCCTAGCTTTTAGCTTTATGCATAGATTAAGCCTAGCAAGCCAAACTTTGTTTACACTAAAAACTGTCACAAAACACACAACCAAATCCAAATTGCAGACTTGAAAATTTATATGCTAGGCTTTGTAATCATCGGCCGGTCCGGGAGGTAATGGTGCGCTATATATGAAACTTTGGACCGGGCCGATTGCGAAATGCACCGAACTTGATATATATATATATATATATATATATATATATATATATATATATATATATATATATATATATATATATATATATATATATATATATATATATATATCCATATCTTGGTTGATAAAACCATCGGGTCTGGTAGATGGTAGCGTTCCATTTATAAGCCCTGTGCCTCCTGATAGCGATAAGCGATTAACTTCAGATCCGATATATTATATGATATGCTTAATAGGATTGATGGGTCTGCCACATCGCTGCACACCTTATGTTCAAGCCTTGGGACCCCATCGGTTGTGATATGCGAAATGGGAGGCAGACTCAGAAACACATATACGTTAGGTTCATAAATCCCTTCAGGTCTGCAATGTTACCATTCCCTTTGGAAAACCCAGACTTTAATGTTTCATCACAAAACACATGGACAAATGGGAAAAACTGCGTATGGCCGTTAGAGAGGATTTGAAAATTAATATGCTCGGCTTTATAATCATCGGCGGGTCTAGCTTCCACCTCTCCACTAACTGCATGACCCCGGGATCCGCCGATATGTGATGAGCGATTGGGAACCAGACCCAATAATGTATATAGTGCAGTTCATAGTGTCCTTGGGTCTGGAGGCCAGGGGCATTCCATATATATGTATGGATCTTGGACTTAGGCCGATTGGGATATGCGAAGGACTTTCAGACCCGATATATATATATATATATATATAGATATATATATTGTGGTTAGATATGGCCTTCGGGTCCGGAACACCTCTGCGCCCCTTTTGCATAGCTTTGGGGCTTGGCCTATTAGTGATGTACGAAAGGGAGGATGATTTATGTATTTTTTTAAGGGTTTCCTTTGTAAAGGGATTATAACGTGACAATGATGCGATGAAGGGTTTTACGAGTTCAACCAACAAATGATTATGATAAGGGTAGGGGTGATGGTTTGTGCGGGCGCCAATGTACCATGCATGTTTGTGAGGGCCGAAAGATCCCGATGAAGGGAGAGGATAAAGGGACAAGCTATGTCATGAATGATACACGTAACAGAGGTATATTTAATGTCTTAGCCATCAGGCCTTAAAGCTTTTAATCGAAAAGAAGTTGACATCCAGTGATAGAACAAATCCTTTCGAAAGGTGAAAGATCAAACTTATAGAGGACCCATTGGAAACATGTTGTAAGAGCATGTTTCAATAGGGTGGTAGTTGTGGCCACAACAAATGGCAAACTGCTGGGTGAACTAGTTATCTCTGCTTCCAAATAACCTTTATATCAATAGAACATCAAACTTGAAATGCAAACTATATAGATGGACCAGCATGGGTTCCACTTAAAAATTATTGCTTTAGAGGGGATAGAGACAAATAGCTTCTACTTGCTGATATGATTTTGACAAGAATTCTCAAATGGCAGTATTATGGGGTTTATTTACCTTCCTTTATCTGTTTCCCGCTTTCAAAAATCCTTTTCGAGTCATCATTGTTCTGTCCATACCTATTTAGGTGTGTACCTCAGCTCCTTATTGCTCATCAAGCTTGATGTACACATGTTTTCCTTGCACTTTATATGAGAATTTCAGTGTTATATTTATTGGTTGAATGGGGCGCAGTCATGGATCATGCCATATTTTTAAACCACTCAAGCAAGGTTGGGGCTTCTGTGTCAACCGCTACTCGGAGCCCAGCAACAGTCCTTACTCAAACTGGCTTCCCAAACAACTTGTCCTTCCAGATTGGCATAAGGACTTTGACATTTCACTTCTTTTTAGATAAGTCCTTCTAGTTTTAGGCACAAGGACTAGAGCACAATTATATTTTCCACAGGGTATGAGATAGTGAGCTTAGCCCATGAAAGGAGGCTTACTCATGAGTAACAGGTATTGGAACATTTAGTGTAGTGGATGAGGCCAATGGAGAATGACTGTAATCCTTACAAGCAAGCATAGACTAGGTCTAAGTGGGATTTATTCAAATGTAGCGTTCCTCCATGCCAGTCCAGCTGTAGTGACACATTTTTATTTTTATAAAGATGCCCATACATGCTCTAGATATCAACGCTATCAACAAATCTCACATAGTTCCCAATAGATGCCAATGAGGGGTTTCAGTTTGCATTCCACTGCTGATTCTCAAGTGCTCATAGGCTGATAGAAAGTTTGTTTGGTTTGTGGGGAAATGATGGATTTAGGAACAACAGAATCATCAGCAAGTTAATGAGGCAGGGAAAGGTCGAGAGTAGTGAATGAGGTCAAATCTGAAAGGTAGAACGAGACCGAAGGATTGCAATTGGCTGGCTGATAGAAATGTAATTCAAAATAGCAGGAGACTAGACTTGGGAGAAAACAAAGGAAAGGACAGAAATACAACTAAACTAGTAGCAAAAAGAAATGAACTCTAACCTACTCAGGAGGAAACCACCAATGTTGTGGCTACTGGAAGTATCTTTTCAAATGCTAGCCATTAATAGGGAGCTTTTCAGTGTCCCATTGTAATGTTTTCAACCCGTAATTCCCTTTACCAATCTTTTCAACAACTTGGAATGGGCCCAGCCATAGGTGTTGGAATTTTGTGTGTTTTCCCTTTGGTTCACTTAACTTGTCCCATTTAAAAACTAGTTCCGCCACTTGGAAATCTTTATCTCCTGCCAGATGATGATCAAACAATATTTTTACATTCATTTGGTGATTTTTGAATTTAATTCTGGCTCTGTCCCTTAATTCCTCCAGCTTCATTAGTTGGTCGATTGTTTGTTGAAGCAGGGCTGAAGGGGTTCCTCTTGAAGCTTGGGAGAGCTATAAGGATGGAAGGGCAACGTTTGGGGGAAAGATGGCTTCCTGTCCATAGACTAGGAAGTATGAAGAGTTTCCCAAGGCCACTTTAGGGGTGGCCCTATCGGCCCAAAGGGCATTTTTCAAGGCATTGTTCCAGTTCCTCTGGTTATCAGCGACTGTCTTACGGATTATGTGGATAAGGTTCTTATTGGAAGACTCTGCAACTTTGTTTCCCTGGGGATCATAGTTTTTTGCATATTTTATGTGGATTGACTTATCAATGGCAAACTCAGTTAGTCTCAGAGATGAAAAATAAGAAGTGTTATCAAAGATGAGAGCATCAGGGATGCCATACCTGTTGATAATGAATTTCTCAATGAATGATATTACCTCATCTTCGTTCACCTTCCAGAGCGGGATGGCTTCGGTCCATTTGGTGAAGTAATCAGTCGCTGTGAGTATATACTTGTGCTGCTGTGAGGAGTTTGGAGTGATCTCGCCTATGACGTCTAGGCCCCATTGCTGGAACGGTTGGTAAATCATGACAGGCCTGAGGGGAACAACGAGCTTTCTTTCTCGTCCTGCAATGGTTTGGCATGCCTTGCATTTGCAAGCATAGGCATGCGAGTCTTTGAACACTGTGGGCCAATAATATCTGACTCTCAATATTTTGTGGGTAGTGGTCTCTCCACCATAATGACCACCTGCTGGGCCATCGTGCATTTCTTTCAATACATGGTTGGCATCATATTTCTCTAAACACCTCAGCCAGATTCCATCATGATTTTTTCTGTACAAGATGCTATCGACCAAATAATACAGATTGGATTTTAATCTGAGAGCTCTCCTCTGTGATGCATCCATGTGTTCAGGACATGAACCCCGCACTAGATAGAAGCATATGTTGTGGTACCATGACTCGGGGTCCAAAAAGGTTTCTGATGCTTCTCGCTCATACATCAGTGCTTCGTTACTCCATAAGAGTGCCTTCTTAAGTTCCCTTTATGCATATTGCAAGCTCAACGTTCCTGATTTTTCAGATGCCTCCTTTCGGTTAGCTAAGGCTTTTGCTGCTAGCCTACAAAGTCCCTGCCCTCGAATTATCAGTGCTCATTTTATCTCCAGGTCGAACTCTTGAAGGGCGGTTATCTAGTTCCCTCTTCATTCGCCCATTTCTTTCTGCACAAAGAGGGCTCTTACAACATGATGGGGCATGATGACTTTGTTCTTGGCCTTCAGTAAGTAAGTGCAGAAATGTTTAATGGCCTTGAAAACTGCATAGCCCCATTTCTACACGTCTGGGTAATTCGATTCCGCTCATTGGAGATTCGAACTCATGTAGGAAATGGGGACTTCATTGCCATCATCACATTTTTTAGTGAGAATTGCGGCATATGAAAGGTTAGAAGCAAAGGTATATAAGAAAAATACTTTGCCAAAATCAGGACTGACCAGCGCAGGAACTTGAGCAATGGCTTCCCTGATTCGCCGAAACACTTCCTTGGCTTCATCACTCCATTTATACAAAATTTCTTTTTTCATCATCAACTGTAAGGGGCGTACTATCTCGGTGAAGCATGAGACGAATTTCCTAACGAAATTAATCCTTCCGTAGAAAGATTGCCTGGATATTTTATTGGCATGGGGATATATTCTCATGATGGTTTGTATTATTTTAGGGTCATTCACAATTCTGTCTTTAGAAAGGATATGACCTAGTAGTTTCCCATCTGTGGCTACAAAGATGCTCTTCTTGGGATTCAAGGAAATTCCATACCTTCGGCATCTTTTGAAAATCTACCTCAGGTGATAAATGTGATCCCTCTTGCGATATGAATACACAGTGATGTCATCCATGTACACCACTACCGATCTGTTCATCAACCCTTGGAAGGCTATGTCCATAGCTCTCTGGAATGTGGCACCTGCGTTAATGAGCCCAAAAGGCATTTTTTGGTATGCGTAGGTGCCCCATTTGGTGTTGAAGGCTGTCTTAAGCTGATCCCCATGCGATACTAGTACCTGATTATATCCTGAAAACCCATCTAATAGGGACAACATTTCAGACCCAGAAACACACTGAAGGATGTGTTCCATAGAAGGGACAGGATAGTTGTCCTTTTGAGATGCTCTATTCAGATTTGTGAAATCAATACACAGCCTGATGTCTCCATTTTTCTTTCTCACTGGCACGAGATTAGCTATCCAGCAGGTGTGTCTGACCAGGAATATGATTTTATCATCCAACATCTAGTTCAGTTCTTTCTTCGCCAATGGTTCTAGGCTTGGATGCATCTTATGCAGCTTTTGTTAGTAGAGCTTGGCCTCCTTTTCCAAAGGGATCACATGCTGCATAATACTGGTATCAAAGGTCTTTAGGTCTTCATATGTCCATGTAAAGACATCCTTGTATTCTTTAAATAGTTTGAAAAATGCAACCTTTTCTTGCGGAGAGCACCTCAAGCCCAGATTGACATTTTTATGGTCCTTTTCGGTCCCAAGGTTGACCATTTCATACTTCATGGACGAGATGTGTGTTTTGCAGTTAGTAGGTTTCTTGAATTTATCATGCAATTCATACAAGTGCTCCATCCTAACCACTGATTTTGGAATCACATTGGGTTGATCCTTTTCCTCATCTTCTCTTTCACTCATAAGCTGGTCATGCTACCTTTCATCAATGACTGCACTTTTGAATGTCTTCTCACAGTGTAGGAACTCAAGGATTAGATCGTCATCTTCGAAAACCTGCCAATTCGAGATGTTATCAGGCACGGATGGTCTGAAAATCAATTCAACAGAACATTTATTTTTCTTCAATCTAAAATCAGGCAAAATTTTAGCAGCCATGTTAGTCATTAGATCATCATCTTGGTTTTGACCTCGAGGTATGTATGTAATGTTAAAGGAATCAAAACTATCAGTTAAATCCCATACCTCATGCTGGTACCTCGTCAGGTGTGATGAATTGCAATGTATCCTTTTCCTTACCTGATCTATGATTATCTGAGAGTCACCAAAAAGTTTAAGATTTTTCACTTTCATACCAATGGCTTTCTTCAAGCCTTGCAGAAAGCCCTCATATTCCGTTGTGTTATTGGTGCATGCGAACTCCAACCGGCTGGCCATTAGATGTTGGTTCGCTTCTGTGTCAATGAGAATACTTCCAACAACTGCACCTTCAAGGCAGTTAGAACCATCAAAATATTGCATCTAATGTTACGTCAATTAAACTACTATCTAAGAAATTGGTCGTATCATCTACTATAATACAGGATAGCTCATCAGTTGGATTATGGTAGGGAATTTCCAACTGTGTGTGTGTCAAAGTTTCTTCAACAGTTTTTGCATGAAACTCTCCAAAACAGGTTTTTGTAGTATAAACATTGAAACTATAGTTCCCAAGGATGGAGTTGGTAAACATTACAGGTTCATTGGGACCATTTAGTTCCGTTACCACATACTTCATGTATCTTTCCCTATCGGCTCTCAACATATCACCCTTTCCCTTTTGAGGCAACAAGAGATGGGACCAATTAGTCGAGAAGTATCCATTCAGTTTTGCTGACCAGTCCCTGCTAAATAGAATTCCATAGGCCTCAGGTATATCGAATACCACTATATCAATGACCTATGTATACTGTGGTTTAGCAGCCATCCAAATCAACACATCCTTCAATTCTGCAATTACTGTCACATTTTTCCTATCTAATTGCATGATTCGAGTTCCAGTTTTTTTAGGTATGGCCTAAAGTCTTTTAGCCACAGCATAAGGCATGATAGTAGATGAGGTGCCAGAATCTACCAATCAATTGTGGATGTTCATGTTGAAAATTTCAAACGCAATGAGGAATGGTGGGATCATAGATTTTGATTTCCTCCCTATCATGGCTATCTTAACATCTTAGGGTTTTTGATTCATTTTAGATAACGTGGCCTCCATAGATGAGGGTATTTGGGCTGCACAAGGGGTACTAACAGGTTTGGACATTGGTTTCTTGGTTTGGGTGCTTGAGGTGGTGGGGGTTTTGTAGTTCTGCTCATTCATAGCGTTCAGCAGCAAATCTCTTTGCTGTGTTAATTTTAACAAGTCAAAATATGTGATATTGGCCCTAGACTTCTTGAGATCATCCACAATATTATAATCAATGTTATAAATAGGATAGGGCAGAGTAAACATACCTATCTTTCCATTTTTAAGTGGGAGTTTACTATGTTGAGTAACTTTCTTTGTAGTGGGAGATGCATTTTCTTTTTTTAGGTGACTTGCAACAGGGGTATTCTTGGATTGATCGCTAGGCCCACTCTTCTCGACAGGAACTCTGGGGGCATATGCTTTCACAGGTTGAAAATCTTGCTTTGTTCAGTCTAAGGGCTTTGTCGCACCTAGAAGCAGCCCTTTACTGTGTGTGGATTTCATTAGCATTGATTTCTATGGTGTTATCTCCCTCATCATCATTCTCATCACTATGGAAATCCCACAACATATTAATTTGGGTTTCCTCATCTGAGGGTTCTTCCACTTGGTATTCCTCCTCGTCTCCTTATTCTGGTTCGAGCTCCAGTATAGGTTCTTCTTTGTTGAGGAGCGATCCAATCAGAGCCAATTCTTTTGTGTTTAAAGCCCCTTCATTAGGTGGAGCAGGCAATGCAAGCTGACCATGACCACCTTCTATTTTCTTCCAGTAGAAAGGTTTGAAGGGTTTTCTGTTATTATAATCTCCTCCCTTACCACTAGTACTCTCTCCATGATTCCTTCTCATATCAATAACTGTGTTCGTAAGTTTCTTAATGATCTGATGCAACCCTTCCACATCCGTGGTGTCCTTGTCTTTAGTTTCAGCCCCTTTGTTATCACTTCCATTATTCTTCTTGGATGTCTAAGGGGCTTTATTTTCTCCAGTTGTAGGGTGGCATGCTATGAGGCTGATCATTGATTCATTTCATTTTCAACTTTCACCGCTTCATCAATAGCTCCTTGCAAGGTCTGCAGATTACTCCTTTTAACCCACATTGCTGTAGGGACAGGGAAAGCAGATACATAGAACTCCATGAGCACTTCCTTAGTAGGTCTAGCAGTGGATGGGATTCTATTAAATAAGGTGTTGAATCGGATATTAAAAGCCTTAACTTTCTCCTTGGTATCCATTTTCAGACGGGATAATGCTAAAACTAAGGCCGCAGGTGTTTTGTCATCATCAAATTTGTCTAAAAAGGCCTGCTGAAAGGCATCCCAAGAGGTGATTGACCCTATTCTCAAGCTGAAATACCATGTGGAGGCCGCACCAGTTAAGGTAAAAGAGAACATGTGGTACACCACATCTTCATCAGCGACCCCCAACCTGCGCAAGGCTAGGAAGAAAGAGTGAATATGGTTATCAGTGGTATCTCCCCGCTCAGGGTCGAAATTGGGTAACACTATTTCTATATTTTTGCGTAACGGATGCTGCTGCCTGGGTACTGCTACAACATCCTGTGCAAGCCAGGGAGGGAGTACTCCTGGAGGAGGTGGGGGTTGATTCCCACCTAGAGGAAGAGGTGGAGGTTGATTCCCACTCAGAGGAGGAACGTTGGCCATATTATGGACATGGAAGTTTTGGTTGGAGGCTTCTCTGTTAGGGTTCTCAAAATCAAGCGAGGAGTTACCTTTAGAAGGGGAATCCTCGGGAATTTCTTCCCAAGGGGTGTTGATACTTTGCAAGGATTCTAGCACAATATCTTCGAGAGAAGTAGTTGCAAATGTATCTTCACTCAGGGTAGAAATCCTTGGCTTTCTCTTAGTTGTCGGAGGTAAAGAGTGAAAGATAGGAAGCTGAGAGAGGGAATGAGCATAAGCCTGAGTAAGTTCTCTGACTGGTTGTTCCTAAGTGATAGGATACTCCCACAGTCTCTCTTCCTTGGGTGACTCAAAAACAAGACTTAGAGGGGTCTCTATTTCTTCAAAATGAGGTTTTTTCAAATGTGTGGCAGGATTTCTCTGACCTTTACGATCCATATATTAAACCTTTTGAATCCATGCGTGGCACTTATAGATGAAATCTTGAAAAGTTGGAGAGGGTAGTTTAGGCCCTCCTTCTAGCACCAATTTATTGACATGGCAAATGTGCATGATGCCAAAAAGGGGAACTAACCCAATCGCAAGCCCCAATTAGACCTGCTTTCGTTTGGGATGGCCAGCTCCGATGGGTTTCAAGGGACCCCATAAACTATTTGGACATGTCAAAAGGTTGCTTCCGAGAGGAAGACTTCAATTAAATCAATAAATGAAACAACTAACCTCCATGTATTAAATGCTATCTATACTACTTCTAACTACTCTAATCTATCCCGCAAGAACATGATTCAGAGGTTCAAACATCATATATATGTTCAGCAAGAGCGTGATAAAGAAGGTTAAAGATCATATATAGATTCAAGTCCAAATGAATCAATCATTGAATTCACAGGTAGACAAGACTATATTAAAGCTAAATTGCAATCCAATCACTCATATAAGAATCCACATTCTTCTATGGAATTAAAACTACAACTGATGTTTAATTTAGTTTCAAATCAGAGACCATTCACAAGTTAACCATGAAACTGAATCACATTCAATTTAACAAGACTAATAGTGAACTATAAGTCATCATTATGCATAAATATAAATCAAATTTACATTCATGCCAGTAACAACACTCTGATCCAAAACAATACAATGAGTCTGAAACTAAAGGCTCCTTCTTCCCTAAAAAACAGTCTTCCTCATTCACAATAAAGCGACATTGTTCTTCTCGAAAATCCAAAAGCCCACTCCTCCTCTTCGGAGGTAATATTTATGCTAAAAGCCTCTCGCTCTTAGTCTTCCTTGCCTCTTCTCCTTCCTTCTCCTCCCTCCTTCCTTCATCATGCTGATAAGAAGAAATAGGTGAAAACAGTTGGTGTCATTGTTGACACGTAAGGGGCGTTTCTTGTCATTAGGGCGCTTCATTTCCTGGGCACTGAATGGTTATTGATTAGAGAGGATGACTGTGTGTCCTGTTCATGATGTGATCTGGAGGCGTTTCATTTCTGTAACATGCAAGCAATGCCCAGAAACCAAATGAAAATGTCAAAGGCCGGCTCTTTCGACAGAACACCTCTACAATAAGGGTTTTCTGGATCCGCTTGTGCATTCGTTACTCTTGGTCTGCAGAAATAAGACACACGAGACACGCCTATAAAAATACAACAAAAATTCTTTAAAACATGAATATTGCCTCTATTGAACTTTTATCACATCAAACACGAAAGAATTGGTCCCTAGTTTTTAGCTTTATGCATAGATTAAGCCTAGCAAGCCAAACTCGGTTTACACTAAAAACTGTTGCAAAACACACAGCCGAATCCAAATTGCGGACTTGAAAATTTATATGCTAGGCTTTGTAATCATTAGCGGGTCCGAGAGGTAATGATGTGCTATATATGAAACTTTGGACTGGGCCGATTGCGATGTGCGAAATGCTCCGGATCCGATATATATATATATATATATATATATATATATATATATATATATATATATATATATATATATATATATATATATATATATATATATATATATATATATCGTGGTTGGTAAAACCATCGGGTCGAGTAGATGGTAGCACGCCATATATAAGCCTTGTGCCTCTCGATAGCGTTAAGCGATTAACTCTAGACCCGATATATTATATGGTATACTTAATAGGATCGGCAGGTCCGCCACATTGTTGCACACCTTATGTTCAAGTCTTGGGACCCCGCCGATTGCGATATGCGAAATGGCAGTCAGACTCGAAAACACATATATGTTAGTTTCATAAATCCCTTCGGGTCCGCAATGTTACCATACCCTTTGAAAAACCCCGACTTTAATGTTTCATCGCAAAACACATGGATAAATGGGAAAACCCGTGTATGGTTGTTGGAGCGGATTTAAAAATTAATATGCCTGGCTTTATAATCATTGGTGCGTCTGGCTTCCACCTCTCCGCTAACTGCATGACCTTTGGATTCGCTGATATGCGATGAGCGATTGGGAACCGAACCCGATAATGTATATAGTGCAGTTCATAGTGCCGTCAGGTCCGAAGGCCAGGGGAACGCCATATATATGTATGGATCTTGGGCTTAGGCCGATTGGGATATGCGAAGGACTTTTAGACCTATATATATATATATATATATATATATATATATATATATATATATATATATATATATATATATATATATATATATATATATATATTATGGTTAGATATGGTCTTCGGGTTCGGAACACCTCTGCGCCCCTTTTGCATAGCTTTGGTTCTTGGCCGATTAGCAATGTGCGAAAGGGAGGATTATTTATGTATTTTGTGAAGGGTTTCCTTTCTAAATGGATTATAATGTGACAACGATGTGATGAAGGGTTTTGCGAGTTAAACCAACAAATGATTATGATAAGGGTAGGGGTGATGGTTTGTGCGGGTGCCAATGTACCATGCATGTTTGTGAGGGTAGAAAGATCCTGATGAAGGGAGAGGATAAAGGGACAAGCTATGTCATGAATGATCCATGTAACAGAGGTATATTTAATGGCTTAGCCAACAGGCGTTGAAAATTTTACTCGGCAAGAAGTTGACATCCATGTGATAGAACAGATCATTCTGAAAGGTGAAAGATCAAACTTCTAGGGGACCCATTGGAAACATGTTGTAAGAGCATGTTTCAATAGGGTGGTAGTTGTGGCCACAACAGAGACCTATCGATAGGTCAGCCTCAACAAAACAAGTTAAACAACATTTGACCCCTTCACAAAAAGGGAAAGGCATCCTATAGGAAACACAGACAGAACTACAAGAAGCAAAAATAGCCCTATAGGAAACCTTGTCAAAACTATAGGAAACATAGGAAAAAGATTAGGTAAGGCTACAGGGCAAAGGGAAGGAAAAGAGGTAGAAATTACTCAAGAAATAATAGAGGGAGAGTCCCAGGAGCTGAAGGAGCCTAGCCCACAGCCAAACCTCGGCTCCTACTACAGATTCATTGAAGGGGGTAGGGTGATCCCACAAAAATTTTCCATTCCTCTATTCTTTGAACTTGAAAAAGAGAGAGCAAGGACACATCGGTGGATGCAAATTGCTAAATCAAAAGGGGTGGAGGATGTAGGCCACATGGAAGAGAAGTTGCAAGAAATGGGAAGAGAATTAAGTAGCATAAGAGATAGGGAAAAAATGGTGAAATCTCAATTAGAGGTTGAGAACACATGGCTAAGAAAGTAGCTATAGGAAAAGGAAGGCCAATTGGCAATTATGGAAAGTCTATCCACGGAGGAAATTCAATGCAGGATGCCAGCAAAATCATATGCCTTATACATCAAAGAACAATGATTGCAGTTTCTGATAAAAACCCTAACACAAAGAGGAACTATGCCTTTCCAAGACTACGAGCAGATCATTGACCTCTATGACCAAAGCACCCTAGAGGATAGAGCAATGATATCTGAATTCTACCTACACAATTTGGCTCTGACACAGTTAAATGTGTGGGACCCCAATCCAAATCTAGGGGAATTGCAACTAATGGCCTTGGCATCTTGGATGAATCATGAGGAATCTAGAGCTACAAAATTAAAAAGGGTATTGGAAAGAGAATAAGCAGAACCCCTTTTCATCAGAGAAAAATAGTCTAACTCAATGATTGTCATCAACACCCACAACCTCATTGCCTTTTAGGTCCCTATAATACTAGTGATTCCCCAATTACTATTTTCATTGTAGCCCTTATTATTATTGTTGTGCTCCTGTTATCCCCATATTGTTATTATTGTGCCCCATAGAAGCCCACTATTGTTATTGTTGTGCCATTATATTATTATTGTTATGTAGGCTTTGATTATATTGTGGCCTCTTAGACTCTTATATATAGAAAGGAGGTTTTTTCATTTGTATCATCCAAGAATTGTTGTTTGCGTAATGTAAAGGAGGTTCCCCCTCGAAGAGGATGATTTCTAAGGATTTTATATTTCTTTTTTATCTATTTGTGAGCTAGTTTCATAATATTTGGTATCAGAGTTTTGGATTCTAGGGTTTTGCTGCTCCAAACAGGTCATCGTGGAATTTTTTCTGTAAATTTTTTCTGTGACGTTTCAGAAGCGAAAACAAAACCCATTTGAGCCGAAATCATTCTGAACCTTGGGTGCGAATTTCAGATCTTGTCTCACTATATTTTTGGAGATATGATCTGAGGAAGTTAGGGTTTTTGCAGACTCCCGAATTACATTTCAAACAGGTGACCTTGGGAAAATCGTCATAAATTTCTCTTTGAGAATCAGATTGAAATTTCCTCAGAAGTTGAAGAAATAGGACCGATTGTAGTTTTCTGTGTATCATTTTTAGATCCGAAGGTTGAAACAGTGAGACATGGCACGTCATACAAGTTCGCTTTACTGAAAAATTATAGAATTAGGTCATCTTGGGAGATTGGGCATAACCATTTCTTGGAGAATCTAATTTTGATTAGACTAGTCGCATTAGAAACAGGACTCAGAGGGCTACTATAGGAAGAAATTTTAGACATTGGAGATTCACAATTACAGAGATATAACAGATTCAATACCGCACTTCTACAAAGTGAAAAATGGTGTGTAGTCTTTTTAAAATTTTGCATAAGTTTGGGTTGAAAAATTAGTTTCAATTTCAAAGGGCATAGTGAAGAATAATTATCATTAATTGATGACCCTAAGAAAGAAAATGGAAACACCTAATAAGCAACTTGAAAGCCATAGCATGACTCATGAAGAAGATGAAGAAATGCAACATGATATATCAAAACTACGAGAGGAAAAACTATTGGAGGATAAACAATTATATGCAAAAATCTCTAAATGTTTCCTTGGAGTACAAGAGGTGGAATATCTGGGTCATATTGTATCTCATGAAGGTGTTAAGGTAGATGCTAGAAAAATTAAATCCATTAAGGAATGGAAAATACCCACATCCATAAAGCATCTGCAAGAATTTCTCGGGTTGACAAGGTATTCTTGCAAGTTTATTAAGAATTATGGGAGAATAGTAGCACCTCTAACAACATTATTGAAGGAAGATGCATTTTTATGGACTCGAGAAGAAATGAAGGCCTTTCAACATCTTAAAGGGCAATGTGCCAAGCACAGGTCTTAGCTACGCCAGACTTCACAAAAACCTTTATTGTGGAATATGATGCCTCGGGAAATGGAATTGGTGTTGTTTTAATGCAAGAAGAAAGGCCCATTGACTTCGAAAGTCATCCAATCAAAGGAAAATATTTACACAAAGCTATTTATGAGAAGGAAATGTTGGCAATACTACGTGCACTTAAGAAATGACGACCCTACCTAATGGGAAGACACTTCAAGGTAAAAATGGATCATGATAGTCTTAAATACTTTTTAGAATAAAGATTATCTTCAGAAGAGCAACAAAAATGGGTCACAAAGATGTTGGGTTATGACTTTGAAATCATATACAAAAAAGGGAAGCAAACTGTTGTGGCAGATGCACTCTCAAGAAAGGATGAGGATGTGGAAGAATTTCTTTGTGCCATTTCTATTATCCAACCAGATTGGATAAACAAAGGGATGAATGGAATAATGAAAAAGAATTATGGGCACTCATTCAAAAGTTACAACAAGATCCCAGTACATCTGATAAATTTAGCTAGAAAAATGATTCATTATGTTACAAAGATCATTTATATCTATGTCAGAATTCCCAACACAAACAAAAGATTCTTATGGAATTGCATGCCTCTCCCTTAGGGGGGCACTTGGGATTTTTAAAAACTTACCACATGGTTAAGAAGGAAATTTTTGGGATGCCCTTAAATCTGATATTCAAAAGTTTGTGGTAGAATGTTTGGTTTGTCAAAATAATAAAGTTGAAATAATTAAGACCCCGAGTCTATTACGACATTTATCCATTCCAAGTCGACGTTGAGAGGAGGTTTCAATGGATTTTATCACATGTTTACCCAAGTCTGAAGGAAAGAGTGTCATCATGGTGGTATTTGATAGACTTACCAAGTATGCACACTTTTGTGTGTTATCTCATCCATTTAAATCTAATACAGTTTCTATTGCATTTATGGAAACAATTCAAAAGCTACATGGAAACCCAAATATTATTGTAAGCGAAAGAGATCCCATTTTCACTGGAAATTTTTGGACAAAATTATTTTCTTGTCTTGGTACTCAGTTAGCTCATAGATCATCTTATCATCCTCAATATGATGGGAAAATTGAGATAGTAAACAAATGTTTGGAAGGATATATTCATTTCTTTGTATCTGATAAACAACCACAATGGGTCAAATGGTTTCCTTTGGCTGAATAGTGGTATAACACTTCCTTCCATATTGTGGCAAAAATGACCCCATTTATGGCACTTTATGGATATCAACCATCGTCCATCACATCATAATTAGGAAAAAATTCTAAGGTTCAAGATGTGGAAGATCACATCAAGCATCAACAACAAGTTCTCCAAATCTTAAAGGATAACTGTGGGATAACCTAACTTTGGCACATAATATGTTATATACCTAAGGGGGATGATATGGGGTACAAAGGGAGGTACCCAAGGGAATAATATAATAATGGGATGAGCCATAGTAATAAATAAGATGGTTAACCCGTATCATGTAAAGGACCACAAGTAGTTAGTAATAATGTTATGGGCCCATGGTATTAGATAGATGGTATTGAGGGAACCATGGTAATGACCCATGGTATTGTATGTATGAGGCCTATATAGAGGCTAGAGACTTCACATTGAGAGATGTCAAGGATTGTTGTATGAACAAGCATATGGCTTGTGGAGTGTTCTCCTTCCTTAAGGAGTGAATGTATGGTGTTGCCCTACTTTAAGGGTTTGATATCAATAAAGAAGCATTTCTCTATATTCATATCTTATTATTCTTGGGTTTATTTCTATTATCATATATTTTTGGGTTAGATTTATAACAAGTGGTATCAGAGTACTTTCTTGGGCAAAAGTGGAGAATTTTTTTTTATTTTTTGTAGGAACTTTTTGGGGCAGCGAGTTTTAAAATCATATCTGTACGTTTTGGAGAAAAATATGAAAAACATAATTGTATATCTGGATTATTTGTGAAAAAATACCCAATTTCAAAAAAAAATCGGTCGGATCGGAGTTCGGATGAGGGAGATATCGCTAATCTAAAAATCAGTGGTGTTGCAGACAATTTTTCGGGGCAGCGAGTTTGCGGCGCAGATCTAGATGTCTTGGTGAAAGATCTATAGAATTTAATTGTAGATTTGGATTATTTGTGAAAAAATACCTGATTTCCAAAAAAAAACCTAGTTGAATCAGAGCCCAGATGAGGGAGATATCACTGATTTAAAATCAACTATTTTTCAGCAATTTTTTGTGACAGCGGGACAGTTGCAACGTGGATAAGCAATTCCAGTGCCTAGATCAGGATTTATACCACATGGGAAGATGCAGAATGGTTGTTCCATTTCTGAAAATAGGTCATAATAGGGATTCTGAGCAATATTGACTGAATTGTGGCCATTTCAAATTTTCGCCAATTTTTTTTGTGATGGCGGGCCTAGATCAAAATTTGAGGGACTTGTATAAATTTGATGGCTCTCATCCAGCCAAATGGCTAGCACAAATGGAGAAATATTTCAAATTGAATTAAATCATAGATGATGCAACTCATCTGAGTGTGGGAAAAATGTACTTGGACCACGAAAGATGGCAATGGTGGCAGTGTCATGAAAAATGCCATCCAAGGACAACTACTTGGCAGATGTTTGCAAAATCTATTTGTGACCACTTTGACCATAAATCTAATTTTGTGGGTCCTCTTACTAAGCTCACACAGACCGACACACAACCTAGCAAATATTTTATTGGTACAGGAAAGAAGGAAACCAAGAAACCTAAAGGGTTATTTTCTGCTAGTATCTCCTTATTGCAGGTTCATGGATTGATTCAGAAGGAGAAAATCGTTGTGTCTATAAATCTGAGTTGCAAGAAAAATCTCATAAATGTCAACCTGGAAAAAAAATTGTAATTTCCAGCAAAACACATTGAAAACACACAGGTTGATGATGAGGATGTTCAAGTTTATAAAGATTTGAAGATTTCTATGGACAAGTATGTATTGCATTCTAATTTTTATGCTTCAGATATGGCTAATGAGGATGTTGTTTTGGGATACCAGTGGATGGAATTGGTGGGTACTATCAATATTAATGTGCAGAAGAAATTTCTGAAGCTCTGGTATAAAAATAAGAAAATTACATTACAGGATATTTCCATCAATAAACAGGTAGAGTCCATGGAGGCTGAAGCAGAAGATGTTCTAGGGACTGACATATCAGATGATGAGCCATTGATGATCGAAAATCAAACACAAACAGAGGCTAAAGCAAAAAAGGATACAAGTGTTGATACATCAGATGAGGGCTCAGTGGTTGAAGTAATATTGGAAGATAAGACACCACAGTAGGCACCACAACATGCACCAGATAACAGTCAGGCTCCAGTAAGGGGTGAATTAAAGAAAAAGACACCATGGGTTAAAACTTCAACATATCATCACCCATATCACCCCACAAGACAACAACCAACAAGATGGCAACCAATTAGCCACAAGGACAACAACCCCCGCATGACAGATTGAGAGGAGCGAAGATCCACCCATTACACATCAACACAGAAGAGCTGCCATGGTCAACTTCCATCTCAAGCAAGTGAGGCACCAGTGAGATCGAGGGTTCACCTTTATCTTGGATGGCTAGATGTACGTGCATGGTACCAGTGGACTACTCTTTTGTGTAGATCTTATTATTTGTGTTCTTCCCATGTTTCAGGGATGAAACATGCTAAGGGGGGTGGAATGTTATATACCTAGGGGGGATAATATGGGGTACAAAGGGAGGTACCCAAGGGAATAATATAATAATGGGATGGACCATAGTAATAAATAAGGTGGTTAACCCATATCATGTAAGGGACCAAAAGTAGTTAGTAATAATGCTATGGGCCCATGGTATTAGTTAGATGGTATTGAGGGAACCATGGTAATGACCCATGGTATTGTATGTATGAGGCTTATATAGAGGCTAGAGACTCCACATTGAGAGATGTCAAGGATTGTTGTATGAATAGGCATATGGCTTGTGGAGTGTTCTCCTTCCTTAAGGATTGAATGTATGGTGTTGCCCTACCTTAAGGGTTTGATATCAATAAAGAAGCATTTCTCTATATTCAGATCTTATTATTCTTGGGTTTATTTCTATTATCATATATTTCTGGGTTAGATCTATAACATAATAGAATGAAACAACAGGAAGATCAACATCGCAGTGAGATAAGTTTTGATATAGGTGATTGGGTATTTCTATGGCTACAACCATATAAACAAATGTCCCTCAAGCAAGCTAAGAATGATAATAAATTATCACCAAAGTATTATGGTTCGTACAAGGTGTTGCAAAAGATTAGTACTATGGCATACAAATTGGAGCTTCCTGCAGCTTCCCGAGTGCTCCCAGTTTTCCATGTTTCATGCTTAAAGAAGGTTATTGGTGACAAGCTCCCAATTCAAACAATATTGCTAGAACTTGACGAGAAAGGAAAAATCATATTGGAACCTAAAGAAGTCACAGAAACAAGAACTTGACAGCAACTAAATCGATCAATTTCAGAGTATCTTGTCGGGTGAAGAACTTACCCACTAAAGATTCCACATGGGAGGATGAGAATTTTATATAGAAGCATCCATAACTACTCAAGCATTGAGGACAACAATTTTGTGAAGGAGAGGGGCATGTTAGGTCTCTATAATACTAGTGATCCCCCATTATTATTTTTATTGTAGCCCTTATTATTATTGTTGTGCCCCAATTGTCCCCATATTGTTATTATTATGCCCCATAGAAGCCCACTATTGTTATTTTTGTGCCCTTATATTATTATTGTTATGTCAACTTTGATTATATTGTGACCCCTTAGACTCCTATATATAGAAAGGAGGTTTTGTCATTTGTATCATCCAAGAATTGTTCATTTGTGTAATGTAAAGAAGGTTTTCCCCTCGAAGAGGCTGATTTCTAAGGAGTTTATCTTTCTTTTCTATATTTTTATGAGTTGGTTTCATAACATTGCCAATGATCCCAAGCTTGCACCAAGATACCTTCTTGTACAAGAACAAGCAGTCACTCATTTTGAAGACATGTTGATATTGCTAGAGGATGAGAGCTAGCAAGCCTGTTAAGGGAGATGGAACACCTTAACCTATAGCCTAAAGATCAAAGAATATCATTCTCCTGACAGAATGAGGGATGCACTAGAAAGAACCCCAATGTATAAGCAAGCATTACAGATACTCAAAGTCAACTAGAGTGGATTGAAACTCAGTCTAGTATTGCTTTTAGGTATCCTAGAGGGGAGAAAGGAAGAAGAAGGAAGAAAGAAGTGGGAGGAGATAGAGAAGAATGTAGGGTTTTATCCACAAGAGGAGGAGACTATAGAAGGAGCCTAGAATGTTAGGGAGGCCACCAAAGCAATGAAAGACATGTACATATATTGAGATTCTTAGAGGATGACCAACATTTCCACTAGGGGGTTGATGATGAGGCTCATTAATGGGTAAATTATATGGACCTTAATACACTTCCAACTTACTAAAATCAAATTTTCTCATAATTCTTGATATGTTTTAATTATATTTTGCTTAATGAGAAGAGTAAAGATGAGATGTCATGTCTAGTGGTATAATGTTCATTGATTGTAGGAACTCGAATGAGACAAGAAAGAGAGATTCTAGGAGATAGGCTCTCCCTCCTTAACTCCTCACGCACTTGAAGATTCCTCAATCAAATCTCATCAACTCAGAGTTGCAAGAAGTCGAGTGATGAAGATCATTGGTAGCCAAGCAAGTGATAGTTGAAGACCATTTAGTCTCAAGATTGGTAGCCAAGCCTCCCTAAAGTTAAGGAAGTTGTTGGTAACTTTAGTTGTATAAATAAAGAGGCCTAGAGCCTCATTAGGATTTAGATGTTTTTTTCAAGAAATCTAAGCAAAATTTTCAAGTTGAGCCATTATAATTGAGCACTCTTGTGTATTTTTGATATTTTAATGAAAATGAGAAGCATTCCCTTGATTCAGCACTGAGTTAACTCAGAGGGCTGAAGCTCTTAGGTTAGGGCCCAACCCTAGCAGTAGAGGTTCCTCTTTTTGTAGATGTATGCTTAGATTATAATCATAGTTAACTGTTGAACTGATTTTGGTGTTGTTAATTTGCAAGTATTATTAGGGTTAATTAGTTTGCTTCCATTTGTGAATAGTTATAACAGTAGCATTGTAGTGACAAGAAGATATTATAGAAAGGCTTCCAGCAAGTGCTTTCCACCTCATTTCTCCCTTTCAGGGATCATGAATTGAGGAACACTTCCCATACAACCCAAAAAGCATAATTCTTGATTTTCTGCATAATCTAGGGTTTCTTGATAATTAGGTCATTATCTTTCAATTTCATAGGATAAGTTGCAATTGGCATTTCTAATCTCTTATCTTTTGTAATGATTTGACATTTCTTTTGTATTCATTTCAAGCACTTCCATTCACGAACTTGGCAAATAAATGGTAACAACTTTGTTTTCTTCTATTGAATAAACACTTCTTGTTTATAGATGAATTTATGTATAAATGAAAACAATGATGTGTGTTATTGCATGAGCTTCTACATTGTAGGGAGACCTCATCTCATTAGCCTCATCCAAGCCATATCCACCCATAATTGCCAAAAGTCACTAATGCCTCAATCCGAATTCTTGTTTTATAAGGAAAAATTTCCATTTCCATTGAGCAAATCCAACCATCTTAAATCCTTTGCTTGAGTTCTGAGTAGTGTCTACCACTCCCATGCCTTATTCCCTCCTTATTCACCTTTCCCAAGCTCCATTCCACCTTCTATACCACTCCCTAAGCTTTCAGCCTATTCTTGTAGTAAAACAGGGGATCCTGTAGGAGAACTAGTACATCCTATAGGAAATCCTGTAGCAGCTTGTTTTGAGCCCGAATTGAGAAAAATCATCACTGAAGCCAGGATTAGGCCCCTACTTGACCTCCAAGCCATCAAAACCATTGTACTTCTCTTCCTCCACACCTATCTCCCCTGCCAAAGAACAAGGAAATATTAGCATTTACATTTATAAAGAAAAAAGATTAAAAAATGAGTTCTTTTATATTTACTCATGCACATAGCAGTTAGTACTCTCTAGATCAGATTTCATGCTTAGATTAGTTAAAACCTCACATGTGACAAGTAGCCTTAAAGTAGGGTTAAAGTAGGGTTCTTTTGCAACCAAAGTGTGTTAACAAGTAGATAGAGGATTTCATGTTACTTTGCAAACATTTTTTCAGTCTTTTATTCTTGCAATTAGGCAGCATTTATTTTCTCTCAATTAGGGTAATTTTCCCCTCTCCAATTGGTAATCAGGCTTCTTCTATTCAATAGAAGGTTGGTTTTAGAAACCCTAGTGGTCTATCTCCCCAGCGAAGCAGTGACAAGAGCAGACCAATTACATTTATTTGTGTACACAGCACTATCACCTCCAAGTTTGTACAAGCCCCGAGTTGATTAAGTAAAGTTGGTAGCCCCAGGAGTTGCAGCATCCTTGCTGCAATACTGGTGCTCATTAGTTGAGCCTTCAAAACTAAAATAATATGAGACTAGGAGTAGTCTAAGTGTATGAAAATTCTATAGACATGGAGTAGATGATGAAGAGTTCTATAAGCATCAATTTTTTTAAAATCTACATGATATTTCAATTATAATAGAGAATGTAAATGTCTTGGCTAATATTGTGTTCGCAAGAGACTGACATATGCATATTAATATTTTGTTTTCCTTAACTTGATCATTTGAGCTAGTATATGACAATATTTGGTAACAATTGCAAGGGCTTGACAAGATTTGGTTTATTGGCTTGACTTAATATAGACAAGTAATATTGACTTGGATAATGGATGATGTTTTAAAAATTTGGCATAATGCTTGATAGTTCATAGATATGTTTTGGATTATGGATTGATTGAATCCACAATGATAATAAGTTAGGGTTTTGATTAGATTTGGTGCTTGACAATGGTGATTTTCCTTGATGTAACATGACAATAGGGGCATAGTGACTCTCAATGATTAAAATTGGTATTAAGTATTGATTCTATATTAGCATCATTGGCATTTGGCACCTTGGTTTTGTTGAAAAGTGTGCAACAATAAATGCTTGTTGAGAATGAAACAAGATGATGGAGCTTAGTGGAAAGGAGTCGCCTTCACTAAGTGGTCCTGCAGGCAAGTTTTGGCGCAAAGTCTATTTTTAGACTATGTCTATTTTTAGACATATGGATCATGGTCTATGAGTTGCAGGATGTTGTTTATGGATGATTGGTCATGTTGGGAAAAATATATGGACTTCTATTTTTGTATTACAGCAGGAGTTATTAGAGTCTATTTTTAGACTGCTAGTCAAAAATAGAAAAGTCAAATATTATTGTCTCATAATAATATTTAGACTATAAACTTTATCTTATCCTCTTGGAGCACTTCAGTTTGAGCTACAGATGTGGCACATGTAGCTGTCAGAAGGAAATACGCTTTCTTTGTGGGTTAGTTGAGCTATTGCATGCAGGACATCAGTTAGAACTCATGTGGTTGAGTTCTGCGGAGTTGGATGAGTAGTTAATGGAGTTGTGTTCAGTTTGAATTGGTTGAGATTGCGATCAGTTGTGACTATAGTTGTGCATGAGACTTTGCACAATCAAAGGATTGAGTATGCCCATGAGAATTGCATATGCCTAGTGATATAGCCTATGCTCACGTGATTTCCAGTGTGAGTGATTTTCCAAGGTAAATAGAACTTGGAATGAGTTTGGATTCATTCATTGTCTTGCAAGATTGTGTAGTGGAGGCAGGCAAGCAGCGGAGGAGATTTGGAGATCAGATTTGAGTTGTATTGTGTGTAATAAGTGGAGATAGTGTTGGATACTTGTGAGGAGTATTGTACTATGTAATGTTACATGTTCTCAATCATTAATATACAGATAGTGTGGGGTTTTCAGTTGTAATCTTTCCTCGGGTTACATACTATGTTAATGTGTGCATGCAATTGATGTTTCATTGTTTTTGATGCTGCTAAATTGTTGATCAACGTAGAGGAGCTTATGTATTGTGCATGTATTCCGCAATAGTGCATGATCAGGATAATCTTTGTTGAATATGTGTTTATTATTCAAAATTTCTACAGGTTTAAGCATGAACAATTTTGATTCGGTATGCAATGATTTTTACTGTGGGAATCTCACAATGAATAGATGAAACTTATATGAACTATCCTTGGTGTATGCATTTATAATATGATTCATATTATGATAATATGGATGACTTGATGAATCTTGGCTTGATATTTCCTTGTAAATGATAATTATTGACCTGAAAATATTGCAACCTAATATTTGGACGTGACCTTTACCTAACACCTGGACTGAAGAGTTTGACAGGAACTTTTATGGCTTTGATATTAATTTATGATTTTACATTTGGGGTTTGATGAGTAGACTTGGTTGATTTGATTACATAATATTGATTTGTTTGACGATGAGTATCTTGGTTTTATCAACATAATATTTGCAAAAACCATTGTATGGTTTGAAGCAAGCTTCTCGAGCTTGATATTTCCACATTGACAGTTATATGCTGAAGCATGGAAGTTGTGCTAAGTCAAACTTCTACCTCAATGTGGTCCAAGGTATGCCTTTGATTTTGGTTTTATGTGTTGAAAATATATTTTTTATAAGTAACAAGTCTCTGATGATAAAAGTAAGAGGGATTTAGCATCTAAACTTTGAAATGAAGAACTTGACATGATGAAATTTGAAAAAGGAAAATATATCACGAACTATTGGCAAGATTTTGGAAAGTGGAAATGCAAATCCTTGGACACTCTAATTGAATTTCAAGAAGTTATGCAAGAGATATTGTTGAATCTGAATTAGCAACCGAAAGTTGATTAAGGCATTAATGTTCCTTGTGAACACCCATCTAGATATATGTTTTTCAAAAAATAACCTGAGTCAGTTCATGATAGAGCCACTTCATACACATTGGGTTGTCGCCGAACACACTTTGAGATATTCGCATGGGATGATCAATCTTTGTCTGAGATGTACTTCCAAAGATATATGATAGTATGGATATTCTAATGTTAATTGGGTTGGAAATAATTATTGTCAGGAAGAGCACATCTAGGTTTTATTTTAGCTTGGATCTACCTTGATATTTTGGATGAGTTAGAAATAGAAGTTCGTAGCTTTAAGCATGACTGAGGTTGAGTACATTGTTGCTAGCATAGCTAGTTGTGGGGAAGTTTGGTTGAGGAAGATCTTTGGAGAGTTGTTTGAGTATATTCTAGATACAACAATGATATCTCATTGGTAGAATATCTCATATATTTCTGGGACTAAGACATCTTCATATGTTGATACAATGTTGTTATATAAGACAAGGTTAGGCTTGTGATTTTTGCCTCTGTGAGAGGGAGGATGAATAAGGTATCATTTTTATGATATGTATTTGTTTTAACATAATATTTGATTTTATGACTTGCATGAACATGAAGGCATATGACTGTTGATCTTGATAATTTGTGAGGCAATATAATGATATTTTTATGATCTATAGAGAGAATGATTGATCAAGGACATTGATCCAACTCTTCCCCCCTATCTGAGCTCCAAGGGTGAGGAATTGAGACGGAGGGCTCCTGGGGTTGAGGGATATCTGGACAATAAGGTATCATCCCTATCTATTACCCATAGGGTGGAAGATGTAGGTCCCCTATCTTGGTCTAGTAGAGCACACCCTAGTTGGCATCATACCCAAAAGTTGGGCTTGTTGGTAAGGCTCCCCCTCTGACCAACGGGTTGAGAAAAGCTTGGGGGTGTGTGATTTGGGTATCTCATCCAAGCTCGATTATGATACAAGTGTTCTAACACATGATTCTTGAGGGTCATTGTTGGAAAGATCAATGGGAAATATGATGGATGACATATTTTATAGATCAAGAGAGGGTGCAAGATGTTTTCTCCCCTATGTGATGAATCTTATTTCTCAACATAGGGTGGAAGACGTTTGCTCCCCTATGAGATGACTTGGGGTGAGAGTGTCCCATAGGACCTTCCTCATTGTCATTGGATTCTAGGTTGAGATGTGCTCCCTAATGTGGTTCCAATTTGTTATTTTTTCTTAGGGCTATATTGTTATTTTCTTGAGATAATTCCATTTCATCATTTACATATTGAATTCACCCCACAACATCATAACATTATTTATATTTACAACATTATTCAACGACATATGAAACTATATAGAAAGAAAAATATCATCATCAATGCAACAGAAAATAAAGGAACAATAGAAGAAAAACATTCACACATAGGGACACCAGGATTGGTCATAGACCAGTGGACAACCCACTACAGGGAAAAGCCTTTCAAATTCTTCTTGTTATTATATTTTCATTGAATGATTCAACAAAGATAGGGTACAATGATCCATATTTTAATCCACAAACTATCCAACAAAATTAACTAAATAACATCCAAGAGATGAACCCAAAAATGCTAATAATCAAACCCCTTATTCAGAAGCTTGTGGTCAACTGTCACTGTTTGCAGTCAGCTACTGAATTTTTTGGACAACTAAAAAATAAAACCCTAGTTTCCAACCGAATGTAGAGAGTGTACATGTGTAAGGAAAAAACCATTCAATCCCACTCATGAGCTTACGTTCCTATGATTACAACCGAAAAATGTTTGTGTCATCCCTATGTTTGTAAACCAAAACGCTAGATATTACATGCGAGTTTTAGACCCTACAATTTTAGACTTGTACAAACCAATCTCCACAAACCACCTCAAATCTATTTGATCCAAACCAAATAAAGAAGAATGATCATGATGAAGTTCAAATGAGGGTCACTTGACTTGTATCTATAGCCATCTATGGGTGTCCAAATTCTCTTTTGGGTTGACTTGTCCTTCTGTGCACATGTGGGGTTTTGTTCAAAAATAAACTTTCCCTTGTCCAAATTGAGTGCTTCAATAATAGAAATTGGTCCTCTTGAAAAGAGGAATCTATACCCATGGTTTGAATTTGTCACTGAGATGCCAAAAAATTAACACAGGTTGAGCAGGGCTCCCTAATGCTGTTTCGGATTGAGTTAGGCTCTCTGATGTCGTTGATTTGAATTGAGGGTGGTAGCTTAAGCTCCCCTCCCTTATAAAATTATTCTTCTTTTAGATTTGAGAGTGTTCAACATATGAGCATAGCTACATATACAAGAATAGATAAATAAATATAATCAGAAATGAACAAAGATGAGCCGAAATATGCAGAGATGGCATTTGTTGCCAAGATATATATGATGGAAAATATGTTGTAGTCAGTAAATTATCCCTAGCTGAGAGGGAGTGTTAATTTGGAAGCTCAGGGGAAAATTCCCTCCTTTGAATAGTCTTCCTCATGAAGAAAAACCACTCCTAGTCCTTGGAAGAATTTAATTTGGTTAAGGAAAAATATATTTTGAATTTGGAAACCCACATGTGCACAAAAAGATAGGTTAGCCAAAAATAGAAATTGAACACCCTTGGATGGATATAAATACAATTCAAGTGACCTTCATTTGGACATCATCATTCATTCTTCTTTCTTTCGTTTGGCTCGCATGGGTCTAAGGTAGTTCCTCGAGATTGGTTTGTATAGGTCCAAAATTGCAGGGTCTGAAACTTTCTCATGTGATTAGGGTTTTGGGTTCTGAGTCGCACGCATGATACGTAATATTTTCAGTCACAAAAATAGGCACACAAGTTCATGAGTGTGGTTGGAGGGTTTCAACTAAACACACATACACTCTCATTGTGTAGATGGAAACTAGGGTTTGATTTTTACAGTTGACAGCAGAATTCGACAGTTGACAGTAGAGTTCAACAATTAACTGCAAATATTGATAGTTGTTTGTAGGCTTCTGAATCAGGCTTTTGATTATTAGCATTGTTGGGTTCATCTCTTATAATTTGTTTAGTTGATTGATTATTAGCATTATTGGGTTCATTGTACTCTCTCTCTGATGAACATTTTATGACAATATAATAAGAGAATAATTTGAAAGGTTTTTGCCCCTTGTGGGATTTTTCCCTTGTCTCCAACCAATCCTGGTGTCTCTATTTGTGAATTATTTTCTTCTATTTTTCATTTATGTTCTTTTGCATTGATGATGATATTGTTATTTCTATATAATTGCATATGTTTTTGAATAATATTGGAAAAATGAATAATGTTATCATTATGTGGGGTGAATTCAATATGTAAATGATGAAATGAAATTATTTAAAGAAAATAACAATATAGCCCTAAGAAAACTATCAAAGTGGTATTCATAATTGATTGGAAGTTTGTGACCTGTGAGGGATGATACAGTATGATATACCATTATCATATCATAATTCTTATGCATTTGGCAAGGCACAAACCTCTAAATATGTCTTATTACTTATTTCAGAGTTTGACCAAGATGGTAATGTTTGTGAGGTAGAAGAAAAACCTATAGATTGGGTTATGCCACTAGGATTTAAAAAAAATATTGATTGCTACTGAATTACATTACTTAGACATTACATTGGATGATTTTTTCCAGATAGTTTACAGTAAACCTTGATCTAGGGTTTTACCATGTAATAAATGGGCTATACATGAGATTACCCTCATACCTAGATCATGATAACCAACCAGGGCCTTGATAAGACAACATAACCAAAAGGGAAAGGAGTTAGCACAAAGCATAGAGACATTAAAATCCATCAAAGTATTGGATACTACACCACTAAATGAGAAAGGGTATAGTGAACTAGAGGAGGATCATGAGCCCATGATTGAGGGATTTGAAGGTTTCATGGATGATGAGTTAGTCAAGGCCATGCCTCCCCTACGAGCCAAGGACATTGCATATGACCCACAAGAAACTTTCACTATTGGAATTGGTGAAGCTAGGCAAGTAGGTCAAAAAGAGGAAAATTTATGGTCTTGGATCCAAAGTCCTTTTGTTTTTGTATCCCATTTACCAAATTCTTTATAATAAAAATAAGAAATTAATTATGCAAAATCAATGGCTTAGGGCTAAGATACGTTGAACCAAGCCAAATTTGAGCAATATGAGAACTTTCCTTTATGCCATAGACCATGAGGAGGACCCTGAATTCAAGACAAGGAAATTTTCAAAAGGGTGTTTTGAGGAAGTCCAACTATTCATCAATGTCATCCCAGATGACATTTGTACTAATACATATGCATTCCTTCAGCCAAAATCATACATACCCCAATGACAGACAAAGGATGGTCTTTTTTATTTGGGTATTATTAAAAAGGAAAGACACCAAAAGGTTATTGATAAAATGAGATTATGGTTATCCTCCATGTATTTGGAATTAGAATATAAATGGAAGTCCAAGATTAAAATATGAAAAGACCTCTATTTGAAAGAAAAAATGCTTAAGCAACCTACTTGTGAGCTAGGGTTAGAAGCCTTATCCTACCAAGTGCCTTACGAAGTATAGCATAATATTTGCATGACAGTGGACTACCTTTAGGCTTAGGTATATAAGAGATGATCAACCCCATAAGATTAATGAGCCGCAAAATTTTATTGATGTTTATAATAGTGCATAAACCATGGAGAAAAACTTGCTCTATGAACTCTACTTGTTCAATTTCATTTTCTAAGATAATTCTAGATAGAATCCTAACCATTTTTTGGGGGATTTACAAATAAAACCTTTTATGTATTATATGACTAATCTAGTGAAATGGAAGAAAGCATCATATTTATATGGTCACACAAAAATTGTGGCCAAGCCAATTATTAGGATGAATATCCACTTACAGGCTTGGTTGTTAATACTCTAAAAATATTAAGGTAGGATCCAAGTGACTCAGTTATTGTTAGAAATAGTTAATTATATGCCATTATAGAGTACCATGAGATGGCCAAGACACATTCACTAGAAGCCCTTCTAATTTCCCATGATATTTAGGAAGGATTTCCACCTTATCTATAGGACAAGCACCCTATGGGTTACCCTTACTTTGGTATTTTCCTCAATATTAGGGTAATGTTCTAAACTTATTCCTTGCTAAAACATGGCCCAAAATGGGTAGGGATTCACTTCCATTACCCTTTTCGTTGGTGTCATACAATGTTTTATAAAGCCCCTATTTCGTGGGATGGGGAAGAAGAAAGATCAAATTTGATGTAAATGGAGAAGGCAATGGGGTACTATAACTGTGGGGATTTTGGGAACCCATCCTATAGTTGGGGTGATTTACATACAAAAATTCTAGGAACAGAATGAGTTGCATGGGGACATGCAAAAAATCAATCCGGGGGGGTGGGTGGGGGAGAGATGATGAGCTATAAAATTGACATCCCTTTTTCCTATCAAATGACTTTTTTTTCCTCATTTCACCCATCTTGCTCAAGTTTTGGAACATCAAACATGGTATTTGTCATTTTAAATATCAAAGATATATATAATTATTATGTTTCTTTTATTTCTTGTTTAAGACTTGAATTAAGGAATGTTTTGAAGAGTTATCAATTCTAGATGTTATGTATATGCGTGTGTGTGTGTGTCTGTGTCTAATTATGATGTGTGCATAATGACATAGATTTAATATGTTATTAAAAAGTTCTTACACACAGGTTGATAACCATTGGAAGGCATGTAATCACAATGTAATCATCAAAACGCCTGTATAAAGGCATAAGGGTGTTGGCGGATTTTGTGACTGAAACAAGAGCTTTATCATTCTGAAGACCAAGAGGATCATTTTTGTTCAACCTGTTAGTAAATTATATATTACGGAGCAATGGAACACATAAAATATTGCAGAAATATAAACACAGAAAATGCACAAAACAAGAGAGACACATATATACGTGGTTCACCCAGTTTGGGCTACGTCCACCCCGAACAGCCAGTCCTTCCTTTCTATTATCCAGCAAAATGAAGAGACACAACCTACAGCAAATCCGATGTAATATCCTCTGTTTTCTCTCACAGTCTCACCTCTCTGTTTCTCGCTCACAGAATACACATCTATCACACAGCCTCAAATACAATACCCTCATACAAAGAGAGGGGTTGCCTTCTAGAGAAAAAAACCCTAAACCAAACATAAGTTCTACCGTCAGATCATCCGCCTTATGAACGGCCCAGATTGACTAGAAATTACTATAATTTTACAAGGCAATTTTACAGTTGTTTTTAGCTTCGGGGGCGCTGCCCCCAAAACCCCCCGCCAGGGGGGGGCTCCCAAAGGTCGCAGCCGCCCCCCCTGGACCCCCCTTGCAGTGAATATTTTACGGGCGGCGTTGCCGCCCCCATTTCAAACTGGGGTCCTATGTGGCGATACCTTTGAATATAGAAGATAATCAGGCTCCACACCCAACAATCTCCCACTTGGATATTGATTGTAGCAACTCCACCGCTGCTCCATTTGCTGGACAATGACTCCTCTTTGGACCTGGTTGTTTCTCATGTTCATCGTCATCCTTGAAGACCAACTGAAACTGAGCATATTCTCAGTTTCTCCCTGGTTACAACTTTTGTTAGCATATCTGCAGGATTCTGGCTAGTGTGTATCTTTTCCAGCTTCAACTCTACATCTTCCAACACTGATCGTATGAAATGGTACTTGAGCTGTATGTGTTTAGTCCTGGAATGAAATGTTGAGTTCTTTTCAAGATGAATGGCACTTTGACTATCACTGTATAACGTGCCCATATCATGCTCCTTACCCAATTCACCCATAAACCTTTGTAACCAGATCATTTCTTTACTAGCCTCTGTAGCAGCAACATACTCTGCTTCTGTTGTTGAAAGTGCAACAACACTTTGGATTTTTGAAACCCAACTGACATTTGTTCCTCCAACAGTAAATTCATATCCTGTAGTGCTCCTCCTATTATCTCTGTCACTTGCCATATCTGCATCAACATATCCTTGTAGGGAGATGTTTGAACCACCAAAGCATAATGCTTGATTTGTGGTACCTTTCAAATATCTGAGAATCCATTTCACTGCCATCCAATGTTCCTTTCCTGGATTGTTCATGTACCTGCTTACAACTCCCACTGCATGTGCAATATCAGGCCTTGTGCAAACCATTGCATACATTAAGCTTCCAACTGCTGATGCATATGGAACTTTAGACATATAATCCATGTCTTCTTGGGTCTTTGGGCACATTTCCTTGCTAAGTTTGAAATGGCTAGCAAAAGGTGTACTAACCGGTTTTGCATTGTGCATGTTAAATCTTTTCAACACCTTTTGTATGTACTCATTCTGAGACAATGTTAATTTACGGTTTTTCCTGTCTCTAGTTATTCTCATACCAAGGATTTGTTTTGCAGCTCCCAAATCCTTCATTGCAAAAGAATTTGCCAATTTTCTTTTGAGCACATTTATTTCCTGCATGTTAGATCCTGCAACAAGCATGTCATCTACATACAATAACAATATAATATAGCTGCCATCATTTTTCTTTTTCAAATAAACACAATGATCAGAGTGACATCTAGTATAACCTTGTTCAGACATAAACTTGTCAAATTTTAGATACCACTGCCTTGGAACCTGTTTTAAGCCATACAAGCTCTTCTTCAACCTGCACACTAGTTTCTCCTTCCCTTTCACTTCATATCCTTGTGGCTGCTGCATATATATCTCTTCCTCCAAATCCCCATGGAGAAAGTCTGTCTTTACATCTAACTGCTCAAGATGCAAATCTTCAGCTGCTACAAGACATAAAATGGTTCTGATTGAAGTCATTTTAACAACATGAGAAAATATTTCATCAAAATCAATACCTTTCTTCTGTGCAAACCCCTTCACCACAAGTCTAGCTTTGTACCTCTGTTTTCCTCCATCTTCTTCCTTCAGCCTGTAAACCCATTTATTCTTCAATGTAGTTTTTCCTACAAGCAACCTGACTAAATCCCAAGTCTTGTTATGCATTAAGGAGTCCATCTCTTCTTCCATGGCTACCTCCCACTTCTTCCTACTTTCAACCTACATTGCTTCTTCATAACATTCGGGTTCACCGGAATCAGTCAACAATAAATAATATAATGAAGGAGAGTATCGTTCAGGGGGTCTACTTATCCTGGTAGATCTTCTAACACCACTTTCAGGTGTTTGGGGTGCCTGTTGTTGTTGTGGTGGTTGCTGTTGTTGTGGTTGTTGATTATTATTATTTTCAGGCACCTTTCCTTTTTCAGTGATTTCATCAAGAACTGCGTATTCCTTGTTTTCCTTTTCCTGCAATTGATTCTTATACAAGACCTTTTCATTGAATATTACATCTCTGCTCCTAATGATTTTGTTATTTTCGTAATCATATAAGTGATAACCAAAATCATTAACACCATATCCAATAAAGGTACATTTCTTTGACTTTGCCTCAAACTTTGTTCTATTTTCTTTATCAATATGGACAAAGGCCTCACAACCAAAAGGCTTTAAAATAGAGTAGTTTACCTTTTTACCTGTCCATGCTTCCTCTGGAACACCACCATCCAAGGAACTTGAAGGCCCTCTGTTTATTAGATAAACAACAGTATCTACAACATCTGCCCAAAACTGTAAAGGCAATCCTGCATGCAATCTCATGCACCTTGCACGCTCCATGATTGTCCTGTTCATCCTTTCTGACACACCATTTTCTTGTGGTGTTCTTGGAACTGTCTTCTCTCTGCAAATTCCATGCTCTGAACAGTACCTATCAAATTCTTTGCTGCAATATTCACCTCCATTGTCTGATCTAAGACACTTCAATTTCTTTCCTGTCTCAATCTTAACCAAATCTTTCCATTTCTTGAAAGTATCAAATACATCAGATTTATTCTTAATACAATAAATCCAAGCTTTTCTAGTTGCATCATCAATAAAAGTAACATAATAATGAGAGCCACTGAGAGATGATACCTAAGCAGGTCCCCATACATCTATATGCACAAGCTCTAATTTTTCATTCTTCTTTTCTTTCCCAACTCTGAGAAATCTGACTCTCTTCTGTTTTCCATAAATGCAATTCTCACAGAAGTCCAAATCAACATTCTTCAAACCCGGCAACAAATTCCTTGAGTGAAGAATCTTCATCCCCTTTTCACTCATGTGTCCGAGCCTATGATTCCATAATGTTGCATCTGCTCCTTTGGAAGTTAAAGCATTAACAGAGTTAGAAATACCATTGCATAAATACAATGTACCAACCTTTTCACCTTTTGCTATTACCAGGGCTCCTTTGGTGACCTTCCAAGCTTTATCTGTGAAAGTTGTCACACAACCTTCACCGCCTAACTGCCCTGTTGAAATCAGATTTTTCTTTAGATCTGGAACATGCCTTACCTCCTTTAATAGCCATTGGTTTCCATTCTGCTGTTTTACAAGAACCTTACCCATTCCAACGATTTTACAAGGTTTATCATCACCCAGACGAACTTGTCCAAAATCTCCTTGAACATAGTCATGAAAGTATTTCTTATCAGGTGTGGCATGGAATGAAGCCCCTGAATCTACCACCCAAGAATCATTAATATTTTCGAAAGAAAGAATCAAAGCATCTTGTAACACCTCACCTGTCACATTTGCTTCATGATTGTTTTCTTGTTGTGCATCTCCTTCTTTTCCCTTCCGAGATCTACAGTCTTTCTTTAGGTGTCCTTTCTTTCCTCATTTCTAGCACACTATCCCCGATCTGGACTTGGATCTGCCTTTCCTTGATTTACTGCGATATCCTGAGCTCTTTCCTCTTTCCATTTTTCTTCCTCTAGACTTTGCACTCAAAGCATTTCCCGATGTCTCACCGGAGCTTTTCCATCGCATTTCCTCGCTAAGGATAGCACCGACAACATCATCAAACTTTAAAGTACTAGATCCAGAAACGGAGTTACTAATGGCCATTACCAAACCATTCCAACTTTCTGGTAATGAGCACAAGAATAACAGAGCTCTAACTTCATCATCAAAGTTTACCCCTACAGAACTTAACTGACTTGTAACTGTATTAAAATCATTTAAATGGTTTGCAACAGATCCACCTTCCGACATATTCATATTAAATAACCGTTTCATAAGAAATACCTTGTTTGAGGCCGAGGGTTTTTCATATAGTTTCGACAACGTCTACATCAAACCCTCTGTTGTGGTTTCCTTCGAAATGTTGAAGGCGACTAATGCAGCAAGGCACAACCGTATTGTTCCGAGTGCCTTTCTATCGAGAAGGTTCCATTCTTCATCTTTCATACCCGTCGGCATCTTTGTTTTTCCGCCCAATGGTAGGTATAGATCTTTCTGATACAGATAATCTTCCATCTGCATCTTCCATAGCGAGAAGTTTTGGCCGTTAAATTTCTCGACCCTAAACTTACCATCTTCCGCCATTGCTGCCACTCGAACTAGGAACCCTTCTTTCTTGCGAGTTTATCAACCAAATAGACCTTCGGCTCTGATACCAGTTGTTATTAAATTATATATTACGGATCAATGGAACACATAAAATATTGCAGAAATATAAACACAGAAAACACACAAAACAAGAGAGACACAGATATACGTGGTTCACCTAGTTTGGGATACGTCCACCTCAAACAGCCAGTCCTTCCTTTCTATTATCCAGCAAAATGAAGAGACACAACCTACAGCAAATCCACTGTAATATCCTCTGTTTTCTCTCACAGTCTCACCTCTCTGTTTCTCGCTCACAGAATACACATCTATCACACAACCTCAAATACAATACCCTCATACAAAGAGAGGGGTTTCCTTTTAGGGCAAAAAACCCTAAACTAGACATAAGTTCTACCGTCAGATCATCCGCCTAATGAACGGCCCAGATTGACTAGAAATTACTATACTTTTACAAGGAAATTTTACAGTTGTTTTTAGCTTCGGGGCGCTGCCCCCCGAAACCCCCCGCCAGGGGGGGGGCTCCCAAAGGTCACAGCCGCCCCCCCCCCGGACCCCCCCTGCAGCGAATATTTTACGGGCGGCGTTGTCGCCCCCATTTCGAACTGGGGTCCTATGTGGCGATACCTTTGAATATAGAAGATAATCAAGCTCCACACCCAACACAACCATGGAAAGACATCTCAACTAGGAAATGTGGACATATCCATGCCATATTCTAATGGACATTAGGCAAAATTGCAGGGTGTATATCCAACTAAACCACTGCAGTTAACAATAAAAAATTATGGAATTTATATATTGTGCATGTGGTATCATCCAACACCTTGACAAAAGGTAGTTATTTTGGAGGTAGAACAGGGCTTTAATCAAATAACCTTGTACATTGTAGTGCATAACACTCGTGTCTATGCCATAGGATTGCATGGGTGGTGTGTAGTCATAACTTTGTCCATGTGGGGTATCAATCCCCATTATATCACAAACATTTGTAACCATTCCTTGTCCCTACTATAATGAAAATTATTTATTCACTATTCTTTTCCATTGCTTAGTCTTTAGAGGAAGAATCATTTTGTTATGTAGTTGAAATGGTGACTACCCTCATTTATAAACACATATGCGTCTATGAAGCAATGGTAATTCGTAATGAGTTTTTGCAATCAATTTCAATTATATGTTTCAATGCAAGTGATACATGATTTTGTGTTGTGAAATAAATTAGTGTTTCATGATTATATTCTGAGTTATTTGATGTGGGTAAATTCAGATTGAAATCAATCCTATGCTGACAATTCAATAGCTTAAAGGGCACAAGCTGATCTTGGGGAAGGGCCTAGTTAAGGTATGGTGTTGTTCTGATTAATTCTTCCTTTTTCTTTGTAAGTAGATCAATAGTTTGCTTGTGATTACAATAATTATATTTTATTTGAATGATTTAATAATAAGTTGGTTTGAATCCAATTTATTATTGTTTTTTTGAAATAGAAGTTATCATAAAAAGTGATGGTGTGACTTTGTTTTCTTTTATGAATCCATATATTAGTAGTATTAGGACCCATTTCATTACGAAATTTTAATTTTGGGGAACAAAACCTGTAGCCAACTATTGCAAAGCTAGTTGCTTTGAACTATGGCAAGCAAATGTTGTAGAATCATTATGCTACAGAATTTTCCAAGATTTAGGTCTACCTAGTGACATAGAGCTAGCCACTCAAGAACATGAATTCGGTGCAAGAGGCACCATCTAGATGAGTTGTGGGTCATCCTTATGAAAATCCTCCCACCTGAAACCATGTTCCCATATATTTTTATGTTTAATAAGATTAGGTCATTTAGGAAAAGGTGAGGAGCTTACTTCTTGTGTATATCGCATAGAGTGCCTTATAAGTTTACTAACCCTATTTTGAAAATATATATGCACAGTGTATTTTGAAATCCATGTTAAATTAAGAGATATATAAATACATTGTCAAAAGTCAAGAAGGAGAAGGGGAATTGATATAAATAAATCAATATTTAATTCTAAAATACATTAATATAAGAAGAATTATAGGAGAAAAAATGGGAATGATATAAATGAATAAATAATATGACAATTTAACATAAAATAAAATAAAATAATATGACTAAAGTTTGTTGGATTCACAATTATACTAAAGGTGGGGGGGAATTAGGATAATGACATTTTTTACTTACTTAAACATTCAAACAACATAAAACATCAATCTCATAAACTAACCAAGTAACATAATTTATATATGTGGAAACCCTTATGGGAGAAAACCATAAAACTTCTTTATATGAAATATCTTGTAGGCATCGACCTATTATTACATCAATTCGTAGGCACCAACCTACAGGAGACACCAATCCCCTCTACTAATTTGTAGGCATCAACCCACTTGATTGATTCTTATTACTTGTTCCTCATGTATGTTATCTAATTCTTCTTTCACCATGTCCAATTGCTACTTCTACCTTTGTGAGGTTTGTTAGTTTCTTTTACTTTCGTCAAGTCTACTTGTTGCTTCTTCCTTCATTGGATCTTCTTTTCCTAGAATTTGTTGCTCTTTGCTTCTTATCAATAACTAACTCTAACAACATTCCATGTATCCAAGTTTTCAAATATGTATTCGAAATTTCTACTATAGGTACCAAGAGATATCTTATTTATCTTCTTTATATTTCATGGCTTGAAATATCTCATAATGAAATTTATAGGGAAAATTCCAAGCTAACCTATTTGAAGTAGAATTCAGGAACATTGTCTTCCTTACGTCATATTTTCGAAATTATAGAAACAAGGTTTAAATTTTCTACTTTAAATTATAGAAACAAGGTTTAAATTTTCTACTTTAAATTATAGAAACAAGGTTTAAATTTTCTTTTCCTCCTCTATTTTTCATATTATCAAAAATATAAGAAATAAATTTATAGCAAAGATGCCAAGCTAACATGTTTGAAGCCTCTTTTTAGGAGAATTTAGGAACACTAACCTCCTCAAATCATATCTCTAAAATTTAGCCAAAACAAGGTTTGAAATTTCTATTGTAGTTACCTTGAGATCTCTTATTTGATACTTCCATATTTTATAGCTTAAAACATTACAAAAATAAAGTTACAGTGAAAATACCAAGCTAACCTATTTGAAGCATTTTTTAAGAGTGTTGAGGAAGACTAACTCCCATAGATCATATCTCCAAAATTATAGTGAAATAAGGTCTGAAATTTCTATAACGAGTACGTTGAAATATCTTCTCTATCTCCTTTCAATTTCATAATATAAATCTTAGAAATAAAATTATCACAAAATTGTCAAGCTGGCATGTTTGAATCACGTTTGAGGAACATTCAGGAACACTAACTTCCTTAGCTGATATCTTCGAAGAATAGGGAAACAAGATATAGAATTTTTACTAAAGGTGCCTTCACATATTTTCTCCTTCTCCTCCATATCTCATAGTATAAATCATCAGAAAAAGAAAGTTATAAGGTATATACCAAGCTACACATTTGAAGCATATTTCAAGAACATTTGGGAATCTTGACTTCCTCAGAGTATATATTTGAAATTATAGGGAACAAAGATATTGAATTTTAAGCACAAGCACATAAAATATTATATCCATATCCTCCAAGTTTCATGGTTTGAAACATCCTAGAGGAAAAGCTACAATGAAGATACTAATTTGACCTATTTAAAGCATATTTTAGGAGTATTTGGGAAGCCTACCTTCCTCATAGCATATCTCCAAAATCATAGCGAACCAAGATCTACATTTTGAAACACATGCACATAATGAGATTTTATCAATTTCCACCAAGTTTAATGATTTGAAACATCACAAAAGAAACTATATAGTGAAAATCCCAAGTTGACATGCTTGAATCATATTTTAGGAGCATCCATGAAGCCCAAATTCCTTAGAGCATATCTCTGAAATTATAGTGAAATAAGGATTGAAATTTTTATCCTAGGCACATAATGATTGTCTATCTATTTCCTCCAAGTTTCATGGCCTAAGACATCCTAGAAGAAAATTTATAGAAAAAATTCAAAGGTGGCTCATTGAACCCATAAATCACATTTTTGGTTCAACTTTTAGACTCCAAAAAATTACCCCAAAAATATTCCTCGACTCCTCTTGAAAATATCAGATCTCTTCTTGATTTGATACATCTTAAATGAACACATATATATTTTATTTGTAGAATTTCTACATTCACTTATAGGGACAACTTGTAAAATTTGTTAGGTCATCCTGCTTGTACTTTATGGTTGGGTCATCCTAACAAAATATTTCATATCTACTCATTCCTATGGATTTATATTGAGTGTATGTTGACGGCGTTGGACCTACCAACATGTTAGGGGATCTCTCTGGTAAGAAGTCCCAACTAGACCTCAGACTATTTGGAGTGGGAGTCCTAGTAGTGGATAGTACAGTAGTGCCTTCACTGCGGTAGCGCGCAGAGGTAAGTATGATAACTTTGTCAAAAGCAAGTGTCTGACCTTGCAGCGAGTCAAGTGGGATGCATGGCAGTTCTAACACATAGAGGGGAAAAGGAAGTGTGTCCCTTAGAAGCCTATAATAGTACACAACCTGAAAGGAACACACAAGATGAATGACATCACACGCTGGAAGTGGAAGAGTCCACAATCCAAAGTGACAAGTTAATACAACAACATGTATTCAACAAGATTCATACAATCGTATACAAAATAGTTCCTTACATAAATTCGTAAGTGAAATAACATACATCACTAAAGTAACCAGAATAGTCAAACTAGAATAACAACATATGCATGAAAAAATGTTGGCTTAGTTATATTATAAAGTGAAAGCTCCATCCATACAGACACCATTGATAGCCACTAGCCCCATTAATGGAACATTACAGTCAACACCTCATGCTCCGCCAAAGAGATGTATTCGCTCTATGCTATGGAGAAGCCAAGGTTTATCACAATACTCTCTAAGCTTTCTCTAAGCAATGCCTAGCTGAAATATTGGTTCCCAAAAGCGTGTACTATGAGTTATGAGGTTCTATATATAGAAAAGGGTGGGGTGACCCTTGACATTCCCATTTGACTCTTGGACTACCCTCATGACTCTTCACATTACGTAGTCACTGTTCACATTCCACTAGTGACACTTGGAATTTCACTTGCAACATATTTACAATAATACAATTTCCACATATACCCCCATGGGACAAAAATAGGCTTGCGTCAACCTAACAAGACAAAAAAATTCACTCGGTCTCTTGGGGAAAGACCAACTCGGTAATCTCCTCGTGGTGGTATTTGGTGACAAATTGATACCAAGCTTGGTACTGTGTTATCGTCTCCCCGTACTATTTGGTGATGTCTTTATCGAAGTGGACTCTTGCCTCCATGGCTTCCGAATATATGGTTCTGAAACCTCTATCCAACTCATCCTAAAACTTGTGCAAAACTTTCCTGAGTGTGGTTGGACCACCGATGTACTCTTGCATGTTCTCTGTGCTCAACTTCAAGTCATCCCTGGTAGCTTTGCACATCAACTTCTCTATGTACCCGTCGACCTCTAGCATGACTTGGTTCTTTCTCATGGTTTGGGTGAGGGTTTTGATGGAAGGGATCTTGTGTGTCCTCACTATGACATCCAAACTCCTATACAACCATGCATAGGAATCCTCCATGCTGGTGATGAGCGAAGGGATTTTCTCATAGTTTCAGATCAACATCTGAATCTGTGCTTTGTCTAGCTCTGCTTGTGGCTTCATCATATTATGCAAGTAAAGCGGGGGCCCCTTGTACCTCATTGTCCATTCTTGTACATGCGTAATAGCAGAATGGATGTCTTTGAGAGTTTAGGTTGTCTTCTCGCACTGCTATAAAAATTGTATAGATGGACAACCTCTTTGTGCACAGTTACAAATCTCCTATATAGTTTCTGAATGGTAGTCTCCAAAGTTGATATCTCCACAAGTATTTCTTTTGTCATTTCTACCATAGCGGATCTTGCACACTACTCTCATTAGGGATTTTTTAGGTATAAAATGGGCCTCCTAAGGAAATTATAAAATAATAGTGGAAATAATAAAATAATGTTACATTACATCATCAAAGTTTAGAGGGAAAAAATGAAGAAATATTTTTTTCAACTCGTATTTTCAACTTATCTCCCAATGGGTTTACTCAAATTTCAAGCAGAAACACTCATTGGATGTATGATTTTATTCCAAATCCAAGGAGTGCCCATGCTGCATACTTTCGATGGACCCTGCTACACGAAAAATGAGAGATACAAGAAAAATGTGATTGCAATCAATTTTTTTCATGTATTTCTCAATTTTCGTGTAGCAGGGTCCATCGAATGTATGCAAAATGGGTAATGCTTGGATGATGAATTAAATTATGCATTCAAAAATTACTCTCGCTCGAAATTTCAGTAAAAAATTAGGGAGATAAGTTGAAAATATGAGTTGAACAAGTAGTTTATTATTTTATTATTTTTCAATCTTTTTATATTTTTACTCCAAAAATGGTGAATCATCCCCCATGGTTGAGATCATTATATTGAATCCTATTGGTTCTTAGAAAGTTTATTTTGGATGTACATTTGTCTTAGGATATCCATTTTAGATCTCAAAATTCCCCTAATGGTTCTTTGTATGGCCTCTTGCAAGTCCTTTGACATTCGATCATTCTCTGCTATCAAGAACTTGACCGTCGAACTCGTGGATTTTGCATAAGCCTGAGAAGCCTCGGCCATGGTAGTTGGATGTCTTCCAACATTTGATACATTCAACATTTCCTCTATGTGTGCAGGTGATGTGTGATCATCCGAGAGTTGCTTTCTTTGTGTTTATATAATTTTGTGTTGTGAATTGTCGAATGACAGATTGTACGCATCCATCTCCATATCATCATCAAGGAGAACAACCTCTCCTTGCTCGCTCGATACCGGTTGTGATTCTGGAGGTGGTGGAGACTGTGGTGCAACCTTGGATGTTATGCAACCAGCTCACAAAATAAAACAAAAGATAGATCAATGACTTCAAAAGCATCCTCTTCGAGGGGGAAACCTCCTTTACATTACACAAATGAACAATTTTTGGATGATACAAATGACAAGACCTCCTTTCTATATATAGGAGTATAAGGGGTCACAATATAATCAGATTCGACATAAAAATAATAATGTAAGGGCACAACAATAAAAATAGTGGGCTTCTATGGGGCACAATAATAACAATATGGGGACAACATGGCACAACAATAACAATAAGGGGCTACAATTACAATAATAATAAGGGAATACACTAGTATTATAGGGATCTAACATGCCCATCTCCTTCATAAAAGTGTCGTCCTTGATGCTTGAGTAGTTTTGGATGCATATGTATAAAATTCTCATCCTCCCATGTGGAATCTTCAGCAGGTAAGTTCTTCCACTTGATGAGATACTCTGAAATTGATTGATTTCGTAGCTTTCAAGTTCTTGTTTATGTGACTGCTTCAGGTTCCGATATGATTTTTCCTTCCTCGTCAATTTCTTGCAATATTTTTTGAACTGGTAGCTTTTCACCTATAACCTTCTTTAAGCATGAAACATGGAAAACTGGGTGCACTCACAAGTTGAAGGAAGCTCCAATTTTAATGCCATAGTACAAATATTTTGCAACACCTTGTAAGGACCATAATACTTTGGTGATAACTTATTATCCTTCTTAGCTTGCTTGAGGGACATTTGTTTGTATGGTTGTAGCCATAGAAATACCCAGTCACCTACATCAAAACCTTTCTCTGCGATGTTGATTTTCCTGTTGTTTCATTCTATTTTGTGCCAAAGTGAGGTTATCCTTTAAGAGTTGGGGAACTTGTTGTTGATACTCGATGTGATATTCCAATACTTGAACCTTATAGTTTTCTCTTAAATATCATGTGATGGATGGTGGATGATATCCATAAAGTGCCATAATGGGGTCATTTTTTTTGCAGTATGGAAGGAAGTGTTATACCACCATTCAACCAAAGGCAACCATTTGACCCATTGTGTTTGTTTATCATATATAAAGCAATGAAGATATCCTTCCAGACATTTGTTCAATATCTTCGTTTTCCCATCAGATTGAGGATGATAAGATGAGCTATGAGCTAACGGAGTACCCAAAAAAGAAAATAATTTTGTCGAAAAATTTCTAGTGAAAATGGGATCTCTATCTCTTACAATAATATTTGGGTTTCCATATATCTTTTTAATTGTTTCCATAAATGCAGTAGAAACTGTAGTGGCTTTAATTTTTCTAGGGTCTACCTTAACACCTTCATGAGATACAATATGACATAGATATTCCACCTCTTGTACTCCAAAGAAACATTTGGAGATTTTTGCATATAATTATTTCTCCACCAATAGTTTGAGCACTCTGTCAACATGTTGAACATGATCCTTCCAAGACTTGTTGTAGATTAGTATATCATCAAAAAATACTAACACAAATTTTCTAAGGGTTTGAAAATGGAATTCATCAAACCTTGAAATGTAGAAGGTGCATTAGTAAGGCCAAAATGCATGACCAAAAATTCGTAATGACCCTCATGAGTTCTAAATGTTGTTTTCAGAATTTCTTCAGTCTTCATTATGATTTGATGATATCTTGAATGAATATTAGACTTGGTGAAGTAAATTGATCCATGCAATTCATCCAATAATTCATTAATGACAGGAATGGGAAATTTATCTTTAATAGTGAGCTTAGTGAGCTCCCTATAATCTGGAAAGATGCGCCATGATCCATCCTTCTTGTGCACCAATACTACTGGAGCAGAGAAACAACTTTGACTAGGTTGAATTATACCAGCCTATAGCATTTCTCCAACCATACGTTCAATTTCACTCTTTTGGGCATAGGGATATATGTAAGGCTTGATGTTTGGAGGAACACTTCCTAGAATCAAAAGAATAGCATGATCATGATCACGAATAGGTTGGAGGCCTTTAGGAGTCTCAAATACCTTGGAATGATTGTCCAATACTTTTTGGAGATCTGGAGAAATAGAGGATTTCGATGTGGGAACCTCTAGCGAACATAATTGTGTAATTACGCCTCGTTGTTCTTTCTTTAGAAGCCTTTTCATGTCATTAGAGTTGATTATCTTTCCCGATTTCCCTGTGATACCCCTTAATTCAAATTCCTTTCCTTTCAAAAAAAAATCAAGAAAAGTTCTTAAAAATTAAAAGCTATAGTACCCAAAGATTTTAGACATTGGACTCCTATTACAACATTAGCACCACCCATTCGAATGGAAAACATTGGACTATTAAATACATATTCTCCCATGGATAACTTGATATTATGGAACTTTCTAGAGAAATTTATGGTTCCTCCATTTGCAACCATCACTTGACACTCAGGTGCTGGATATAGGAAGAAATTCAATTCCTTGGCTATCTTACAATGAATAAAGTTATGGGTACTGCCTTAATCAATCAACACTATTACCTTTTTCTTCTTGATATGTCCTTCTATCTTGAGGTTTTTAGGAGTGGTAATTTTGGCCAATGCATTACAAGATATTGTTGGATTCATTTCTTCTTTCTCTAGGGTTTGTTCCTAGTGTATATCCTCTTCTTTTGATGTTTCTTGTTCCTTTTCTTCCTCCTCTTCACAATCTATGTAAAATAATTTCTTCTCAGCACACTTATGACCTTTAGTCTATTTTCTATCACAACTGTAACAAATCCCTTTTTCTATTTTTTCTTCCAATTTTTGTTGTGTCAACCTTGTATGTTGTGGAAGGCTAGGGGCAACAACACTTCCATCTTTATAGTTGTGAGTGGTAGGCTTCCTTGTTGCCATAATTTTTCTTTCAATTTTTCTTGCCAACCTAAATGCCTTCTCCAATGAATCAAGTTCCCAAAGGAAAACCTCATGTTGGATGTTATCCTTTAATTTCCATATGAACACATCAATCCTATGCTCCTCTAGAATATTTTTTACCCTTATATTCAATTTTTGGAAGTCCTCAATGTGCTCTACCATTGAACTCTTTTGTTTGATATTTATCAATTGGCTAAAAAAAGTGTTGCTTTTTGTATCCTCATAATGTTATATCATTTATTTCATAAAAATTACCCAAGTGACAATTTGTTTACGAGATAAAATTCATCGATACCATACAAGTTTATTGGGTTCCAAATATAAAGTTGCAATGTGTACATTTTGTGTGTTTTGCACATTATAGAGATCGAAATATTGCTCCATCTGTAGTATCCATGTTACAGGATCCTTGCCATCAAACTTCCACATATCAATCTTTGGAACATGGTGGGTCTTCAATCCAATGCTATATTCTATGAAATCATGATTAACATTTATTTTGTTCTCATCATGAGTTTCCTTTACTACCTTTTCGCTATTAGTAAGCATTTCTTGTAGCAACTTTGTCAAATCTATCTTTAAATATTCCATGTTTCCTTTAAGTTTTTCTTCTATACCATCCATCTTAGCTTTCACGTGATCCATCTTAGCTTCCATGCCATTCATATTAGCTTCCATGCCTTTCTTAAACCATCCATCTTAGATTCTATTACTATTTTTTAGAGTGAAATTTGTTGCACTTGGTCTCATAATTTTGATATATCATGTTGCATTTCTTCCTCTTCTTCATGAGTCATGGTAGAGCTTTTAGGTTTCTTACTAGGTGTTTCCATTTTGTTTCTTCGGGGCATCAATTAATGGTAATTATGCCTTACTATTCCCTTTGAATCACTTCAAACTAATTTTTCAAACCAAACTTATGCAAATTTAAAAAAAAACTACACACCTTTTTTTGCTTTGTAGGGGCTCGATATTGAATATGTTGTATATTTACAATTTAGGATCTCCAAGGTTTGACATTGCATCCTGTGGTATCTCTTTGAGTCCTCATTCTAGCCCCACAATTTTGATCAAGATTAGATTCTCCAAGAAATATGCATTCCAAAAATCCCATGATGACCTGAGTATAGACTAGTTCGGTAGAGCGTACTTGTACGAAATGCCATGTGTCATTGTTGTAACCTTCAGACCTATAAATGATACAAATAAAACTAAATTCCATCCTCTTTCTGTACCTGTTTACTAAATTTCAATATGATTCTCATAGGAACAGTTATGACGATTTTCCCCACGTTACCTGTTTAAGATATAATTCGGGAGCCTACAAAAACCCTAACTTCAGTGGATCATATCTCCGAAAATATAGCTAGTCAAGATCTGAAATTTGTACCCTAATTTCATCACAATTTCAGCTCAAATGGGTTTAAATTTCCACTTCTGAAACTTCGTAGAAAAAACATTATAGCGTAAATTCCACAATGACCTATTTGAAATAGTGAAACCCTAGAATCCAAATCTCTGATACTAATTGTTATGCAACCAGCTCACAAAATAGAAGAAAAGATAGATCAAAGACTTCAAAATCAGCCTCTTCCAGGGGGGAACCTCCTTTACATTACATAAATAAACAATTATTGGATGATAGAAATGAAAGGGCCTCCTTTCTATATATAGGAGTCTAAGGGGTCACAATATAATAAGAGCCGACATAACAATAATAATGTAAGGGCACAACAAGAACAATAGTGGGCTTCTATGGGGCACAATAATAACAATATGGGGACAACATGGGCACAACAATAACAATAAGGGGCTAGAATGACAATAATAATAAGGGAATACACTAGTATCATACAAACCTAACATCGGATGCTCTCGGCATGAGATCGGTGTCTTGGTCCTGTGGCTCCTATTCGCTCTCCATGTTCATTGTCTCAACTATCTGCTCAACCTACTAAGCAGATTCCTGAACTTGCACCTGCTCACCCTCTTCTTCATCTGCTAGCTACTCTATTGTCTTAACCTTTATAGGCGTAGTTTTCTCTATCAGTGCACCTTACCTTTCCTCTTTTTCATGTTTCTACTTTTCTTCCCTTTCTCTCTTCCTGAGATCTTGATCTGATTTAAACTTCTTTTCTATTTCCTGCAACTTACTCTCTGCATCTTCCAACATTTTCTTATCTCTCTTCCTCCATTCTACTCTCCCTTCTCATTGTTTCCTCTTCACATCTATCTCCAAAGCTACTTTATCAACGAGGATTTTCACTGCACTTGTAGCTTTGTTCAGCCTCTGCGCTCTCAACAATATTCCTCTTGCCTTTATCTTGCATTTGTCTCTGTGCTCTCTTGACAATACAAGTGACATGCAATGATGACCATGAGTTGGTAAGATTTCCTGAGTGACTTTGTCTTATAGACCTGGTTGGGTGTCACTTTGAACTTTGATGGCTCTTTTACCCAACACTTCATGATGTATTTAGTGTTCACATTATTGTTGGGAGTGTATAACAGTGCATCCATGTAGTTGATTGGCTACGACAAGTGATACATATGATGGTAGTTTTCCATCCTAAAAGTGGCAACCTGTGTTCCAATGGTACTGTTCAGTGTCATCATCTTTGGATTGGTATGTGAGTTAACCCAATGAATGATATCCACGCACGGGAAGGTGGGGTACTTACATTCAACCATGTATAAGAATAACTTGTGAATGTTGACATAGACTTGTCAATCTTCCAAATCTTCCTTGAAACTACCTGCAAATATGTCCTTTACTTCTTTTCATGTAATCTGCATGTCCTTCTCTACGAACAACTCCATGTTTGCATAGATGGGAAAGTCCAATGGCACCTGTTCAACCACATATCTAGTGCTTCTCTCTATAGTATCCTTTGATCCAGCTCTTTTGGAAACCATGTTGCCTGTATTGCTGAGGAACTAGCCAACAACTGATGTACTTAGAGATAGAGAAGACACTCATGGCAAGTAAATGTCAACTTAAAAACACAAAGCACTTCAAGGATCGATCATGCAACAAACTCAACAATTGTTGGGCAAGTTTGCACAGTTGTAACTCTCAGAGGTGTGAGACTATCAGCTTGATCTATGCATTGTGGAATACCAGCTTCTAGTGAGAGGTACTGATGACTAGAACTGCGCAGAGCGTAGTCTAGTATGGCTTGCTGTAGACTGGAACTATGCAATATGTAGTTCAGTCTGGCTTCGTGTTGGCTGGGACTGTGCATTGCGTAATGCCAGTGGGAAATACTAGGGACTATCTTCTAGAATTACATAGAGTGCAGCTGGAGCTAGTGACTGACAGTCTCTCTGAAATTCTTGGAGCCAAGGCAGAGCCTCGAGTTCCAAAAATGTGCAGTTCATGCCAGGAAGTGATAAATCTGAGCCAAGGTAGCCTAGATCTATCTAAGGGAAACTTGAAAATGAGTAGATCTAAATGCATGAGCAAAGTATGGTGAAAATATTAGTGAATGGTAATGCATGCAATCAAAGAAAGTGTAGAAATCAGTCTAATGGACGAACAACGAAGCTTGTGGGGAGAGTCGTCACAACGACGATCGTTAGTGAAAAAATAAAGTTATGCATGTGACACTTAAGAAAGGGAATGAAAAACTTGAAAAAAAAACTTCTACAAGTTAAAACAAACTAAAACACCAGGGTTCGTTCAATAAAACATGCAAAACAACACTCATGCAAACCAAGCAAACAAAAGCGAGAGGAAAAGCAGCAAAAGACTTGAAAAGCAAAACTTACCCGGAAAAGTTGTGTCAATCGTGCCGAAGGTTCCTAGATCCTTCAAGAATGCCAAAGATTAAAGATAAAACATGAAAATGAGCTCAAATGGCATCCATTAAATAGGTTTTATCGATTTAGAGTTTATGATGCGCATAGAAAAAATCTAGGAAAAAGCGACAACTGGTGACAGTTTTCTAGAATTAACTCAAGTGTAATTCCCACTTCTAAAAATAGATCCCTATTTTTTAGGGATGATTTTTTATTTTTTTATTTTTCTTTTTTGGGAAGGGTTTTCATGCATGCATGGAGAAATTGTGTAGTTTTAGAGGGAACTAGGTAACCTTCTGGCACATGCATCGAGAAGCAACTGAGGGAATGCTTCTGCGCAATTCTTGGGTTGAGTGGCTCCTGCTGCCTCTCATGCTCTACGCAATTTCCCAACTAAAGAAAAGATGTCAGATGGATCTGTGCAGTTCTAGAGTTGAATCTCATAGCTGGGCTGATCTACGCAATTCTTGAGAGCAAGGCTCACTATTGGGCTGCACTGCACAAATTCCTAAGAGCAAGGCTTGATGTTGGGCTGCTTTGCGCAATTTCTGAGAGTAAGGTTGGCTACCCTCTAGGACTACACAGTTTGATAAGGCATTGTAAAAACCATATGCAACCAAGTCACGGGAGGTAAGCTTGTGGCTAGATAACAAAGCAAGTAGGTGAACACAAGATGTGAAGTTAAAGATAAATTCAAATGAAATCACAAGTACCTGAGCTATACAAGACAAGCTGCTAATATTTTAGGAGGGAGGCTCCAAAATGAAGCGAAGAAAAAATTTTGCAGGGTGGATGTAGCCACTACAACATTGGTGACACACTAGTAGAACTCCAGCTCTCTATATGGACCTTGTCTCATGTAAAGCGAGAGTAACTACTACGGAAGTATTTTTCAATTCTTTGATCATCGTGGATTCCTCACTAGCTTGAGTTAAATATATAGTCCCTACCATTCTCTTGATCAGTCAACACACATACCAATCCAAGTCAACTGATCTATTTTGATTGGGGATGAGGGGTATATTGATTCACAAGTAATGTAGACTGTCAGAGTTTAAGTTTCATCTTTGTTGTTGCTCTGCTACTAGCAGGCCTGGACAGTACACCTGCGGAGTCACTTCAGGAACACAAGAATCGCTCTGCTACCAATGAGCTTGGATAGTATCTTGGTGGAATTACTTGCTTCACCTCTCCATGTAGGAAACCTTTCTCTTCTTTTGCCTTATTTTATTTTTTTCATTTTTCATTTTTCAAATAACTGTTCATAGGCACTTATTTATTTCATGAGGCAGAAGAGGGATCCCGACTTATTGAGGGAAGAAGAGGTTATCCCTTTAGAGAAGTATGATATACATACCTTTGACATACTTGTTAAGTTTTTCCACTTCACCTTACTCTACTTGATTGAGTTGACAAGGGTTAACAAAATATAGAAAAACCAACTAGAGTAGGTGATACTAGTTAAAGTGAAAGTGTTGTGTTTTCACCAAGACTCACTCTGAACAAAACGTATTTTGCATCAGGGTATCATCGACTGAAGAATGCAATCTCTTCATAAAGAGAGGGGATAAAAGATAACCAAATGTTTATAGTTGTACAAGTCCTCTTGTACTTCACCCTTCATGTCTCAAGAGCTAAACAGTGGTTTCATGTGAAGCTAAACCTACAAGTGTGTAAAAAGCAAACAAACAAGCAAGTAACAGAAAGAAGTAAAGAAAGCAAACAAGTAAGCAAATAAAAACATGAAATCAAAGAAAATAAGAAATCAACACAAACAGGAAACCAAAAATTACTCCTAATCATAAGCTAAATAGTGCATGGGCCTATTGTTTGGATGGAGTCCCTTTGGTTAGTTTTGGGGCAAAAGCCCAAGTTTTGATGTAAAAAGATGTAAAGTCTCCACTAATTATGGATGCAGAGCATGGGGTTAATTAAGAGTCAAAAATGGTTTATACCCTAGTTATGTAAACTTGAGTCGGTTTTTGAAGATCTACCCATGGTCTGCGAACCATGGGATTGTATAAATAGGTGTGTCTTAGAAGATTCTAAGGTAGATCTATGTTTTGTCTACGGGTATGATGGAAGGAGTCTAGATAGTTATCATACGAAAGAAAGTCTTAGAGGGAGGAAAGGCTCTATAGCTAAGTGTGCAGAGGCCTAGAGTAGTGACCGCAACTGAGTGTGCTGACCCCTATAGCTGAGTGCACAGGGAAGTATTGAGTCTGTAAACTCACTAAAGATCATTAAAGAAGATTGTTGTAGAAATTCCTGTGTTTTATCTCTTTACTTCTTTTATGTACCTCCAAGAATTTCTTAATAAACTCCTTGAACATCATGATGATTGTTGTACCTTAAGAAACCAATTTCCTGGCCATGTAGAAATTGTGCTTAAGACATTAATGTTTATAGTTATTGTCACTTGTTTGTCACTTAATTGTATGTTGTGTTCTCAAATGAAGGACCTGGGAGACTTGGTTTTTAACCCTCAATACTTAGGTGACAAGAAAATATCAGAATACAATTTGATTGTTGAATATAAATGATGAATGAATAAATCTTGAATAAGTCATAGATGATATGTCTTTTTACACAGGATCTACTATCTGTGACACTTGGAAAAGTTATAGATAATATGTTGTCTTACACAAAAATTACTATCTGTAACTTAGAAGAATTGTAGAGGTGTGAACTTCAAGTCTAGGAGCGCTCTTTTAAGGGATTTTAACTTCATTTACATAAGAAAATAAATACCTACAACTTCACTACCATACTTAAAGGAAGAAAACATAAGATGACACATAACAGAGAAGTCATAAAATCATACCCAACAATGTATGGAAAACTTTTGATTCTTTCATTAACCAACATTTGTATCAGGAATTCATTGGCCTGGTATCCAGTTTCTCCAAAATTCGAACCCCTACTTTCTAAATTTTCCTCTTTTTATACATTATGAGACAGTTGGTAACCATCAAAATTGTCAAACTACTTAACTATTATCCTAACTGTCTAAAGTAAAAATTACTATAGAGTATTACACAGACGGTAAAAGACACTTCATTCTAAAGAACATAAAATAAAAAGAAGTAACGGAAAGTAGAAGATGATGGTCGTTCATTGTTCGAATCTGTATCTTGAGCCTTAATGGAGCAGTGGATGAAGGGCGGAAGGCTTTGGGAGCACTGGAGGGGGTGAAGAATTTATGGGAGCCTCAACGAGGTTGAACCCCTGTGGAGATTTCTGGCCCTACATTTTGGTCAACTATGGGGGTCGAGCTTTGAATAACCTTCATGCTCATTGCTTCCCCGTAGCGCACCTTAAAATACTTATCAAACTATCGCTTGATCGCGCTTCATGAACTTGTATGATATTTAAATGATGGGTCAATCCCACGGAACTTTAAATAATTAACACTCTAATTCATAAAACCTATCGTGTCCACCTTTTCAACACACCTTTGACTCCCTTATGGACCCGATAGGACATAAAACTATATTTAATGATTTAGCGGGTCTGATATTAAAGACATAACCCGATGATTTGTTGACCCAATATCCGGACTTGATAGGAAATAAAAACTAAATTTGATGATTTATCGGGTCCAATTAAAAGAGGGAACTTGATCGCTTTCCGACCTGATATCCGACCCGACATCTGTCGGATCCCGTTTCTTTTGATGGACTGCTGAGATTGGCCTAGACTTCAGCAAATTTAAACTGTGTTTGATACATAGTCACATCTGATCTCCAAAATAAACCCATTCTAGTTAACTTATGTGATTACCATTGGATCTCTGGCTTGTTGATCGAATGACCCAGATCTTCTTGCGGGTTTGTCACTTTCAAAGCCATTGAAAATATAAAATCAACTATCTCTTTCATATTTATTTATTTTTCTTCCATTTTATAATAAAATGAAAATAAAACTTAAATAATAATGGACAATGGTTGCTACAACATCTGGCTCCACCTGGGGATAGTGCTTTTGCCACAGAAGCACTAAGAACCGCAGATCAGTGCCTTCACCTCAGGCATGTAGTCATATATTTCTTAATCAATTTAAATTCTATGGCATTTGTACACTAATTTCACTCTGGTATCTACAATGATAAGATGCTTATGCTTCAGAACTGGAAGTAATGCTTGAGGTACTGCCCATTGATAGGTAACTATAGAGTTTCACCATCAAGATTCTTAAGAAGGAAAGTGTTATTGGACCTTGCTTCAACAATTCTAAAAGGTCCATACCAGATAGGATCAAACTTCCCATGCTTACCCTTATCTTCTTTTTTGGTATCCCATCTTAATACTAGGTTTGAAACTTTAAAGTCAATCTCCTTGGCTTTTCTGTCAAAAATACTTTTCATCTTTGTTTGATACGTAATCAAGTTGTCTCTTACCTTGCCCCTGTTCTCACTTAGCTCCACTAGTTTATTCATTCTTCTTATCAAAGCATTAGGTTCTTCTTTCACCTCCTGAATCATTGCAATCACAGGCTTCACTAGTTGACTTGGAAACAGAGCTTGAGCTCCATATACTAATTTAAAAGGTGATTTTCCTGTAGATATTCTTGTAGTCATTCTAGCAGCCGATACAACAAACTTTAACTTAGAATCCTAGTCGTTTTGGTTCTCTGCAATAGTTTTCTTAAGGATATTCATCAAAGTTTTGTTAGTGTATTCAGCTAATCCATTTCCCTACAGATGATAAGCTATTAAATGGGACAAAATAACATTATACTTTTGACAAAAAGCAATAATATTACTTGAATTGAAGACTTGAGCATTGTCTGTTATGATTTTGATGGGGCATCCAAATCTGTTGAAAATATTCTCCTCTAAGAACTTCATCACCACCTGATCATTTGCCCTCTTGGTAGGTATAGCTTCTACCCACTTGGTGAAGTAATCAGTAGCTGTGAGAACCCACTTGTGATGTCCACTTGAAGGTGGGTTAATCTCTCCAGCAAAGTCCAATCCCCATTGTCTGAATGGTTCCTCTATGAAGATTGGGATCAAAGGCGAGGGAGCTAACCTCTTCTTCTTAGCAAAAGGCTAACACTTCTGATAGCTTCTGATAAACTTATATGTATCATCAAATAAAGTAGGCCAATAAAATCCTATATGAAGGATTTTATGTGCAGTAACTTTCCAACTGTAATGTCCTCCACATAACCCCTCATGATGCTCTTTGATTTCCTCTGTAAACTCATCTTCTGTTAAACATAGCAACAAAATTCCTAGAGGATCCTTCAAGTATAATCTGCATTCCACAATCACATATGGTTGTGCTTTGATATTTAATGCTATATACTTTGTTCTATCCAAGGATTGGGGATAGGAGAGAAAACACAAATAATGGATTATATGCTTGTACCATTCTGAACATAAAAAATTATACTCGATCTTCATACCTACATCTGGCTTTTCTTCATTTTCTTCAGTTGTTCCTTCATCCACAGGTGTCAGCAAGTTAATTCCCAATTCCTGAAAGTTCGACTCTGTCAAGATTTTTTCCAATCCTTGCCCTTTCACCAACTTTGTGGGTTTTATGTCCAAGTCATACTCTTGGATCTTAGCTATCCATTTTCCTCTTTTTCCTTTTACATCTCCCTGTACTAATACATCTTTTACTGTAGCATTTGGCACATAAGCAATGATCTATGATTGCAGCACATAATTTCTAAAGGATTTTAGGGATTTTACCAAAGCATACACCTGCTTTTCAAGAATATTATACTTTAGCTCAGCATCCCTGAGAATCTTGCTAAAGAATGCAATAGGCTGCTCCTTCTCTTCATCATTCTTCTGCAGCAAACCAACAACTGTTGAATTCAGTGATGCGAATGAAAAAACTTGGAAAGGCTTTTGATAATTAGGGTTGATTAGGACTGGAGCTGCCTACAATGCTTCTTTAATCCTGGAAAATGATTCTCTAGATTCCCTGGTCCAATGCACTTCATTCTCCTTCTTTAGCATATTAGTAATTTATGTTACAATCTCTGCATAATTGGAAACAAATCTCCTTAAGAAGTTTATTTTTCCCAGAACTTTTGAATATCCTTTTTACTCCTAGGCAGTGGTATTTTTTACACAGCTTGTACTCTTGTTAGATCTATCTTCACTCCATCTCTAGAAACAATGTGCCCCAATAGTTTGCCCTCTTCTAGAGCAAAAATGGATTTCTTGGGATTTAAGGAAAACCCAATTCTCTTGCATTTTTCAAAAGTCTTTTTCAGATGGTCCAGATGTTCTTCATCAGACATTGAGAAAACAATAATATCATCCAAATATATTACTACAAACTTATCTCCCACAAAATCAATGTCCATAGCCCTCTAAAATGTAGCACCTGTGTTCATCAATCCAAAAGGCATTCTGGCATACATAAAAGGTCCCCCAAGGAGTTGTGAATGTTGTATTCTTTTGATCTTCTCTATCCACGACCACCTAGTTATACCCATAGAATCCATCCAGCATTGAAATTCTAAAATATCCTATTACCTTTTGCAACACATGATCCATTTTAGGCAATGGATAATTATCTTTCAAGCAAGCCCTATTGAGATTTCTGAAGTCCACACATAACCTTATCTCTCCATTTTTCTTTCTTACATGCACTAAAATAGCCACCCAATCTAAGTACCTGAGTGGAACTATTATTTTGGCATCAAGAAACTTTTTGACCTCTTTTTCAGTTGATGGTAGAAGCAAAGGATTTATTTGTCTAAGCTTCTGTTTAAAGGGTTTAATTCCCTCCTTCAAGGGGATCTTGTGCTGAATAATATTTACATCATATGTTTTTAAATCCTCATAGGACCATGCAAAGACATCAACATAGTCCTTGAAAAGTTTAATATATCTTTCCTAATAATTAGGTGAAACTCCACTGAATAATTTGACTAGCCTGGGTTCCTCCTGATCCAATGTTATGATCCCAAACGTGTTCATCCTGTGAAATTTTTCCTGAGTCAACAGCCACATCATTAGGGTTAAAAATCCTCTCAAGAGGGACAAGTCCCTTTAGCAGAATATTATCTTTCAATTGAAAAACTTTTTGATTAGATATTGAATCTTTTAAACCACTACCTTCTGCAACTTTTGTTGTTTCATCTTCATCCTGATCAATTTCTATGCCCTGAAACTCTTCAACCATAGTAAAAAATTCTTTAATCTGTTGATCATCTTCAAAAACCTGCCAATATTTAACATTGTCAGGAATATAAAGTTTGTGCCTCATTTCTACCTCATATCTTAGTCTTGGATTAATTGGAGGCTTGAAAGTACTAACAGCCACAACCAATGAATCTGCTAATCTATTCCCATCCCTTGGAAAAAATTCAATGTTAAAATGTTATGAAACCAGCTCAAGAAAAGATAGAAAAGATAGATCAACGCCTTAGAATTCAGCCTCTTCGAGGGGGCAACCTCCTTTACATTACATAAATGAACAATTCTTGGATGATACAAATGACAAAACCTCCTTTCTATATATAGGAGTCTAAGGAGTCACAATATAATCCAGTAGACCTAACAATAATAATATAAAGCCACAAAAATAATAATAGAGGGATTCTATGGGGCACAGAAATAACAATATGTGGGTAATAGGGGCACAACAATATAAATAAGGGGTATAACTACAATAGTAATGGGGTAATCACTAGTATTATAGGGACCCAACATGCCCCTCTCCTTCAAAAAAGTGTTGTCCTCAACGCTTGAGCAGTTCTGGATACTTCTGCATAAAATTCTCATCCTCCCATGTGGAATCTTCAGCGGATAAGTTCTTCCACTTGATAAGATACTCTGAAATTGATCGATTTCGTAGCTGTCGAGTTCTTGTTTCTGTGACTGCTTCCGGTTCCAATATAATTTTTCCTTCCTCGTCAAGTTCTGGCAATATTGTTTGAACTGGGATCTTGTCGCCTATAACCTTCTTTAAACATGAAACATGGAAAACTGGGTGCAATCGAGAAGCTGCAGGAAGCTCCAATTTGTATGCCATAGTACCAATCTTTTCCAACACCTTGTACGGACCATAATACTTTGGTGATAATTTATTATCCTTCTTAGCTTGCTTTAGGGACATTTGCTTATATGGTTGTAGCCGTAGGAATACCCAATCACCTACATCAAAACTTCTTTCACTGCGATGTTGATCTGCCTGTTGTTTCATTCTATTTTGTGCCAACACGAGGTTATCCTTTAAGAGTTGGAGGACTTGTTGTTGATGTTCGATGTGATGTTCCACTGCCTGAACCTTAGAATTTTCTCTTAAATATGATGTGATTGATGGTGGTTGGTACCCATAAAGTGCCATAAATGGGGTCAATTTTTGTTGTATGGAAGGAAGTGTTATACCACCATTCAGCCAGAGGCAACCATTTGACCCATTGTGTCTGTTTATCAGATACAAAGCAACGAAGATATCCTTCCAAACATTTGTTTACTATCTCAGTTTGCCCATCAGATTGAGGATGATAAGATGAGCTATGAGCTAACTGAGTACCAAGACAAGAAAATAATTCTGTCCAAAAATTTCCAGTGAAAATGGGATCTCTGTCACTTACAATAATCTTTGGGTTTCCATGTAGCTTTTGAACTGTTTCCATAAATGCAGTAGAAACTGTACTGGCTTTAAATGGATGTGATAATGCACAAAAGTGTGCATACTTGGTAAGTCTGTCAACTACCACCATGATGACACTCTTTCCCTCAGACTTGGGTAAACCTGTGATAAAATCCATTGAAACCTCCTCCCAACGTTGGCTTGGAATGGATAAAGGTTGTAATAGACCCGGTGTCTTAATTGTTTCAACTTTATTTTGTTGGCAAACCAAACATTCCGCTACAAACTTTTGAATATCTGATTTAAGGCCATCCCAAAAAAATTCCTTCTTAACCCTGTGGTAAGTTTTTAAAAATCCTGAGTGCCCTCCTAAGGGAGAAGTGTGCAATTCCATAAGAATCTTTTGTTTTAGCTGGGAATTCTTACAGAGGTATAAGCGATCTTTGTACCATAACGAATCATTTTGCCAGCTAAATGTATCAGAAGTACTGGAATCTTGTTATAGCTTTCGAATAAGTGCCCACACTTCTTCGTCATTCTTCCATTCCTCCTTTGCTTCATTTATCCAATCTGGTTGGATAATAGAAATGGCACACAACAATGCTTCCATATCCTCATCCTTTCTTGAGAGTGCATCTGCCACCACATTTTTCTTCCCTTTTTTGTAGATGATTTCAAAGTCGTAACCCAACATCTTTGTGACCCACTTTTGTTGCTCTTCAGAGGATAATCTTTGTTCTAAAAAGTATTTAAGACTATCATGATCTGTTTTTACCTTGAAGTGTCTTCCCATTAGGTAGGGTCGCCATTTCTTAAGTGCATGGAGTATTGCCAAAATTTCCTTCTCATAAATAGCTTTGCTTAAAAACTTTCCCTTGATTGGACGACTTTCAAAAGCAATGGGTCTTTCATCTTGCATTAGAACAGCACCAATTCCATTTCCTGAATCATCACATTCCACAATAAAGGTTTTTGTGAAGTCCGGTGTAGCTAAGACTGGTGCTTGGCACATTGCCTCTTTAAGATGTTTAAAGGCCTTTGTTGCTTCCGGAGTCCATGAAAATGAATCTTTCTTCAATAATGTTGTTAGAGGTGCTGCTATTCTCCCATAATTCTTAACAAACTTGCGATAATACCCTGTCAACCCAAGAAATCCTCACAGATGCTTTATGGATGTGGGTATTTTCCATTCCTTAATGGCTTTAATTTTGCTAGGGTCTACCTTAACTCCTTCATGAGATACAATATGACCCAAATATTCCACCTCCTGGACTCCAAAGAAACATTTGGATCTTTTTGCATATAATTGTTTCTCCTCCAATAGTTGTAGCACCTTGTCAACATGTTCAACATGATCCTTCCAAGACTTGCTGTAGATTAGTATATCATCAAAAAATACTAACACAAATTTTCTAAGGAATGGTTTGAAAATTGAATTCATCAAACCTTGAAATGTTGAAGGTGCATTGGTAAGGCCAAAAGGCATGACCAAAAATTCATAATGACCCTCATGAGTTCTAAATGCCGTTTTCGGAATGTCTTCAATCTTCATTCTGATTTGATGATATCCTGAACGAAGATCCAACTTGGTGAAGTAAATTGATCCATGCAATTCATCCAGTAATTCATCAATGACAGGAATGGGGAACTTATCTTTAATAGTGAGCTTGTTGAGCTCCCTATAATCTGGACACATGCGCCATGATCCATCCTTCTTGTGCACCAATACTACTGGAGCTGAGAAAGAACTTTGACTTGGTTGAATTATACCAGCCTCTAGCATTTCTGCAACCATATGTTCAATTTCACTTTTTTGGACATATGGATATCTGTACGGCCTGATGTTTGGAGGAACACTTCCTGGAATCAGATGAATAGCATGATCATGATCACGCATAGGTGGGAGACCTTTGGGAGTCTCAAATACCTTGGAATGATTGTCCAGGACTTTTTGGAGATCTGGAGAAATAGATGATTCCAATGTGGAAACATCTAGCGAACATAATTGTGCAATTACACCTCTTTGCTCCTTTTTTAGAAGCTTTGTCATGCCATTAGAGCTGATTATCTTTCCTGGTTTCCCTGCAATACCCCTTAATTCAACTTCCTTTCCTTCCATAGAAAATTTCATGAAAAGTTCTTGAAAATTAAAAGCTATTGTACCCAAGGATTGTAGCCATTGGACTCCTAGTACAACATTAGCACCTCCCATTGGAATGGAAAGCATTGGGCTAGTCAATACATATTCTCCCATGGATAGCTTGATATTATGGCACTTTCCAGAACAATTTATTGTTCCTCCATTTGCAATCATCACTTGACACTCTGGTGCTGGATATAGGAAGCAATTCAATTCTTTTGCTACCCTACAATGAATAAAATTGTGGGTGCTTCCTGAATCAATCAACACTATTACCTTTTTCTTCTTGATTTGTCCTTCTATCTTGATGGTTTGAGGAGTGGTAATTCCCGCCAATGCATTACAAGATATGGTCGGGTTTATTTGTTCTTCATCTAGGCTTTGTTCCTGGAATATATCCTCTTCTTTTGACCTTTCTTGCTCCTTTTCTTCTTCCTCTTCACAATCTATGTAGAATAATTTCTTCTCATCACACTTATGACCTTTTGTGTATTTGCTATCACAATTGTAACAAAGCCCTTTTGCTCTTTTTTCTTCCAATTGTTGTGGTGTCAACCTTGTAGGTTGTGGAAGACTATGGGAAACAACACTTCCATCTTTATAGTTGTGAATGGTATGCTTCCTAGTTGCCATAATTTTTCTTTCCATTTTTCTTGCTAACCTGAATGCCTTTTCTAATGAATCAGGTTCCCAAAGGCGCACATCATGTTGGATATTATCCTTTAAAGACCCTATGAACACATCAATCCTATGCTCCTCTGGAATATCTTTTACCCTTATGTTCAATTTTTGGAACTCCTCAATGTGCTCCATTATTGAACCCTTTTGTTTGAGACTTATCAATTGGCTAAAAAAAGTGTTGCTTTTTGTATCCTCATAATGTGCTATCAATTCTTCCGTAAAAATTGCCCAAGTGATAAACTGTTTACGAGAACAAAGCCATTGATACCATACAAACTGATTTGGTTCCAAATATAAAGTTGCCATACGTACCTTTTGTGTGTTTTGCACATTATTGAGATCGAAGAATTGCTCCATCTGTAATATCCATGTGGCGGGATTCTTGCCATCAAACTTCCTCATATCGATTTTTGGAACATGGTGAGTCTTCGATCCAACATTAGAGTCTATGGAATCATTATTAACATTTCTTTTGTTCTCATCATGAGTTTCCTTTAGTACTCTTTCACCCTTAGTGACTATTTCTTGTAGCAACTTATCCATCTTATCATCCATGCCATCAATTTTAGCGTCCATGCCATTCACCTTAGCTTCCATGCCATCCATCTTAGCTTCTACACCTTTCTTTAAACCATCCATCTTAGCTTCTACATCTTTCCTTAAACCATCCATTTTAGATTCTGTTGCTTTTTGTGCAAGTGACACTCGTTGCACTTGTTCTTGTAATTTTGATATATCATATAGCATTTCTTCTTCTTCTTCATGAGTCATGCTAGAGCTTTCAGGCTCCTTACTAGGTGTTTGCATTTTCTTTCCTCGGGGCATCAGTTACCGATAATAATTCTCTAATATTCCCTTTGAATTCCTTCAAAATAAATTTTCAAACCAAGCTTAAGCAAAAATTAAAGAAAATCTACACACCTTTTTTCACTTTGTAGGAGCTCGATATTGCCTCTGATGTATCTCTGTACTTTCTGATTATCTAGTTCTGAATTTTTTACCTGTAGTAGCCCTCTGTGTCCTCTTTCCAATGCCACAAGTCTGACCCAAATTCGATTCTCCAAGGAAGAGTTATGCGAAATATCCCACAGTGACTTGATTATAGACTAGTTCAGTAGAGTGAACTTGTACGACGTGCCATGTGTCACTGTTTCAACCTTTGACTCTGAAAATATATAAAAGAAAACTACAGTCCGTCCTCTTTCTGTACCTTCTTACGAAATTTCAATCCGATGCTCAGAAAGAAAGTTACGACGATTTTCCCCAGGTCACCTGTTTTGAGTGTAATTCAAGAGTCTGCAAAAAGACCAACTTCCTCAGATCATATCTCCGAAAATTTCGCGTGAAAAAATCTGAAATTTGGACCCAAGGTTCAACGCGATTTCTTCTCAAATGGGTTTTTTTTGTGACTTCTGAAACGTCACAGAAAAAAAGTTATAGCGAAAATGCCATGATGACTTGTTTGGAGCAGCGAAACCCTAGAATCCAAAGCTCTGATACCAAATGTTATGAAACTAGCTCAAGAAAAGATAGAAAAGATAGATCAACGCCTTAGAATTCAGCCTCTTCGAGGGGGCAACCTCCTTTACATTACATAAATGAACAATTCTTGGATGATACAAATGACAAAACCTCCTTTCTATATATAGGAGTCTAAGGAGTCACAATATAATCCAGCCGACCTAACAATAATAATATAAAGCCACAAAAATAATAATAGAGGGATTCTATGGGGCACAAAAATGACAATATGTGGGTAATAGGGGCACAACAATATAAATAAGGGGTATAACTACAATAGTAATGGGATAATCACTAGTATTATAGGGACCCAACATAAAATCTTCGAAAAAGTTTTCAACCAAATCCCATACTTCATTTCTGTATGCCCTAAGCCTAGGGTGTTTTGTCTAACAGTGATTTTTATTTGTTTTATAATCAGCTCCAAATCTCCAAAAACATAAATTGACTTAATTCCCACTTGTTTAGTTGTTTGCAGAGAAATAATCAAGGACTCATATTCCGCCACATTGTTTGTTGCTTCGAACTCCAATTTAAAGGAAAAAAGGAACATATTACCTCTAGGTGCAATTAGAAGGAAACCAAAAGACGTTCCTTCCTTGGAATAGGCTCCATCAAAGAAGAATTTCCAAACTCCTTCAGTTTGAAGCTCTGTAATTACATTGGCTGAAGAAAGTTGCTTTTGATTATTTTCAGCCAACTCTGCATTATCATGTAGCATGAAGCAAGCAAAGTCATTTTTCTCCTAGATATATACAGGTGAATTACTTGCTCCATTTTTTGTAATTGTTTTTACAAATCTATTTTCTCTGTACAATCTCCTATCTTCCCCACCAAAAGTCGGTATAACAGCATATGTAAAATCTAGTTTCAGAACACCACCCAATTTAGCCCCCCATGACCTAGATAGTAGCATTCCAAATCTAGCAGGGATATCTGCTACTACTACATCCATGACCAAGCTCCTAGCTGGGATTTAGGCTTAGTGACACTACGAGATCCTTAATGACCCCTAGACACTTGACTTTGTTTGAATCAAAAGAGTACAGGTCCCTATAGGGTTTGGTAACTTGTAGATTTAGTTGCTTCATCACTGACAATGGCATAAGGTTGTGTGAAGCTCCTGAATCAAACATACAATTATGCAGGAGGAAATCATGGATCAATAAGGAAATATAAAAAGGAGGTGTTGAAGGATCTACTTCCTCTACATGTGGACCAAAAACCAATACTAGTTTATTTTCCTGCAAATTTACAATGTCATCTATATTCACATTTTCTTTTAAATTAATAAACTCGGCAATCTCCCTTTGATAAATTGGTGTTTTTGCTAATTCTGCAAGGGGAACTTGACTTCTAACCTTTTCCAACTCTTTAGTAAGAATAAACAAATGACCCTGTTTAGCATTCTTTTTATTTTCATCTTCTCCTTTCTTCATGACTGAAATTACTTGGGGAATTGAAACAAGTTTCTCCAAAGGGATTTTTCCACTTTGGTCTTGAGAAGACTCACCTTCAAGTATCTGTTTCTTTCCATTTGCATTCTGTTGTTTCTTTCTTTCATTTACTTGTTTTGCAGGCGGAGATTCTTATGGAGTTTCCTTTGGTGAGGAAGGTGGAACTTGCTGCTCACTTTCATTTTCTTGACTTCTTGATCTTTTCCTTGATCTCAAGTCATATTTCTTATGTAGTTCTGTCTGCATAAAATCATAGAATTGCTTCCAATATTCATCAATTTTATTTTCATCATAAATGGCATCTATTTCGGCATATTCGTACTCTTCTCCTTCAACACCAAGTTCATTTTCATCTATGGCATATGACGTATAAATTTGATCTTCATGGTCCCTAGGGTGCTCTAGTACTTCACCAGGATCTGCCTCTATATACAATGGTGCTTGAATCTGATCTTGCTCTTTCCTCTCCTTTTGAAATATTTGCAAAGGTTGTCTTCTGTATTGGGGATTAAAGTTCTTATTATATTATGTTTGCCTCTGAGAATTCTTATTTTCCTACTCTAACTTATTCAATTTATTTGACAAAGTTTTAATTATGTTACTCATATCCTCTAATGTTTGACTTTGAGAGGATTTTATCTTTGCCTTTCCCTTGTCTTGGATAGGTTGTGTCTCTAGTGCTTTGCCTGCAACCACCAGATTTTCTTCTATCTCTAATGCATCTATTTGGATCTGATCAAGGGTTGGGGATCTTCTTTCCCTTAATGTGAATATAAAATTTGACTCAAAAGCCCATGCAAAAGTTATTTTTGCACCAGTAGGAGGGGGCTTAATCTCCACTGGAAGACTATTATACAATTTATTAAATCTTCTGACAAATTTAACTACAGTTTCATCAAATTTCTTCTTTATAGCATTAAACTCTGTTAGTGAATACCCATGGTCTCTTTTTTCTCCCCATCTCTTGGTGAATAGGCGTTCCATCTCTTCCCAAGAAGGAATAGAGTTATTAGGAAGCCCTTTAAACCATTTTATTGCTTCTTCATCCAAGGATTGAAAAAAAAGTCTTAGAACAACATCTAGTTGTTCAACATTTAGGTTTTCTGCAAAATTACAAAATACTGATACATGATTCTCTGCTATTTGTTCATATTCCCCTATAAAAAGAGGAAGAATATTGAGGTTTTCTTGTGGCATTTGATTCAACAGTTGTGGCAGTTGAAGAGGTGCATATCTATTTATCAAGAATGTGGGCACTGCCATGTTTGCTCCCAAATTTATTGAACCTTGATTACCAACAGATGTGGAACCTGACTGAGAGGTAAATGGAGTGTGTAGAGGTGGTAATGTAGTTATAGGTTCAGGTTGAAAAATTATAGCAGATAATGGAAAAGTAACAGACTCTAAAGACTTCTCTTGACAGTTGGGTTCTTGAAATGAAGATGATGAAAAAAGTGACTCTTGATCAGATGAATGTTTGGGTGAGTTTTTGCCTGGTTGACAGTGTAGGAATCGGTGTAAGTGGGGTTTTAGACCTTCCAACCTTCTTAGAAACTAGCCTTTCAGGATCTAAAAGGGCTTGAACCTTCTGTTGTGAGGTTTATGATCTTGTATGGGGCCTTCTTGGAGCTAGAGTTATTGCTTTTATCCAAAACAACCAAAAATTTCCTCCTCACTGAACAACCAGAGGAAACTATTGAAAACCCAGGGAAAAGTGTTTTTGTCTTCTTCCCCCAGTAGCGGTGCCAATTAATGTTGTACCTTAAGAAACCAATTTCCTAGCTATGTAGAAATTGTGCTTAAGACATTAATGTTTATAGTTATTGTCACTTGTTTGTCACTTAATTGTATGTTGTGTTCTCAAATGAAGGACCTGGGAGACTTGGTTTTTAACCCTCAATACTTAGGTGACAAGAAAATATCAGAATGCCATTTGATTGTTGAATATAAATGATGAATGAAGAAAGCTTGAATAAGTCATAGATGATATGTTTTTTTACACAGGATCTACTATCTGTGACACTTGGAAAAGTTATAGATAATATGTTGTCTTACACAGAAATTACTATCTATAACTTAGAAGAGTTGCAGAGGTGTGAACTTCAAGTATAGGAGTGCTCTTTTAACGGAATTTTAACTTCATTTACATAACAAAATAAAGACCTGCAGCATCATTACCATACTTAAAGGAAGAAAACATAAGATGACACATAGTAGATAAGTCACACAATCATACCCAACAATGCATGGAAAACTTCTGATTCTTTCATTAACCAACAGTTGTATCAGGAATTCACTGGCCTAGTATCTAGGTTCTCCAAAATTTGAACCCTTCTTTCTAAATTTTCCTCTTTTTATACATTATGAGACAGTTGGTAACCACCAAAACTATCAAACTACTTAACTATTTTCCTAACTGTCTAAAATAAAAATTATTACAGAGTATTACACAGAGGGTAAAAGACACCTCATTCTAAAGAACATAAAATAACAGGAAGTAACGGAAATGAGAAGATGATGACCATTCAATGTTTGAATCTGTATCTTGAGCCTTAATGGAGCAATGGATGAAGGGCAGAAGGATTTGGGAGCACTGCGGGGGGTGAAGAATGTATGGGAGCCTCAACAAGGTTGAACCGTCGCGGTGATTTCTTGCTGCAAATTTCAGTCAACCATGCTAACGTCATGGTCAACTACGGGGGTTGAGCTTTGACTAACCTTCATGTTCATCGCTTCCCCGCAGCGCAGCTTCAAATACTTATCAAACTATCACTTGATCACACTTCATGAACCTATATGATATTTAAATGATGGGTTAGGCCCACGGAACTTTAAAGAATTAACACTCTGATTCATAAAACTTGTCGCGTCTGCCTTTTCAACGCACCTTTGACTCTTTTATGGACCCGATAGGACATAAAATTGTATTTAATGATTTATCAGGTCTGATATTAAAGATAGAACTTGATGATTTGCCGACTCGATATCCATACCCGATAGGAAATAAAAACTTAATTTGATTATTTATCGGGTCCAATTAGAAGAAGGAACTTGATCATTTTCTGACCCGATATTCTGACCCGATATCTGACCCGATATCCATCGGATCCCGTTTGTTGGGTCCCTATAATACTAGTGATTACCCCATTACTATTGTAGTTATGCCCCTTATTGATATTGTTGTGCCCCTATTACCCCCATATTGTTATTTCTGTGCCCCACAGAATCCCTCTATTGTTATTTTTGTGGCTTTATATTATTATTGTTAGGTCGGCTGGATTATATTGTGACTCCTTAGACTCCTATATATAGAAAGGAGGTTTTGTCATTTGTATCATCCAAGAATTGTTCATTTATGTAATGTAAAGGAGGTTGCCCCCTCGAAGAGGCTGAATTATAAGGCGTTGATCTATCTTTTCTATATTTTTGAGCTGGTTTCATAACATTTGGTATCAGAGCTTTGGATTCTAGGGTTTCGCTGCTCCAAACAGGTCATCGTGGCATTTTCGCTATAAATTTTTTTCTGTGACGTTTCAGAAGTCGAAAAAAAAACCCATTTGAGAAGCAATCTTGCTGAACCTTGGGTCCAAATTTCAGAGATTTTCGCGTGATATTTGCGGGGATATGATCTGAGGAAGTTGGTCTTTTTGCAGACTCCTGAATTACATTCAAAACAGGTGACCTGGGGAAAATCGTCATAACGTTCTCTCTGGGGATCGGATTGAAATTTCGTAAGAAGGTATAGAAAGAAGACAGACTGTAGTTTCTTGTGTGTGTGTTTCAGATTCAAAGGTTGAAACAGTGACTTGTGGCACGTCGTACAAATTAGATCTACTGAACGAGTCTAAAAGCAAGTCACTATGGGCGATTTCACATAACTCTTCCTTGGAGAATCCAATTTGGCTCAAACTTGTGGCACTGGAAGAGGACACAAAAGGCTACTACAGGTAGAAATTTCAGAACTGGATGATCGGAAATTACAGAGATACATCAGATTCAATATCAGGCTTCTATAAAGTGAAAAAAGGTGTGTAGTTTTTTTTTTAAATTTTTGTGTAAGCTTGGTTTAACGGAATTCAAAGGGCATAGTAAAGCATTATTATCGGTAACTGATGCCCCGAGGAAAGAAAATGAAAACACCTAGTAAGGAACCTGAAAGCTCTAGCATGACTCATGAAGAAGAGGAAGAAATGCTACATGATATATCAAAATTACAAGAACAAGTGCAACAAATGTCATGCTCACAAAAGCTAACAGAAGCTAATATAAGTGGCATGGAATCTAAGATAAATGGCATGGAATCTAAGATAAAGGGGATGGAAGCTAATATGGAGGATTCGATGGCAGATTTGAAGATATATTTGAAGACAGACATTGAAGAATTGAAGAATTTTCTACAAGAAAGGGTCACTAATGGTGAAAAGGTAGTAAAGGAAACTCATGATGAGAACAAAAGAAATGTTAATCATGATTCCATAGACGCTAATGTTGGATCGAAGAATCACCATATTCTAAAAATAGATATGAGGAAGTTTGATGGCAAGGATCTCGCCACATGGATATTACAGATGGAGCAATTCTTCGATCTCAATAATGTGCAAAACGCACAAAAGGTACGTATGGCAACTGTATATTTGGAACCAAAACAGTTTGTATGGTATCGATGGCTTTGCTCTCGTAAACAATTTATCACTTGGGCAATTTTTACAGAAGAATTGATAGCACATTATGAAGATACAAAAAGCAACAATTTTTTTAGCCAATTGATAAGTCTCAAACAAAAGGGTTCAGTAATGGAGCACATTGAGGAGTTCCAAAAATTGAACATAAGGGTAAAAGGTATTCCAGAGGAGCATAAGATTGATGTGTTCATAGGGTCTTTAAAGGATAATATCCAACATGATGTTCGCCTTTGGGAACCTGATTCATTAGAGAAGGCATTCAGGTTAGCAAGAAAAATGGAAAGCAAAATTATGGCAACCAGGAAGCATACCACTCACAACTATAAAGACGGGAGTGTTGTTTCCCCTAGTCTTCCACAACCTACAAGGTTGACACCACAACAATTGGAAGAAAAAAGAGAAAAAGGGCTTTTTTACAGTTGTGATAGCAAATACACTAAAGGTCATAAGTGTGCTGAGAAGAAATTATTCTACATAGATTGTGAAGAGGAAGAAGAAAAGGAGCAAGAAAGGTCAAAAGAAGAAGATATACTCCAGGAACAAAGCCTAGATGAAGAACAAATAAATCCGACCATATCTTGTAATGCATTGGTGGGAATTACCACTCCTCAAACCATCAAAATAGAAGGATAAATCAAGAAAAAAAAGGTAATAGTGTTGATTGATTCAGGAAGTACCCAGAATTTTATTCATTGTAGGGTAGCAAAAGAATTGAATTTCTTCCTATATCCAGCACCGGAGTGTCAAGTGATGATTGCAAATGGAGGAACAATAAATTGCTCTGGAAAGTGCCATAATATCAAGCTATCCATGGGAGAATATGTATTGACTAGCCCAATGCTTTCCATTCCAATGGGAGGTGTTGATGTTGTACTAGGAGTCCAATGGCTACAATCCTTGGGTACAATAGCTTTTAATTTTCAATAAACTTTTCATCAAATTTTCTACGGAAGGAAAGGAAGTTGAATTAAGGGGTATTGCAGGGAAACCAAGAAAGATAATCAGCTCTAATGGCATGACTAAGCTTCTTAAAAAGGAGCAAAGAGGTGTAATTGCACAATTATGTTCGCTAGATGTTTCCACATTGGAATCATCTATTTCTCCAGATCTCCAAAATGTCTTGGACAATCATTCCAAGGTATTTGAGACTCCCAAAGGTCTCCCACCTATGCGTGATCATGATCAAGCTATTCATCTGATTCCAGGAAGTGTTCCTCCAAACATCAGGCCGTACAGATATCCCTATGCCCAAAAAAGTGAAATTGAACGTATGGTTGCAGAAATGCTAGAGGCTGGTATAATTCAACCAAGTCAAAGTTCTTTCTCAGCTCCAGTAGTATTGGTGCACAAGAAGGATGGATCATGGCGCATGTGTCCGGATTATAGGGAGCTCAATAAGCTCACTATTAAAGATAAGTTCCCCATTCATGTTATTGATGAATTATTGGATGAATTACATGGATCAATTTACTTCACCAAGTTGGATCTTCGTTCGGGATATCATCAAATCAGAATGAAGATTGAAGACATTCCAAAAATGGCATTTAGAACTCATGAGGGTCATTATGAATTTTTGGTCATGCCTTTTGGCCTTACCAATGCACCTTCAACATTTCAAGGTTTGATGAATTCAATTTTCAAACCATTCCTTAGAAAATTTGTGTTAGTATTTTTTGATGATATACTAATCTACAGCATGTCTTGGAAGGATCATGTTGAACATGTTGACAGGGTGCTACAACTATTGGAGGAGAAACAATTATATGCAAAAAGATCCAAATGTTTCTTTGGAGTCCAGGAGGTGGAATATTTGGGTCATATTGTATATCATGAAGGAGTTAAGGTAGACCCTAGCAAAATTAAAGCCATTAAGGAATGGAAAATCCCCACATCCATAAAGCATCTGCGAGGATTTCTTGGGTTGACAGGTATTATTGCAAGTTTGTTAAGAATTATGGGAGAATAGCAGCACCTCTAACAACATTATTGAAGAAAGATTCATTTTCATGGACTCCAGAAGCAACAAAGGCCTTTGAACATCTTAAAGAGGCAATGTGCCAAGCACCAGTCTTAGCTACACCGGACTTCACAAAAACCTTTATTGTGGAATGTGATGCTTCAGGAAATGGAATTGTTGCTGTTCTAATGCAAGATGAAAGACCCATTGCTTTTGAAAGTCGTCCAATCAAGGGAAACTTTTAAGCAAAGCTATTTATGAGAAGGAAATGTTGGCAATACTCCATGCACTTAAGAAATGGCGACCCTACCTAATGGGAAGACACTTCAAGGTAAAAACGGATCATGATAGCCTTAAATACTTTTTAGAACAAAGATTATCCTCTGAAGAGCAACAAAAGTGGGTCACAAAGATGTTGGGTTATGACTTTGAAATCATCTACAAAAAAGGGAAGCAAAATGTGGTGGCAGATGCACTCTCAAGAAAGGGTGAGGATGTGGAAGCATTGTTGTGTACCATTTCTATTATCCAACCAGATTGGATAAATGAAGCAAGGGAGGAATAGAAGAATGACGAAGAAGTGTGGGCACTTATTCGAAAGCTACAACAAGATTCCAGTACTTCTGATACATTTAGCTGGCAAAATGATTCGTTATGGTACAAAGATCGCTTATACCTCTGTAAGAATTCCCAGCTAAAACAAAAGATTTTTTATGGAATTGCACACTTCTCCCTTAGGAGGGCACTCAGGATTTTTAAAAACTTACCACAGGGTTAAGAAGGAATTTTTCTGGGATGGCCTTAAATCAGATATTCAAAAGTTTGTGGCGGAATGTTTGGTTTGCCAGCAAAATAAAGTTGAAACAATTAAGACACCGGGTCTATTACAACCTTTATCCATTCCAAGCCAACGTTGGGAGGAGGTTTCAATGGATTTTATCACAGGGTTGCCCAAGTCTGAGGAAAGAGTCTCATCATGGTGGTAGTTGACAGACTTACCAAGTATGCACACTTTTGTGCATTATCACATCCATTTAAAGCCATTACAGTTTCTACTGCATTTAAGGAAACAGTTCAAAAGCTACATGGAAACCCAAAGATTATTGTAAGTGACAGAGATCCCATTTTCACTGGAAATTTTTGGACAGAACTATTTTCTTGTCTTGGTACTCAGTTAGCTCATAGTTCATCTTATCATCCTCAATCTGATGGGCAAACTGAGATAGTAAACAAATGTTTGGAAGGATATCTTCGTTGCTTTGTATCTGATAAACAGACACAATGGGTCAAATGGTTGCCTCTGGCTGAATGGTGGTATAACACTTCCTTCCATACAGCAACAAAAATGACCCCATTTATGGCACTTTATGGGTATCAACCACCATCCATCACATCATATTTAAGAGAAAATTCTAAGGTTCAGGCAGTGGAACATCACATTGAACATCAACAACAAGTCCTCCAACTCTTAAAGGATAACCTCGTGTTGGCACAAAATAGACTGAAACAACAGGCAGATCAACATCGCAGTGAAAGAAGTTTTGATGTAGGTGATTGGGTATTCCTATGGCTACAACCATATAAGCAAATGTCCCTAAAGAAAGCTAAGAAGGATAATAAATTATCACCAAAGTATTATGGTCTGTACAAGGTGTTGCAAAAGATTGGTACTATGGCATACAAATTGGAGCTTCCTGCAGCTTCTCGATTGCACCCAGTTTTCCATGTTTCATGTTTAAAGAATTTTATAGGTGACAAGCTCCCAATTCAAACAATATTGCCAGAACTTGACGAGGAAGGAAAAATTATATTGGAACCGGAAGCAGTCACAGAAACAAGAACTCGACAGCTACGAAATTGATCAATTTCAGAGTATCTTATCAAGTGGAAGAACTTATCCGCTGAAGATTCCACATGGGAGGATGAGAATTTTATGCAGAAGTATCCAGAACTACTCAAGCGTTGAGGACAACACTTTTTTGAAGGATAGGGGCATGTTGGGTCGCTATAATACTAGTGATTACCCCATTACTATTGTAGTTATACCCCTTATTGATATTGTTGTGCCCCTATTACCCCCATATTGTTATTTCTGTGCCCCATAGAATCCCTCTATTGTTATTTTTGTGGCTTTATATTATTATTGTTAGGTCGGCTGGATTATATTGTGACTCCTTAGACTCCTATATATAGAAAGGAGGTTTTGTCATTTGTATCATCCAAGAATTGTTCATTTATGTAATGTAAAGGAGGTTGCCCCCTCGAAGAGGCTGAATTCTAAGGCGTTGATCTATCTTTTCTATCTTTTTGAGCTAGTTTCATAACACCGTTTCTTTCGATGGATGGTTGAGATTGCCCTAGACTTCAGAAAATTTAAACTATGTTTGATACACGTCGCATCTGATCTCCAAAATATACCCATTCTAGTTAACTTATGAGATTACCATTGGATCTGTGGCTTTTTGATCGGATGGCCCAAATCTTCTCGCGGGTTTGTCACTTTCAAAGCCATTGAAAATATAAAATTAACCATTTCTTTCATATTTTTTTGTTTTTCTTCCATTTTATAATAAAAATAAAACTAAAACTTAATTAACAATGTACAATGGATGCTAAAACAATGACTACGCGAGAGAATACTGTCGACGCATTCTTGAGTACAAATGGCATCACTGTGTACTGAAAGCACCCCCATTCTGTCGCGAAGGTTGTTTTACTCCTATCTTCTAGCATGATATTAATCTGATGGTATCCAAAGAACCCATCAGTAAATGAATAGGCCTTCTACCCTCCAACATTATCCAGTACCTCATGAGTAAATGGTGTCGAGAAAGGATCATGGACATAGGCATCGTTAAGCTTTCTTAGATCTACACAAATCCTTATCTCTCCATTCTGCTTCTTTTCCTGAACTACCATTGGGCTCACCCATCTAGATTCCTCCATTGGTTCGATAATGCCCTCTTCAAGCATCTTGTCCAATTCCATGCGAGCCTTTTCCTTGTATTTGGGATTACAGCGATATGGCCTCTTCTTAATGGGCTTCGCATCTGGTTTCAAAGTTACTTTCATCATGCCCAAATCTCGTATGATGCCTTACAATTCTGAAAATTTTATAGGAAAAAGATCCTGGTACTCGCAGAGTAACTCAACAACTTTATCCACTGTGGCATCATCCCAATAATCTCCGATCTTTGAAAATTTAGGCTCCGCTTCAGTACCAATGTTTACCTATCTAGTGTTCAATGGCACAGTGATATCTGGGTTCTCTATCAGCAGACCTTCGACCTCACGGTGACCCTCTGCTTCTGGGATATTGATATTTCATGGATCCTCATCCTCCCCTTCAGCATTCATATTATATCATTCTAGCCCATGGCGCAGCTGAGTACTCCAATCTGGTTGAACTAATTCCAAAGGATCCTACGGAATTTTGAAGATCGTTGCCTTAACCTCCTGCAGGGCTTCATCAATTCTTTCGATCCCATCTTCAAAACTGAAAGTCATTAAGAACCCCTCCCTTAATATATCCCACTCCACAGTGCCATGGTGGAGCTCTGTTTCCAGATACCAATTCATAGGGATTATATCCAGAGTGTGACAGAATAAATGCACCCATTATGGTTGTGGCTCTGTTCCATACACTTTAGTCCATTTTGCCAAATGATCATGCATATCATTCCTCCCATCATATTTCTCAACTAATCACACTTTAGGATGACCAAATCGCATCCTTATCATCCTCCTGTAGTCACTTCATTCACAAAAGTTGTCTTTGTGCATACCCCACCACCGAGCATGTGTAGCGCGCAGTGCCAAATCCAACGCTTGAAAGGATTGATCCTCTGGGACTTCTCTTTCGAAAGCATCCAAAAAATTATCTACGTTAGTTAAACTATCATAATAAGGTAAATTTCTTACCTCCGATGACACACATGTAAGAACCCATTCATCCGCGGATTGTATAATAGCAGAACATGAAATCTTACATACAAAATTTTACAGAACTTAAATAATTAATCTATTGAATACCAACCTGTCTGCTTTGCTGACAATCTGTCTACTCTATTGCAATTCTTGTCTAGCTACATTACTAAAACAACCAAAACGTTCCTGCCGAACTGAGTACAACCTAGGTACTCAGTCCAGAATGCTTCTCAATTGCTGCAATCTGTTCCCCCATGCCCAAAAACTTCAGAACAAACAAGGCTTAGTCCTTACTATCGATAACCTCGTATTGCAAAATTTTCCGCCTCTCAATTGTGCTTCCTCCAACAACCAAAATATTTTCCCCCTTTTTGTTCTCCTTCCTTCTCCTTTTATTTCTTATGACTACGGCTCATTCATCCTTCATTGCCTTAGTTGTAAGCCCCATGTCTAATACATGGCTCCTCATAATGAATTAAAGAGGTAGACACACTTACTATTGACACTCATCACTTTATAAGGTTGTAGGTAATACCAACTATATTACGTAGTCCTTTTGTTAATAAGTTTTATTTAATATTTTATTATATTATACCTCATTTAATGTTTAACCTTTAATTAAGAGTTACTATTTTTATAATAATATAACTCCCTTTAAACTTTTATAATTTAATTTAGAACTTTTGGATAATGTTCTATGGTTACCTATTATGAATGATGAATCATACTAAAATACATATTCCAATATGTTTTGCAAGTTAAATATTTATTTAATATCTTCAACAATTATATCTTTTATCCTATATTTGGAATTTCTTCATAATTTAATACTACTAGTGCAGTGCAGGCAATGTATGCATATGTAGCTATCATATGCATGCATTGTGTTATCACTTAGATGTTTTCCTTAGAAGTTATCAAAGAAGGAACACTCCGAGGTAGTTCCACAAACCTAATCTTTTAGACTCGGGTTCTAGCCAACCTAAGTCCAAAGAGGGCTCTCTCTTTATAATTTAACTTTGTTTTGAATAAGATTTTAGGCTAGTTCTAGTGTTCATGATTGTTTTGTTTTGATTGGGTGGTGGAATTAGGAAAACAGATGGGCAAAGCAAGTATTCAGGCCATTGGGCTATGGAGCCAATAAAGAAAGGCTTAACTAGATCTGATCTATCCCTAAGGTAAGAGTCCACAAGGCAGGCTAGCACAGCAAAAGAAAATCTACAGGTTTAAATGGATGAAGTAGTCCTAACGAGGGCAAAGGGCAATGAAGAATCCTTAACCGGGATTAAGATGAAGAAAGGAAGGATGATCAGTAGAAAAGGGAAATGAAGAATCCTTTACTATGGACCAAAGGGGGTGTAAACTATGGAAGTAAGGGAGTAATTAAGACTTCCCAAGCCAAGATAGCTTAGTAGAAAACATATAGAAAGTAAACAGTTAAAACAAAGACCATTTAAGCTAATTCTGAAAAATCATTCCTTGTTTACTTTACAAATTTTATAAGAAACACATATGAATATTCATAACATGAAGAAAATACACTATTTACACATGAAGAGATAATACTTATTTGTTCCAACTGTGCACAAGGATCCAGTGAAATGTCCTTAGCTTTATTTCATTTCCAGCAAAACTAGTCCAGTCTTGAGTACAATAGCTTCTTGGCTCAAAATAAGATGTCTACAGAAATGTATTTTAATCCACCCTAATTACTTCAATTTGTGAAGTATTTATACAAAAAATGATACAAAATATCTCATTAACAATATGGGAATTATTCTAGGAAACATAAATATCTTCAACACGAAGATAGAGACAGATGGAGAACTGCCTTCTTGCTGTCCCTTTTGTTGTTACTATGCTGGTTGTTGTAATTCAGATTTAGCTCTTTCAGTTTCTTTGTAGTTGTGTGTTGTAATCAATTTCTATCTTCTACCTACTGATACTCTTTACCTATTCTGCTTTGACTCTATTTACCTGTTTTACCATGTAGATTTACTACAGTAACTTTATAGTAAATCTATTAGTTTTGCCCACCATTCACTGTCAGGTAATTTCATCCTTATCATCTTTTTGTATAGTTCATCAGCTTCTATATACTTAGCAAAATTCGGCTTACTTGTAAACAAGTGCTTGACCTCATGCTCTATGTAAAATAGATTTTCAAGGCCATCATATAGTACCTTTCCAGTGGGAAAAGATTTCACCCCTAAAGTACTAGCTTGGTTTCTAGCCAACTTATTTAGTCTTTCGATGTAATCCTCCTAGGTCATCAACTTTTCATTTATTACCATAGGACTGGGAAGTCCTTTTTCTCTCAAAATTCCATACTTTGTCATAAAACTATCAATGTCTGCTTGGATGCTTTGACATCTTTTCTCTAGATTGAGCATCAGGTTCCTTTTGGTGAGAACCTTCTTTATTTCAATGATGGTTGTTGTTCTATCATCAATTTCTAGTTCATCCAGATGGTACCTGTTTCTGTTGTTCAAAAATGTGATCAATAAGTTGGCTGCTTCAGGCATATCTCCCAATTCTTCTCTTGTCTTGTGGACTGCCTCTGTAGCCACTTTCACTAGTTCAGTCTGTTCAAAAATAACTTGAATAGAAGGCCAAACATCATTGATGGAATCAATGATGTTGGCCCAAAGAATTTCCTTCATGTCTCCCAATGGTTCTTGCAATGTCAAGTCCTTTTCAAGGACTTTTATTCTTTCTACCATCCTTTGGTTCTTCTGAACTTCTTCCTTTTGTTGTATCTGGGCAAGTTTACAGTCAGTCTCCAGATTTGACACTTTTTCTCTAAGTTTCTTAAGTTCAGTGGCCTGGATACTCATTTCCTCCATGGCCTTTACCAATTCAGTTGTTTGTTCTGTGGAAGTACCTACACTTGTAGATGCCCCTGTGCCTGCTGATGTACCTGTTACTGGCAAAGCTGTAGCTGGTGGAAGTGTGGGTGCTAAGGTAGCAGCCAAGGTGGAGGGTACTGTTGTGGAGACTATAGGAATTACAGTCTGAGGAGTGGTGGCCAGCTCACTCTGTTTGGACTGTATCAAATTATCTAATTCTTTCTCTATCTCCTTTAACTATTCATTTAGCTTAAGGACTAGGTCCATAAGCTCTTCCTCCTTCTGTGTTTCCAACACTTCAGCTGTCTGAGGATGATGTAGAGGAGGAATTTTGAGCTGCTTCTTCAGTGCAGCTATGTCATAGTTTTTCTTCTTGATAAGCTTTTTTGTAGCTTTCACATCCTTGGGATCATGTCCCAGTTCTATGACCAAGTCCTCTAAGGACTTTATTCTGGTGTCCTTGGCTTGTGAAGAGGCCTTTTCCAACTGGAATTGTGCTGATATATTATTCAGCAAATTCTGGAGTTGGTGGGCTGCAATTTCCTTGCTGGTCAAGGTGGAGTAGACCATTTCACCAGTTTTCTTGTGTAGTTCTATTTGGTCAATAGGATGGATCTCCTTGGCCAATACTTCAAAATCTGTTTTCAGATAATCTGCCATTGATCTGGGTTGCTGTGTAGTTGGTTTCAAAAAACTCATCTGCATCTTACCTTCCTTTATGTCAAAGGTTGACATTAGCCTTGTTTGATTTGTTGGAGCCATTTTTAGGTAATGAGCATAACTTTGGGCCTTTAACCTTTCATTCCTGGCCTTGATTTCTTTATATTTCTCTTTGATATCTTGGCTCTAGCCAATAGGAGCCCTGAAGGAGGATACTTCCATGCTTTGTTGTCTTTCCAACATTTGAGCCTGTGAGGTGGAAGGTTCTTGTGTACCTCCTGAAGGAGTGGTATGCCTGCTTTCTGCTCCTGTAGTTCCTGCTATCTCCTTAGTATACTCCTGTTCAGAAAATGGGTTCAACCTTTGCCTCTTGACATAGGTTTGGGAAATAGGTCTACTGGAAGGAGTGGCCTCCTCTCTATCTCTTTTAAGGTTCCTCTCCTCATTTAGAGGAGTCTGTAAAATAGGAGGATTGCTCATGATTTGTTTTGGTTGAGCAAGTTCCTCTGAAATCTCAGGTTGTTCTGATTCCTCTGGCTGCTCTGAAGGTCCTGGTTGCTCTGATGGCCCTTCTTCTATTGTTTGCCCACTGGGTTCCTATGATTTCCTTTGAGATTGAGTTTCTCCTGGCACCTGTACAAATGAATCTTCATCAAGTCTTCTGTCTAAATCTATCAATACATTATCAACAACAACCTCTGTGCTATCTCGATCTATCAAAGTGTTTTCCACCCATTCAAGTTGATTAGCATATTGTTCAATTTTAGGAATTTTGTGGTGGATGTAAGGAGATAACTTATTCTTTTGTCTCCTATTACAAATGAAGTCTAAAGGGTCATATCTCTAGATAAAACTTTGTTTCAATCTTAGTTTTTGGAGGATCTCCTCTGCTACCTTTCCTGCTTCCCTACTGTTACATATGAATGGGCCAAGCTGATCTTTTATCCTAAGCTGGGCATTCTTCTTGGCTTTCACGAAATGCACCTCATCTAAATTGATCATTTTCCTGTAGTACTCTAGGGCAAACAATCTCATGGGGAAGTCTCTAGGCATTTTGTAGGGAGCAAGTTCACATCCATAGATTCTTATTTTAGTGTGGTTTTGGTACAAGTACCAATCCACCACTCTATATTGTTTTGACAATTGAAGGACCCTCCTAATGTCTGCATTGATTCTAGGGGGAGGGCTTCCTAATAGCATAGTTTTCACTGGGTACACAAAGAGATCTATGAAGTCAGTATAAGAATATTAAGAGTCATACTGATGGATTATGAAGTCCAGAAGATCATTGATCTGGGGTTGTCTCTGGTATCAATCTTTTGGAGGGTGATTGGAAATCTGTCAACTTGATAATACAATAACAAATGATATAAAACTGAGTATATAAACACTCTTTCATTATCCAACCTCATAAATTGATCATGCTTCTTATTAGCAATGAACTTACCATAGTCAAACATGATGGATGGGGGCTACCCAAGAGAGTAGATAGACATAAAGGCTACACTAATTTCATCAACAAATTCACTTGTGGTTTGGCCTAATAGACTGGATATCATTTCTATGATGTCTCTTCCAAGATTGGAGAATATAGTCCACATGTAAGGGGGAGGATCCTTTGGAATGAATTTTTATTCCCTAATGAAGGTTTGTAAAAACCTAGCAAGTTTGATTGAGGTGAGTGTATGGAATCTATTCAAAAAATCACCAACAGAAAGAGGTGTCAGGTTTTGACTTGGTTGTAATTGTAGCATTTGATTTATGGACTCAACAGTGATGGTGAATAATACAGATTGGTCTGGGGTCATTACTGCCTGTTGGATGGGATTATAGTTCATATGGCAGTAATGGACGATTCTGGGAAGATATGAACTCTAGGGAACTGGTACTTGGGTAAACCTGATTCCCAAAGTCTAATGCATTCTGTGAGGTTCAGGTATCTGTACCTGCAGAATAGTTTCAAAGGGGAGTTTTGGACAAAAGTATCTTTAATCTGGAAATCTTTGTCTACTAGTGGGAGATGGTCTAAATCCCTGTGAGGAGTAGAAATGGGCATGAAATTCAGTGCAATTGGGGCATCCATCCTTGGTTATTGTGGATTCAAAGCCGGGGCGAAGGGTTTACAGTGAATTTTGGGAAAAAAATGGTCTAATTCGGGTATTTTAGAGTCACCAGGAAATTTTCTCACTAAATTACTTAGGAATTGGATGCAATTTAGTCCAAGTTGTGGAACAAAATCGAGTTTCTCAGCAAATTGGGATAAATACCTTGTTTAAACTTTTGGACGGAGTAATGGTGACTGTGCACTGATTGCAGGAAGCACATAGGTCTGCAAGGTGGTCTGGAGCTTCAGCCGCTTCGGTAAATTGGAAGTTGGACGTAGGCTGACGGTTGCACGTACTCTGGTGCTTGCATGGAGGTGAGAGTGTTCTTTTTTCACGATAAAACAAAAAACTATGAGTTTTTTAGTTTTATTCGTAAAGTCAATGCTTTTGGCAGGTACACAGGGAAAAGGAAACTTGGAGTTAAACGGGGGGTGTGACATTTTGTCATTTAGCGGGAGGTAGTAAGTGGGATCGCATCACAGCGCTTTTTAGGATCAAGTGGTTTTTGGAGAAGGCCGCCCGATGCCATTCATCGAGCACCGCGTAGTAGCGGGGTGAATAGTGAGACTACTCACATCGAGTGGGTAAAGGTCGGCCTTCGGAGGCCACCCGATATGAGTGTCAACCATTGGATCAAAAGGGGTCAGATCGCATGATGATCGGGGTGATGATTTGATGTGAGGTTTAATGGAGGGGCCCAATGGGATTTTAATGCGTGGAGGGATTAATTAACTATGGTTTAGGGAAGCTTAATGACGTCGGGAGTGATTTCATTGGTGGGGACAGATTATTAATTAATCACTGATTGATTAATTAATTTCTTTTAGTTTAGAGGTTGGTCATGGTTTTTAATTAGTTGCAGATCGACTTAATTAATCCCATTAATTAGTTTATTAATAAGGCTTATGTTTCAAACCTTGGGGTGGGATATTAACATATGGGATTTTTTAATAAAACATACGGGAAAGGGGTATTCTTCGGGATTTAATAAATAATGTTAGAAGTCAATATGAAATGAAAGCAGAAAATAAAATGTGCTAAGTATAATGTATATTGAATTTATTTTCTTTTCACATTTAAACATTATAACTTAGGCTAAATGCACATTTGTGGGTTTTTGTGGAAAAAAGGGGTTTTGTATGGGGGTGATTACTTTCCCTAGGCAAATGGTGATTTTACCTTAGGAAAAGGGATTTTTTTAGAGGAAATGAGTGAATTATGGAGGGGGTGAATGTTGGTGAGGGGACTTTAGTACTTAGACCCTATAAGTTATTGGGCCAAGGGTCCGGTCCCTCCAGAAGTCAGAGAAATGCTCTGAGCCCCTTTAACTTAAGGTTTTAGGTACTTTTGTCTTTACTTATGGGAAATTAGTAAACTTAAGGGTAAAATGAATGGGGAAATTAATCACTTGACTTTATGTAACTGCTCAATTATCATCCATACTTTAGTAACTTGATGATGAAAGTAAATGATATGATCTTAGCTAATCATTCATCAGAATTCTGCAACCATGCAACTACTTACCCATCTACTCATCCTACCATTTTTTTCTACTCTTTATTAGGGTGCACTTAAGCTGGCAAACCCTTATCAAAACATTTTCTTTTCTTTTACAATAAAAACTATCTAATTCTACCCTTATTACATCCAAGGGTTCAAATTAAATTGTTGAGCTCCTTTTATTTACTCTACCTATCTACTTATCTGTCAAGATTAAACAGTTTGGTCAGATTTTATTCTCTATCTCTAAGCATGAATTTCAAAATATGGAACAACCAAGATTAAACTGTTTGGTTACCATGAATTGTGGCATGAATAACAAGTTGCACACAATTATTATTATGCAGGAAAGTAATTAGCACTGGCATTTGGACTTGCACACTTTCATGGTATTTTTCTTTTTCCTTGGGGTTCATTTTTCATCTTTTTTGACCTTTTTTACTCTTTTTGTACTTTGATTTTTCTTTTAGGACATACCCTCTTTACATTTTTTTTTTTGAATATGGAAAACATTTGCAGAAAGCAAAGGTATGTACATATTACAGATTTGATCTCAGCTATTCAGAAATTATGACACCTATTGGTATAGGAACATAATAGTGGCTCCACTTGGGGATGGCATTTCCTGGTGAAATGTCTAGAACTAGTAGATCAATGGCCTTCTGAATTACTGTGATTTTACTCTGCAACTTTTCCCTTTTACTTTGCTTCTTTATTGATATTTATTGATAGTGAGACTTTTGAATCTTAGGGCCTTCTCTTCGGGTTTCAACTCCAAAATTCACCATCCAATCCACACTAAACTTTGTGAAGGATATAATATGTACAAGTGATTAGTGAAATCAGTGACAGGGATCTATATAGTGTTTAAGCATTCGACCATTGACTAGTCCTCCTTCTACCTCTGCACCATCCAATTCTTTGAGGAAATAAGCATTATTACCTCTGAAAGCATAAATAATGTAAGAACCTTTCCATACGAAGTCAAACTTCCCATGTTTCCCTTATCCTCCCTCCTTGAGTTCCATTTCAAGAATTTATCTCCTAGATAGAAATATTCTATCTTGGTTCTTTTGTCAAAAGCTTTCTTGATTCTCTCCTGCACAACTTGGGATTTGATGTACACTTCTTCGCTAGTTTGCTGCAAGTGAATTGTCGTTGATCCTTCTTTGAATATCATTTGGCTCAACTTGTGCTTCTTGGAGTAATTTCATCACTGGTGTTACCAAAGAAGATGGGAAGACAACCTCCATTCCATAGACTAGCTGATAGGGACTAGTACCAATAGATTTCTTTGTGGTTAGCCTATCTGCCCACAAGGCATTTACTAGTTTCTTATTCCAAGTTTTCTTATTATCTTCCAACAATTGTTTTGATGATATTGATTAAGCTCTTATTGGAAGACTCTGCAAGTCCATTTTCTTGGGGATAGTAGGCTATGGAGTGACCAAGGGCTATGTGATATTTTTTGCAGAAGTCAATCATCCTCTTTGATTTAAATGCCACTACATTATCTGTGATGATTTTGGTGGGGAAACCAAATCTAGAGAGAATGTTGGCCTCAAGAAAACCTATTATGACAGTATCAGTGGCTTGTCTTAAGGGTATGGCTTCTATCCACTTTGTAAAATAGTTTGTGGCAGTTAAGATCCATCTACGTTGGGCAAAGGAAGGGGATGAATTTCAAAAATGAAGTCAAGGCCCCACTGTTGAAATGGTGTTTCAAAAGATATAGGTTTCAAAGGTAATGGCAGTAGTTTTCTTTTTCCTTCAAAAATCTGACATTTGTGGCATGAGGTTACAAACTTCTTTACATCAACAAATAGAGTGGACCAGTAAAAACCAGCCCTTAAGATCTTATCAGCTGTTTTCTTCCAATAAATATGTCCCCCATATTCACCTGTATAAAACTCTTGCAAATTTTTATCAGATTCTTCTTTTAGCAAACAATTCAGAAGGATGCCTTCATGATTTTTCCAAAATAAAGCATTGTCAATTATGCAAAACTTCAAAGATTTCATTTTTAAGAACCTACTTTTAGTCCTAGATAACTCTGGAGGAGCTTGAAGATTTTGCAGAATGTATATAATGTCAGCATACCATGGTGAATCTATGAAGACCTGGCTGATCTGTGGAGTCGCCATCTCCTCTTTGTTATCCAATTCTACAACAAAATTTATGTCTAGGGTCTGACAATTTTACTTAGCCATGAGTTTGGCTAAACCTTGGCCTTTGATCAATTTTGTAGGTTTAATTTCTAAATCATATTCTAATATGGTAGCTATCCACTTCCCTCTCTTCCCATCAGGTCCATCCTGTGTTAGAATGTCTTTGACTACAGAATTGGGAACACAAGCTACTATATGAGAGTATAAGATATAAACTCTGAAATCTTTAACTAAAGAAAAAGCTTGCTTTTCCATTATATTATACTTTAAAGGTGCATCTCTCAGGGATTTACTAAAGAAGGCTATTGGTTGTTCAAAACCCTGGTCATTTTTCTGCAACAGGACTGCAACAATTGTGTGTTCTGAAGCGAAAGAAAATATGATGAACTCCCTATCAAACATTGGACTGATGAGAACTGTTGTTTGTGTTAAGGCTAACTTTATATCTTCAAATGACTTCTTAGCCTCTAGAATCCATTTCATAGTCGAATCTTTCTTTAACATGTTGTTTAGTAATCTAATTAATTCAGCTAAGTCAAATATAAATCTTCTGAAAACGTTTATTTTGCCTAAAAATGCTTGAAGTTCTTTGATGTTCTTGGGGTGTGGTATTTGAAAAATGGCTTCAGTTCTTGTTGGGTTAATCCGGATACCATCTTTGGAGATAATGTGGCCTAGTAATTTTTCCTCTTCCAACCCAAATAAATATTTTTTAGGATTCAGAGAAATTCCATATTTCCTGCACTTGGTGAAGACCTGCCTAAGATGATCCAGGTGTTGCTGATCTGATTTAGAGAATACTGTAATATCATCTAGGTATATTACCAGGAAGTCATGGATTTCCTTATCAAAGGCTATGTCCATTGCTCTTTGAAAGGTGGCCCTTGCATTTTTTAACCCAAATGGAATTTTCACATACATGAAAGTGCCCCATGGGGTAGTGAATGCAGTCTTTGCCTAATCATCTGGGTGGACTAGGATTTGGTTATAACCAGAGAACCCATCTAGCAGTGAGATTCTGGTGGAACCTACTACCCTCTGTAATATGTGATCCATTTTAGGAAGAGGATAGTTATCCTTAAGTGAAACTTTATTCAAATTCCTAAGGTCAACACACAGTCTAATTTCGCCAGTTTTCTTTCTTGTAGGTACCAAATTAGAAACCCAGTCTAAGAATCTAATTGGTGCAATAATATTAGCTTCATACATTCTTTTGATCTCCTTTTCGATAGAAGGTAGTAGAACAGGGTTGATCCTTCTAAGCTTCTATCTAAAAGGCTTTTGATTTTCTTTTAAGGGAATGGTGTGTTGTATTATGCTAGTATCATAGGACTTTAGGTCCTCATAATTCCAGGCAAAAACATCTTGGAATTCCTTTAGAAGTACCATGCATTTCACTTTTTCATTGACAGGTAATCATTTTGATATTTTTATCAGTTTGGGATCTTCTTCAGAGCCTATATTACATTCCTCAATGTTTGATTTCAAGGGTTCCATTTTAGGATTTTTAGGAATATCATTTGAATCGAATAAGTCCTCCAAAGGAGTTAATCCTTTGGGAAAAAAATTGTCTTTAAGGTTGATGACTTCAGTTTCTTCATCAATTTCCATTTGTTTTAGGTTTCGAATATCTGATTTTGTAAACTTTATGGGATGAAATCTATCTATCTGATCATCTTCTACTTTGTTAATTTCTATTTCATCAGTGCAATCAAAATCTAATGCTATGTCTGTGTCTATGTTTCTATTTACAAATTCCTCATTTAAAGTCAAAAAATTGTTAATTTGTTGATCATTGTTAAACACTTGCCAGTTCTTCAAGTTGTCAGGAATGGAAGGTCTGTGCCTAACCTCAGCAGTGTACTGATGGTTGGGCTGAAATGGCAACTTGCAAGTACTAGAAAACATGGCTAAGCTGTGAGTTTGCACGTTGTGTTTTCTTGGGATAACAGTAAGCTTGGTTTCTAAAAAAGTATTTAGTATTTCTACAACAATTCCTATATAAAATCATAGCCTAAGATCCCTAGTCATATAAACAGAATTAATTTGTTTTATTACCAACTCAGAATCTCCCATAATAGAGACTCTTATGGCTCCTAACCTTTTGACTAGTTTCAGACCTAACAGAAGTGCTTCATATTCAGCCATGTTGTTTGTACATTTAAAGTTCAATCTGTATGTGTGACCCTCCGAATGATCATTTTCTAACTTGTAAATCCATACACCTACTCCTGCACCTAGTTTGTTGACTAACCCATCAAATTCAAGATGCCAAAGAATTTCATGTTCATAATTCTTACTGTCTGGTGGAACAAAATATTCTTTGATTAATGTATCTTAGTCATATTTATTTTCTAACATTTCTTGAATTCAGACACTTTGGTTTTCTTTTAATACTACAATTTCTTTTGGTTGTGTTATTATGTTGTTTGAAGTATCTTCTTGATTAGATTCAGCATTGTAAAGTATGAAAGAATCAATATCAGAATGTACTGAATATATAAGAAAATTTTGAGGCCTCTCCTGGGTACTCACTACATACTTCATCAGAGTCTCTCTATATAGTTTCTTAGGATGTCCAAAGACTGATACAATAGCATATGACATGTCAAGTTGCAGAGATCCCTAGAGTTTGGCATCCCAATATCTAGATAACAGCATACCATACTTAGGTGGTATATCAGCAACAACTATGTCCATAAGTATGGTCTTAGCAGGGTACTGCACTAGGGAAACACAAAAATATTTTATGAGTCCTAAGAACTTAACTTGTCTTGAATGAAAGGAAAACAGATCCTTGTAAGGTCTAGTGATATCCAAGTTTAGCTTCTCCATGACAGACTTAGGCATAAGATTGTGTGAAGTCCCAGAGTCAAGCATGGCATTATGTAGGATTTTATCGTGGATGTTAAGGCTGATGTAGAAGGGTGGTATCCCTCCTTCAACTGGTTTTCCATTAACATCAGGTCCGAAAATTAACTCAGGTTGATCATCAAATAGGTTCACAGAGTCTTCATTCTCAACGAAGTTTAAATATTTACTTATTTGAGATCTATAAGTTTCATGTTTAACCAATTCTGTTAGAGGCACTAAGATTTTGATTTTGGCCACTTCTGCTCCCAAATTGAAAGGCAAAGGGGATTTTTCTATTTGAACATTTGAAATCTTAGCACCAAGGTTCTGAGTAGTCTATTCTTCTTTTTCATTGTTTGGAGTGTCCTTAATTGGATTTTCTAATGTGATTTCTGGAGGTTGTTCCACTGTTCCCTTGAGTGGGACTGAAGTGGAAGGGTTCTCATTAGAAGGTTGGTTATTGGTTACATCTTCAATGGTGGGACTGGGAGGGTTTTGATGTGATCTAGAAAGGATTTGTAGGGATTTTGTAACTTGAGGATTCTGAATTGCAGCTTTTACTTTCTTAGGTTGATTAGGTACTGATTTTTTATTCTGTTCTAGAACATCAATGTTCTTTTTACTTCTCAAATTGTATTGTTTATGCACTTCGAAAATGGCAGAGTCATACCCTTGCTTATAGTCGGAAGATTCTCCAGTTTGGGCCTATAACTATTGAAGCATGTATAATTCATGATCATCCTAAGTCAGAAAGACAGTTTCTTCATCATCTAATCCCTTAGGTTGATTTGGATGTCTATCTCAGGATCTTCTTGGTGGGAAATTTCAGCATAATTTTCTTGGAAAGGTGGTTTAATGTTCTGATCAGGCCCATTTTTACCAGTGTTTTGGTTCTGGTTCTTCCTAAAGTTTGGATTCCTTACTGGATTTGCCTGTTGGTTATCCCAGTGAGGTTTCCTTTCAATGACTTCTATTCTATCCATCAACCTTTCCATTCCTTTAGCTAAAGCATCCATTTTTTGATCAAAGGGTGAAGTTTGATCTTTCAGAGGTGTTCTTCTTTCGTTCCTAACCTTAGCCCTTTTGGATAGCAGATTAGCTTCTACACTAACTGCTACACTTTGCATATCTTCAAGTGTAGGGGGATTCCTTTCTCTATGTTGAAAAGCCATATCTGTGTCAAATCCGTCTGGAAACTTAATCAGGGCTAGGCCAGGTGGAGGCATAAGGTCAAGTGGGATTGCATTATATACATTGTTAAACCTAGTACAGTAGTCCTGAACAGTTTCGTTTGGTCCCCTTTTAAGATTTTCATATTCAAAAAGAATTTGAAGAGGGTTCTTTTTCTTCTCCCACCTATTTAAAAATTGTTGGTAAAGAACTTCTAAACTATCTATACTCTGAGGGGGAAAGGATCTAAACCATGTTCTCACTTCTCCAACTAGAGCTTAGACAAAGATTCTCATTTGGACATCTCCTATGTCAATTTCATGCAGTTCAAAATAATATGTCATTTTCTTAGTGTGTTGTTGTGCTGTGTAAGTTCCAGTGCCATCAAACAAGGTAATTTTACTCTGATAATCGGCTGGTAAGGCACCTTGAGCAGGCATCACAAGGGGGGCATATCTAAGTGTCATAGCTCTAAGTTGGATAGGATTGAGAACAGGAGTTGGGGTAATAGGAGGATTTGGGACAACAAGTGGAGTTGGGGTAACAGTGGTAATGGGATTTTGAGGGGTAGTGATAGGCTGATGGAGCAGTGAAGGTATGAATGGAGATGAGGGATGATCTTCAGGGGTGTGGGGAAATGATGGTGAGCTAAAAGATGTTGAAGTTGTTTCAGAAAGTTCAGGGATTCTATCAGTGGTAAGGGATGATTGAGGGGAGTTCAGAAGGTACTGATCAATTGACAAGTTGGCTCGTTGGACTTCAAGTTCTGCTGTGAATTCTGGATCTAGAACTGTGTTCTCAAGTTCACTCGAACTTGGTTCTAAACAGAGAAAGGTAAAAATACTCATCAAAAGGGATGTCTTCAATGAACAACCACTCACTGGGGTAGGAATTGGGTCTAAAAATAGGTCTAGGGCTTACTGAACTTTCTTGTCTTCTGATTATTCTTGGAATAAGGTTGGGATTGTCAAATACAGGGGGAGGATTTGGATTAGGGTTAACCCTGGTATAGTGAGTTCTCCCTGAATCCAGATTTTGAGGTTTTTCTAATTATTTTTCTTTTTTATGAATTTTTTTGAAATAACTTCTAATAACCCTTTAAGAGGCTTAAAAATCAAAATTTGAATTTCTCAAAGGTTTATTAAGACTGAGGATTTTGAATCCCCAGTATGGTCACCACTATGTTATCACTCAGATGCTTTCCTTAGACATTATCAAAGAAGGAATAGTCTGAGGTAACCACAAACCTATTCTTTTAGACTCGGGTTCTAGCCAACCTAAGTCCAGAGAGGGCTCTCTCTTTATAATTTAACTTTGTTTTGAATAATATTTTAGGCTAGTTCTTAGTGTTCATGATTGTTTTGTTTTGATTGGGTGGTGGAATTAAGAAAACAGATGGGCAGAGCAAGTATTCAGGCCATTGGGCTATGGAGTCAATCAAGAAATGCCTAACGGGATTTGATCTATCACTAAGGTAAGAGTCCATAGGGAAGGCTATCACAGCAAAAGCAAATCTGCAGGTTTAAATGGATGAAGTAGTCCTAACCAGGGCGAAGGGAAATGAAGAATCCTTAACCGGGATTAAGATGAAGAAAGGAAGGATGATCAGTAGCAAAGGGAAATGAAGAATCCTTTACTATGGACCAAAGGGGGGGGTGAATTACGAAAGTAAGGGAGCAATTAAGAATTCCCAGACCAAGATAGCTTAGTAGAAAACATATAGAAAGTAAACAGTTAAAACAAAAAGCACTTAAGCTAATTTTGAGATATCATTCCTTGTTTATTTTATAGATTTTATAAGAAACACATATTAATATTCATAACACGAAGAGAATACAATATTTAAACACAAAGAGATAATACTTATTTGTTCCAACTGTGCACAAAAATCTAGTGAAATGTCCTTAGCTTTATTTCATTTCCAGCAAAACTAGTCCAGCCTTGAGTACAATAGCTCCTTGGCTCAAAATAAAATATCTATAGAAATGTATTTTAATCCACCCTAATTACTTCAATTTGTGAAGTATTTATACAAAAAATGATACAAAATATCTCATTAACAATATGGGAATTATTCTAGGAAATAGAAATATCTTCAACACGAAGATAGAGACATATGGAGAACTGCCTTCTTGTTGTCCCTTTTATTGTGACTATGCTGGTTGTTTTAATTCAGATTTGGCTCTTTCAGTTGCTTTGTAGTTGTGTGCTGGAATCACTTTATATTGTCTAACTACTGATACTCTTTACCTGTTCTGCTTTGACTCTGTTTACCTGTTTCACCTGATAGCCATGTTTTACCATGTAGATTTAATGCAGTAACTTTATAGTAAATCTGTTAGTTTTGTCCACCATTCACTGTTAGGTAATTTCATCCTTATCATCTTTTTGTATATTTCATCAGCTTCTGTGTACTTAGCAAAATTAAGCTTTCTTGTAAACAAGTGCTTAACCTCATGCTCTATGTAAAACAGATTTTCAAGGCCATCATATAGTACCTTTCCAATGGGCAAAGATTTCACCCCTGAAGTACTAGCTTGGTTTCTGGCTAGCTTATTTAGTCTTTCGATGTAATCCTCCTGGGTCATCAACTTGTCATTTATTACCATAGGACTGGGAAGTCCTTTTTCTCTCAAAATGCCATACTTTGTCATAAAACTATCAATGTCTGCTTGGATGCTTTGACATCTTTTCTCTAGATTGAGCATCAGGTTCCTTTTGGTGAGAACCTTCTTTATTTCAATGATGGTTGTTGTTCTATCATCAATTTCTAGTTCATCCAGTTGGTACCTATTTCTGCTGTTCAAAAATGTGATCAATAAGTTGGCTGCTTCAGGCATATCTCGTAATTCTTCTCTTGTTTTGTGGACTGCCTCTGTAGCCATTTTCACTAGTTCAGTATGTTCAAAAATAACTTGAATAGAAGGCCAAACATCATTGATGGAATCAATGATGTTTGCCCAAAGAATTTGTTTCATGTCTCCTAATGGTTCTTACAATGTCAAGTCCTTTTCAAGGACTTTTATTCTTTCTACCATCCTTTGGTTCTTCTGAACTTCTTCCTTTTGTTGTATCTGGGCAAGTTTATAGTTAGTCTCCAGATTTGACACTTTTTCTCTGAGTTTCTTAAGTTCAGTGGCCTGGATACTCATTTCCTCCGTGGCCTTTACCAATTCAGATGTTTGTTCTGTGGAAGTACCTATGCTTGTAGATTCCCCTATGCTTACTGCTGTACTTTTTACTGGCAAAGTTATAGCTGGTGGAAGTGTGGGTGCTAAGGTAGCAGCCAAGGTGGAGGGTATTGATGTGGAGACTATAGGAATTACAGTCTGAGGAGTGGTGGCAAACTCACTTTGTTTGGACTATATAAAATTATCTAATTCAGTCTCTGTCTCCTTTAACTATTCATTCAGCTTAAGGACTAGGTCCATAAGCTCTTCCTCCTTCTGTGCTTCCAACACTTCAGTTGTCTGAGGATGATGTAGAGGAGGAATTTTGAGCTGCTTCTTCAGTGCAGCTATGTCATCATTTTTCTTCTTGATAAGATTTTCTGTAGCTTTCACATCCTTGGGATCATGTCCTAGTTCTATGACCAAGTCCTCTAAGGACTTTATTTGGGTGTCCTTGGCCTATGAAGAGGCCTTTTCCAACTGGAATTGTGCTAATATATTATTCAACGAATTTTGGAGTTGGTGGGCTGCAATTTCCTTGCTAGTCAAGGTGGAGTAGACCATTTCACCATTTTTCTTGTGTAGTTCTATTTGGTCAATACGATGGATCTCCTTGGCCAATACTTCAAAATCTATTTTCAGATAATCTACCATTGATCGCGGTTGCTGTGTAGTTTGTTTCAAAAAACTCATCTACATCTTACCTTCCTTTATCTCAAAGGCTGAAATTAGCATTGTTTGATTTGTTGGAGCCATTTTTAGGTAATGAGCATAACTTTGGGCCTTTAACCTTTCATTCTTGGCCTTGATTTCTTTATATTTCTCTTTGATATCCTAGCTCTAAAGGAGGATACTTCCACACTCTGCTATCTTTCCAACATTTGAGCCTGTGAGGTGGAAGGTTCTTGTGTACCTCCTGAAGGAGTGGTATGCCTAATTTCTACTCCTGTAGTTCCTGTTGTCTCCTCAGTATAATCCTGTTTAGAAAATGGTTTAAACCTTTGCCTCTTGAAATAGGTTTGGGAAACAAGTCTGCTAGAAGGAGTGGCCTCCTCTCTATCTCTTTTAAGGTTACTCTCTTCATTTAGAGGATTCTGTAAAATAGGAGGATTGCTCATGATTTGTTATGTTTGAGCAAGTTCCTTTGAAATCTCAGGCTATTCTAATTCCTCTGGCTGCTATAAAGGTCCTGGTTGTTCTGATGGCCCTTCTTTTGCTGTTTGCCCACTGGGTTCCTGTGATTTCCTTTGAGATTGAGTTTCTCCTGGGACCTGTACAAATGAATCCTCATCAAGTCTTTTGTCTAAATCTATCAATACATTATCAACAGCAACCTCTGTGCTATCTCGATCTATCAAAGTGCTTTCCACCCATTCAAGTTGATTAGCATACTGTTCAATTTCAAGAATTTTGTGGTGGATGTAAGGAGATAATTTATTCTTTTGTTCCTATTACAAATGAAGTCTAAAGGGTCATATCTCCCGATAAAACTTTGTTTCAAACTCTGTTTTTGGAGGATCTCCTCTGCTACCTTTCCTGCTTCCCTACTGTTACATATGAATGGGCCAAGCTAATCTTTTATCCTAAGTTGGGCTTTCTTCTTGGCTTTCACAAAATGCACCTCATCTGAATTGATCATTTTCCTGTAGTACTCTAGGGCAAACAATCTCATGGGGAGGTATCTGGACAGTTTGTAGGGAGCCAGTTCACATCCATAGATTCTAATTTCAGTGTGGCTTTGGTACAAGTACCAATCCCCCACTCTATATTGTTTTGACAATTAAAGGACCCTCCTAATGTCTGCACTGATTCTGGGGGGAGGGCTTCCTAATAGCATAGTTGTCACTGGGTACACAAAGAGATCTATGAAGTCAGTATAATAATATTGAGATTCATATTGATGGATTAATGAAGTCCAGAAGATCACTGGTCTGGGGTTGCCTTTGGTATCAAGCTTTTGGAGGGTGATTGGAAATCTGTCAGCTTGATAATACAGGAACAAATGATATAAAAATGAGGAGTATTTAAACACTCTTTCATTATCCAACCTCATAAATTGATCATGCATCTTATCAGCAATGAACTTAGCATAGTCAAACATGATGGCTGGGGGCTGCCCAGGAGAGTAGATAGACATAAAGGCTACAATAATTTCATCAACAAATTCACTTGTGGTTTGGCCTAACAGACTGGATATCATTTCTATGATGTCTCTGCCAAGGTCAGAGAATATAGTCCACATGTAAGGGGGAGGATCCTTTGGAATGTATTTTTCTTCCCTAATGAAGGTTTGTAAAAACCTAGCAAGTTTGATTGAGGTGAGTGTAGGGAATCTATTCAGCAAATCTCCAACAGAAAGAGGTGTCAGATTTTGACTTGGCTATAACTGCAACATTTGATTTATGGAATCAGCAGTGATGGTGAATAATACAGATTGGTCTGGGGTCATTACTTCCTGTTGGATGGTATTATAGTTCATATGGAATTAATGGATGATTTCTGGGAAGATATGAACTTTGGGGAACTGGTACTTGGGTAAACTTGACTCCCAAAGTCCAATGCAGTCTGGGTGGTTCAAGTATTGGTCTCTGTACCTGCAGAATAGTTTCAAAGGGGAGGTTTGGATAGAAGTATCTTTAATCTGGAAATCTTTTTCTGCTAGTGGGAGATGGTATAAATCCCTGTGAGGAGTAGAAATGGGCATGACATTCAGTGCAATTGGGGCATACATCCTTGGTTCTTGTGGATTCAAAGAAGAGGCGAAGAGGTTACTGTGAATTTTGGGAAAAACTGGTCTAATTCAGGTATTTTAGAGTCACCAGGAAATTTTTCTCACTAAATTACTTAGGAATTGGAAGCAATTTAGTCTAGGCTATGGAAAAAAATGGGGTTTCTCAGCGAATTGGGATAAATACCTAGTTTTGGTGTTTGGACGGAGTAATGGCGACTTGTGCATTGATTGCAAGAAGCGCACGGTTCTGCAAGGTGGTTTGGAGTTTCAGCCACTTTAGTAATTGGCAGTTGGACGTAGGTTGATGGTAGCACATACTCTGGTGCTTGCATGTAGGTAAGAGTGTTCTTTTTTCATGATAAAACAAAAAACTATGAGTTTTTTAGTTTTATTCATAAACTCAATCATTTTGGCGAGTACACGGGGAAAAGTACACTTAGATTTAAGCGGAGGATGTAACATTTTGTCATTTAGTGGGAAGCGGTAAGTGGGATCGCATCGCACTGCTTTTTAGGATAAAGTGGTTTTGGGGGAAGGCCACCTAATGCGATTCATCGGGTGCCACGTAGCAGCAGGGTGAATAGTGAAACCACTCACATCAGGTGGGTAAAGGTCGGCCTTCGGAGGCCACTCGATATGAGTGTCAACTGTTGGATCAAAAGGGGTCAGATCACATGGTGATTGGGGTGATGATTTAATGTGAGGTTTAATGGAGGGGCCCGTGGGATTTTAATGCACGGAGGGATTAATTAATTGTGGTTTAGGGAAGCTTAATGACGTCAGGAGTGATTTCATTGGTGGGGACAGATTATGAATTAATCATTGATTAATTAATTATTTTCTTTTATTTCGAAGGTGGGTCATGGTTATTAATTAGTCGCATATCGACTTAATTAATCCCATTAATCAGTTTATTAATAAGGCTTATGTTTCAAACCTTGGGGCGGGATATTAACATATGGGATTTTTTAATAAAACATACGAAAAGGGGTACTCTTTGGAATTTAATAAATAATGTTAGAAGTCAATATGAAATGAAAGTGGAAATAAATTGCACTAAGTATAATGTATATTGAATTTATTTTCTTTTCACATTTAAACATTATAACTTAGGCTACATTCTCATTTGTGGGTTTTTGTGGAAAAAAGGGGTTTTGTATGGGGGTGATTACTTTCCCTAGGAAAATGGTGATTTTATCTTAGGAAAAGGGATTTTTTAGAGGAAATGAGTGAATTATTGAGGGAGCTTTAGTACTTAGACCCTATAAGTTATTGGGTCGAGGGTATGGTCCCTCCAGAAGTTAGAGAAATGCTCTGAGCCCCTTTAACTTAAGGTTTTAGGTACTTTTGTCTTTACTTATGGGAAATTAGTAAACTTAAGGGTAAAATGAATGGGGAAATTAATCACTTGACTTTATGTAACTGCTCAATTATCATCCATACTTTAGCAACTTGATGATGAAAGTAAATGATATGATCTTAGCTAATCATTCATTAGAATTCTGCAACCATGCAACTACTTACCCATCTACTCATCCTACCATTTTTTCTACTCTTTATTAGGGTGCACTTAAGCTAGCAAACCCTTATCAAAACATTTTTCTTTTCTTTTACAATAAAAACTATCTAAGTCTATCCTTATTACATCTAAGGGCTCAGATTAAACTATTGAGCTCCTTTTATTTACTCTACCTATCTACTTATCTACAAAGATTAAACTGTTTGGTCAGATTTTATTCTCTATCTTTAAGCATGAATTTCAAAATACGGAACAAACAAGATTAAATTGTTTGGTTACCATGGATTGTGGCATGAATAACAAGTTGCACACAATCATTATTATGCAGGAAAGTAATTAGTAGTGGCATTTAGACTTGCACACTTTCATGGTCTTTTTCGTTTTCCTTGGGGTTCATTTTTCATCTTTTTTGACCTTTTTTACTCTTTTTGTCCTTTGATTTTTCTTTTAGGACATACCCTCTTTACATTTTTTAATTTTTATTTTTATTTTTTGAATATGGAAAACATGTGCAGAAAGAAAAGGTATGTACATATTACAAATATGATCTCAGCGATTCAAAAATTATGACACCTATTGGTATAGGAACATAACACATTGTATGCATGCTAATAATTCACATTTTCTTTGTGTTGGTAGATGGGTCATTACAACACAGTGCAACGATTTGGTCATCATGTTGCAGCACAGTGTAGATACTTCGTGCAACCTATTTTTTGAATGTTCCAACTCTTCATCCGAATATGAGGTACAAGAGCTTTCGTGGTCCCATGAAATCCATCCATCAACCATTGGATTAACCCAGTCTTGGTCTCGTATTGTAATTTTATAGATTTGATCCAAATCATCATCAATTTCTTCATAATTGCGAACTGGTTCGGTATAGTGCGGCCCTTCTGTAGGGTCCAATGGTACTACCATGTGGAGTGATTTTCTCTCAAGTGACGTCATGTGCTTCTTCAAGTTGATGACTCCATTCATAACAATGGCCCAGTCAAATCCAAGGAGATATGGATTGTTGTCATCAGCAATTTCTATCACTTCAAAATCAGCGAGCATGCTCACACCTTCTATATCTACAATGACTCCATGCAATCGTTCAATAGGGATAATCTTTTGTAGGTTTTCCATCCTCAGTTTAATTGAAGACCACTGCAACACAGGTCTCCCCATCCTCTCCCATGTATATTTAGGCAAAACGTTCGCGTCAGACCCTAAATCCAAAATAACTTGGTCCATCTCATAGTCTCCTATCTGTGCGGTGAGCCTCATCTCACGCCCTGTTCTTGCCTTATGTTTACCAATCTTGTGGACCATGCGGTGTCCCTCTAGAGCATCTTCCTTACCAGCACACTTGTTTATTAATTCTTGTAGCCATTTCATAGCCTTGCTATCATGCAACAGTTTCATACAAGTCTCCAAGAAGGTGGTAGGCATAGAGGGGTCTACCTCTGTACGTGCGCTAGTGTCTGGTAGTTTTTTATAACTTCCTAAGGTAGAGGCCTCAGTGAAGCTCTTTTTTGCTTCCATGAATGTTTCCTTTATGTGCTCCAAATCAAACCCAATCTCCTTTTCCAAGGCCTTGAGGACCCATCCGCTTTCCTTAGGTTGTTTTCCTTTATCATCACCAGTCATTACTCCGCTTCTCAGCACGATATTCACATTTGGATCTTGCTCGCAGGGCTCAAACCTCATCATATGCAAGTTTTGGGTAGGATATTGAGGCTACGCCTTCTTCTCTTGCATCTTGGCTATCAACACAGGGCATTCTTCTATTGTGTGGTCAAACTAAGTGAATTATTGACATGACATGCATGTTTGACTCGTACACTCTCGTGCGTAGTGCCCTAGTGTTCCGCAATTATAGAAAATGACCTGTCCCCAACCTCTACTAGGTCCTCCTCCCCCTCGGCCTCATTTTCACCCCTGATATCCTCCCCGCACTCCCCCAGCACCTTGATCCGGAGGCTGAGTTTCTGCTTGCATTCGATACGTAGGTGTCCTCTCCATCATCAGTTCATACCTATGGTAGTGGCGCTCATCATGGCCCACCAATTTGCAGAAATCGCAAAACAATTGTTTTGGTGTCTACATAAATTTTTGCAGCAAATGGCAGTTGTCTGTTACATGTTTTCTTGCCACCTGACAAATAGCACACCATAGCACGAACCCCATACTTGGTCTTGTTGTAGCTTCCTACCTTAGGGGCATCACCCTCCTATGATATAATTCATGAAGACATGGAAATGTTCTTTATCATGCCCCTGGCTCTTACACTTGAGGCACCAGACTTCTTCACGCACCTCTATCTTGAGCTCCTTTTCTTTTTTCAAGCTCTGCAATTCCGGACAGAGCTTCTGCAACTATGAGTGAATTTGTTGGACTCCCAAAGACGCGTCCTGAATAGGTTTTTCATGCAATCTCATCGTGATTTCCATAACTTCCTCCTAAGTTCCTATCTTTTGTTGCAATAAAGCAATCCTTAGGTGGGGCAAGAGCGAGGCTATAAACCATTCGTGGTGTTGACTATATGTGAGATGCATATTAGCTTCACAGATCATGCACTTCAGTCTTTGATCTAGCTCCCAGGGCATTTCACCAGCCCTCATCGTGATTTCCTTAAATCCAATTACTAATTGCGAATCAAACTTAGGCTTACCAAATTCTTTGTTCAAAGTGGTCTAAGTATCCACTAATGATGCCAATAGATTATCAGTGTCGTACTTAACGTACCATGCCAACACGTGATCCTGCAAAGCGGTAACCAACTACACCTTCTTTATATTATCATATGTAATATGTTGTGTTGTTCACATAGCCTTCACAACAAACCAAAACTGATCCAAATCCTCACTTCCTAAGCCCTTGAAAACTGGAAACTTCATGGTATTTGACATGTCGAACGACGATGGTGGTGGTGGTGGAGTGGGTGAAGGTGTAGGTTGTGGAGGTGAAGGTAGAGGTGGTGTGGATGGATGATGTATCCATGGAAAACCCTACTTTATCAACTGTACAATGCTTCGTAGCGAGGCTTGCACTACTCCTTTGTCGTCACTTGAAGGAGGTCCAATCAACAGGTTATATTCAAGACCTGCTTTTTCTTGGTATCTAAAGCTTCATCCACTTCTCGTAGATCCAAACATCAAGGCAATGGCATAACCCTTTTTTCACACAAGACAATCTTAATCTAGGTATTTAAAGATCTCAAATACTTACCTAGCGGTCCCTTGAAGAAGCGTATCTCTGCTTCGTTGTAACTAACTGAGGTGTCAACTGCGAACTCTGTAACAAATCCTCCTATAACCCGATCAAGCCAATGGTCAACAACACACATGATCTTATCTTCATAGGCTTCCAACCTACGCGCTAGCTCCAGAGTCCACACTATTGGACCGTTAAGCCTCCACCTTCCTTGGCAGTCTATCAATTTAGCTATCCATTCATATAGTTCAATCGGGAAGGTACAGAAGAAAATTTCATGTATTTCTGTGTACAAATATCTGTCCAACAATTATTCTTTTGTTAGGAATGGTTTCCTATTTTCCTGCATCACGAATTCGTGGATCTTTCTATCCAACCACTTCTCAATTTCCTTCTTGGTCGGATTCCAGTGATGCGATATCACACATCTGTTTATGCAGATCCTGGTCCCGGCAACGAAACCATTTGTTGGCTTAGTGGGTCTTGACCCTGGTTCAAAGTTAGTTGCTCCAAACAAAACCCTACACTACTGGCCCTTTCAGCATCAATCCACGTAGCGCGACTGAAGTCTCACTTGAAGCAATATGGGGGGATGTTGGAAACAAGTTTCTGCATCCAGAGATCAGTGTGATGTCCTTTTATGATCTAGATCTGTCTTCGCGTAGATCTCTAAGCCCTTCAGACTTAGCACTATAATTTCCCTCAACCGTCCTATAGACTTCTACGAAGATCTACGACTGGCTTTTATGGACCCTGAATAGGAAATTTAGCTACTTATGTGCACCATAGGTTATCCTTAGATCAGTGTTTGCTCATATCTACCTAAGTGTGTTATAACCATAACAGAAAGTGTTATGATCTTTGCGTAATAACTTAATGTTAATTGCGTTCAGATAATAAGATTGTTGGCTTGTTAGGGCTTGACCCAGGTTCAGAGGTGATTTAGCCAAACAAATCCCGGTACTACTAGCCCTTTTGGCAACAGTCCGTAGAGCATGGACTGAGGTCTCACCTAAAGTAGTATGGTAGGGTGCTAGAACTAGGTTTCCACACCCTCGAGATGTCTGATGAGTTCAAGTGGTCTGCGGTTCGACCCTGTGCACCCGTCGCTACGTGCACTTACCTGTAACTCACAGCCTGAGATGCTACCCCCGCGCAGCCCTACTCGGGGGCCGAACGTTGTTGTTACCCAAGTCCTTACTAGTATTCCACTGTTAGTTGATTAACTTAGCCTACTTGTATGTGTTAAGTTATACTTAGCAATATAAATCGTTCATATAAGTGCGCGCAGTAAATAAAAAGTATATTTGCAATTTATATCAAACATGTAATAGCCCAAGAATAGATACATGAATTACGATAAAACTTCTCTTTATTATTTTCTTCCTCAGTTACAGACTTGACTTCACCCTGCGCACTCAGCTGTAGGGGTCCATGCACTCAGCTGCGGACAACTAGGCCTCTGCGCACTCAGTTGCAGAGCCTTCTCCTACTCTACGACCCAGGATACACTTAGACACTTAGACTCTTTCCCTTCTCCTTCACTACTTTTCTTTTGCACTTAGATCTTCACTCTATTTATACAATCCCATGGTCCGCAGACCATGGATAGGCTAACATTACATTACAAGACAAGGGCGGACAACCCTGTGACTCTATCATACATTTCGCGCTCCACGCCCGTAATTCGCATAGTCTTTACAAAAAGATTAAGTCAAAAATTGGGCTTTGAGCCCCAAAACATGCCTTGGGGGGATTCCATGACCAATAGGCCCCCAACACAAACATTGTGACTCGCCCTCGAGTCACTCGGTCGGCACGACGATCTTGGTGCGGAGTCCTTCCAACTGTTCTTGAACTGTATTGAGGTCTGCAACGCACTGAGCTGCTGCTTGTTGTATCTACTGCATCCACTGTTCTGAGACCTCCATGTTTGAATTGTTTCCATACCTCTGTGCCGGTATTTGCTGCATATTTTTATAGTCCTACGCCTTTGTTTGGCTCCTCGGAGCGCAAAGACTGTGCTTCGGCTGACTAGTCAGAGAATCGTCCCACCCGTGTAGGGCTTCAAGAGGTTTCCATTCACTTTGCCAGGGTGGGGTTCTCCATTTAGTTTGACTAGTTGGACCGTGCCTCCATTTGTGACCTCCCTAACCATGTATGGTCCCAGCCAATGCATTCTAAATTTTCCTAGAAATTTTTCAAACTTACTGTCATACAGTAGCACTAAATCATTTACCTTGAAGGTGCACAACTTAATATGGCGATTGTGCCAGGATTTTTCATGCTACGTTTGTACCTACTGATGAAAACCATCCAAGAACCGTTCCTCCTCAAGTTCTTCTAATTGCACGAGCCTTTCCTCCAGAGCTTCGCAGTTTGTCATCCCTGTGAGCGCTGCTATGCGTAGACTAGGTACGATATATTCCATCGACATGACAGCTTCCACACCATAAACTAACTGAAAAGATGTTTGCCTCGTCAATTTCTTGCACATTGTTCTATAAGCCCATAGCACTGTAGGTACGCGCATGTCCCAATCGCTTCGTTGAGCGTTGCACACTTTGGTCAGCACTGTCTCCAGTATTTTGTTGAATGCTTCTACAGTCCCATTGGCTTGTGGGTGATACGGTGTACTTTTCTGATGATACACCTGGAACTCTTCTGTGAGTATGTTGATGGTTTCATTCAGGAAATATGTTCCACGATCACTCATTAAGATTTTCGGACAACCAATTCGGTTCAACATGTTTTCAAACAAAAAATTCGCAGCCGTAGCGGCCATGCAGTCTTTGACCGATTGCGCTTCATCCCATCGTGTCAAGTACTCCATCGCGGTGATGATGTACTGCACACCTGTCTTTCCCTGAGGTTTGATAGGTCCCACAAAGTCAATTACCCATTTCTTGAATGGTTGTAGTGTCATTTTTGGATTCAATGGCATCTCGTCCCTCCGCGATGGTTTTCCGGTCCTTTGACATATATCGCAGGCCTTACAGTGTGATTTTGAATCCTAGTGAGGGGTTGGCCACCATAACCCTGCGTGAAGAATCTTTTTTGCAGTCACTCATCGTGCATAGAGTCCTCCTGCAGTGCCCCCACGTGCTTCCCTGAGGATCTAACTTCGTTCAAATTCAAGTACGTAACTTCACAATATCTCATCATTTCCCTTTTTTTATAGGTGCCCCGCAATGACAGAAAAGTCTATCACATGCACCACCAATTCCTTCTTTTGTTCGACTGAGTATTCCTTCAGCGTGGTCCCTGTTTTCAGAAATTGGATTGTATCTTCAAAGTGTCCATCTGCAACGCGCACAACAAAGCGCTGTGTGTCAGGTAATCCTTCCTCCAAACCAGTAGGTTCCTCGCCTGTCTCAATCTGTGACAAATGATCCAGTCCTGCATTCAAGCGTCCAGGTTTTACCACGACCTCAAAGTCTTATTCTTGGAACAATAAGAGCCACCTACATATGCGCCCCCCCAACACATGCTTATTGACTAAGTACTTTAGCACGAGATGGTCAGTATACATCTTGAAATGTCCTCCTAGCAAATAGTGTTTGTATTTTTGGAGCGCGTACACCATCGCCAACCCCTCGCACTTGGTTGTGGAATAGTTCTTCTCAGCTTTGGACAATCTACAGCTCACAAACACAATAGGATGATCCAAGCCTTCTCCACCCTCTTGTGTGAGCATTGCCCCCAACGCAATACACGACACATGGACATGAAACTCCACATCCCATTTTGGGAAGACCAGCATTGTAGTGGAGGCCAATTTCCCCTTTACGACATCCAAGCTCTTCATGCAATCATCATTCCAGCAAAATGTGACATCCTTTTTCAGTAATTTCTCCATCAACAAAGTGATTTGGGCATAGCTTTTGATGAATTTCATGTAGTGCCCTGTGTGTCCCAAGGTAGCGCGCAACTACTTAACACTTCGCAGTGCTTCCAAATTTAGAATCACTACAATATTCGCAAGGTACACCACCAGTCCCTGTTTGCAGACCAAATGTCCAAATAGGTTCCCAAAGGGAACGAGGAATGTGCACTTCTTAAGGTTCAACGCAATCTGGTGTCATCGACAAGTATCTAACATCAAGCATAAGCTTGCTACGTGGTTCTTAACCAATCCAATGATAGTCCAATCATCCAAATAGACCTCCAGGAAGTTGTGGATGTATTCTTTGAATGTGGCAATAATGATGTACGAAAAGATGGCTGGCACATTTTTCAACCCAAATGGCATAACGGTGTATTGAAAGTAGCCCCATTCTGTTGTGAAGGTCGTCTTGCTCCTGTCTTCCAGCGCGATTATGATCTGGTGGTACCCTGAGAACCCATCCATGAACGAGTATGCTTCTTGTCCACCAACATTTTCCAATACTCCATCAGTGAGCAGTGTCGGGAATGGGTCATGTACACAGGCATCATTCAACTTCCTGAGGTCCACACATATTCTTATCTCGCCCTTCTTCTTTTTGTTATGCACTACCATCGGGCTCACCCAGTTAGATTTTTCCACTGGCTCAACAATTCTGACTGCGAGCATTTTGTCTAGTTCTACGTAGACCTTTTCCTTATACTTTGGATTCAAATGGTAAGGCCTCTGCTTGACTGGCTTTACACTAGGTTTTAGGGTGATATTCATCATCCCTAAGTCGCCAATGATCCCTTTTAAATCCGTAACCTTGGTCGGGAATAAGCCTTGGTACTTGTAGAGTAACTCAGCGACCTTATCCACTATGGCATCATCCCAATAGTCACCGAGCATTGCATACTTTGGTTCAGCCTCCGTCCCAATGTTTACATGCTTCGTTTTTAGCGGCGTGGTGATGTCAAGATCTTCAATCAATGGTCCTCGCACCTCGTGACAGCCTTCAGTTTTTGGAATGTTAATTTGTCGTGGATCCTCATCATCCTCCTCATATTTACATTGTAACACTCTAGCGCACAACTCAGCTGGGTCGCCCAGTCTGGCTGAAGCACTTCTATTAGTTCTTGGGGTATTTTGAAGATAGCTACTTTTACTGCTTGTAGCGCATCATCAACAGTATCCCACCAACGATCTTCAAATGTGAAGTTTAACAGGAATCTTTCACACAATATATCCCATTCACTCATGCCATGGTGGAGCTCCATCTCAGTATACCAATTCATGGGTATCACATCCAGGGTACGATAGAACAAATGCACCCATTCAGGTTGTGGCTCTTCTCCGTAGGCCTTTGTCCATTTCGTGAGGTGTGCATGTGGATCATCCTGTCTATCATACTTGTTTGATAGCTGCATCTGTAGTTTCCCAAATCATAGGTGCATCATCCTTCTGCATCCCTACCAATCCTTAAAATTCCACTGGTGCATACCCCACCACCTTGCGGGCGTAGCGCGCAGTGCCCATTTCAGAGCGTCGAAACATTGTTGTTCTGGTACTTCTCTTTCAAATTTGGTCAGGAAATCATCCACTTTTCTCAACCCGTCATGCATTGGTAGATCTCTTACCTCTGGCAATGATCTTACCATCATGTTGCAATTGAGCGTGGTTACCTCTTGTAACTGGCTCTGCCATCATTCTATTTCCTCATCTAAATCTGATGTGTAGGAGCTTTCACGCTCCCACAAAATCCTACATCTGTTGTAGGATTCACCTAATCTTGTTCCTCAGCGGTTATCTTGTAGATACAGTCTATATCGTCGTTGCTTTCGTCGTCGCGCACTAGCTCTGTGTAGCACAATCCTTCCCTAGGGTCTAAAGGTACCAGTACGTGTAGTGACCTTTTCTCAAAAATCATCTTGCGCTTCTTTAGATTTATCACTCCATTCATGGCAGTGGCCCAATATATTCCTAGTAGCGTGGGATAGGGATTGTTTTCATCAACAATCTCTATCACCTCAAAATTTGCAAGCGCACTCGCACCTTCGATATCTACTGTTATTCCCTGCAATCTTCCCATCGGTAGGATCTTTTGCTGGTTCTCCATTTGCAATTAAATAGGAGACCATTGCAACGTGGGCTTGCCCATGCACTCCCATGTCTGCTTTGGCAGGACGTTCATGTCCGATCCTAGATCTGGAATCACTTAATCCATTTCATATTCCTCGATTTGCGCAGTCAATCTCATCTCCTTCATGTTCGCGTTGTGTGCTTCCTGAGTTTCTGGACCATGCGCGGTTCCCCTAATCCAACACATCTAGTGATGAGTTCTTGCAGTCCCTTCACCGCTTTGTTGTCACGCAGCAGCTTCATGCATGTCTCCAGAAAGGTAGTAAGCATTGATGGGTCCATCTTTGGATCTATTTTATCTTTACTACCTAAAGTGGAGGCCTCTGTGAATCTCTTCTTATCTTCCATGAATGTCTCCTTTGCGTGCTCCAAATCGAACTCTGGATCCTTTATAGGAGCCTTGTGAACTCAAGCACTCTCTTCGGGTTGCTTGCCCTTGTCATCTCCTGTCGTGATACCGCTTCGAAGCACAATGTTTACATTCAGGTCCTCTTCACGTGGTTCAGACCTCATCATTTACAAATTCTCAGTTGAAGGAGGTTGGAGTGTTCCTTTATCGCACAACCTCGCTAACAATGTGGGGCAGTCCTCAGTCTCATGATCAAACTGGGTACAATATAAACATGATGCTCTTGTCCGATTTGTACAACGCAGGCATAATGCCGTGGCCCTCAGCAATTGTAACAAATCAGCTGCTTGTGATCCCTTCCTGGTCCCATTCCACCTCGTCCTCATCCGCACCCCTGAAATCCATTGTGCGCCATCCCCGCATTTTGATTGAAGGCTCACGTTTCGGCCTGAACTATGTAGGTAGGAGTCCGATCCATCATCAGTTCATAACTTCTACAGTTGCGTTCATCATGGCCTACTGATTTGCAAAAATTACAAAACAACTGCTGGGACGTCTGCATATACTTCTGTAATAGATGATAGTTATCTGTAGCATGCTTCCCTCCTATCTTACAAATCATGCACCATAGTGTAGGAGTCATGCTCGGTCCTGCTTGTGCCTCTGGTCTCAATGGAATTGGTCCTCCTCCCGCCAGGTAGTTCGTGAAAACTGGACAATGGTCCTTGTCATGTCCCTGGCCTTTGCACTTATGCACGATACCTCCTCGTGCACTCTTGGGTGAGTTGTCCTGTCTTGTTTCAAACTCTGCATCTGTAGACACTGGTTTTTCAACTTCACATGGATCTGTTGCATTCCTAGGCTAGGATATTGTATTGGGGTCTTGTGCAGTCTCATTGCAATCTCCAAAGCTTCAGCCTAGGTGGATAACTTCTATTATGACAGCGTCGTCCTTAGATGCAACATTAGTGACGCTACAAACCATGCGCGATGCTACCCATCTGTCAAGGTCATATTGGATTCACGAATCATACCCTTCAGTCTCTGATCCAACTCCCAGGGGGTCTCACTTGGAAGCATCGTGATTTCCTTAAACCCGATAATCGACTATGTCTCTAATTTTGGCATACTAAATTCCTTGTTTAGCGTGGCTTGGATATCTGCGATCCCTGCATTTGGATTTTTATTAGAATGCTTAATGTACCACTTCAATGTGTGATCTTGCAATGCACTTACCAACGTTGCCTTCTTTATGTTGTCATCTGTGACTCCTTGTACTTCCTATATAGCATTTACCACGAACCAAAGTTGGTCTGGATCTTCGTTCCCTACTCCTTTGAACACCAGCAACTTTATTGTGCTCGCCATATTGAACTGTGGTGGCGGCGAAGGTGGTGTGGGCAGAGATGGGGGTGAAGATGGTGAAACTGATGGTGGTGTAGGTGGAGGTGGTATGTGCAAAATTTGTTGCCTTATTAGAGTGATCACACTTCTTGGTGAAACTTTCGTGAGCTATTCCTCGCTTTCTCGCTGAGGCGAAATCAAGGGGCTAGTTTCTATCTCTGTGCTACCTTCGTTTCTATAGATCCTCCCACTTTGCGTAGCCCCAAACATCAATTTATTTAAATAACCCGCTTTTCACACAGTATCATTCTAATCCAAGTGTTCAAAGATTTAACATACTTATCTCACAGTCCTTTGAGGAAGCGTTGTTCTGCCTCACTGTAGCTGACTGAAGTATCTACCACAAACTCAGTGATAAACCCTCCTATGATTCGATCGAGCCAATGGTCCACAACGCACACGATCTTATCTTCCAATGCTTCTAGTCTACACACCTACTCTAGAGTCCACACAATCGATTTGTCGAACCTACACCTTCCTTGACTGTATGCTAGCTTTGCGATCGACTTGTACAACTTAGAGGGGAACGAAGCAAAAAAAAATTCATGGATTTTCATATATAAGTAGTGCTCTAACCACTGTTCCTTCGATACTCACGGATTCCTATTTTTCTGCATCACAAACTCATGAATCTTTCTATCCAACCACCCTTCAATTTATTTCTTTGTCAGATTCCAGTGACATGACATTAGACATCTCTTATGCAGATCCCCGTCCCGACAATAGAACCATTTGTTGGCTTGTTGGGGCCTGACCCAAGTTCATAGGTGATTTAGCCAAACAAATCCCGGTACTACTAGCCCTTTCAGCAACAGTCCGCAGAGCACGGACTGAGGTCTCACCCGAAGTAGTATGGGAGGGTGCTAGAACTAGGTTTCCACACCTTGCAGATATCTGATGAGTTCAAGTGGTCTGTTGTTTGACCCTGTGCACCTGTCACTACGCACACTTATCCGTAACTAGCCAGAGATGTTGCCTTCGCACAACCCTACTTAGGGGACAAACACTGTTGTTACCCAAGTCCTTACTAGTATTCCACTGTTAGTTGATTAACTTAGCCTACTTGTATGTGTTAATTTATACTTAGCAATATGAATCATTCATATAAGTGCGCACAGTAAATAAACAATATATTTGCATATATCAAACATGTAATAACCCAAGAACAGATACACAGAATTAGGATAAACATTCTCTTTATTATTTTCTTCCTTGGTTATAGACTCAACTTTGCCCTGTGCACTCAGGTGCAGGGGTCCGCACACTCAGTTGCAGACAACTAGGCCTCTGCGCACTCAGCTGCAGAGCCTTTTCCTACTCTACGACCCAAGATACACGTAGAAACTTAGACTCTTTCTCTTCTCCTTTGCTACTTTCCTTTTACACTTAGATCCTCGCTCTCTTTATACAATCCCATGGTCCGCGGACCATGGGTAGGCTGACATTGCATTACAAGACTAGGGTGGACAACCCTGTGACTCTGTCATACATTTCACGCTCCGCGCCCGCAATTCGCGGAGTCTTTACAACAATATTAAGTCAAAACTTGGACTTTGAGCCCCAAAACATTCCTTGAGGGGATTCCATGCCCAAAAAATATGGATCAAGTAAATTTTCACATCAATACATCAATATTTTATAAAGACATTATTTCATCACAGCATATATCGCAATCATACATAACAGAAGCAAAGAGATAAAACACAGGAATTTCTGCAACAGTCTTCTTTATTGATCTTCAATAAGTTTACATACTCAATACTTCCCTATGAACTTAGTTGTAGGGGTCCATGTGCTCAACTGTGGACATTACTATAGGCCTCTGTGCACTCAGCTTCAGAGTCTTTCCTCCCTCTACGACTTGCTTTCCTATGCTAACTCTCCATACTCCTTCCATCGTACCCATAGACAAAACATAGATCTTCCTTAGACTCTTCTAAGACACACCTATTTATGCAATCCCATGTTCCATAGACCATGGGTAGAGCTTTAGAAACTTACTCAAGTTTACATAACTAGGGTAAAAACCCTTTTTTACTCTTAACTAACTCTGCGCTCCGCATCCACAATTCGTAGAGACTTTACATCTTTTTACATCAAAACATGGGCTTTTGCCCCAAAACTGACCCAAGCGACCCCATCCCAACACCTACTCACATGAAATGATATTTCCAATGCAGACATCAGTGCATTGGTTGGTCCATGTTGGTGAAGGCATGGTCAACAAGAAATATATTCAAGTAAACCAACACACAAGAGAGATAAAACAATGAAAACCAACATGCTCGAAGTTTAAATGTGTCTACATAAAAGAACAAAGTAAAAGTGCAAGACAAACACTCTTCAGACGTACCATGGTGAAGCATTGCAATGCGCGCAGATGACGAACATGCACACTCTTTTGATCTTGACACATGAGCAAACATGCATAAAGAAGAAAACTTTCCCTTAGCAACATGACTTGCTACGTAGGACTCCTCTAATGCATGAGTTGTTTGGTTCCAACCCTAACCCCTTTATTTATGTAATAGGCCCAATGGGTTGAGTCATAGTCATAGTTAGTTAGAGAGTAAATAAATCTTGCATTAATAATTGTAAGTTGTTGACCCACATTAGAGAAAAGGGACCACAGTTAGTTGTAAACGAGAAATAGTTAATAAATAAAGTGGTTAACCCTTGTTATGAAAGGGACCACTAGTAGTTAGGGTTTTGGATGTCATTTACCTATAAATAGTCTTAGATAGTAAAGGAAGTATCATCGAGTCTTATTGTAATCGATCTCTACTCTGCTGGAGGTTGTCCCCTCGAAGAGGCAAGTGAACATTGAATCTATTTATGAATAATAAAATACTTGTTGTTTTTCTCATTTTATTCAGTGTTCTGGGCTATATTTCTTCACATTTCTGGTATTCTGGAATTTCTTGCAAGTCAAAAGCATAAAAAGTGGTTTCTGAGAAATTTCTAAGGCCATTTGTACCTCCAATTTTTGTAGTTTTTTTTAGGCTATAGACATGTTCAGACGTCTTTAAACCACGAGATCTATTGTTGAGTGCAAAAACTTGTTGATTTGGGGAGGCATGAATGCAGGAACTACAAGAGGTTTTCATGCTTATTGGACTCCCTTGTAACCCCTACGGGTACCCCTTCAAGTAGTTTCACATTAGACATAACCGTGCATGGACTGCACTACCACATACCCTTGGGTATATCGGAAGCCCCCTAAGCTCACCTAAAACCTCACCTTAGATAAGTCATCGGTAGTGTTGTTGCTACTGTACACTCAGAACAACACTCGGGGAGATTACTCACGTGTACAATAGGGTAATCGGGTATTACGGCTAAGGGTGTGCTCGATCCTCCTTAGTTAGTGCCCGGAAAGATTGGGCTAAGTACTATTGTTGGACCCTTGTGTATATTGTGATCTATAACACTTGACACTCCTTTATGACCATAGTTCCCTCTGCTATTTGAAGATTTCCCTCTACCTTATTTTCCACATCAAATCTAGCAGTTAGGGTTCTGTTGCCGCTGTACAAATTAGATCTAGCCATTGGGGTTTGTCGTGCAACTCACATTCAGTAGTTGGTATTTTCACAGTGTCGATCAGACTCTTTGTGTAGTGAGGCTTGTTGCTATTATAGTTCAGGCCCTATTTTCGTGGGACATTGGGTAGTATCAAGTTTTTTGGAATTCCACAATTGTAGTATTGATCAGCGGGGATTAAAACTCCCTGCAACAGACTTAGCCCATCAGATTGAGGATGAAAAGTTGGTCACAGTGGTACCATTCACTTGTAAGCCCCAAATTTTTTGGCAGTCCCAAATTTTTTCTCAACATAGCCTCAAGTGATCCACATCATTAGAATCCCGAGCTTGCCCTCTTTCCAAGTAGACTACTCTTAAGTAAGCTAAAAAAAATAAAAATCTAGGATTGGTGTATGCAGGGTACTTGATCTCAAGTTATGGCTGTAGAAAAGGCACTTGAGAGGGTCACTAGCCTTGAAGAAAAATTTGAGATATTCGAGGACAGGGTTCTCAAACAGCTCTCACAGATATCATCCATTATACGGCCGCCTCATATGGAGGAGCCTAGTGTTGATGCACACCTAGAAGGAGAATCGAGCCATCACATTCACTTCCATGGAAATCACCACTCTTCCAACCACCGGACACCCAAGCTGGACATGTACAAATTTGATGGCTCTAACCCTATAGTATGGGTAGCACAAATGGAATAGTATTTCTCCCTTAATGATATCTAGGAAGATCAAACTAAACTACATGTGGGAGCCCTTTACTTGGATCAAGAGAGATGGAAATGGTGGCAGTGGCATCAGAAATGTTATCCAGGGAAATTAACTTGGCACATGTTCTCAAAAGCCATATGTGATCGCTTTGACCACAAATCTAATTTTCTGGGTCATCTCACTAAGCTCCGCAAACTGGAATAGTAAAGGACTACATTGCAGCCTTTGAGAAATTTGCCATCATAACTGACGGTCTAGGAGATGACTTCTACTTAGAGTGTTTCATCAGTGGCCTAAAATAAGCCATCCAAGCCCATGTCCAGATGCACCACCCAGCTACTTGGATGGACGCCTGCAAAAAGGCCTTAGAAGTGGAAATAGCCTTAATTGCCTAGTCCATTCATCCAAATTTTTCCACCAAGGTGCATCCCACCCAGGCTCAAGGCCCCACCCAAACATTTAAGGTTCAAAAGGTGTCACAAGCAGAAGTGGCCGAAAGAAGAAAACAAGGACTATGCTACTACTATGATGACAAGTACTCTCTTGGACATAAATGAAAGGAACCAAAATTCTTTCAAATTGATGCTACTGATAATAGTTCACATGAGGAAACTCCATCCCTTGAGGTGCCTGAGGATGAAGTTGGGGAAACCCAAATCGACAATGAGCTCATAGCTACACTGGATGAGCCAGTTATCTCACTACACACTTTGGTTGGAATTTCTTCACCTCAAACTCTCAAAATTCATGGATTTATTAAACATCGACTGGTTGTGGTATTGATTGATAGTGGAAGCACTCATAAATTTATCCATAAGTGAGTTGCAAAAGCTATTCATTTCTTTATGTGAGCAGTATCTAATTTCCAAGTCCTTATCGTTGATCGAGGGACAATGAAATGTGAAGGCTGATGTGAAAAAATTAAGCTTAATATGGGAGACTACCACCTAAAGACCCACATGTTTTCTATTGAAATGGGTGGTTGTGACATTATCTTGGGTGCTGAATGGCTTCACACATTGGGCCCAATTACAATGGATTTTCAGGAGTTATATATTAGCTTTAAGTAAAATGACCACATTCATACATTACGATGACTCCATGCAGGTGCTCCTACTATTATCAGATTGCATCGAATGGGAAAGCTTTTGAAAAAGGGCCATCATGGATTCATCACCCAATTTAATGTCATCTAGGCCATTGGATCCACTACTCCTCATATTCATCCTGAGATGCAATAGATCTTAGACTGCCACCAACAGGTATTTGACAAACCTAAAGAGCTTCCACACTCTAGGGGTGAAAATGATCATAACATCCCTTTGGTCTCAGGGGCCCAACCACCTAATGTGCACCCATATCAATATCCTTTCACCCAAAATAATGAAATTGAAAAAATAATCAAGGAACTCCTCGAAGGTGGTGTTATTCATCCCAGCATCAGTCCTTATTCATCACCAGTATTCATAGTGCTAAAGAAAGATGGATAATGTCGCATGTGTCCAGACTTTCGGGCCCTCAACAAGCTCACTGTCAAGGACAAATTTCCTACTCCAATTGTTGATGATCTTCTTGATTAACTACATGCTGCTCAATTCTTTTCCAAGCTAGATCTTCACTCGGGCTATCACCAACTATGCATGAAGGAAGTAGACATTGCCAAGACTACCTTTTGAACTCATGAAGGCCATTATGAATTCTTGATCATGCCATTTGGTCTCTGCAATGCTCCATCGACTTTTCAAAGCCTCATGAACCACTTTTTTAAACCATATCTTTGAAAATTTGTCCTCGTCTTCTTTGATGACATTCTCATCTACAACCTAACCTGGGAAAAACATATTCAACATGCAAACCTGATCTTGCAACTACTCTGGAATCACAAATTTTTCGTCAAATTGTCGAAATGCTATTTTGGAATGGAATAAGTTGATTATTTGGGACACATTGTGGGTCGTGAAGGAGTGAGGATTGATCCAAAAAAGATACAAGCAATGCAAGATTGGCCCCAATAAAAAACCTTGAAGAGTTTGAGGGGATTCTTTGGTCTCACTGGCTACTATCACAATTTTTTCTGCAATTATGGTCACATTGCTAGACCCCTCACTAATCTTTTGAAGAAAAAATCCTTTCTTTGGACTGATGCAGCTCAACAAGCATTCGTGGTTCTCAAACAAGAAATGTGCTCCACTCCTGTATTGGCCATACCAAACTTCACCAAATATTTTGTGAATGAATGTGATGCTTCCGATACTGGTATTGGTGTTGTATTAATGCAAGAAGGTCGACCATTGGCCTTCACCAACCAACAACTGAGTGGAAAACATATGGGTTAATCTACCTATGAGAAAGAAATGATGGCCTTCTTACATGCAGTAGACACCTAGCCACCATACTTGTTGGGGCGACGTTTCTAAATCTGCACGGACCATCAAAGCTTAAAATATTTTTTGGAGCAACGTCTATCATCGCCACACACTTTCACCAGAAAATTTCGGCAATAACTTTTCAAGCTACAAGGCACACAACTCCAACTAAGCACCACCTATCATCCCCAAATCGATGGTCAAATAAAAGTAGTCAACAGATGTTTGGAGACATATCTAAGGTGCTTCACTTCAGAAAAGAAGCATCAATGGGTACAGTGGCTTCCTTTAGCTAAATAGTGGTATAATACTAACTATCATGAAGCCACCAATATGAATGCATACGAGGCAGTGTATGTCCAACTCCCACCTTCACCTATTTCCTATATCCCTGGATGTTATAAGGTGCAGACAGCTGATCAACTCCCACAGAACCATGCCCCCATGATATCTCATCTCAAAGATAATCTACATTAAGCTTAGAATCGAATGAAGCAATAGGTAGACTAGAATCGTTCCAAGCACACATTTCAAGAAGGGTATAAGGTATTCCTGTGACTGCAATCATATAAGAAAACATCTCTCAAAGAATAGGGCTGCCATAAACTAGCACCAAAATTGTGTGGACCTTATTAGATACTTCAGCGCATTGGAGCAATCGCCTACAAACTGGCCTTGTCACCAACTTCAAAAATCCATCCGGTCATCAAGAAAGTGGTGGGGAACAATTGCAAAATTAAAACCTTTCTACCTAAATTGGATGAGGAAGGCTCACTCTGGCTCCAACTAGAATAGGCCATCGATACCTGTGAAATACATCTCTATGGCCACACGATCAAGGAAGTCCTCATCAAGTGGAAAGACACCTCTCCAAAATATGCAACCTGGGAACCAACCATTATTCTTCAACAGTTTCCACAAATTCAGCCTTGAGGACAAGGCTACTTTTGATGGGGGGGTCATGTTAGGGTCCAACTCTAACCTTTTATTTATGTAATAAGCCCAATGGGTCAAGTCATAGTCATAGTTAGTTAGAAAGTAAATAAATCCCACATCAATAAGTGGTTGAATTGCATTAGAGAAAAGGGACCACCGTTATTTGTAAATGGGCCATAGTTAATAAACAAAGTGGTTAACCCGTGTTATGCAAGGGACCACTAGTAGTTAGGGTTTTAGATGTCATTTAGTTATAAATAGTCTTAGTTAGTAAAGGAAGGATCATTGGGTCTTATTTTAATCGAGCTCTGCTCTACTGGAGGTTTCCCCCTTGAAGAGGCAATTGAACATTGAATCTATTTATGAATAATAAAATACTTGATTTTTTTCTCATTTTATTCTTTGTCCTGGGCTATATTTCTTCACGTTTCTAGTAATCTGGAATTTCTCACAGGTCAAGAGCATAATATGAGCGATAGGATCATGTGATTCTGGGGGAGGATGTGAGATGTGCAGATCAGATTGGTTTTCAATGCAAATGGGAGAGTGATGAGGTGCCTAAGGTGTTTCAACAGATTTTTGTTTGGGAGTGGAACTGACCTCAAGACTGCGAGAACCTGACATAACCATCAACTAGGGTTGAAGTGCCTCAACACCTTGATGAGTTTCCACTTTATCAATGAGTAGATCATCAAAGATCGGTGGCTTGGAAAGATCAATAGAGAGTGAATCAACATCATGATCAGATGAAGGAGAGAAGAGATCACGACAACCACGATTAGAAAATTCAAGTTGTACATCGACATCCTCATGATTTGACGAATCATACAGAGTGGTTGATGAGAAACATAAATTTTCACCCTCTGAATTTTTGGAAATGAAAGATCAAAGATGGAGTGGACTCATAAAGAAAGATTTTTCCTCACTGCAATCAGATGATAGATTGACATTCTATGTGTCCTATGATTGATCGGAAATAGAAAAATCTGGGAATGAATTTTCACAAGACAAATAAAAATGGCAGGATCATAGAAGATGACAGGATAGAGCGGACAAGGTGCAGACATAAGGAGGTCATCATTCACCGCAAGTTCTTCTTCAGATTCGCACACATACTCATAAAAAATGACAACATAGGTTGGCTGCTCAAAACCAACTCCGTCGACAACTTGATCCCTGTGAACATCACATCCGAAGTCTAGAATGGATAAACACAAGACAAAAAAATATGGAGGATCAATAGAATGAGAGGATGGAGGTTGAGAAAACAAGTTCATGTGACAACCAACATCCTTGCAACCCACATCTACATGGAAATCTAGAGTAGGTGAGATGGGAGGAGGTGACAGTTCAATAGATGGGTTCACAACTTGTCCCACCTCATCCTACAGAGCTAGATTTGTTTGATGAGGAGTAGATGATGGGTCACCTATGAAATCAACCTTGTTCGTCTTAAATTTGGTAGTTCTAACGTCGAGGTATGCTAGGAGGGGTTCGAATGATTCTAACTAGTGAGGATTTTCATATATGTGAAGAAGGTACTGAAACTGTTCCTTAAGAAATTTCCAATCGAATTCATCTTCAGATATTTGAAAATCAAGATTCAAGAAGCGCACCCAAAATTACCCAAGAGATTCATCAGGTGCTTTCCGTAATTTCATAATTTTTTGTTGATATATTTACGGTCATAATGATAGAAATCACAAATTAACTCATCGGTCATGTGATCATAAGAGTGAATGGATGTTGCGGGCAATGTGTGACACCATTGGTCAGCATGCCCATCGAGCGTGTAAGTGAACAACCCACAGGAAATGTCGTCCAAAGGGACTTCATTCCTATGACAGAAGCCTGCGAAGGCAACTCTGTGCCTTAACAGGGCTGCTCGTCCTTCACTGTCATACTTAATTTGTGACAAGTCAGCAATGACATCCTCCGACACTTCGAAATCATGTGCATGAGAAAAACATGTCGGAGTTAATATTGTAATGTAAGTCATGAATGATGTGCAAAGACTCAAAACAAACTTTGAGGAATCAGCTTATAATCTGGCCCTCCTTTTAGCACCATAAATGTTGACGATGCTAGACCCACCAACATGTCAAGGGATCTCCTCGGTAAGAAGTCCCAACTAGACCACAGACTGTCTGGAGTAGGAGTCCCAACACTGAGTAGTACATTATTGCCTTGACTGTTGTAGTGCGTAGAGGTAAGTATAATAACTTTGTCGGAAGCAAGTGTGTGACCTTGCAGCGAATCAAGTGAGATGCATGGGGGTTCTAAAACATAGAGGGGAAAAGAAAGTGTGTCCCTTAGAATCCTGTAATAGTACGCAACCTGAAAGGAACACACAAGTTGAATGACATCACAGGCTAGAAGTAGAAAAGACCATAGTCCAAAGTGACGGGTTAATACAACAACACATCTTCAACAAGATTCGTACAATCGTATAGAAAATAGTTCATACACAAATGTGTAAGTGAAATAACATACATTTCTAAAGTAACCGAAATAGTCGAACTATGTTGGCTTGAGGGGGCCTGACCTAGGTTCACCATTATTTAGCCAAACAAATCCCTACACTACTGGCCCTTTTGGCATCAGCCCATGGAGCACGGACTGAAGTCTCACCCGAAGCAGTATGGGGGGATGCTAGAACCAAGTTTCTGCACCCTGAGATGGTCATGATGTCGGATTATTCCTTCTATTCTTGCCTTCGCGCAGGTTACTTAGCTATAGGGCTTGCCAGACTAGCCCTCTATTCCGCCCTTCAGTGCCTCTGTGAAAAGGTATGATTGACCTTTGCACAGCCCTAACTTGTAGCTCAGGTACTTTCACACTGCTAGGGCAGTGTACTGTGCAGCTTCCCATACTAGTCTAAGTGTCTTACTTATCTTGTTAAACAATCATAGTTAACACCGTGTAAACAGATGTTCTTACTTGCGTTCACTTAACCAGTGTAATTACATACATTCACACATCATATAAGCATTATAAATGAAATTCATACACAATACAACAAGATGTGTTGGGCGTGGAATACCCCCAAGGCATGTTTTGGGGCTTAAAGCCCAAGTTTTGACTAATTCCATTGTAAAGACTTTGCGATTTGTGGGCGCGGAGCGCGAAGTCATAATAGAGTCACAAGATTGTCCACCCTTTTTTTTGTAATGTAATGTCTGCTTGAAATATCTGTCCATGGTCCACAGACCATGAGATTGTATAAATAGAGAGAGGCTCTAAGTGTAGAAATAACAATGAAGGAAGATGAGTCTAAGGAATCAATGAATCATTGAGTCGAAGTGTAAGTCATGTCTTTGGGTCGTAGAGTAGGACAAGGCTCTACAGCTTAGTGTGTAGAGGCCTAGTAGTCTGTAGCTCAGTGCACGGACCCCTGCATCTGAGTTCGTAGGGCAAGTCGAGTCTGTAACCATTGGAAGCATTAATAAAAATAATTTTTACCATATTTCTATGTATCTTTTCTTGTCTTATGTATTATTGGGTATGAATTGCAAGTTTACTGTTTATTTACTGTGCAAAGTCATATGAATGTGCTGAATAAGTAAATATAAGGCATATGTTTATGTGAAGATAACTAACTATTATAAGAAGATAAGTAATATCGCAGGTGTGACTTAGGGGAATAGTGTAGATCGCTGCTCTAATAGTGTGAAAGTCCCACGGCCTCAGGTTAGGGCTGTGTGAAGGTGAATATATCAGGGTGCGAAGGTTAGGGAAGTGCGCGAAGTAACTGTTACACTAAAAAATGTCACCATGGCTATTTACAGTTAGTATGGCTCTATCAACGGTCATGCTATCCTCCTGGGCAAGTCTTATGCCTCTGCTCTCCATGTCAAACTCCAAAAAGAGAGTCAGTCTTTGTAAATGTGTTTATCTCTGGGTACGCAGATTCTCTTGGCCTTACCTGCATATACGCACCTGATGTTCACAAAAACTGTGTACTTGTACGCTCTGTATGTAAAGGGGCAGGTGCGTACCCCTGTAAAGGTCAAAAGGCACAAGTTTCACTCCAAAAAAGTTACTTGTGGTCATTTCTAGAGGCTTCTAGAAGTATGTTTGACGTGTATGAAGCGCCTCCAGATGGTTCATGTATCCCTACCAAAGAGGAACTTATCCCATCAATAAGGGAGCTATCCCATCCAAAGAGGGGATTATCCCATTGATGGTGGACCTGATTAACTTCCTCTTGAGCACTATAAATACAGGCATTGGGCCAGAAGGAGGAGAGGTTGAAAGCTAAACATTTCTAAGGGTAGATGCTGCTGGAATTAGGACTCCCATTTAGAAGCTTGTGAGGAGAGATTACCATCTTTGCTTGTTCTATTTGGAAGTGGGTGAGCTTTGTCAAAGTAAAGGAGAACTCTTGATGGACCCTGGGAGGGACTTGCACAACACCAAGGCTCAGGTTGTAATTGTTCCTTTTGTTTCCTATTAATGCAAATGAGTCCATTCTTCTCAATAACTTGTTATTTATGAGTTGTTTCATGTACTCCTTGGTCTATGTGTTAAATATGTTTTATTTTATGAGATTATCAAGTGCTATTTAATCGTTTGATTGTTAGTGAATGCAGGTTTCGAAGTGAAGGAGGAGCTCATCCGGATTAGCGAGGCTGGACTGCTACAACAGCGTTGGACTACAGGTAGGATCTAAACACTTGATTTCTCGTATAGTAAATGCATGTTTAGAGAAGGATTGCTCTTGTTTGTCTTGTTTGTACCTAGAGAGTCTTAGGCGACTTCACTGGGGACTCCATTGATGTGAAAGTTTTTTCCTTTGTATGCAACTTTGATCTGAGAAAAGTCATTTATTTTTTGGTTTTTGGCTCTGTGACTTTGTATTTGGGTGGGTTAGCTTAGGGTTAGATTGAATTTAGTTTTTCTTGGTTTTTTCAGTAGTACGCACCCTCTGAGTATTGCACAGTGCGTACCTGTACGCACTGTTGTTGTGTGCACAGAGCGGGCCCGCACCTGTCTTAACAGGTTGCTTGCGTACCCTGCTAAAAATTAAGAAATTTCCATTTTTTACATTTTTCCTCTTAGATTTTGCTTTGTCTTAGTTTTTACTACCCAGATCCATTGGTCTCTTGTCAAAGATCTTCACCTGAACTTGTTTCGATAGCATTGAGTGTTTTAGTGGATTTCATAGAAGTTTAAGCCCTAGGGTTTGATTTTTGAGTAGGTCCTGTAGTGACTTTGGCGGTAGAAGTTGTCAAGCCTTAGATCTCTCTGGTTTTGTCAACCTTCTTAGGAGTCGGACCTGTCATAAATTCTACCTGTGAGAGAAACTTACCTTTGAGTTGTCTCTTTGGCGAATTTCGAAGTGCTTGTTGATTGAGTATTGAATTCCATTTTACAAAAAGAACAAAAAGATTTGAGTTTTGTTTTGACTGGTCTTTTGATTCTGCATTAGCTGGTCCTTGGCTTGATTGTGGTCAAGTAAAACAACCTAGAATCATCCTTGTAGGCTTTTGCCTCGTTAGGTTTGCTTTAGAGTAAATTTCCCTTTGATTTGCTTGTAAGTCAATTTTTCATAGATTTTATAGATTTTGAGATTGATTTTCGTTAAAATAGATATATATGCTTTATTAAATAAGAAAAATACAAAAACATCTCCTTTGAAAAGTTTTGTTTCAAGTAGCTTTGGAGTATTTTGAAAGAAAAAGAATTTTTCGTGCACGTAAGGAGTGGTCATGTTTGTATGCTTGGAAAGATAAAGAGAATTGTTTCTTTGATCGTCTTTACTAAGAAAGTTGTTTTCTATAAAATTTGCATTTTCCAACTCTCTTAGTTAGGAGTTTCATTGAAAGAGAAAAGTAGCGTAAATCATCTTAGGTGCATCTTTGTAGTGGTTTGAGTCGAGTCTACACACCATTGGTTTCATTTCCGCTACCTTTTGTCTTTAAGAAAAACCATAAAATTAACGCTTAAAGTAAAATCAACGTAGTAACTTTTATTTACTAGGACTCTGAAACACCAATTTAGATCAGGCTAGTGTCTTGGAGTAGGAGAGTAATTAACTCTCCAAGACAACAAAACCAAACAAGTAGCTTATCTTGTGATAGAATAAATCCAATTGTCTCATTTGTACTCTGGGAAAGCTCCTCTTAAAGGAGAAGCACGAGCTCGTGTCTAAACCAGTGAGGGGATCAATCCTCCCTCGTTGGGAACGACGCCAGACACGCACGTATTACAAACGGTAAACCTCGAATTAACCATTGTCGAGGAGCCAGGGGTCACTTGTCGGTAAACCTTGGATTATTGTCAAGGAACCGGCAAGGGGATTGAGCTTGATACTCTGCCCTTGCGTGCTGTCAGAGTGTAGACTGTTCCCCCAGGTGCATTTGTTGCGGTTGGTAACCTTAGTGACCAGTATCTTTAGGATTCTACCGAGGTGACGGTGGAGGGAAGATCCCACTGTACCTGGAGCAGACGTCGGCTAGACTCACTTGGATTTTCCGGGGGGTTCACTTCACTCGAGACGGTTAAAGTGGAGGAACTTGTGCCAGTGTATTCATTAAGCAGGTTGCCGGGGTAACTGTTCCACCCGCCACTTCTGTACTGGATCCGGCGATGTTGGGTTTCATCTCCAACTAGCGTTTTCGGTCTGGAAGGCTACTGTTTGTGCTTGGTTTGACGCCCTAGATTCTTTAGGCGTGTGATTCAAATTTGTTTGGTTCTTTAGCGACTTTAGGTGGTTTGATTTGAGATTTTACTTTGTTTTCGTGTGTAGTAGTTAAAAGTTTTTAGCTGTGGCGGAATTACCGAGACAGTCCCGTAGACTTCGGGGCAAGTCACCTGAGATTGTTACCGGAACAAATTTGTTGAGGAAACTCCGTAGATCGCGGGGTGGATCTCCTGAAGACGTCCCGGGTCAGTACGAAGGATTGAAGGTCCTTGTAACTCCTCCTAGTGGCAGTAGAGTAGGTTCACCTGAAGAAGGAGAATCTTCCTTGGTAGTCCATCCAGATTACCAAAGTCTAGAGACAGGTTATAATCCCGAAGCTGTTACAGTTTCCGAGCTTGCTGGTAGTTTTTCATCTACTAGTGATATAGGCGAAGAACCTGAAATATTTGAACCTGTTACTCCAACTTCTAGTGTTCCAGATTCACCAAGAGTAGAACGAGTTATCACCGAAAATCTTCCTACTGGTTTGATTGCTATTGAAGAACTTGCTCCAGAGGAAGAAATAGGTGTCTCTAACCTTGAAGATCAACTTACTATTGAGCTCAGGGAGCGTGAATCTATCTTTTACAGTCCTCCTAGAAGTACTACTTGGTACCTTTCGTTAACCAATTATTTAGACAACTCAGGGATAGGTTTTTCTACACCTCGTACTCCTTTTCCGCCTGGAGGTATTTATACTCCTGTAAATATGTCTGGTCAGTCGTCCGTGTTCACTCAATCTCCTGAATCTTTCTTACATGGCGGTCCTTCTGTTCCCACCGGGTATCAGTCACTTTCTGGTATCTTTGCGGGGGCACCTCCTCAACCCGTCGATCATGGGTTATTAGCTGGAAACAATGGTAATAAACCGTTGGGTGTAGGGGACATTTACATGATGTCAGGTTCAGTTCCCGTTTCTCAACCTCAAGGTGGTCCATTACCGCCTGGGGGGCAGCCTCAGTTAACGCCTTGGGGGCAACCTCAAGGTACGCAAATTGTGTCTGGGGGGCAACCTCAAGGTCAGTATGTACCTATGGTGCAATACATGCCTCAAGGTCAACCCCAGCCTCAATATGTACCCCAGGGTCAACCTCAGTATCAATATTTACCTCAAGGGTATCAACCCCAAGGGTATCAACCTCAAGGGTATCAACCTCAAGGTCAAGGTCAACCCCAGTATCAGTATTTACCCCAAGGTTATCAACCTCAAGGTCAATACTCGAGTCAAGGTTATCAACCACCTCAAGGTCAGTCATATGTTCAAGGTATGGGAACTGTACCTTTCAGTTATCAATCCTATCCTCAATCCGGTTATGGATCTCAGTATCCTCAACCTGTTACGGGTCAATACCCTGGAATGATAGTGTGGGATCCGTCACAGGGTCAACAGGTGTTGCAACCAAGTATACAGTTGGTACCTCAAACTGGACAACCCATAGTTTCTGGTCCACCCCAGCAACCGCAACCTGTCCAGTCAAATGTTCAAACTTCTGTAACTTTGGTAGTTACTCAGCCGCCAATTGCTCCTAGTACTCCATCTCAAACGGCTGCTGCAACTACCGCAACATCTGCCGCACTTACTTCTGGAGTATCGACAGCTCCAGTTTCTACTGTCTCTGCAACCACTCCTCAGACATCTTTACCGTTGTCTGGATCTACGATTCAAACCACGGTTCAGATGCCTATAGGTCAGCCTGGTATAAGTACGGTTGTCACTACTCAACCTCAATTTTTTCATCAACCGTATCAGGGACAGTACCAATATGGGCAAGCTGTCCAGCAGCCGGTTTACCAGTATCAACCGTATCCTGGGTACACTTATCAACAACCTCAACAACCCCAGTACGGTCTAGTTAATCCTGGTTTTCCAGGAGGATATAATATCCCTAATGCGATTCCTGTTCCTAGTTATCCTGGATATCCTCTTCCTGGGACTGGTCTTGTGACCCAGAGTTTTAGAGATCCTAACCGGCAATTACCGTTTATCGCAACTTTGGATTTACCAGACTTGACGCGCCTAACGAACGATCCAATTCAGTATCTTCCGTTCTGGCCGCCAATGCCAAATAAGTTTCCCAGTGATATACCCAAGTTCGAAGGTAAGTCTGGAGAGGATCCGTCCAATCATGTGATGACTTACCACCTCTGGTGTGCTTCAAATTCTATCTCGGATGATTCAATCCGCTTACGTCTTTTCCAGCGTACACTCATTGGTCTCGCGGCCAAGTGGTACATTGAGTTACCACGGGCCTCTTTTTACAATTTTAGCCAGTTAGCTACCTCGTTCTTAACTCACTTTCAGTTGCCGGTCAGATACGATAACGGCACGGAGTTATTAACTTCGCTAAAACAATCGACGTCCACGTATATTTCTGATCACATTCATGAGTGGAGACATCGAAGAAGGTTAGTGAAAGTTTTTATTCCGGACCAAATCTTAGCTGAATGGTTTGTTAAATCATTATTACCGAAGATTACTGAAGATGTAGCTAAGGCCGGAGTAGTTACTGAGGATCAAGTCATTGCTCAGGCGCAGTACCTTGACTTAGTTTATACTCAGTCAGGTACGTTACACGAGAAGATCCCAGATCTTCCAAAATCGAATCAAATCGCTGCTGCTCCTTCGGGATCTCATGCCGCTGATGGTATGATTGGTACGGTGAACACAAAGAGCAAGAAGAAATCTTCCAAGAATTCTACTACTCCTATAATCACCTTGCCTGATTCCCCGACAGGAGAGTCTTCTCGTGAACTTTCCGCCGATATTCACGCTGTAGAGTCATCTACGGCCAAATCAAAAAACGGTGGAAAGAAGAAAGGAAAGAAGAAGGCTAAAGCAGACAAGGCTCCGAAGGAGAAAACAGAAAAGTCGGAAACCAATGACGAAAAGCGCAAACCTCGATATCCTTGTCTTATTTGTGAAGAGGATCATTTTACAAGAGATTGCCCTCATCGGGCCGAGGTTGTGAAAATAGTCAAAGGTTCTCCCACTCCTGCTGTATTGAAAGATCCATTTCCAAAGCAGGAGAGTAAGATGATAGGTTCTTCCTCGACTGCCAGTGAAGAACCCATTTTGATGATGTCTCATGTGAGGATTGCGACTCGGTCGCTAGATTATGGTAGTAAGAATCCTGTTGATGGTAAGGAAGCAGAATCTTCTCATTCTAATCCATCAACCTCAGCTCCTGGTTCCGATCCACTACAGATCGAAAAACCTAACCCGGACTTAGTAATCAAACCGCCCGCTAAGGGTGTACTTCGAAGGTCTGCTTTTAATCCACATGCGAGAGCGGCCCAGAATTACAACATTGTTGAGGACTTAGCTGTTTCACCCTTAGCAATGTCGGATTTAGAAGTGCTGCAATCATGCCCAGCACAACGAAAATTACTTTTGTCAGCTATCGGAGCTGTTGATGTTCAGGACCCGAATCTGATAATCTTCGATCTAGAAAATAGTACACCGCGCCTTCCCCATCAAATGGCTTTCCAGATTCCAGTGATAGTCAAAAACAGGCCTATTCATCGGACTGTAATTGATGAGGGAGCTTCCACGTGTATTATGTCGATTCAGTGTTGGAGATCGCTTGGTTCTCCTTCACTGAACCAATCCCCGACCATCCTTAAGGCCTTTGATGGTCGTGGGTTCCGTCCGTTTGGTATTCTACAGGAATTGCATATAGGGGTAGAAGGGAAAACCGTTGGTCTGGATGTGGAGGTGGTTGATGCCCCTCTAGACTACAACCTTCTTTTGGGTCGAAGTTGGTCATATGCTATGACAGCGGTCGTTTCATCGGTCTTCAGAGTAATTAATTTTCCACATAACGGCAAGATCGTGACAATTGATCAGCTGACATACTTTTCATCCGACCCAGCCTCTTCAGAGAGTATCCAGCATGTCGGTAAGACGACAATCCCTTATAAGGACGTTGGCGTAGGTTTAGTTAAAGATTTCGGTTTACTGGGAACTTTTCCTTTCCCTCCAATCAACGCAGACCCTTCATTTGCGTCAATTCATATGATTACATCAGACACCATTATTTACGACGATCCTTGGATTGTCCCACCTGAATCTGAGATAGACTCATTCGGTGATGCTATGCCTTTGAGTCCATATGAAATTGCTTATGAAGCCGTCATGTCTTTTACCGACTCGCGTTCGACCAAATGAATGTGGTCAGTGAGGAATCACTTTTCACATCAACCTCAGAACGGATAACATTTCCTGAAGTCGTGTCATCTGACGAACAACTTCGCAAAATCCTAAGTGTAGACGATCTACCATGGGAAGATCTCCATCATAGATCTTCGTTTTTACCTGAGGCGGATGCTTTTGAAAACGATTTTTCATCTATTTTTACCACTGAATATGTCAAAGACGCTCAGAATCCAACGAAACATTCTGATTCAGAGTTGAATTTAGGGAATATTTCTCGCACTATTCCCATTGACATTTCAGTGAAGCCCGGAATTGAGGAAAACATTCATATAGGTGCCTCATGTACAGAAGATGAAATTCAAACTTACAAGGCCCTATTCCAAGAATTCCGCGATGTGTTTGCCTGGTCTTACGAGGAAATGCCCGGAATCGATCCTGCCATTGTTGTTCATGAAATAAAAACCTACCCGGACGCTAAACCCGTCTGGCAACGGTTGCGTCAGATTCACCCTAGAAAAGTGGCTGCGATTAAAGCAGAAGTCGAGAAGCTGTTGAAAGCAGGTTTCATTTATCCAATCTCGTTAACGGATTGGGTATCGAATATTGTTCCGGTTAACAAGAAACAAGGAACAATAAGAATCTGTATCGACTATAGGGATATAAATCGAGCTTGTCCAAAAGACAACTATCCTACGCCTTATATCGATCAAATCATTGATGATTGTGCCGGAAGTGAAATGTTTTCCTTTATGGATGGTTTTTCGGGCTATAATCAAATCAATATTCTACCTGCCGATCAACCAAAAACGGCATTCATTTGTCCATGGGGGACATTTGCTTACTACAAATTACCTTTTGGACTTAAGAATGCCGGAGCCACTTTTCAACGGGCGATGTCTTACGCATTTCATGACATCAAGCACATTGTGCAACCATACCTCGATGATTTGCCTGCTCATTCTTTACATCGAGCTGATCACCTTGTCCACTTACGAGCAATATTTATGAGGTGTAGGCATTATCGTATTCGGTTGAATCCCCACAAGTGTGTCTTCTGTATAGAAACGAGTCGATTACTGGGATTTGTTGTTTCAAAATCCGGCATTCGCGTCCATCCCTCGAAGGTCGAAGCTATCATCAAATTGCCTCCTCCTTCGAGTTTGCGCCAACTCCAAAGTTTGCAAGGGAAAGCAAACTTTTTACGCCGATTCATTCCAAACTACGCCGAGGTCACTAAAGGTTTTACACGGTTGTTGAAACAGAACGCTCAATTCTTTTGGGACGAGATTGCCCAACAATCTTTTGATGCACTTAAGCATGCGTTGACCCATGCACCGTTGTTGCATCCTCCCAACTACAACCAGGACTACTTCTTATACCTCGCAGCTTCGCATTCCACTATTGGAATGGTGTTAGTCCAAGAAGATGAATTCGGAACGGAACATGTGATATATTATCTTAGTAGGACATTAAACCCCACTGAGCTAAAATATTCGCATGTGGAGAAATTGGCCCTGGCAGCCGTTCAAGATGTCCAGCGTTTTCGTCACTACATTCTTCTCCGTAAAACTACAGTTATTTCGGATTGCAACCCTATGATTTATATTTTGACTAAACAACTGCTAGGGGGCAAGTACTCTAAATGGATCGTTATCCTGCAAGAGTTCGACTTGGAGTTCGAGAAGTCCAAGTCTAAGAAATCCTTAGTTTTTGCGGAATTGATGTGTGATTTCCCGCGTACTGATACAGAGACTGTGGCAGAGGAGTCCATTGCGGACAAATCTTTGTTTCTTATCAATACTTTAGATCCGTGGTATGGGGATATAATCATCTATCTCCAAACCCAAACCTTTCGGCCTGAAGCTTCAAAGTCGGAACGTCGAAAAATTCGGTTTCAATCCCAGCAATACATAATTATTGGAGATACACTTTATCGTCGGGGGCAGACTTAGTTTTTCGACGTTGTTTAACTCACGAAGAGGCTGAGAGGGTTTTGAATGATTGTCACTCTGGATCATGTGGCGGTCATATGTCTGGGTATGCCACAGCTCAGAAGGTGTTGCGCGCTGGCTATTTCTGGCCGTCCATGTTTAAAGATTGTATCATTGTGGTCCGAAAGTGCCACAACTGTCAAGTGTTTGATCGCAATATGCGCGCACCACCTGCTCCTCTCCATCCTATAATTGTCGTTGGTCCTTTCGCCAAATGGGGTATCGATTTTATTACTTGTAACCCTCACTCGGCCGGGGGGCATGCGTATATCATCCTCGCGGTTGATTATTTTACTAAATGGGCCGAGGCGATGCCTACATTCGACGCAAGTGGCAAAACAGCTGCAGTTTTCGTATTCAATCACATTATAACTAGGTTTGGTGTCCCGCAAGAAATCATCACTGACCATGGGAGCCATTTTCGAAACATCATGATGACTGAGCTTACAAGCCAGCTTGGTTTACGCCATGATAGCTCTACTCCTTATTATCCGCAAGCCAACGGTTTGGTTGAGTCTATCAACAAAGTTCTGGTTATCATGATCTGACGAATCATTGGTATTCATCGGTCGAATTGGCACAACATGTTATTTTCAGCGCTATGGGCATACCGAACTTCAGTGAAAACTTCAACAGGGTTCACTCCTTTCTAGCTAGTTTATGGCTTGGAAGTTGTGTTACCCATTGAATGCGAAATCCCATCACTTCAAATGGCTGTCGAATTACTCCCAGCTACTTCCGAAGAGGAGAAACGTTTATTATACTTAGCTCAATTAGATGAGACTCGACGTGACGCTGCATTGGCAATCGAGACTCACGCGAAGCGAATGAAAGCTCAGTATGATAGAAATGTGACCCCTCAGAGTTTTTCGGAGGGATACCTAGTGCTATTATATGATCAAGCTAACGATAAGCTAGGTGTTGGAAAATTCGTTCCTATGTGGCATGGACCCTACATTGTAAAGCGAAAGCTAGCAAAAGGGGCCTATGAGCTGGTAGATTTTGATGGGGACTCTTTGGGTAAACCCAGAAATGGACTTTACCTAAAGAGGTATTATGCTTAAATGGTGGGTATGGAGAATTTTAGTTAGGTTAGGTTTTCTTTCTAGCTAGTATGTTTGTTAGTTTAGATAGTGTGCTTAGCTTAGAAAGTGTGTTTTTCGTCGTTATTCTGGCTTATCTTGGTTTTACTCTTGATATTGCGGATGTCGACGCCTCTCCAAACGTACATTGGATTTGTCGATGGTGCTTGTCATAGTACACGGAATATCTCTTCCGCAGCTTGGGTTATCTATTCGCCCTCTGACGAGTTAGTTTCTATGCATGGGGTGAGCCTCGGTGAAACGACGAACAACATTGCAGAATACAGTGTAGTGGTTGAATTATTGTCTGAATCTATTTCATTTGGAATTCGACGTTTGATAGTGAGGTTAGATTCTGAACTCGTTGTATTACAGCTTAATAGAGTATATGCCATTAGAAATCCTGTGTTATTAAGGTTGTTTTTGAGAGTGCGTCTCTTGGAATGTGAATTTGATTACATTGAATATCAGCATATTCCAAGGTCTTTAAATACATTAGCAGATGCAATTGCTTCTCGAATGTTGGACAGACATTTACGATAATCATGCAAGTAATTTTAAAAACATTTCATCACATATGTTAAACAAGATAAGCCGGTAATAATGATATATATATATATATATAGATAGGAGTGTGTCAAAATATACATCGTCTTCGATCATAGGTTGAAAAACACCTTATGATCGGCAAAAATGATAAGTACAAAAAACCAAAAATGTCATATGTGTCTACAAAAGTGACTAGCCAATCACTGGTGGTTCTCTCTATACAAGACCACTGCCCGCGCTACCCTACACAGGAACCCCCTAAAAGGTCCTGGGACTGCGACCACATAGCGCTGAAGTCGAATGGGAATGTCATCTATGGTGGTCTCTGGTATACCCGCCGTCAGACGCTCTAGATCCTGTTCCAGCTCGGCTAAGGTCTCTGCGGCCGCATCCTGTGGGGCTGGTACTGGTACAGCTGGTACTCTCCTCTCAAAAGCCCGGAGGTTGGCCGGACGCCATGGACCTACATCTGCATTTTGAAAATTTGTGCTGTCAGTTTGAGGCGATATATATAAAAAAAAAAAAAAATATACATAATTTAAAAACTTGTGAAAAATGAAATACCTCTGTCGTCCCACTGTTCTCCCTGTGGAAGAACCATGTCCGGATCATTCCGAAAATCCATTCCGGCATAAGGAAAATCCTGAATAACAAAGACCTGGCTCTCTAGCCAGTGAAAGTAACCATCAGGAAATCGAACAACTGTCGTGCCCTCATCAGGATGTCGGGCCATTACCGCAACCCATCTCGTCAACTTAGGCTCCCGAGGAGCCCCAACTGGAACAGTAAGATGCTGGGGGATCAGCATTGGAACTCTCTCTAAGGCAAAGCTCACAACTAAAGGCCCATATCCAAATGTCTTCAGTTGTCCGTTCTTTGCCCTGGTTAGTTGGCCCTTCATATTGGCCAACACAGCATCGCACAAGTTGAAAATGGTGCCTCGGTAGCAATCTATCGCCATCCGCATTTGGGACCTGGTGGCAATGTGTAAGGCGGTTGCGCCGCAGAGTTGGTAACAGTAAAGGCTATCACCATAAGTTCGGGCAGGGATATGTACTTGATTTCTATCCCTTTCTCCTGGTTCTGATTGTTGCACCACTCTAGCCGGAGGCTAGCAAGGGATTGGCCACCCGGCCTAGTCCCGGACAGAGTCAGTTGCTCGCCCCTATTTGGCAAGCCAGAGAGAAAATATATATCGGAGGGCTCTATCTCGAGCTGGTTCTCTCCGATGTAGAAGCATTGATCCTGAATGTTCCACCTTTCAAGCAGCCACTCAAGGAATGGCACCTGGCCCCTCATGCCAGGTATGGCCCAGTATTTGTACAAACCGCATGCTTTTAACGCATCAATAGAAGGTTGATGACCAATTGCGGCCAAATCAACGTCCTCGTGTTCTCTTTCTCTCCAATCTAGCATGGTGAATGCCCTACACACCAAAAAAAAATAGTTAGAATTCATTTGAAAAGATTTGGTTGGTTGAATTTGGAGTTTGGGGTTTCAAAATGCGTGTTTCACGGGGTACGCACCCCGCGTTCAGAACACAGAGCGGCGGTACGCAGCTGGTCTGAAGGCGGGCTGCGTACCCCGACCTTTTTCCTATATACAAAAAAGGTCGAGGTACGCAGGTCGCCCATGGGGCACCTGCGTACCCCAAGAAACATATCCTAAAACCCTAAACCCCCTAAAAAATCAAACTAAAACCTAAAAATGAATTTCAAACGGATGGAATTGAAGAGGAGGATGTTGTGGAATACCTGAAAGAGACGGCGCTCGATTCTGACGGTCGGATTCTCCGCAATGACCACAGGAAGTTTTCTTGTCAAAAGCCCTTTTCTCAACCTCAACAGTAAAATGGTAAAAATGACATGGTAAAAAGTCTTTTTATAGGTTTTTTGGATGAATGAATGCTAAGTTTGTTTATTTTTCACCATGAAAGGACATTTTTCAATGTATTTTTACCCATCTTAAACAGGTATGAGTAATGTGTCGTTTTTTGTGCAGGACAAAAGGACTTTAGAGTAAAATCATCATTTTTCACGAACCAAAACATCAGAGTCATCTTTTAAGCTCTTTTCTGACTCCTAAAACATGAAAAGATTGCCGAGCGCTTCTTTTACACTCGTTAAAACGGAATTAAAAGACGGTCCCCTTATAGCTCTTTTCTGACCGTAAAAACAGGAAAAGATTGCCGGGTTTTTGTCGTTTCAAACTCGATATGGAAATAAAACGACGTGTCCTTGATCGCTTTTTACTTTTCAGGTCAGAGACACTAATCATGAAAGTACTCCTTGGTCGCAAGATCAAGCGGTTCTCCCAGGTATTATTTTATACTTTTTCGGGCTTGCGGGACACAAATTTACGAAAAAGTTCAACCTGGAGTCTTCTTAAGTTTTTCAGACTCTCTAAAATTGAAAAACGCCGAGTTTCTCCTATACTGGACTCGTTAAAATTTCACAGTAAAGGACCTGTTCAATTACAAACAGGAACGAACCACTCCTTCCTAGGGTTCGAATCAAAACTAGGTTGGACTCATCCGAAGGATGAGCTTATAATCAAGCATATGTTATCCTCCTCAAGCTTGTTAAAAATAAAGAGGTACTTGCCAGAAATGGTGGGGGAAAAGAGAGAAGAATGAACCTATTTGTTATCCTTTGTTACAGAAGAACCTTATCACCGCTCTTGAACACGACACTTTCCGTTCACCTGGGTTGGGAAATCCTTTGCCTTAAAAGTTGATCAAACCACTTTGAAAGTCTTCAACCGTTTCCGGGTATTAACTTTGGGTCAATCGTAACCAAACCATCTGTTGTGTCGTTATGTGTTCAAGAGGTCTCTACAAATAAACTTTCATCTGCGAAATACTTGTCATCCATTTGACCATCCCTGAGTCAGTCCTTACAGCAACATTTCTTCAACTTGAACAATGATTTCGTGTTGTGGGCTTGCCTGCAACAGGTCGCTTTCTATCGACATCAGCACATTATCTAGAGAGATGACTTAGAAATCGTCAGTACCTTGAAGTCTGCATGCATCAATGGCAGGTTTCTCGCCTTTGACGTCAGTTTACATCATTGACTTTCGATCAAAGGATTCCGTGAAATGTTCGACATCAACTCATTTATTCACATCTCATGGATTGTACTGGGTACTTTGAGAACCATTGACATTACTGGTGGTCTCTCTCACACTTGTTAACGGTTTACATCATCGACTGGTAATCAAGTGGTTTCTACCATGTTCGACATCAACTCATTTATTCGCATGGCTAGAATCGTACCAATTCGGGGAGTAGAGATGAAGACCCTGGATCTAGTTTCCACCATCCAGGCTGCGAGGAGTTTTGTATTCATTATATAGTAGACCAATTATAAATAGATGGTTGCGTCCATAATGTGTCTACGCAAGTCTATGATTATGATGTACTGCAAGATCATTCCTGTATCAGAATAGTTAGTCTGTTAGTTAAAGTTTTGATCTGAGTATGGGAATGCCTACCTCAGCGATGATATAATCTTATACATGTATTTTGTGTTGAAAATTGCAGGTTCTGACCAGGTTCTCCACGAGATAATCCTTGAAATGATAAAGCGCTTCACCCTTCCTAGATAATACAAAACCCTAATCTACTACAGGCTTCGCACTTTAGGGGGCAATCTGTTACACTAAAAAATGTCACCATGGCTATTTATAGTTAGTATGGCTCTATCAACGGTCATGCTATCCTCCTGGGCAAGTCTTATGCCTCTACTCTCCATGTCAAACTCCAAAAAGAGAGAAAGTCTTTGTAAATGTGTTTATCTCTGGGTACGCAGATTCTCTCGGCCTTACCTGCGTATACGCACCTGATGTTCACAAAAACTGCGTACTTGTACGCTCTGTATGTAAAGGGGCAGGTGCGTACCCCTGTAAAGGTCAAAAGGCACAAGTTTCACTCCAAAAAAGTTACTTGTGGTCATTTCTAGAGGCTTCTAGAAGTATGTTTGACGTGTATGAAGCGCCTCCAGATGGTTCATGTATCCCTACCAAAGAGGAACTTATCCCATCAATAAGGGAGCTATCCCATCCAAAGAGGGGATTATCCCATTGATGGTGGACCTGATTAACTTCCTCTTGAGCACTATAAATACAGGCATTGGGCCAGAAGGAGGAGAGGTTGAAAGCTAAACATTTCTAAGGGTAGATGCTGCTGGAATTAGGACTCCCATTTAGAAGCTTGTGAGGAGAGATTACCATCTTTGCTTGTTCTATTTGGAAGTGGGTGAGCTTTGTCAAAGTAAAGGAGAACTCTTGATGGACCCTGGGAGGGACTTGCACAACACCAAGGCTCAGGTTGTAATTGTTCCTTTTGTTTCCTATTAATGCAAATGAGTCCATTCTTCTCAATAACTTGTTATTTATGAGTTGTTTCATGTACTCCTTGGTCTATGTGTTAAATATGTTTTATTTTATGAGATTATCAAGTGCTATTTAATCGTTTGATTGTTAGTGAATGCAGGTTTCGAAGTGAAGGAGGAGCTCATCCGGATCAGCGAGGCTGGACTGCTACAACAGCGTTGGACTATAGGTAGGATCTAAACACTTGATTTCTCGTATAGTAAATGCATGTTTAGAGAAGGATTGCTCTTGTTTGTCTTGTTTGTCACTAGAGAGTCTTAGGCTCCTAGGGAGGTTGGTTGTGTCCGCACTATCGACTCTTTCCGCCTGACAGTAACCTACATGAAGGGACTCACTGTTGGACCAAATCAAACCATCAGACATCTCAAGGGTGCGGAAACCTGGTTCTAGCACCCCCCCATACTACTTCGGATGAGACCTCAGTCTGCGCTCCATGGACTGTTGCTAAAAGGGCCAGTAGTATAGGGATTTGTTTGGCTAATTAACTCCAAACCTGGGTCAGGCCCCAACAAGCCAACAAATGGTTCCATTGCTGGGACTGGGATCTGCATAGAGATGTCTGATGTCGTATCACTGAAATCTAACTAAGAAGAAATTGAAGATTGGTTGGACATATCGTGAAAAACCATATAAAAAAGGACATTAACTCAGAACCTGCTACTGAATGGAGTATCTGCTCCATAGTAGGTAATGGGAAATTATCTTTTTGGCTTGCCTTATTCAGATTTCTGAAATCTATACAAATCCTGATGTCGCCATTTTTCTTCCTAACAGGCACCATATTGGAAACCCAGTTTGAGTGCCGAACGGGAAAAATAATCTTAGCTTTCAAGAGTTTATTGAGTTATGATTTTATTTGACTCTCTAAGTTCGGATGTATTTTCCTCAACTTTTGTTGAACTGGTTTTTGTTCAGAAAGCATTGGAATGGTATGCTAGATGATTGATGCATCGTATGTTTTTAAATCGTCATATTTCCAAGCGAAGACATGTTTATTTTTCCTTAATAATCTAATGAATGCTATCCTTTCTTCCACAGAAAGTCCTAATCCCAAATTAATGTTTTGAGGGTTCTGCTCAGTACCAAGGTTTATCAATTCAAATCTTAAGGTGGAACTTTGGAGCTTTGCATTGGTCACCTGTTTAAACATGTCTTTAATATCGTAGAGATCCTCAAGTTTAACCACAGGTTTTGGTATTGAGTTTTCCTCGTGCTTTTCTTTCATCTGAAGATCATGCTCACTTTCCTCAATGATCTGATCATCGTAGGACTTGTCAGAAGTAAAAAAATGTAAGATGTCTTCATCGTGATTGAACACTCACCAATTGGTGACATTGTCAGGAATCGATGGTCTAAAAAGTAACTCTACTAAAAATCTATCTGGGCTATAATATTCGGAAGGTAGGAGCTTGGAAGCAACATTGGCTAGCAAGTCAGCTGCTGAATTCTGAGACCTAGGGATGGGAGAAATATTGAATGCTAAAAATTGAGAGGTGAGTTCTTGTACCAGAGACTGATAGTGTTTGAGATGACTGTAAAGACAATTGTGGAGTCGTTAATATGCCATGATTATTCTCACTTGTGAAGGTTTATTCCACCCATTTCCACCATTCTTCATCATGACATTTATTATAATTTATCATTTAAATCCATTTTATAAATAATTTATGCTCTCATGGATGAATGTTATTTATTCTCTTTTATTTTTAATAAATTGATTATTATGCATTAATTTATCAATGATAGTTCTAATAAGTTGGTTGTAACATCATTCGCCATTTTTAGCCTCCAAGGTAACTTCCAGATTGAAGATTTGATTTTTAAATTAGCCAACTCAGAAATTCGCTGGTTTAAGGAGTGACGGTTTTGCGGTTAAGATTCTGAGCAAATGAAGATGAATTTGGAAAATCCGGAACATGGGTTTTGTCCAGAACGGGCCCAATTATCTTCATAAAGAACAGTTTGCCCAAATTCGGCTTGTACAGGGAGAAACGCAGGGTTCTTTGAGCACGATTTTCTGAGATTTGCTGTTGCGGCCGCCCTCCAAATCTTAGCTGCAAACCTAAATCCGCCTTGTTCTTGTTGATCAATGGGTTGGAATCAACCTAAATTTGTAAGAGAAATCATGATTGTAATTATCCATGCTCTGATCTTCTTTATTTAAATGAAACCCAAGATCAGAGACGGGAGATGGAGAACGACTGTTTTTATAATTCTAGTTTCAGAACCAATGGTGATCGTAGAGTCTTGCTGAAGACCTGACTTTGTTATACTTTTGCTGATGCGATTAATATAAAGACTTAGCGTTCATTCCGTTGTTGCATCTGGAGTAACTTACGACAGTGTACCATCGGTAGCCAAGGGCCCAGCTCCGACGGACACTTGCCGTTGTATTGTTATATGGTAAATTGCGTGTGGATTGTTTATCTTTCTTACATAGTAATCTGATATATCTTTTATGTGATATGCTATGCTTCATAATTGATATCTGAATCTGAACGAGTTCCTTGTCTCATGTCTCTGCATTTATTCGAATTGCATCTTTCAGCTATTTTTGTAGCGGAATGTTGGTATGAATGCTATTGTTATCAGATCTATGTGAAATAATATTTGTAAGACTTGAAAGCAATATTACTTCGTTCAGAAACATAGTCATATCATCCATTACTCTCATATTGTTGTAGAACGTGTACATACGGTTGAGGGTTGCTGTTCTATTAGTGTGTTTTGTATATATGATTGACATTCTTGTTTTACAATGAACTGCTGTTCTAAAATCCATTTGTAAATATTGTCTCATAAAGTAAAGTTCATTGAAATTACTTTTGAAGATTGTTATTTTATTGCCGAATGTATGTAAGTTGATGCCGAGAATTGAGAGTGTTGAACTCGCGAGATTTAGTTTCTTTCCTACCGTTCCTTTTTACTGCTGTTCCATTTCTGAATTGCCATTCCATTCTACTTTCTTGCTGTTCCTTTTTACTTGCATTTATTGCTTTGGTGTGGGAGGAGGATCAAGGCTGTTGTGAGACACAGCAGACGCTATTATGCTCCCAGAACCATGATCCATACTCTAATTCCTTTTGCATCAATTTCTAGAGGAATGAGCTATTGCTACCATATCCTCGATTGATGGTTGTTTGAATGAATGATTTAGTTTAGAACATTTCAGTTTCTTGTTGTCCCAATTAGATTTCCTTTTCAAGCATTCATTTACTTGTGGGTTTTAAGCACTATATTGCAAAACATTACTCTTAAGAAAATAGCCGCCTCAGACAGAGTACACTCTTGAAATAAAAAGTCGTCCCTGGGTTGATAATTAATGTGAGGTAATTAGGAGTTCACAAGACACCTTTTTATCGCTCCACATTTTGGCGCCGTTGCCGGGGAGAGTGTAGCCATTTCTAAAGAGTAGTGTGAATCTGATGAGTGCCTGCTAGGGAAGAGTTGGATCTTAAAAACGGAAGGTAAGAACCTGCGTACGGAGCATGTAAAAGCCCTGCTCCACCGTCCGCTTTCCAGCAGGACTCTTAAAGAACCTAGAGTAGAAATAGATGTTTGAATTTTTGTGTGAATGATTAGGAAAAAGATAGAAATTTTTAAAAAAATGAATCACATGATCTCACGCAAGTGGTGATGTAAGCACCACCCATTTCACTAACCGATTGATAGGAACATTTGAAGAAGGAGCCTCGAAGAAACACATGAAGAACATCTTATACTATGGTAAGAAATGGCTCACATTTCTACTTTTGAATTTCCTATCAAAGATCTAAGAGGAGTGACACAAATGCACATAATTCCCCCATCTTTACCAAATTTTCATGGTTTAGCAAATGAAGATCCACATACATTTTTGTTTGAGTTTGAAATACTTTGTAGAGGATATGATTATTGTACTAATGATCAAAGATTGAAAGTGTTTCCTCTTACTCTAAAAGTAGCAGCTCTCCGATGGTTCATGAGCCTAGGTGGGAATTGCATCCAATCATGGGAGGACATGAAGAACATATTCTTGAAGAAGTACCAAGACTATTGCAAAGCCAATGAAGATATTTTCGATATGATACAAGGGGAAGATGAAAGTTTGGAGGATTATGTAGATCGATTTCATTATAACTTTCAAAAATCAAAGCATAAGCATTTGGAAAAAGATATCTTAAAAACACTCATTCTTAGAGGAATTAAAGATAAATTTTTAGAACTTTTAAATATGATAGGAAAAGGTGATGTTTTTCAGTTATCATATGATGATGTTTGTGAGTTGTGCATAAGGTATTCAAGAGGAATCTCCAAGGCTGGTAAGAATTTTAGAGATGTTTGTTTTTCCTTTTCCAAATCTGCTACAAGAATAGGAGACATAAGAGCTGAAATCAATGCTTTATTTGAAAATTTTAAATTTGATTTTATTAGCTCTCTAAAAGAAAAATTGGATGTTTTGCAGGTTCATAAAAATCAAGAATTGGATGAAGTGTTTTGTTCTCATGACCGAAAGGAGCATCTCATAGATACTCACTCTTCCTTATCTATGATGGAAGTGCCATATCAAAGAGGTAAGAAAGCAGCAACAAGGCCTACAGGTATGGTTCAAAACACTTTTTCTTCATTGTCATACTTGCATAATCCATTATGGAATGCTAATGTGTTAGGGCAGCCATGTCAATTTCAATATAACCACCTATCTTGTTTACAAGTTGGGCATGGTTCATCTTATGATGGCATGACTACTCTCCCTCATCTTGTAGCACAAGCACATCCTCCATATTCTCCACCAGCTCTTTCACAACACCTTGCTTGCCCATTCACACAACCCAATCAGCCACATCATCAAAATGCTCCTGCTCAACTAATTTCACACCCCCACCATAATAAACCAGTACAACATGCTTACAATGTTGAGCTGGAAAATTTACCCACCCTTCCCACCCATTCTATCTCACATGTGTCATTAGAGAAAACCTACAATGAGATTCAGAATGTTTCAAATCCAAAAATTGTAGAAGCTATGGAAGAAAATGAGGTTTCTTTTACTATGCATCAACAAGCTATTTTAAAAGCTCAAGAACTTCATGATATGATGGCTATGCGAAATCAAAAAAATAAAGGATTTATTGAAGATTGGTTTCACTCCATCATTTGTTTGCAACATCACTCTATGCTTCAACAATTTTTGATATCATTTTTTCAAGGGAAGCCACATTTTCATACCCTAATATCCATTAACATGCATTTTTCAAATTTGGGTATGTGCATACGTGAAGCCGTATTTCGAAAATGGCTTCACTGGAAGTACTCATACACGTAGTCATATTCATTTTTCAAATCAAAATAGGATAGGGTAGAAAATAAAATAAATAAGGGAATAAATAAATGCATTTTGTTTTTCCATGTAAAACTAGGGTTTTTGTTGCAACATGCTATGCAAATCAACATCGGTGATAATTTTTTTTATAATTTGCGTATGTAGATGAATCATAATGGAAATAATAAGTTCTACAAACACTCATTTTCATTTTTATCACCAATTTGAAAAAATGCTTGAATTTCATTTTTTTTGGCTTGCGGGCTTGATGAACTTTCTGGAAAAACAGTCGGGACAGTCATGTTTTGAGGGACCAAAAGTGAATATTTTTAAAACCTGTTTCTACCCTAAGTAGCCCTTGATGTCTACTTTCTAACCCAATTTGAATCACTCAATTTGGATTTGAAACGAAAAAGTTAGAACCAAAACATTGACCGGTTATCTAGCGGGCAGCTCAGGAACAGAGTTGGGACAGTCAGTTTTTGGAGGCCTAAATGACCATATTTTTAAAACCTGTTTCTATCCTAAGTAGCCCTTGATGTCTACTTTCCAATCCAATTTGAATCACTCAATTTGGATTTCAAACGAAAAAGTTAGAGCCAAAACATTGACCGGATGTCTAGCGGGCAGCTCAGGAACAGAGTTGGGACAGTCAGTTTTTGGAGGCCTGAATGAATGAATTTTTAAAACATGTTTCTATGGTAGATTTCCCTATGAATCTAGTTTACAATGCAATTGGAATCACTCATTTTCGATATCGTATGGGGAAGTTATGATCAAAATACTGACTGTCTATTGTAAATCAGCACCCTTAAAACTATGTCTTTCCGGCTGTTCCTTACAATATTTGACCTATCAATTCTTCTTGTCTTCAAAACATGTTTCTATTGGAGATCAATAAATGAATCTATTTTAATTTCCAATTTGAATCATTTGAATCCGACATCAAATGAAAAAGTTATGCTTGAAATATCAACTGTTGGTCTAAGCCGGGTAATTGAAAATGACTCTATTATGCAGGTTGTTCTAAACAAATTTGACATATCATATCGTTGAGTTTTTAAAACCTGTTTCTATTGGAGATAAACCTTTGAATTAGCTCTCATTTGGCTTTGGAATCACTCAATTTGGACGAAAAACAAAGAAGTTGTGATTAAAACACTGCTGGTTAGTATGATTGGCCACTGCTCTCCCGCAGGTAACAAATAAACTTTACTTTGTTATTTTCTCTATGGATTTGTTATATAGAGTAACTACTTGTTAGTTTTTTACATAATTCTTGGATTAAGGGAGCCCGTACACCTCTCTTTCTTCATGATTTAATGTTTTATTGCAGGTAGATACTCGTTTTTTGCAGGTCTTGGGAAAATAAAGAAGGTCAACTTATGGACGAGTGATTTTTCAAAGAAATTTTTATAAAACAAAGGAATTTTATCCAAATCATTACCCAACGGATTCATAATAGAACAAATGAAGAATTGATTTCAATTTCAAGATTCATGTCTTGTCACTGCTGCCAAAACATTTTTCAAATAGATCATTTTTTTGACATAACATCATAGTTGTTGTAACTCAATTTATTTATTTACATACTGCTTTTTGTTGTTTCTTTTCTAATTTCTCTTATATTTTGTGTTTCAGGTGTTGCTTCATTCAAACAGTGACCCATCCTCAGCTTCAATACAGTGAACAGCTAATTCATTCTTTGCGTGCTTGCATTTTATGGTTGTATATTTTGCTGAACATTTGTGTGCATTTTTTTTTTCGTTCCTGCTGTTCCTTTTTCAAAAGGACATCATTGTCGTGTTGCTATTTATTTTCTAAAGGAATAGCACTTTTTGGTTCAGCCATTCATTTTGTTGTTCCTTTTTCACAGTACATTTTGTTGTTCCTTTTTCACAATTCATTTTGTTGTTCCTTTTCGAAATGGAACAGCACTTTTTGGCACTTTTACATTTTGCTGTTCCTTTTCGAAATGGAACAGTACTTTTTGCACTTTCACATTTTGTTGTTCCTTTTCGAAATGGAAAAGCACTTTTTGCACTTTCACATTTTGCTGTTCCTTTTCGAAATGGAACAACACTTTTTGCACTTTCACATTTTGTTGTTCCTTTTCGAAATGGAACAGCTGCTGTTCCTTTTCGAAATGGAACAGCACTTCTGCACTTTCACGTTGGGTGTGTTTTTTCTGTTCCTTTTTCAAAAGGAACAGCATTTGGTGTGTTTCTGCTGTTCCTTTTTCAAAAGGAATAGCAGTTTGAGTTTTTGTTGTTCCTTTTTCAAAAGGAACAACAGTGCGTGTTTTTGCTGTTCCTTTTTCAAAAGGAACAGCAGTTTGAGTTTTTTTGCTGTTCCTTTTTCAAAAGGAACAGCAGTTTGAGTTTTTTTTGCTGTTCCTTTTTCAAAAGGAACAGCAGTTTGAGTTTTTTGCTGTTCCTTTTGAAAGTTGTTCCTTTTTTCAAAAGGAACAGCAGTTTGAGTTTTTTGCTGTTCCTTTTTTCAAAAGGAACAGCAGTTTGAGTTTTTTTGTTGTTCCTTTTTCAAAAGGAACAGCAGTTTGAGTTTTTGCTGTTCCTTTTTCAAAAGGAACAGCAGTTCGAGTTTTTTCTTGCATGGATTCTTCCCTTTCAAAAGGAACGACATTTGCATTTTCGCGTTTTCTGTGTGTATTTTTGTTTTTTGGTGTGCATTTTCTTTGATGTTCCCTACACGGAACACCACTTTTTGAGTGTTTTTGCTGTTCATTCAAAAAGCAACACTTTGGGAATATTTTTGAGGCCAACCCTTTCCTTTCTCTTGTGGGATTATTCATAGTTCAGCTCAACCACATTCTCCTGATTCTCTTTCATGGCATGAAGTACACTACTTTTATGAGGACAGGAATTATGGATTCTTTTGAAGCAAAGTTAATATTATTCACGTTATGATCTTTAAAAGGACAGCTCCTTGATGATAGATTCTTTTTAAAAAAAGGGACACAATTATTTATATATTCCTTTACTGCATTGTTTTCTGCTGTACATGATATTGATTGATCATCTTAATACCATGCTGGTTCCACCCTTCCTGGTTATAATCTTCTCTGTCTGTAACAAATGAGATTATGGGTATATTTTTTATATTGACATGTTCAACTTCTTCCGCCATCCCTGCTCTTAAGGAGTACTGAGTCTCCCTCTTTTTATCATAAAAATGTGTAATAACAACAAAATTTTGTTCGCAGATGGAGGATAGGGGGTCTCATTACGAGCCAGCCTACCATGTTCATAAGGCTGTAACAAAGTGACATTCCCATTATGGCCACCACACCAGGGTTATGATCCATTGGATAGCCAAATTATCCTTGGAACAGGAGGTCTCATCACGAGCCGGCCTGATCACTTTTGCTACCTCCTAGTGAATGGCAGTGTGGTTGTCTGGTTACCACGCCAGCACACTGATCTCTTCTGTAGAACAGCACTAAAACTCTCCATTTATAAATTGAGGATCCTGGCTCATATGGGTTAAAAAGCAACCCTGCCGAGGCTATGGACGCCTGCTGGCAGCAGCGGCTCTGCTTATGGTATGGAAGTTATATCTTTTCGTCAATTATTATTATAATACCCTTTTCTTATTTTCTTTTTATCAGAGAAGTTATTTCCTTAACTTTTTCCCTGTTTGAACCTTTATGCATGAGAAATTGTTTTATGATCAATCACATCATTTTCAGCTAGAATACCGTCAGCAAAGCATCTTTTTTGCATATTGTTGTCCTTTTTCGTTTTGCATAAACTATCATCACTCCAAAGCGTCCTATCTCTTATTCATAACTATCTTTACACACTTTGCTCTCAATATAACCATAATTTCCACCGTCCTATCATTGATAAGTGTACTCTGCTTTACTTACTGATATATTGTTCATTCCATTGCCTTGCCGTCCGCACCACCCCTCTCATATGCTTTATGGTTATGGAACCCTTTTTCCAATTGGAGGGGGGACTGTATGCATTATGGGGTTGCATGCGATATGATTACTACACTTTGCCATACTTTGTTGATTTGACAACATATTAGTATTGCATGTATACATAAGTTTTTCTAATTGCAATTTTGCATGCATTTTATCTGTTGCTATTCAAAGCTAACACTATGGATTCAAGCACATTGTATGCAAAATAGTGTTTTGTTTACAGGAGAACACCAAGTATGGGCAGAATTCTATTCGTAGCATGACCACACTATTGCACTTCACAGTAGAGGCTCGCGAACGTGAACAATTCTTCAGACATGATGTGCTTCCCTAGATTCTACCTTTTTGCATCGCTTTCAGCACCAACTTTGCCTACATCAGCTTCAACAACTGCCAGTCCATATATGTCATTCCACATTTTTGGAGGTAAAACTTGAGGTAAAATTGCATATTTTTCTAATTTATTATAAATTTAGGAGAATCTAATGCCAATCCATTTTGAGCATTATTTGTCATCCTTCATTCCACATCTTTACCACTTCCCCTTTTTCAGCAGCATATCATTTCCGAGTCTGGGGGAGTGTTCCTTCATTTCTTTCTTCTGACCATGTCATTCATATTCTTTCTCATCCATTGCTATTCTTATCCATTCTCAACACCTCCCTTATTTCATGTTGTTTTACACCAAGCATAGAATTCTACAGCTGGTAGCAACCACCTCTCTTTGTTTTCTAGCATCGCATGAGGACATGCTAATTTTTCAGAGAGGGGGAGGAATTGCTATACATGATGGATGTTTTCTACTTTCTTCCTTATTTAAGACATACAATTTCATTTTTACACAGTGCAGAAATTGATTTCCACATATTTTTAAAGCTATGAACCCAATTCTTGTAATTTTTGGAAAACACATACGTATCATTAATACAAACCCACACAATTTCAAGAAATATTGGTTCATAAAATTTCGGAAATCATGAACTCTCACCTACAGCCATTTTGTTTATATCCCATGATCCGTGCATCAAAACGATTTGATTTTTGGATCATAGAGACATTCATGTATTGTAAATTTACTTGCAACATTTCAACAAAATCTGGTTTGTAGTTTTGAGAAAATGCTTAATGAAGTTTGCTGTTATCTATATCATATTTTGATGCAACTTCATACATATAATTGAATGTCAATGTAAAAATTGTTATGCCTTCATCGAGATTGCTAAAATTGAATATTTATTAATTAAGGAAGCATTCAGTTATTCTCAAATTTTTATTGATTGGTTAACACATGGTTTCTGTCTTTGGGTTGCATGAGGACATGCAATATATTCAGTTTTCGTTGCATGAGGACATGCAACATATTGAGTGTGGGGGTGTGTGGGGTCGTTAATATGCCATGATTATTCTCACTTGTGAAGGTTTATTCCACCCATTTCCACCATTCTTCATCATGACATTTATTATAATTTATCATTTAAATCCATTTTATAAATAATTTATGCTCTCATGGATGAATGTTATTTATTCTCTTTATTTTTAATAAATTGATTATTATGCATTAATTTATCAATGATAGTTCTAATAAGTTGGTTGTAACATCATTCGCCATTTTTAGCCTCCAAGGTAACTTCCAGATTGAAGATTTGATTTTTAAATCAGCCAACTCAGAAATTCGCTGGTTTAAGGAGTGACGGTTTTGCGGTTAAGATTCTGAGCAAATGAAGACGAATTTGGAAAATCCGGAACATGGGTTTTGTCCAGAACGGGCCCAATTATCTTCATTGAACAGTTTGCCCAAATTCGGCTTGTACAGGGAGAAACGCAGGGTTCTTTGAGCACGATTTTCTGAGATTTGTTGTTGCGGCCGCCCTCCAAATCTTAGCTGCAAACCTAAATCCGCCTTGTTCTTGTTGATCAATGGGTTGGAATCAACCTAAATTTGTAAGAGAAATCATGATTGTAATTATCCATGCTCTGATCTTCTTTATTTAAATGAAACCCAAGATCAGAGACGGGAGATGGAGAACGACTGTTTTTATAATTCTAGTTTCAGAACCAATGGTGATCGTAGAGTCTTGCTGAAGACCTGACTTTGTTATACTTTTGTTGATGCGATTAATATAAAGACTTAGCGTTCATTCCGTTGTTGCATCTGGAGTAACTTACGGCAGTGTACCATCGGTAGCCAAGGGCCCAGCTCCGACGGACACTTGCCGTTGTATTGTTATATGGTAAATTGCGTGTGGATTGTTTATCTTTCTTACATAGTAATCTGATATATCTTTTATGTGATATGCTATGCTTCATAATTGATATCTGAATCTGAACGAGTTCCTTGTCTCATGTCTCTGCATTTATTCGAATTGCATCTTTCAGCTATTTTTGTAGCGGAATGTTGGTATGAATGCTATTGTTATCAGATCTATGTGAAATAATATTTGTAAGACTTGAAAGCAATATTACTTCGTTCAGAAACATAGTCATATCATCCATTACTCTCATATTGCTGTAGAACGTGTACATACGGTTGAGGGTTGCTGTTCTATTAGTGTGTTTTGTATATATGATTGACGTTCTTGTTTTACAATGAACTGCTGTTCTAAAATCCATTTGTAAATATTGTCTCATAAAGTAAATTTCATTGAAATTACTTTTGAAGATTGTTATTTTATTGCCGAATGTATGTAAGTTGATGCCGAGAATTGAGAGTGTTGAACTCGCGAGATTTAGTTTCTTTCCTACCGTTCCTTTTTACTGTTGTTCCATTTCTGAATTGCCATTCCATTCTGCTTTCTTGCTGTTCCTTTTTACTTGCATTTATTGCTTTGGTGTGGGAGGAGGATCAAGACTGTTGTGAGACACAGCAGACGCTATTATGCTCCTAGAACCATGATCCATACTCTAATTCCTTTTGCATCAATTTCTAGAGGAATGAGCTATTGCTACCATATCCTCGATTGATGGTTGTTTGAATGAATGATTTAGTTTAGAACATTTCAGTTTCTTGCTGTCCCAATTAGATTTCCTTTTCAAGCATTCATTTACTTGTGGGTTTTAAGCACTATATTGCAAAACATTACTCTTAAGAAAATAGCCGCCTCAGACAGAGTACACTCTTGAAATAAAAAGTCGTCCCTGGGTTGATAATTAATGTGTGGTAATTAGGAGTTCACAAGACACCTTTTTATCGCTCCACAACAATGAATTGTGTTTCTAACCTGTTTTATGACAATCTATGAATCACCAAACACTTTCAAATATTGAACATTAAGGCCAATAGCTTTATATAGTCCTTGAACTAAGGCCTCATACTCAGCTGTATTATTCGTGCATTCAAATTCCAACCTACAAGACAACATCGTTTTTTTTCCCTGAGGGCTAACCAAAATACCTCCTGCTCCCGAGCCTTCACTAGACTTAGACCCATCAAAATATAGTGACCAAAATAAAGAATTATCAACAATTTTATTTACAGTTTCCTTAGTAACATTAAAACATCTTGATCTATCTGTTTGTGAAAAATTTTCGATCTGAGATGTGAAATTGTTTACTGAGAAAGGAGATGTTTGGGCGGTGAAGTTGCCATAGAATGATTCAGATGAATAATTCCCCAAGATATTGTTATTAAATGCTATTGGTTGATTCTCCTGTTCAAATTCTGTAACAGTATGGGTCATATGTTTCTCCCGATTGATTTTTATTTGATTTGGCTTTCCCTTGTAGGGTAGCCACATATGAGACCAGTTGGTAGAAATATACCCATGGAGCTTCTCAGACCAATCCCTACTCAAGATTAAACCATAAAACTCAAGTATATCAGCGATTAAGATATCAATTCTTTGAACTACTCATGGATCAGCCGATAACCTGATAGTTACAGAGTTGATTTCCCATAAAACTTGGACTTTGGTTCTATCTAATTGCACAATGTGAATTGCGGACTTTTGAGGCTTAATGTTTAGTTTGGAACAAACTAAAGATGGAATTATATTAGAGGATGCCCTTGAGTCAATGAAACAATTGTGTAGATTTCGATTATAGATCTCATAGGTTAAGAGGAAAGGAGGAGTATGGGAATTGGATCTGTCTCCAATTAAGACTGCGTCAGTAGCTTCAACCCTACCAGAAGGTGGTTGACCTGAATCATTTGCAGCTTTAGCACTAGGAAGAGGCAAAGAAGGAACTGCATTCAGTTCCTTAAGAAGCAATTTCTGTTGATGTTTTAGTTTGCTAAGTTCAAACATGGTGATGTTTGCCTTAGTCTTCTTCATATCATCAACAATATTGTAATCCATTGAATCGATACTACCAACGTTTTAGATGTTGAAGGTATATTTGAGGATGAAGGTCGGTTTTGAGGTACTATTGCAGCCGGCTTCTTTGTGGGTACCTTTTCCTTTGTAGTAGTAGTACCTGCACTCCTTTTCTTTGAACTTTCCTGGACAGGTTCAGGGGCACCTTTACTCCTAGTAGTCACAGGAAAAGCTTCTTGTTCATTTTCTGTATCGGAGTTAGGTAATATGAAGTCCCACATTCCATGGCATTCAACAACTTCTTCTTCTTCGAATTGATCAGATGGTGAAATTATTTCATCTTCTTCTTCCTCTTCAGGATCTGAATCCGCATTAGATATAACATTTGGTGGTTTTGATTCAGTTTTCTTGAAATTTATAAATGCCCTTTTTGTTGAGGTTTCAGCTACTTGTTTTTTGATTTCAAGCATTTCATTTGACAGAGTCTTGAGGACCTTTTGTAAACCTTCCATATCATATGGATATTTAGGGATTTTCTTCTTTGAATCATCTTTAAAAGAAACTTTTTTGGATTTTCTATCTTCAAGAGCAGCTTTCTTTTCTAGAGCATTAATACGTTTCTCCACAGCAAGTGCTTCTTTCATGTTTTCAGCTAAAGTTGGTTTTGCAGCCCTGTCTATGAAGATAGCTATATTGGTGGGTAGGGCAGTTATATACCATTCGCTTCTGATTTGCTGACTTGGTTTGGAAGTCGTTGGAATCTTATTCAAAAGTTTATTGAATTGCGAGTTGAATTCTTTAATCGGTTCCTTATGCTCTATCCTAAGATTGGAGAGATCATTGATTAATGTGGCTAAAGATCTATCATCGCCATACTTAGTAAGAAACTGTTCTTGGCAAATGTTCCAACTGGTAATGGATCCAGAGAGCAGGGAAAAATACCAAGATCCCGTTGATCCTTGCAAAGTATAAGGGAAAAGCCTAACGACAACATCTTCCTCTGTTACTCCTTTTAGATTAACTGATAACATGAAGTTATTAATATGTTCTTCGGCTTGTGTTCCAACATCTGGATTAAACTTGGGTAACCATTTTTCAGGAGAATCAGGCAATGCATGTAATGGTGCAGGTATATTGACCGCACCAGGACTATTCCATGGATCTGCCATTGAAACACCGGTGGTGGATGAGATTGCTAATGAAATTCCAGATGTTTGGGAAGGAATTGATATTGAGGATTGAGCAGGTTGGGATGTTGAAGTTCCTAATCCCTGATGAACAACAATATGTAATGAGGGAGTGGATGGCTGACTTCGCACTGAGGAAGATGAGATGGAGGATGTGGATGAAAATGCTTCACTGTCAAATCCTTCAGTGTTCTTCTTTGTCCTTTTCCTTTTAGGTAAGGGCAACTCAGTAGGTTCGATACCCAACTTTCCACTCTGAAGTCTGGTGAGAGGATGAGGTAGATTGAATTGCGAAGTCTCACTGCCTTGAGATACCTCAGATTTCTGTGGTGATATCAAGAAGCCTTGAAGTTTATGGATAAGTAACTGAACTTCAGGAGACTCAGGACTTAATCGTTCTGGAGTATTGTGGGTTTGAGCAGTGGTAGTTGATTCCTCTTCTTCTCGCTTGGATACTGGGAAACCAGCATGCAATTGGGAAGTACGAGGTGATGTGGAGGGAGATTTACTCTCAGAATGGATTGTAGATTTGGGTTTGCTCACCATTCACATTTCATGCCCTCCTTCTAGCGCCAAAAATGTTGATGCCTCAAAAATCCTTGCATCAACATCAGGGGATAACCACCCGGTCCAGACCTTAATACAGCTCCTTTTCCGTTTGGGATGGTGGCTCCGACTGGATATAATGGGACCAATTTTCCAGTAATGAATAAAAAGGGATGGATGAGTGATTGGTTTTCTAATGAGTGATAATGAATGGATGACTTAATCTAAAAGCGAAAATACAAATGACTATTCTATCCCGGGAAGCTTCTATTATTAAGTGCAACGTTTGATGATCTCTATTCATCAATAGGCATATAGATGACTGTATTCAATAAACATAGACATTAATTCATATAATAATTGCTTTGTTCAAATAGTTGAACAAAGTAATTAATAAAACATTATTACACTTATCTTTTTATATTACTGATACATATATGATTAGAAGAAAAGCATGCTGTAAACATCCAATAGTGGAAAGTATAAAGAATGTTGTTAAAACACATGCATATATTCAATAATAGCAAGAGTGATCAAATAACAATTCACATAAAAAGAATGAACTCAAACATAGATAGTAGTACCATATGAGCTGCAAATCATTCCCAACATCAATCGCAATTTGAATTCCTTCTTCCGACTCAGAAATACTTTTAAATAAAGGTAGTAGTGCACATCCACATAAAAGCTTCGTTATCAAAATTGGAATAATTGGTCTAGTCTTTATAAAAATAATACCTGAAGTACAGTAGTGCAACTTCAAGTTTAAGTCATATACAAAAACTTACGACCCTTTCCAATGCATTGAAAGGGTCTATAAATACTTAATTAAACTAACTAACTACAAAATTAAAATGCTACTAAATTGGTACAACTTGATCTTGAATATCTCCCCCATAGCAATCTGGCAGTCGGCAACATGATTCATCACTCTGGTTGTTTGGCTTTCGACCTGATTTGGCATATTGCTAGCTTCGGTTCCACTTCTTGAGGGCGGCTGAGATAAGAAATGAGTTGAGTAGCATAGGTGGCACCGTGTATATTGGGAATGATACACTCAATTGCATCTGTTAGGCACTTGAGGGTGGCTCTCTGGCTGTATGGTTTTACTAGGAACAACCAATAGATGTCCCAAGTTAAACTGTTAATACCTGTGATCAATCTCCCATTCTTTTCCAGCTCTTGATAACATGATTGCTCCAATGTTTTGGCATTTACCTGGTGTACACTGAGAGATCATATTAGATAAATAGAGAGTATCATTAATAAATTCAATCAAGTTACTAGTGGATAATTTGCATCTAGAAACTGCTCTCTCTGCCTTCATTAACTGGGACTGCCACTCCATAAATAGGATTTCTTTATGGGATTCTAAGATTTTAGGCAAATTTGTTGCCTATCCCTCATTAGTGTCCTGCCAATTAAGAAAATTTGTCAAGGTCTCATCGGCCTGCTCGAAGTCTTTTCTAGCATCGACTGATTTATCGATTATTGATGTTGTTATGTCACACAGGGGTTCAACTTGAGCAATTTTGTGACATAATAATCTTATTTGTGTTACCAATGCCTTATTAATTTGTAGTGCTTCTGCTATGAAATCGGCAAGCTGCGGAAGATTCTTGAACTTATCTATTTGACCTGATAATTGAGCAATTTGCTCATCTTTTGTCTTGACCATCTGTTCATTCATTGCTTTCAATTTTGTTAATGCCTCCGACAGTTCTTTCTACTTTTGAATCGCACTCAAATCAATCCTTTGTTTCTCTTCATGCAACTGCTTATTCAATTGATTATTTATCTATTGCTGCATGGACAATTGCTGTTCTAATTGTTCTGCTTTTTGTTGTGCCTCTGATAGCTGTGCTTGTAATGAAGCGATTGCCTAGTCTTTTTCTTTTAACAAATTACTCAATTCCGATGCCTTGTCCATGGTGGCCGCCGAATAGGCTCCAGCATATTGGGACAATTTTGTTAGGTCATCAGAAGGATCAAACTCCTCCTTCCAAACTATGTTGGTTGTCATTGTTTGTTCAAGGAACACGGAAGGTTGATCAATCCTTATCCTTTTCCGTTGTCACTTTACTACGGCCCTGTGCTTTGGGATGTAAAAGACATCCAATGGAGGTATATCCTCCACTTGCAAAATGATTTGATCCGAAGGATCTTTGGGAATTATTTCTATGTTTGTAGTAGGGGTAGACCGTTGGTTCCTTTGCTTGGAACCTCTTTTGATCCTATATCCTATGTATCAGCCGCTTTGTATGTATCGGCTTCTCTTGAGCTTTCTAGATTTCTTATGATTGAATCGAATTGCTGCCATTCCTGGAGCAACCTTGGGTCAATCTAGGCATCGACATTCACATCCTTGCTGCTCTGCTCCTGCTGTCTTTTCTGTTCCTCTTCACATATTTTCTCTTGTTCTTTCCTCTGTGCTTCCTCCTGTTCTTTCCTCTGGAGTTCCTCCTGCTCTTTTGTTTGGATTTCTCCAAAAATTTCTGATGTAGCAGGAGGTTTGCTGGTAAGTCGCTGTTCAGGCTCACTTGACTGTGTCATCGGGGCAGTGGCTAACAAATCTAGAGGCAGAGTTTGCAACCTCTGCTCTCTAAGTTTGTTAAATTCGACTAACCCGTCGTCGTGATATCTCATTTTAGCTATCGCTTGAATCTGAAATAATGACTCGGCCCAGGAGAATAGGTCCTCAAACTCATCTTCTTGATGTTCAAATTTAGTGAGTTTTGCCTGTTCTAGTGCATTATAGATGACTTTGTTTGGATCAAATCGTCTATTAGGAAGAGTGGCGAGATTCAGTGTATTTATCTTTTCTCCTTCTTTATTTGCATGCTTGTAGTCATGCAGAATGTAAACGCCACACCTTAGAGGAAAAGGAGACCATACTTGCTTCTTTTTATTCCTCAGAGTCTTCGTAACTCCTTAATCTTCAATTCATTTAGCAAGTGGATGTGGTACTTGCTATGCATTAGCATTTCCTCTGATATTTGATAATCTAGGTCTGCTAATGCTTTCCACTCCAACTCTCTCTGAGGGGCATTTAATGGAGCAATATTCAAGGCCACAGGTGCTACCGGTGCATCCATGATTACTTTAGGACTCTGTTTGTATGTGAACTGGTGTTACTGAACCGAGTGACACAGAGGAGTATTTCTTGGACCAGAGAAGTGACTTACTGAGGAACAGAGGGTAGAATGGCAGCGGCAGCAATTGAAACAGTGCACAAATCACTGCTAAAGTAAATGCTTGGCCTTAAAAACTCTCTTCACGGTGAATTATAGCAGCTTGGGTTTTAAGTCCACGAATGCGCAGACAGATTGCAGGTTTGGTAAAAACTTGGATAAACAAGGCTCTGCAGGTGAATTTCGGTTCAACAGTTGAAAATGGAGGCTAAACACCGGGATTTGCTGGTAAATGATGTGTTTTTTCACTCTTTTAAACTATCTTTGGAGATTTATGGACAAAACCAGGAGCAGGAGGAATAATTCGGATAAATACCTCGTGAATTGCCGGCAATGGTGACAAATGCAGGTGGATTTGGCGCGCCAACGGTCTTCAGGTCGATTCTTGCAGGTTGGCGACAGATTGGTCGTAAAATACATGCAGAGGTGAGCAACAGTCGTTTTTTGCAAAAGTGATAAAAACGACATTTTTGGGCAAAAATATGGACTTTTGGGTTATTTGGCACTTTTTTTGGATGACATCAGCATGACGTCATCAGGTGGGGTCAAGGTCGGATGACGTCAGCATGACATCATTGGCTGGCGTGGCGGCCTGTGAGTGGTCCACGGGGGTGGTGAGGTGGCGGGCAGGTTGGAGCAGTGGCGGACGGGGGCGCTGTCGCGGAGGTGATGTAGCAATGACGTGGGCCTGACGTGGTAGTGACGTTGGCATGGTGGGTTCACACAAAACCAGAAACGGTAAGCGGTATGATATCGCACCGCTCTTTATACGGAAGCGGGATTGTCAGAGGGCAGCCCGATACAATTTGGGGGTGACGCGTGGCAGAGGCCTGACGTCACCCTCTGACAAATTTCGGAAGCTAACTTACGACGTCGGGCCGACCCGATATGCATGTGGACCGTTCGATGAAAAGGGCCAGATCTGACGGTCGACGGATCGCCAAGGTGCCAGGACAATACGGAAGGGGGCGGGGAATAAAATAATATTTTCTTTGGAATGCGCGCCCAGCGGGGACCTTTGAATTTTGGTGAATTTGTATGGTTTTCAATGTATTTTTAATGCAAATATGTATTGCGCCAATACTTTGGGTAGAACGGGAAAGTGGGTTTTTTATGTATTTTTTCAAATAAAGCGGGTTAGGGGTGAAAATGGGTTTTTTACAAGGTTCTTTTGCAAATGAAGGGTTAAATGGTTTAAATGACTTCTGAAGGGGAAAGAGGGGTAGGGTTTGGGTTCTTAAACTGACCAGATGTCACTTTAATCCCTGACTGTGCACATATGGCTATAATGCCAAAGGGGAAGGGATATTTATAGAATGCTTGGGGTTTATACACCATAGTGTTTATAATAGTAGGGAAAAGGGGAACATAGGGGATTTAGATAATAAGAAGTTAGGGGTTAATATGAGTGGGAAAAGGTGAATGAGGAGTGATATCACTAAGTTTATATGAAAACAACTTAGCTTAGGGAGTAGATCAAAATGAAAAGAATTTTAGACAAGAAATGTGGCTTTTAAAGGAATAAGAACCAACATAATACCTTGAATTCTTTCATGAACACAACTGGTGAAGGGATGTTAGTAATGAATGTGAAGGGGGAAAATGGGAAGTTAGACATGCTCCATTGTGTTGCTGCAAAATGATAGAGAAGAGGAGCTTTTCTATCCATTGATGCTTCCTTTATGTTAAACCAGCAAGATTCAGTTGAAATGAATGACATTTATGCAACCCCATCTACCTACCCATCTACTTGTCTAGCATTTTTTGTTTCTCCATGGAGGGTGCACTTAGACTTGCAGACTCTTATGTGCCTTTTTTTTTTTATTTTGGCTTTTTCTTTTGATTTTCTATCTAGAACTACCCTTATTGCTTCCAAGGTCCCAGATTAAGCAGTTGGGAACCTTAATTCTCTACCTAACTACTGGTCTGCCAAGATTAAACAGTTTGGACAGACTTCTTTCTCTATTCTACAACAGAAAATTGAAACATGGCATGATCCAGATTAGGCTGTTGGACCATCCATCCAAAATTGAGTCAACATCAAGCTTATGTACACACCTTGTCTTCTCATGGAAATATGGGATCTTTGAATCACCAAAGCAGATCATATTTGGAACTTTTATTTGTCAATCATGAAATATGAAACCTATTGGTATAGGTAGCTAACAGTGGCTCCACATGGGGATGGTTTTTCCATTTGAAAAACCAAGAACAGCAGGTCAGAGTGCCTTGGTCCATGAGTTCTCTTACCAGACTTGGAGTACTTCTCTTTGAAATCTCAAAATTGTGCTCTTCCCCTCTTGGTGCATCTCTGAACTTATTTGCCTTTTGCTGATAATTCACAAAACTCGAAAAAATGCATTCTTTTACATGTTAACAGAAAGTAATATATACACCTGAAAGAAAGTAATATATACACCTGAGTATGTACAAGGGAGAATTAGGCTACACTCATGGATAGTAGTCAAAATAGTGCTTCAACATCTTGCCATTCACAGGACCTTCATCCAAATCAGTTTCATCAAGATTCCTAAGGAAGTAAGTATTATTTCCTTGCACTGCTTGAACAGCAAATGGTCCTCTCCAAAGGGAATCAAATTTTCCATGTTTTCCTTTATCTTCCCTTCTTGAATCCCACTTGAGGACTTTATCACCAATGTTGAAATCTTCAGCCTTAGTCCTTCTATCAAAAGCTTTCTTTAACTTTTCTTGTAAAACTTGAACTCTGTGATAAACTTGGTCTCTAGTTTGCTGTAAACATATAATTTGATTTACTCTTCTTTGCACATCATTTGGTTCAGCCTGGCTTTCTTGAAGAAGTTTCATGACAGGGATCCCTAGTGATGAAGGAAATTTGGCTTCTAATCCATAAACTAACTCATATGGGCTAACCCCAATTGATCTCTTGGTTGTTAATCTATCTGCCCATAGGGCATTGACAAGCTTCTTATGCCAATTCTTCTTATTTTCTTCCAACACCTTCTTTATGATGTTCACAAGGCTTTTATTTGATGATTCAGCTAGGCCATTTCCTTGGGGATAGTATGCAGTAGAATGGCCCAAGGTAATGTGAAATTTGTGGCAGAAATTCACCATCTTCTTAGATCTGAAAGCAGCAGCATTGTCTGTTATTATCTTATCAGGACAACCAAATCTGGAAAGGATATTGGTCTCAAGAAACTGAATGATAGTGGAATCATTTGCTTGTCTACATGGGATGGCCTCAATCCATTTGGTGAAGTATTCTGTGGATGTGAGGATCCATCTATGTTGGCCTGAAGATGAGGGATGAATTTCCCCAATGAAATCCAAGCCCCATTGTTGAAAAGGTCTCTCTGTAGCAATAGGCCTCAGGGGAAGTGGCAGTAACTTTCTCTTTCCCTCAAACACTTGGCATTTATGACATGAGGTAGTAAATTTCTTGACATCAGAGAAAACAGTGGGCCAATAGTAACCAACCCTCAGTATCTTATCCACAGTGGACTTCCAATACAAGTGTCCACCACAGTCACCTGCATGAAATTCCTTCATAACATTGTTAGTCTCATTCTCAATCAAGCAGTTTAACAATATTCCCTTATGGTTTTTCCAAAGTAAATTGCCATACATGACACAAAATCTTGAAGCTTTCATTTTTAAGAACCTACATTTAGTTCTGGACAATCCTGGGGGAGCACACAGGTTTTGCAATATATAACAGATGTCGGAATACCAGGGAGATTGTTCAAAGGCTACATTGATCTTTGGAGTCGCCAGCTCCAGTTCACTGTCCAGTTGGTTGATGTCTAAAGCTTGAAAGTTTGCCTCTGTCATTAATTTGGCCAAACCTTGCCCTTTTATCAGTTTTGTAGGTTTTATTTCAATATAAAAATCCAAGATGTTGGCAATCTATTTGCCTCTTCTGCCCTCTAGGTTTTCTTGGGTGAGTATGTCTTTCACAATGGGACTTGGCACATAAGCTATAACATGGGAGTACAGGATGTAAATCCTAAAGTCTTTAATGGCTTTGACCAAAGCATAAGCTTGTTTCTCCATGATTTGATATTTCATAGGTGCATCTCTAAGAGCTCTACTAAAGAAAGCAATGGGTTTTTCATTTCCTTGGTCATCTTTCTGTAATAAGACAGCAGCAATGGTATGCTGGGAGGCAAAGGAGAAAATGATAAATTCTCTGTCAAATTGAGGATTTGTTAAGACTGGTGTTTGGGTAAGGGCCAACTTTATGCCTTCAAAAGCTTGATTTGCTTCTACTGTCCATTTCACTTTTGAATCCTTCTTTAGCATGTTATTTAGTAATCTGATCAATTCTGCTAGGTTTGGGATAAACCTCCTTAAGAAGTTGATCTTCCCCAAGAATGCTTGTAATTCTTTGATGTTTCTTGGGTGGGGCATTTGTAAGATAGCTTGTATCCTGTCTGGGTCAATTCTAATGCCATCCTTTGAAATGATGTGACCTAACAGTTTACCTTCTTCCAAGCCAAATAGAGACTTTTTGGGATTTAAGGAAATTCCATATTTCCTACAGGTTATGAATATTTGTCTCAAATGCTTCAAGTGTTCTTGGTCAGATTTTGAGAATGGTGTGAGGTCATCTAAATAAATGACAAGGAAGTCATGGATCTCTTTGGCAAAAGCAATATCCATTGCTCTTTGAAATGTAGCCCCTGCATTTTTTAACCCAAAAGGCATTTTGACATATTTGAAGGTTCCCCATGGGGTTGTAAATGCTGTTTTGTCCTCATCATCAGGGTGAACTAGGATCTAGTTGAAACCTGAGAATCCATCAAGTAAAGAAATTCTTGAGGCCCCCACTACTCTTTGCAAGATGTGATCCATCTTGGGTAAGGGGTAATTATCTTTCAAAGACACTTGATTCAAGTTCCTTAGATCAACACAAAGTCTTATCTCACCAGTTTTCTTTCTTGTGGGCACCAAATTTGAAATCCAATCTAAAAACCTAATAGGTGCTATGATACCCGCTTTAAACATTTTTTGCAGCTCTTTTTCGATTGAAGGGAGAAGCATGGGATTGATCCTTCTCAATTTCTGCTTAAATGGCTTTTGATTAGGCTTGAGAGGGATAGTATGTTGGATAACAGAGGTGTCATAGGATTTTAAATCCTCATAACCCCATGCAAAGACATCTTGAAACTCTTTGAAGAGGTCAATGTATTTAGGTTTTTGATCAGGAGGTAAGGATGTAGATAATTTTATTATCTTGGGCTTTTCAACAGTTCCAATGTTGCATTCTACAATGGCAGCATTAAGGGGCTGCATTTTTGGTTTTCTAGGGATATCATTTGAATCAAAAATGTCCTCCAACGGAGTTAGGCCTGTTGGAAGAAAATTGTCTTTCAGCTCTATGATTTCAGCCTCTGCACCAGCTGTTTCTTCACAACTGATTTGTTGAATTTCTTGTATATTGTTTTTTTTTTAAATTGTTGGATGTAGCATTTGGTTAGCTGTTTTGGGTGATATTTCCCTGTGGTTCTGTTCACTAAGTATTTGTGATTGACTTGCTCCCTCAGTGTCAATGTTTAGTCCTGCAAATTCTTGTTGCAAGGTCAAGAAATTATTTATTTGTGTATCATCTTCAAACACTTGCCAGTCTTTAACATTGTTTGGGACAGAAGGTCTGTGTTTAATCTCCGCTGTAAAGCAGTGCTTGGGTTCAAAAGGTAGTTTGCAGGTGCTTGCAAATGTGGCCAGACTATGAGCATGCAGGTTATGGGTTCTAGGAATTTTGGTAGTTTGAAATTCAGTGAAGGACTGTAGTAGTTCAGCAGCAGCAGATCTATAAGATCTCAGTCTTTTGTCATTGGTGACAAAATTACCCTTTACTTGTTGGACAACTAGGTCTGAGTCTCCTAGTATTGAAACTTTTATGGCTTGTAAGGATTTTACTAGTTTGAGGCCTAGTAAGAGAGCTTCGTATTCTGCCATATTGTTGGTGCACCTGAAGTTTAACCTATAGGCTCGGCCTTCTGCATGACTGTTTTGTTTATTATGTATCCAAACCCCTGCTCCTGCCCCTAATTTGTTGACTGACCCATCGAATTCAAGAAACCAGAGGACTTCTTGGTTAAGGGAAGAATTGTCAACTGTTGTGGGAGTTAGCATCAACAACTTGGGATCTTGGGTTACATTTGGTTTTCCTTCTTGAACAGTTTTGTTTATTGATTTCTCAATCATTATTTCTTGAACAGCAGCTTCTTCATTCATATGCTGATCTTGTTTGAGTGTCTGGTTTTCTTCATCATTTGTGGGACCTGCATTATCATTGAAGAGAATATAGGAGTCTATGTCAGAATGGACAGCATATATGGGAAAGTTTTGAGGTTTTTCTTCACTGCTGACCATGTATTTCATAAGTGACTCTCTATATAACCTCTTGGGTTGACCAAAGACTGAGATGGTGGCATATGACATGTCTAATTGTAGGGAACCTTGGAGTTTAGCCCCACATGATCTTGATAACAGCATCCCATATTTGGGTGGGATATCAGCAACTACAACGTCCATTAGAATTGTTTTGTTTGGGTACTGAACAAGGGACACACATAAGTCTTTTATTAAGCCTAAACACTTAACTTGGCTGGAGTCAAATGAGAATAGGTCCTTATATGGTCTTGTAATATCTAGATTCAATCTGTCCATGACTGATTTAGGCATCAAGTTGTGAGAGGCACCTGAGTCAAACATTGCATTGTGTAGTATCTTATCATGAACATGCAGGTTGACATAGAAAGGTAAGATCCCTGTAACTGTTGTCTTTCCATCAACCTCTGGATCGAAAAGCAATTCTGGGGTGTCATCCAACACATTGACATTATCTTTATTACGAGTAAGTTGAAGGGACTTCTTGATTTGTTGTCTATAAATGTCATGCTTGGCTAGTTCTGAAAGAGGAATAGCTACCTTCAATTTGCCAATTTCAGCTTCTAAGTCAAAGGGTCTTTCAGATGGGGTCTTGGTGTTGTGGGTGACAGCCTTTTCCTTGTTCACTAGGTTTTCTTCTTGATTCTTATCTTGATCTTGAGGCTTGTCCTTCTTACTCATCTCTTGAGGAGTGTTACTTGGATTAGGGTGCAAGGGTGATGTAGCCATAGGCTGTTGTTTTGAGGGCAATGGTTCAGTGATTTCTTGAACGGTTACTTCATTTGTAACTGAATCAGTTGTGTCATTTGGCTCTGTGACTATGGCTCTTTTGGGCTGCTGGCTATCCTTTGTTTTTTCAGGCTGTGTTACATTTATAGTTCTGCTTCTTAGCTTGTATTGCTTATGAACTTCATAAACAGCTGTGTCATATCCTTGTTTAAAGTCAAATGACTCACCTGACCTGGTTTGGAATTGTTGAATGTCATCATCCTTATGATCTTCTTGACTCAGAAAAACTTGTTGCTCATCATTCAGGCCCATCAGGTTAATGTGGGTGTCATCTGTTTGCTCATTCGAAGTGGATGCCTCAGTATAGTTTTCCTGGAAAGGAGGTCTTATGTCTGGATCAGAACCGGCCTTGCCAACGTTTGGGTTTTGATTTCTCCTAAAATTGGGATTCCTGATAGGGTTATTTTGTGGTGCTTCCCATGATGACTTTCTCTCAACTGATTCTACTCTATCACCCAATCTCTTCATACCATTGAGTATTGCATCCAGTTTTTGATCAAAGGCTGAGGGTTCTTCTTTGAAGGTGGTTCTCTTTTCCAATCTTGCCCTGTTTCTTTTGGCAATCAGGTTAGCCTCTACTGTGACAGCAACCTTTTGGGCATCTTCAAGGGTTTCAGGGGCTCTTTCCTTCAACTGATATGCCATATCAGGGTCAAAACCATCAGGAAATTTGTACAAGGCTAAATCAGGAGGAGGTCTTAAATTCTGTGGTATTGCGTTATATACGTTGTTGAATCTTGCACAATACTCCAAAACAGTCTCTTGAGGACCTCGTTTGATTGTATCATATTCACCAAGTATGTGCAGGGGATCTTTCTTTTTCTCCCATTTGTTAGTAAAGGCTTGATAAAGCTCATCAGGAGTTGTGATGGTATTTACAGCCAGTGATCTAAACCAAGTTCTTACATCCCCTGTCAGGCTTTGAACAAAGATTCTCATTCTCACACTGTCATCATCTATTTCATAGTTCTCAAAATGGTCTTGCATCCTTCTGGCATGCTGAATTGCTGTGAAAGGGCCAGTGGAGTCAAAATATGAGATCTTGGATTGGTAGTCTTGAGGTAGAGCTGCAGCATTAGCAGGCAACTGCAGGGGTGCATATCTATTAGCCATATTTGCAGGATTTATAGGATTGACAGGGACAACTGGGATAACATGAACGACTGGTACAATAGGGGTAATGGGAATAGTAGAAACTAGAGTGTTGGTCAAGGGAATATGTGTAGTGGATGGAGGTGTGAAAGGAGGGCTTTGAGATGTGGATGGTGAACTGGGGGAATCAAGGGTAGACCGAAATAGAACCTTGATTGGAGTTGGAACAGGGTTTGGATAAGCTGTCCCAGGACTTAAATCAACAAGAGTTTCCTGTCCTTGCTGGTTCCTAATGATTTTAGGGATTGTATTAGGATTTTCAAAAACAGTTGGTGGATTGGGGTCAGGATTTGACCTTGTATATCGCGGATTCTTCTTGGGAGCCAACTTCTGAACTTGTTTTTTGAGTATGTTTTGGAATATTTTTGTGTTTACAAGGGCCAGACAAGATTTTGGAGTGACTGTGTATATCTTAAAGCTAGCATGAAAATTGACTGAAGCAGCTTTAAGAAATATACAGAAATTAGAAAATCCTGAGGAACTCCCCAGTGGAGTCGCCAATTATGTTAACACCCAGGTTGTTCCCTTTGACTCCCAAGGGAATACGGCCGGGGTAACCACTAACCAAGCTTTGGATTACAGCTTCTAGCCAAACTGTAATCAGAGAGGGCTCTCTCTTTAAGGTTTGTCTCTGTTTTGTGAAGATTTTAGGCTAGTTATGAGTTCAGGGTTTTGGTTTTATGTTTTGGTTGAGGGATGTCTCTCTGTACCTATGGTGGAAGTCTTCTAGCAGTATTAGTTCATTGGGCAATGGATTCTGTGGCTACAGGTTGTCTGGAATATTGAGTTGAGTTGCTGAAACTGCAGGGCCATTTAAATACATCATGAAACAAAATTGAAATTGTGAATATGAAGTGTGTTTAACCCGTGAAAAGCAATTAAGAATTTTCCACTAAGCTGAGGTGTAAGAAAGATATATATTGCACAGGAGCAAACTTGAATTCCTGAAACAACAATCATTGTGAAAGATATAGTTTGGAGGTGCAGCAGTTAAGAATTACACCTTATGACTATAACTGAAGAAAAACATTTATAACAGCATAGATTGAGTTCAGGGTATTCTGTGAATAAATCCTGGAACTATTCTTTTTCTTTGCCATTAACTATGAAACACAGAAACATGAATGAGCTATGAAAAGATAACAAAAACACATTACGAAGAGGTTTTTAGGATAACTTATTGTGCCATGAAGTACGCAAGAATCCTGTAATATTCAGCAAAACACCACAATGCCTCAGATAACTCAGAGCTTTGGAAATTCCATCATCTTTTGTATTAATACTCTGGAAATTTACAGCATAAGAAACTCTAGAAGAGAAATCAACAACCCCCTGCAAGCTTATGCGAGGGGGAATATATACAATTGGTCATACAAAATATCTGAACTGTTGAGTCATCTCAGAAATAAATATGTTCACCAACTACTACAGAATAGCAGATAAGAAAGTTATTACATCTTTGAATACAAAATAAATGCTCTTTAATTCTGTCAGAAGACTTTTTGACCTTTGGAGGCCACTGAGTCAATTGAACATTCTGTTATAAATGCTGAATGATGTGTCTTTATGTCCCTGTCATCCTGTAGGCTTCTTGGCCCTGTCACCTGTGACTGTCCGTGCTGCTTTAGTGGCCGAGTAGATTTGCTGAGTTGGCTCAGCCCATTCTTCTCCATAGATGCTGAATTCATCAAATTTTCCTGTGTATGATAACTTATGTATTTTAATGAAAAAACTTTATTACAGGCTCTTGTTTACAGATTAACTATATCATTTTAGTCCAAAATTCCTGTGTGGGAAATTGATGTCTCAGAATTGCCTCTAAGGTCTCATCTGCCTCTGTGTATTTGTAGAAGTTTGGAGGCACTTCAAACAAATGTTTAATTTCATTCATAATGAAAAATAAGTTCTCTACCCTGTCATAGAAACTTTGTCCAGATGCTGGCCCTGTTTCTTCTGAAGTACTGGGTCTTTAAGTGATCTGATTAGTAGCAAATGTATTGACCCTTTTGGCATAATTCTCATGTGAAAGTAGTCTCCCTGCGCTGTTCAGTAAGCTAGGAAGACCTTTGCCCTGTAGTACTGTAAACTTGTCCATGAACTTATTTACCTCTGTCTGCATGTCCTGGCTTCTTCTTTCCAGTGTTTGTACCAGGTTTCTTAGTGTAAGGACCCTCTTTATAAGCTGGATGGTTTTAGTTCTGTTTGGAATTCCCATTGCTGCCAGCTGAGCACTTGTTCTGTTATTAAGCACATTAATCATTCTATTGGCAACCTCAGGCATATTGCCTAGAGATGCCCTTGCTCTCTGGATTTCCCTATGTGCTTTCCCTATGAGCTCCATATGCTCATGAATGGTCTCAATGTATTGCTATTGATCAGTGATTGATTGGCCAATGTTGGCCCATAAAACTGTCTTAAGCTCAGCTATCACTTTGTCAAGTGTGAGCTCCTGCTCCAGCTCCTTTATCTTCTCCTTAAGGGCCTTTATTTCCCTTCCTTTTTCTGCTACAGTCTGCTTGGATTTGTCATATCTTTCATTGAGCTTAGCTAGACTCTCCCTGGCCTCATTTAGCTCTGCCATTTGGGCCTCTAAGGCCTGAATTTCATTCTTGAGCTTCTGCATATCCAGGCTTGGAGCCTGCTCTGTTGTTGGTGCTGGTGCTGATGTAGATGGTGCTGCCTGTTCTGTCCGTTCAGTGGGAGGAGCAGTAGTTTGAGGAGGTTCCTCAAGGTTAATTATCTCTGGAGGAGGCTGAGATGTTTGGCCCCCTTCCTTCTGTTGTAGGGCTGCTTGCAATGCTGCCTCTGATTCTCCCAATTTTTCTTGTGTCTGGATCAGCTGTTTGTATAATGCTACCAGCATAGCTGCTGCATCTTGGTCATGTCTCAGCTGGGCAACTTCTTCAGTTTGTGGGTGAATGGTTGCTGGGATCTTAATCATTTTCTTCAATGCTGCCATATCTGCATCCCTCAATTTCAACAGTGCTTGTACAGCCTTGATATCCTTGGGATCATGCCCAAGTTCTATGATTATATCCTCTAAAGCTTTGATTCGGTTGTCCTTTGCTTGAGAGGATGCTCTCTCCAACTCAAGTTGGGCAGTTGTGTTGTTTAGGCTATTTTCCAGCCTGTAGTTCACTAATTTTTTGTCTGCCAAGGAGGCATACACCATCTCACCCGTTTGCTTATGCAATTCAATCTGATCCATCGGGTGGATGTCCTTGGAAAGGACCTCAAGATTGGTCCTTAAGTAGTCTGCAGGTGACTGTGGCTGCAACGCGGTTGGCATAAAGTGGCTCATGATCATTTTTCCCTCCTGGACATCATATGCAGACATTAATCTTTGCTGGTTAGTGGGAGCCATCTTTAACAAATGATTGTACAGCTGTATTCTTATTGGCTCATTCCTTTTCTTTATATCAATGAACTGTTGTTTGATGCCTAGTTCACCTTCCCTTTGCTGGCCTGAGGAGCTGACTTCTCCTCCCACTGTCCTTTCTGGTTCCTGCTGGAAGGAACTTGCTGAGGCTTCCATGCTTGGTGGGCCCATGCCCAAAGATTGCCCTATAGGCATTTCTTCTTCTGAGAGGGGATTCATTCTGTGCCTCTTCTCTCTTTGATTTGTGGATGTTGTGAGGGGAGTCTCTCTATCCCTCTTCCTATTTCTGTCCTCATTTTGTGGAGTTTGGAGGAGCGAGGCTTCCACTGTAGTCTCCTGCCTAGGAGGCAGAGTGTCCTGAGCTTGCTTCCCTGTGGATATTAGGGCTTTTAATGTTTGTTCCTGCTGCTCTGATTGCTTTTTTTCTTGCTGCCCCTCTTGTTGTTGTTCCTTTTGCTGCACTTCCTACTGCTGTATTGTTTCTTTCTGCTGTACCCCCTCATGAGGCGGCTGTTCTAGCTCCATCTCTTTCTCTTTGCCTTTGCCGGAAGCTTGATCAGTAGTTTTGGCTGCTTGCTGATGCGCTGTAGACGATGAGGCAGCTACTCCCACTTGAGTGCCTGGAAGAGCAAATACCTGTGAACAAAGCTCTAAGTCAGCCAACTTTTGGAGATTTTTTACTGCTCTTTGACTTAGTTCTTCTTGTGTGGCAGCCTCCTCTAAGGTGCCTTTCCTCCACTTTATTTGATTTGCATATTTTTCTATGTGAGGCAACCTTAAGTGGTCATAACTGGCCAGCCTATATCTGACCCTTCTTAAACTTATGAAATGATTGGGGTCGTATGGTTTCCAAAGGAAGCTGGTCTGTAAGCCAAGGGCTTCTAGCATGCTATCTGCCTCTTGCCAACCTTCCTCCCTTTTACTGTAAATGAAGTGGCCTAATTGGTTTCTGACTTTGAGCTGTGCTTTCTTGCCTTTGCCTGAAAAATGGAGTACATCAGCATTCCCAAATTGCCTGAAGTATTCAAGGGAAAACAATCTCATAGGCACATATTTGGGTAATCTGTATGGGGGCAACTCACACCCATATATTCTGATAACTGTGTGATTTTGGTAATAGTACCAATCCCCAATGTTGTATACCTTAGACAGTTGAAGAATCCTCTGCATCTCATCAGTTAGTCTAGGAGGAGGTGAGCTCAGAAGCAGAGACATGGCTGGGTGGATGAAAAGGTCTATAAACTCACAATAAGTGTATGGAGAACAAGATCTGCAGTGGAAAGCAGAGGACCAATAGACTACTGACCTTGGATTGCCTTGTGCATCCACTCTTTTCACAGCAAAAGGAAATTTCTCATGTTGATAATATAAGATTAAGTGGTAGATATAGGAGGTGTATCTGAACACCCTTTATCTTGACAAGTTCATCAATTGCTCATGTATTTTATCGGATATGTAAGTGGCATAGTCATAACAGATTGGGGACTTGCCAAGGGAAAACATGAGCATCATCACCAGCACAGTTTCATCAACAAACTCAATTGAATTATAGCCCAATATGGGACTAATCATGTCTACAAGGTCTCTGCCCAATTGGTTGAGGTATACATGAGAAATGGGAGGATACTTCACGGTGTCAGAGTCAATGTACAATTGATTCAACTTGGTGACCTGAGCATCTGTCAGTTTAGCTCCTTGCTTTATCATATCTACCAGTGATAAAGGAACTAGTTTCTTATCAGTATTGAAGTGCAGCATTTCTCTGATGGCTTCAGGGGTGATATAAAAGACAACTGAACCTGAAGGGTCAAGCACATCCCTCTGAGTGGGGTCATAGCAGTCAGCACATCGGTGGATTAGGTCAGGAAACTGGTTGACCTGAGGGAGCTTGAAGATAGGGAGGAAAGAGTCCCAAATGCCCAATACATCCATTCCACTTTCATGCTTAATCTTCAATTCATTTAGCAAGTGGATGTGGTACTTGCTATGCATTAGCATTTCCTCTGATATTTGATAATCTAGGTCTGCTAATGCTTTCCACTCCAACTCTCTCTGAGGGGCATTTAATGGAGCAATATTCAAGGCCACAGGTGCTACCGGTGCATCCATGATTACTTTAGGACTCTGTTTGTATGTGAACTGGTGTTACTGAACCGAGTGACACAGAGGAGTATTTCTTGGACCAGAGAAGTGACTTACTGAGGAACAGAGGGTAGAATGGCAGCGGCAGCAATTGAAACAGTGCACAAATCACTGCTAAAGTAAATGCTTGGCCTTAAAAACTCTCTTCACGGTGAATTATAGCAGCTTGGGTTTTAAGTCCACGAATGCGCAGACAGATTGCAGGTTTGGTAAAAACTTGGATAAACAAGGCTCTGCAGGTGAATTTCGATTCAACAGTTGAAAATGGAGGCTAAACACCGGGATTTGCTGGTAAATGATGTGTTTTTTCACTCTTTTAAACTATCTTTGGAGATTTATGGACAAAACCAGGCGCAGGAGGAATAATTCAGATAAATACCTCGTGAATTGCCGGCAATGGTGACAAATGCAGGTGGATTTGGCGCGCCAACGGTCTTCAGGTCGATTCTTGCAGGTTGGCGACAGATTGGTCGTAAAATACATGCAGAGGTGAGCAACAGTCGTTTTTTGCAAAAGTGATAAAAACGACATTTTTGGGCAAAAATATGGACTTTTGGGTTATTTGGCGCTTTTTTTGGATGACATCAGCATGACGTCATCAGGTGGGGTCAAGGTCGGATGACGTCAGCATGACGTCATTGGCTGGCGTGGCGGCCTGTGAGTGGTCCACGGGGGTGGTGAGGTGGCGGGCAGGTTGGAGCAGTGGCGGACGGGGGCGCTGCCGCGGAGGTGATGTAGCAATGACGTGGGCCTGACGTGGTAGTGACGTTGGCATGGCGGGTTCACACAAAACCAGAAACGGTAAGCGGTATGATATCGCACCGCTCTTTATACGGAAGCGGGATTGTCAGAGGGCGGCCCGATACAATTTGGGGGTGACGCGTGGCAGAGGCCTGACGTCACCCTCTGACAAATTTCGGAAGCTAACTTACGGACGTCGGGCCCGACCCGATATGCATGTGGACCGTTCGATGAAAAGGGCCAGATCTGACGGTCGACGGATCGCCAAGGTGCCAGGACAATACGGAAGGGGGCGGGGAATAAAATAATATTTTCTTTGGAATGCGCGCCCAGCGGGGACCTTTGAATTTTGGTGAATTTGTATGGTTTTCAATGTATTTTTAATGCAAATATGTATTGCGCCAATACTTTGGGTAGAACGGGAAAGTGGGTTTTTTATGTATTTTTGCAAATAAAGCGGGTTAGGGGTGAAAATGGGTTTTTTACAAGGTTCTTTTGCAAATGAAGGGTTAAATGGTTTAAATGACTTCTGAAGGGGAAAGAGGGGTAGGGTTTGGGTTCTTAAACTGACCAGATGTCACTTTAATCCCTGACTGTGCACATATGGCTATAATGCCAAAGGGGAAGGGATATTTATAGAATGCTTGGGGTTTATACACCATAGTGTTTATAATAGTAGGGAAAAGGGTAACATAGGGGATTTAGATAATAAGAAGTTAGGGGTTAATATGAGTGGGAAAAGGTGAATGAGGAGTGATATCACTAAGTTTATATGAAAACAACTTATCTTAGGGAGTAGATCAAAATGAAAAGAATTTTAGACAAGAAATGTGGCTTTTAAAGGAATAAGAACCAACATAATACCTTGAATTCTTTCATGAACACAACTGGTGAAGGGATGTTAGTAATGAATGTGAAGGGGGAAAATGGGAAGTTAGACATGCTCCATTGTGTTGCTACAAAATGATAGAGAAGAGGAGCTTTTCTATCCATTGATGCTTCCTTTATGTTAAACCAGCAAGATTCAGTAGACCCTTATGTGCCTTTTTCTTTTCTTTTGGCTTTTTCTTTTGATTTTCTATCTAGAACTACCCTTATTGCTTCCAAGGTCCTAGATTAAGCAGTTGGGAACCTTAATTCTCTACCTAACTACTGGTCTGCCAAGATTAAACAGTTTGGACAGACTTCTTTCTCTATTCTACAACAGAAAATTGAAACATGGCATGATCCAGATTAGGCTGTTGGACCATCCATCCAAAATTGAGTCAACATCAAGCTTATGTACACACCTTGTCTTCTCATGGAAATATGGGATCTTTGAATCACCAAAGCAGGGCATATTTGGAACTTTTATTTGCCAATCATGAAATATGAAACCTATTGGTATAGGTAGCTAACACGATTAAGGGAGAAAAGCACTCTGGTGGAAGTGGAAGTCAAGAAGCTTGAGGATGAAATAAAGAAATATTTTCTCGATAAGAAAACGAGGGGGACAAAACACAATTCGTACAATCACATTGATGAATTTGGGGACTACCACCAAGAGTTGATCAGCCTGATGCCTTGGATTGGACAGCATATTACTAAATGGATCAACCATGGTGGCGTGCTGCAAATGATAAAGTGCACGACGCAACCAGTAACAATAATAGGTGGTTGTTTTCCAGGAAAAGTGATGGATGACCGGTTGAAACCCTATACAGGTGGTGCAACCACCTGACTAGCCGTTGGAAGTATAGTCTTAGTGCTCTAGGTAGTTGAAAGGAGGCATGGGACTATAAACTACTCTGCCTAGGAGTTGCGCCCAAGAGCAAAGTGTCACACGGTCCGCGACCGCACAAGGGGTAGGGAGAGTTGCGCATTGCAAGTGTTGAGTGAGCATAATATCAACATGGAGCAGTTGAGCTTCTAGCGTGATGAAGTTGTGTCACAGAACAGGTAGATGGTACAAGTACTAGAAGAAGCCTGTAAGATGGTCCCTGAGTTGGCCATCCCAGCAGATGCACTAGCAGAAGAGCGCATCCACAAATTAGCAACAAGGGTGCGTGAGGCGTGAGAAGAAATGGCCAAGGTTTAGCTGGAGCTGAACCTTCAGATAGCAGAGTTGTGGTTGAAGGTGCAGTCGTCCACCCCTCTAGAAGTAAGAGCACAGTGCGCCAGTGCTATTACATCAGGGATGGAAGAGATCAGCAATGCAGTACAGAACTGCACCAGAATGTTGGAAGAGTCATTCAAGGTCCTCACCAATCTGCAGGAGGACCTTAACATCCAACGGTTAGAGACAGAGGTGCGTGAGCTCCAGGAGAATTATGACAGTGTCAAATGGACCGCACAAATGGTAGTCCTTACTCAAAGGCTCGCGTGAATGCAACAAGCCAAATCACTAAAAGAGCAAGTGGATGCAGCACGACACATAGCAATAGTTTTGAAGGCACGTGTTCAGCCTTGGATTGACGAGGCCTTTGTCATTACAACAACAATTGAAGGCAATCTCGTGCAAATGCAGGGGACGCAAGAATAGATCCATGGAAGTAGTTCTAACATCGCGGTCTTGGAAAAACGTGTACAGGAGATTCAGTAGGCAGCTGCTCAGTGCGTTTCTGACCTTGCAACTGTTCGAGCAGAGTTGGAGGGTCTCTGCGCGAAGATCTGTGCACCGATAGAGTGACTCAAGGGCGAGTCACGACGTTTGTGTTAGGGGCCTGGTGGGCATGGAATCCCCCCAAGGCATGTTTTGGGTCTTAAAGCCCAAGTTTTGACTAAGTCCATTGTAAAGACTCCGCGATTTGTGGGTGCGAAGTGCAAAGTCATAATAGAGTCACAAGGTTTTCTACCCTTGTTTTTGTAAAGTAATGTTGGCTTGAAATATTTTCCCATCGTCTGCGGACAATGGGATTGTATAAATAGAGCAAGGCTCTAAGTGTAGAAATAACAATGAAGGAAGATGAGTCTAAGGAATCGATGAAGCATTGAGTCGAAGTGTAAGTCTTGTCTTTGGGTCGTGGAGCATGAGAAGGCTCTGCAACTGAGTGCGAAGAGCCCTAGTAGTCTGCAGTTGAGTGGACGGACCCCTACAGCTGAGTGCGCAGGGTAGGTCGAGTCTGTAACCATTGGAAGCATTAATAAAGAGAAGTTTTACCATATTTCTGTGTATCTTTTCCTGTCTTATGTATTATTGGGTATGAATTGCAAGTTTAATGTTATTTGTTACGCGAACTCATATGAATGTGCTAAATAAGTAAATATAAGGCATATGTTTATGTGAAGATAACTAATTGTTAGAAGAAGATAAGTAAGATTGTGGGTGTGACTTAGGGGAATAGTCCAAATCGCTACTCCAGCAACGCGAAAGTCCCACAACCTCGGGTTAGGGCTACAGGAAGGTGAATAAATCATGATGCGAAGGCCAGGGAAGTGCGTGAAGTAACCGGTGCGAAGGGACTCACAGTTGGACCAAATCAAACCCTCAGACGTTTCAAGGGTGTGGAAACCTAGTTCCAACACCCCCCCATACTACTTTGGGTGAGACCTCAGTCCGTGATCCATGGACTGTTGTCGAAAGGGCCAGTAGTACAGGGATTTGTTTGGCTAATTAACTCCAAACTTGGGTCAGGCCCCAACAAGCCAACAAGATGCATTAACCGGAACAAAGACACATAATTTTCATAATACTTCTCTTTATTGATATCTTCAAGTGATTATAGACTCTATCCACCCTATGCACACAGCTGCAAGGGTCTGCGCACTCAGCTGCGGACTTCTATCCTAGGCCTCTGTGCACTCAGCTACAGAGCCTCTACCTACACTATGATCTGAAAATTATACTTCTTACTATAGAGCTATGACTATCTTACTCCAAACCATTACTCTAAAACTACTTAGAGCTTAGCTCTTTTTATACAATCCCATGATCCGCGGACCATGGGTAGATCTCTTACAACCGACTTTACTTTACAAAAATAAGGGCGGACAACCCTTTATGACTCATGACACCTTCACGCTCCGCGACCACAAAATGTAGAGTATTTACAAGTTTATTACAAAACTTGACCCAAAACATGGGCTTTTAGCCCCAAAACTGTCCTTGGGGGATCCCGTTCCCAACAAACTATAATAACAACATATGCATGAAAATGTTTTGGCTTAGTTATATTATAAAGTGAAAGTTCCATCCATACATACACCACTGACAGCCACTAGCCCCTATAATGGAACATTACAATCAACACCGCCTGCTCCTCCAAAGAGATGTACTCGCTCTACATTGTACAACATCACTCAGGGTATTATGGAAATACCATCTCAGTAACCTCCTCATGGTGGTCTTCGGCGTTGAACTTATAACAAGCTTGGTACTGCGTTATTGTTCCCCCATACTGTTTGGTGATGTCTTTATCAAAGCGGACTCTTGCTTCCATGGCTTCCAGGTATATGGTCCTGAAACCCCTATCTAGCTCATCCTGAAGCATGTGCATCACTGCCCTAAGCGTGGTTGGACCACCGATGTACTTATGCATGTTCTTTGCGCTCAACTGCAAGTCATCACTACTGGCTTCACGCATCAACTACTATATGTACCCGTTGACCTCCAGCATGACTTGGTTTTTCCTCATGGCTTAATTGAGGGTTCCAAAGGAAGATATCCTTTGCGTCTTCACTATGACATCTAGACTCCTATACAACGATGCATAGGAAGCCTCAATGCTGGTGATGAGCGAAGGGAGCTGCTCATAGTTACGGATCAACATCTTAATCCATGATTTGTCTAAATCTACCTGCAGCTTGATCATCTTGTACAAGTAAAGCGGGGCCCCCTTGTACCTCATTGCCCATTCTTGTACATGCACAATAGCAACATGGATGTCTTTGGGAATTTGGGTTGTCTTTGCCCACTGCTATCGAAAAATGTATAAATGGACAACCACTTTGTGCATGGTGATAAATCTTCTATACAACGTCCACAAGGGTAGTCTCCAAAGTTGATATCTCTTTAAGTATTTCTTTCTTCCTTTCTGCCATAGTGGATTGTGTAGACTACTTTGTTCTCTGCCTGGCCTCTTGCAAGGCTTTCACCATTCGATCATTCTCTATTATCAAGAACATGACCGTCGAACTCGTGGCTTCTGCATAAGCTTGAGAATCCTCAGACATGGCATCTTGATGTCTACTAACATCTGATACAATCACCCTTTCCTCTATGTGCACAGGTGATGTGTGATCATCTGGGGCCTGCTTTCTTTGTGCCTGTAAAATCCTATGTTGTGACTTATTGAATGACATATTGTACACATCCATCTCTAGATCATCATCAAGGAGAAAAACCTCTCCTTTCTCTATTGGGACTGATTATGATTTTGGAGGTGGCTCAGACTGTGGTGCGACCTCAGATGCTCTCGGGATGATATCGGTGTCTTGGTCTTGTGGCTCCTATGTCGCTTCCATGTTCGTTTCCTCAACCATAAGCTCAAAATGTTGAGAATATTCCTGAACCTACACCTTCTCACCCTCTTCTTCATCTGTTAGCTAGTTTGTTGTCTCAACCTATATAAGCGATGTTTTCTCTGTCAGTGTGCCTTGCCTTTCCTCCTATTCCTATTTTTCTTTTCTTCCCTTTCTCTCCTCCTAAGCTCTTGCTCTGCTTTCAGCTTCTTTTGTATTTCCTATAACTTCCTCACTACATCTTCCAACTTTTCTTCTCTCTCTTCCTCCGTTGTACTCTCCTTTCACGATGTTGCCTCGTCGCCTCTATCTCCAAAGCTACTTTCTCAACAAGAGGATATTCCCTGCACTTGTAGCTTTGCTTAGCCTATGCGCTCTCGAAAACCTTCCTCTTGACTTTGTCTTGCATTGGTTTCCTGCTCATTGTCGCTATGGTTGTTTCTTCTTATGGTGCTACTTCCTGCAATGATAATTTCCATTCCACGACCATGCTGACCAGTTCATTGAACCTAGACGAGTTGTAGCAATACCTCCAAGGATCTTCCTCTAACCAATGACATGCCCTCTGGATCCATGGGTAGTACACCTTCGCACAATGGTTCTTGGATATGCAATGGGGATCATACAGATTGAAACTATTGGTGTTGAACCCAAACTTATTCAAGTCCTCAGCCTTAGCATCCACATCCTTCAAGGGACGAATCTGGTACAACCCAATCCACAAAGGAAGAGTAGGTTATGGTGCCTTCTTCCTCCTGTGCATTCCTACTGATAACCCTATGGAGATGTGGTATGCAACCTCTTGCATGACCATCTTATCTGTGGAAAACCTCAGCATCTCATGCAGAGGCTTCTCCGCGCCAAACATATTGATGAAGGTGCCACTGGGTGAGGCATACCAATCTGCAATGTTAAGAAATGCCTGCATCGCTTCTTGGGATATGCAATGGGGATCATGTTCGAATATCATCCTGTATAGTGGGGTGATGAAGTGGTAAATAGCCTCATCATGACTCCTCGGTAGTTGCACTTAGAGAGAAACTTGTAATAGATGTTCACAACATCATCTGATGGTGTCCATGTCTAACCCATGCTAGGGAACTGATGTTGGGCACAGATTGCATCAAGCAGGTACGTGGACATAATATAATCTTGCTTACTCATCCTTAGGAGGACTCTGTGCATTAGACAAATGCACTTTCAGTTGAAGAGCCAACATGTCCGACTAGTTGAACGACCTCCCTTCATTTGCCAACTGATCCAATATAACTACCCAAGTCTACGACAAGGTCTTTGTGCTCTCTTGACCATACAAGTGACATGAAAATATGACTAAGAGTTTGTAAGCCTTCTCGAGTTACTTCGATGGCTATTTTTCACAACACATCATGATGTCTCTAGTGTTCACATTTTTTTTGGGAGTGTAGAACAGTGCATCCATGTAGTTCATAGACTATAGAAAGTGATACATCTGATGGTATTTTTTTGTCCTAAAGGTGGCAAGCTATGTTCCACTGGTACATGATTAATGTCATCATCTCGAGGTTGGTATGTGAGACAATCCAGTGAATGATATCCATGCATGAGAAGGCAGGGTACCTGCATGCAACCCAGTAGAAGCCTAACTTGTGAATGTTGACATAGACTTTTCGATCTTCCTTGAAACTACCTGTAAATATGTCCTTTATTTATTTCCATGTAATCTTCATGTCCTTCTCTACGAACAATTGCGTGTATGCATAGATGGGAAAGTTCATTGGCACCTGTTCAACCACATCTCTAGTGCTTCTCTCTACAATATCCTTTGATCCAGCTCTCCTAGAAACCATGATGCCTGTACTGCTGTGGAGTTGCTTAACAAATGATGTACCTGGAGACAGAGAGGACACTCACGGAAAGCAAATTTCAGCTTCAAAGAAAAAAACACTTCAAGGATCTATCATGCAACAAACTAGGCAGCTGTTGGGAAATATTGCACAGTTTTGGCTCTCATAGGTGTGATACTGTTAGTTGGATCTGCGTATTGCGTAGTACCAACTGCTAGTGAGAGGTACTGATGAATAGAACTGTGTAGAGATTAGTCTATTATGGCTTGTTGTGGAATAAAACTACGCAATGCACAGTTCAGTATGGCTTGATGCTAGCTAGGACTGTGCATTGCACAATCCCAGTGGGCAAGACTTTGGACTATCTCTTGGAACTGCGTAGAGTGTAGCTAGAGGCAGTGAATGATAACCTCTATTCAATTCTTGGAGCCAAGGTAGAGCCTTCAGTTCCAGAAATGCGCAGTGCATGTCGGGAAGACCTAGATATGAGCCAAGGCATCCCAGATCTGCCCAAGGGAAACTTGAAAATGAGTAGATTTGAATTCATGAGCGAAGGATGGTGTAGATTTGAGTGAATGGTCATGCATGCAATCAAAGAAAGTGCCAAAATCAGTCAAACAGATGAACAAAAAAGCTTGTGGGGGGAGTCGCCACAACGGTGACTATTAATGCAAAAATGGGGTTACGCATGCGACGATTAAGAAAGGCAATGAAAAAATTGAAACAACACTACTACAAGTTAAAAAAAAAACTAAAAAGCCAACGGTCGTTCAATAAAACATGAAAAATATCACTCACACAAGCCAAGGAAACAAAAGCGACAAAAAAAGCAACAAAAGACTTGAAAAACAAAACTTACCCAGAAAGTTGTGTTGATCGTGCCAAAGGTTCCTAGATCCTTCGGGAATGCCAGAGCTCCAAGATAAAATGTGAAAATGAGCTCAAGAGGCATCCATTAAATAGGTTTTATTGCTTTATAGTTTTATGATGCGCATGGAAAAAATCTAGGAAAAAGCGACAAGTGGTGAAAGTTTTCTAAAATTAACTCAAGTGTAACTCCCACTGCTAAAAATAGATCCCTATTTTTAGAGATGGTTTTTTATTTTTTATTTTTACTTTTTCGGGAAGGGTTTCCATGGATGTATGGAGAAGTTGCGCGATTCCAAAGGGAACCGGGCAACTTGTCGACACATGTATCAGGCAACATCTGAGGGAATGCTTCTTCACAATTCCTAGGTTGAGTGGCTCTAGCTACCTCTCATGCTCTACGCAATTTCCCAGCTAAAGACAAGTTGTCAACTGGTTCTACGCAGTTCTCAAGCTAAAGCTCATTGTTGGGATGATCTGCACAATTCTTGAGAGCAAGGCTCACTGTTGGGCTGCATTGCACAATTCCTAAGAGCAAGGCTTACTGTTGGGCTGCTCTACACAATTCCTGAGAGCAAGGTTGGTTTCCCTCTAGGACTACGCAATTTGCCAAGGTAGTGCAAGAACCGAATGCAACCAAGTCATGGGGGGTCAGCTTGTGGTTATACAACAAAGTAAGTTGGCAAACATAAGTTGCTGCGAAGTGAAAGACAGATTTAAATGAAAGCACAATTACCTGATCAATGCAAGACAATCTGCTAAGATTTTAGGAGGGAGGCTACAAAACGAAGCGAAGGAAAAAATTTGGAGGGTGGTTGTAGCCGCTACAATATTGTAATATATTTTTGGAAAGGTATTGGAATAATATTTCCAACCATATATCCTATCCTCCTATTTGAGCTAGTCAATTGGAGTAAAAATCCCTTCAAATATAAGATATCCAAATTCTAGGGCACTAATGTTATTCATTTACCAATGGATTCTTTGGATATAATGAAGTTCCTATTATTGAAGAGGATCAAGTAAATAAAACTTGTGTGTTTGAGTTTAATTAATTTGCATACAAAGTGATGTTATTTGGCCTAAAAAATGTTTTAGTCATATTCTCAAGAATCGTGGTCAAAGCTTTCCAAAAATACATCTATAAAACAATGGTGGTATACTTATATGATTAGACTATTTATAGTCTTCTCAAGGAACATATACAATGGTAAGGATGATGTTGGAAAATTCACCTTTCCCACAATATAAAAGTGTATATTTTCAATGCCTATTGGAATGTTGCTAGGGAATTTCGTTTGCAATGATGGAGTAAAAGTTGACATGGAAAAAGTCAAAGTCATCCTTGATTTCAAAACCATGGTAAATAAAAAAAATAGATCATGATCTCTCTAAGGAACAGTAGATATTAAAGGAAATTCATTTGAGATTGTTTAGATATCACTTTTCCAATTAATGAGCTCCTTTAAAAGGAGGATGAATTTGTGTGGAGTGAATATTGCAATGAATCTTTTATGTTACTAAAGAGAAAATTAGTCAAAGTACCTATATTCAAATTCTACAAATAGTAAAATACATTTCATGTTCATGTTGCTGCATCAAATATCACAATTAGAGAAGTATTTGTTCCACCAAATAATGACACCATCAAGAATCCAAAAATTTATGTGTGTCAAAAATTAAATAAGGTTGAAAGAAATTATATGACAACATAAAAATAAGGCCTAGAAATGATATGTGCTTTACAAAATTTTCACCATTATTTGATGGCTAATCCATTCACATTAATTACTCCTCATTTATATTTGAAATATTTAGTAAATAAACTAGTACATCAACTAATAATTTGCCTATGGTTGTTGTTATTTCAAAAATTTTAATTTGATATAGTATTTAAACTAAGGAAAATGAATGTCAAACTTGACCACCTCTCTCAACTTGATAAGTGAAGGTCCAATAAGGATAGAAGATAATTCAATTGATTCTCATTTGTCTCAAGTTTAGGCCACCCCTATGCATTTGGTAGGCATGGTGTAATTATTAGAAGTAGGGGGGGGGGTGGAAGACCTAAATATATTTTTCAAAAGACATAAAGAAAAAAAAAGCATCAGAAAAGAAATCCACCCATTTAACATTAATGAATGGATACTTGTATAACATGAGATTGGATAACATAATAAGGAGATGTGCTCTGGAACATGAACAAGAAGGAGTTTACTAAAGTACATGCTAGTCTCGTGGGAGACCATTATCAAACTGACATGACAATAAGTAAGATCCTTCAAGTTAGCATAGTTGACTCTACATAATGTTTGTTGAATAAAAGTAAAGAAATGTGATATCTATCAATGAATGGGTCATCCTCTTTAGGATCATGAAAATTCCATTGAATTTATTAAATCCTTGGTCATATTTTGAAATATGTGATATTGACTTTATTCGCCCAATCCCCAAAGGATGAAATGGAAAAGAGTGAAATATATCTTTTTTTTCTTAAGCAAGAGTCGTGCCTTCTAATTCATTAAATCAAGCAAAATTTACAATACATACACCAAGCCACCCAGCAAAGTGGTCCTAGGCCTGCTAAGAGTGAGCTCAATAGAAACTGAGCCTTTCCCAAAAAAGAAAAGATATTCTTCCAAAACAAAAGAATACATACAAAAAATAACCCACCGGAGACTCCAGGATTGGGAATCCTCCCCACAAAAAGCCATGCCAACCCAAGCCAAACATGCCTCAAAATCACCACCGTCCAAACTTCATAAGTAAATCAATGCCAAAGATCCATATCACACAGAGAAGAAGTGCGGAGGATAACCCCCATACCCCACCAAACCGCACGTTTAATCCCAATCGTTGATCTGCCTACTCCCATCGAACGGCGGAACTGCAAATCGTGCGGCCGAAAAGATCGGACAATAGTGTGCGATGAGGGTGGTTTTTAGGACCCACCCTCATCCATGTGTCACAATATGAATGGAATCGCTGCCCAAAAAAGAAAACCACTGTCAGCTTGAAAGCGGTGCGATCGCACCAAAACCACTCTAGAAGCGGTTTTGTCTCCCGCCACTAGAAGTTGAGAAAAGGAACCGCCACTACAGGTGTCGTCAGTCGTTTACTTTCCACCCCCCATCTGACCAAGATAACATTGCATCCAACTCCAGAGATATACAGGGAAGTGAATCCCATAGTTGCAGAGGCTGACCCTAAACCGACTCCCATTGTAGGCTTGTTAGACCAAGAAAGGGAATCAAGCTGTAATCTACTCATTGCGAATTGGCTTCCTTAGTTTTGTTCTTATACACTTCTTTGTCCTCTTTCTCCTAGTTTTGGCAAAGTACTTTTAGGTTGCTTACAACATTGCGAGCCAATCCATCGAAATTCCACTATCTTTACAGTTGACACCTTGGTTGGCCAGGATATCTGCCAACTTGTTGGCCTTATGACGCACATGGATAAATCTAAGTGTGCGCAGTCCCTGCAGATGTTCCTGAATTTTTTGGAGAACCCATAATAATCTCCAATGTTTAGTTACTTTCTCTGGCCCTGTTCCATGACTAATTCTCTTGGGCGCATTGATGACTAACTCTAAATCAGCTTCTATTATTAAATTTTGGCAATTGTTCAGCTTCAAAAAATCCAAACCTTGTTCCAAAGCCATTAATTTTGCCATATTGTTGGTGGCTTTTCCTAGATGACCATAGAAGAGGGAGATGATGTTTCCATTTTCATTCCTAAGAACCCCTCCAAAGCCCGCCATGCCCAGCTTGCCCTTTGAAGCCCCATCGATATTATACTTTAGAAAGCCTTCTGGGGGAGGATTCTGGAAATCTTTCACTAGTTACCTCGAGTTTACTTTCCTATCCATACCTTGTGGAATAATTCCCTGCATTCCTAACTGCCTGAGAATTGATAACTCAACTTCTGAAGGAGGATTCTTGGGGAGATCCCTGACTGTGGTGCTGACTGTCTCCTTAAGTTGTTTTGAGATTTGTTCCAACAAACGAAGAGAGGAATTCTTCTCTTCTTTGAAGATTCTTCTGTTTCTCTCTTTCCACACATTCCAAATGATGAAACTTGGCAACAGAGCCCATGCCGAGTTAAGAACCTCATAATCCGAAAAATTATTCCTCCAATTTTTCAGGGTTTTAGTGATGCTTCCTTTGTATCTATCAGATTGTTTGAAGATGGAGGCAAAAAAATCCCATAACCTAGAGGTGAAAATGCAACTATTGAGTAGATGTTCGATGGTCTCCTCTTGGCCTTCACAGAGCTGGCATCTGGAGGGTCCTAGCATACCTCTTTTCCTGATATTATCCCAGGTTAATATTTTCCTGTGGTGAACCAGCCACATAAAGAGTTTGATCTTCATCCAGCCCTTGTGCCTCCATAGCTTCTGCCAAGATCTATCCGTAGCTTGGGAATCCAGCCCAAGGAGAATACATTTTGCTTCCTTAATGTTAAAGTTGCCCTCTTTGTTGCTGCCCCATCTTAGTTGATCCTGCCCTTCAGTAACTAAAATCATCCTCTGCTCCAACAACCTATTAAGGGTTTTTGCTCTACTGTTCAGGGTCTTGTTCTCTCTACCATCTATTTTTTCCATGTTCTCCATTTTTCTGTATTGTGAGATTGCTCCCAAAAGTCCTTTACTTTCACTAATCCTTAGTTGTCTATCTCATGTTTGAGGCCCAAAAATTCCTCTCTCAAAAGAGTTGGTTCTTGTTGCCATTTGTCCTCCCAAAAAAGAGCCAGATCTCCATTTGTGATTTCCTAGAAACTATTTTTTTGAGCCACCTCTCTGTTTTCCTAGGCCTTGTTTCAAATGGGGGATCCCTTTATGTTTCCAGACATTCTTATGATATCATGAGAAAGCCAGGAACTGGCATATTTTTCCTTCCAGATGCTTTCCCATTGTTCCTTAGGATCCTTAACCCACCTCCACCATAGTTTGGCCCCTAGAACCTTACTTAGAATCTCTATGTCATCCAATCCTAGGCCTCCTTGTTTCTTGGGTTTACAAATCTTTTCCCATGAGACTAAAGCCCATTTTTTCCTTGTTTCCTCTTTACCCCAGAGAAAATCTCTTTGAATATTTCTAAATTGTTTTAAAACTCCTTTTGGAGCCGGGAGAGCTGATAACATGAAGACATGGATAGCTTGGAGCACTGCCTTTGTGAGAACCAGTCTACCCGTCAGATTTAGAGACCTGATTGTCGATTTCCTGACTTTACCTTACATCTTAATGATTAGCGGGTCCCATATGCTTTTGAGCATAGGTTTAGACATTAGAGGAACTCCCAAATACTTAGAGGGGAGAGAGTCTCTTTGAAATCCAAGGATTCTGGAGACATTTCTCTGGATGGAAATATGGGTGTTAAAGAAAAATATTTTTGATTTGGAAAGGTTAACTTCCATAACTGATGCCAAATCAAAGTCATTCAAAATCTTTTTGTATGCTAGCGCTTCCTTGACCGTGGGAATGACCTGTAGCATGGTATCATCTACAAACTGTTGATGAGTTAGAACTTGACCATTCTCTGAAAGTTGGAGTCATTGAATATTTCCCGTTGCTTTAGCATGCTTAATAAACTGCCCTTGCCCTTCCATCATGAGGATGAAGAGAAAAGGAGAGAGTGTATCGCCCTATCTGATACCTCTAGAGGGAAGAAAAATTTCAAAGGGAGAGCCATTAATCAAAATGGAAAAGTTGGAGGAAGTCACCAAGGCCATGACCCATCTGATCCAATTATGATCAAAACCAAATGCTACAAGCGCTTTCTTGATATATGTCCAATTCACTTTGTCATATGCTTTGGCTATATCCAATTGCATGATCATACCCGATTTCTTTTCACTAGTTAACGAGTGGACCACCTCATGAGCTTGAATTATGTTATCTAGAATTTGTCTGCCTTCCACATAACCAGATTGTTCCCCCGAAACCAGCGAAGGCAGCAAAGGTTTGAGTCTATTGGCCACAACCTTGGAAATTATCTTATAAACTACATTGCATAAAGCAATGGGCCTATACCTCTCTGGAGTTTGGGCATTATCCTGCTTTGGAATTAGGGAGATAAAGGAGGTATTGAGAGCTCTTAAAATAGTTCTATTCAGCCTGGAGTCTTCCACCACCTTTATAATATCCTCTTTGACAATATTCCTTTAGGCTTTGAAGAAATCAACATTGAATCCATCCGAACCTAGAGCCTTACCATTGTGCATTTCCTTAAGGACTTCACTGACCTCTTTTTCAGTTACAGGTCTGTTGAGATTACAGTTATCCTCTTTGGAAACCAACTTGGGGATATGCTTAAGGAGGTCCTTGATGAAGGGAACCCTGTTAAAGGTATTTTCCTGAGCAATACCTTGGAAGTGCTTAACTAACACTGCTTCTATTTCTACGTGAGATTGATGTATCTACCCATCTGCATCCTTGATCGAAGAGATCCTGTTGTGAGTCCTATGTGCTATAGTGGATTTATGGAAAAATTAGTATTACGCTCTCCTTCTTTTAGCCATTGAACTCTTGATTTTTTTTTCCAATAAATTTCCTCTTGATTGCACAGCTTTTCCCATTCTTGGTGATGTTTCTCTACTTGGTCATTTTTGTCCTTATCAAATCCCTCCTTGATCAAAGCTTGGTTGAGCTCCATAATTTTATTTTCCACTGCTTTCTTTCCTGCAAAAATATTGCCAAATTCATTCTTGTTCCAGGCTTTAAGCTTCAGCTTGATGTTCTTTAATCTTTTGTGAAGCGGGAACATAGTTGATCCTGGAGTTTTCAAATCCTCTGCCCACCATTCTTCAATGTTGCTAAAGAATTCTGGGTGTGAAAGCCACATATTTTCAAATCTGAAAGGTCTATTTCTATGGGTACCTATGCCCTTGATTTCCATTTGAATTGGCCAGTGATTTGAACCTCCAAAGGGAAGAATTTCTGCTATTATTTCCTTGTCTAGAAGCATGAGATCCTCAGAGATCATGAATCTATCTAACTTGGAGGCTACCTGTGAGTCACCTCCTCTTTTATTGTTCCATGTACAGAGGCCATTGTTTGTCTCAATATCAACGAGCTTCATGCTTTCTGAGAATATTTGGAAGGCTAAGGAATCTTTATTTAGAGCTCTAGTACCCCCCTTTTTTTCCGAGAGAGATCTGACCATATTGAAGTCACCTCCTAGGACCCAAGGTAGCCCTGCATGTCTGACTCATAGATCCACAAAGGAATCTATGAACCTAATTTTGTCATCTAATCTTTGAGGGCCATAAACATTCGTAACTAGGTAAGTTTCCCTGTCTCCTACTGGTTGTATAACAACTGATAAATAATTCCTTGATGCCTCAACATCAATTATTCCAATTTTTTGGGGATTCTAGAGAGTGAGGATACCCCCTACTGTATTTTCTGTTTTAACTTCTAGAAACTCAAATCTACTGAGACATTTATTATGGATTTGCCTTAATTTCTGAATGGAGCATTTTGTCTCTTGGAGAAAAATTATATCGGAGCTGCTTGTTTCATTCTATTATCCATCATTCTCTATTTTCTCTTGCTACCAAGACCTCTAATATTCCAAGTTGTGAACTTCATAATTAAAGATTGGTAAAGGAGTAACTGGTTATGTCTTTCATCTTACCTGAGTCGACCATAAGCTTGCCACATTCAATCAGTAGCTCATTTTGTTTTCTCCTGCCTCTTTTTCCCCCGTGGATTTCTCGGTGCTAACCCCGGAGTCATTTTTACTGCTTTCACCCCTTCATTGCTCTGCATTTCAATGTTGTTTACTCCCTCCAATCCTTTTGCTTGGGTTTTCCATAAGAATAACTGTTGTATTTGATTGAGATCTTCTGGTGGTAGTGAATCTACCCCGCCTGATGTTCCTTGAGCCAAGAATCCTTCAAGATCCAGGTTTTCTCTGTGAAGTATCTCCTGTAGCTCATTTTCCTCCATATCCATTTCACTCTGGCTCATTTCCTAATCCATTTCCCGCTCTGATTCATTTAGCCTGATCCCATTCTGTTTTACGTTTTCCTGTGTCTAATCTCTTTCATTTTCCCTTTCCTTCTTCTCGTAATCTTCATCCATTGCTTGATCTTCTACTCATATTTCTTCACCCTCTTAAAGAACTTGGAACTAGTTCTGATTAACCTTTTGTTCTTCAGCTTGATGTTTCTTTGGCCCTTTTTGCTCATTTTCCCTTTCTCAACTATTTTGTGAAAGCAATACGAGTCTTTCACTATGTTTATTTTGCTTTTGTTCTCTGCTTTACTGAGGGGGGTAGTCTCTTAGAAGGTGCCCATGTTCATGACATCTGTGACATATAAATGGAATATGTTTGTATTCAACTGTTTTCACCCATTCCTCATCAAAAACCTCCAAGATGACTTCGTCTGGAAGAGCTTCAGAAAGGTCCATCTCCATATAGATCATAGCAAAGGAGGTGTATTTTCCCCTCCTCGTGGCTTCAAAGGCTTTGATAAACCATCCTAATTTATTTCCTATGGCTGCAAGGGATTCAGTTTGCCAATAGTCAAGAGGTAGGGAATAAAGTCTTACCCAGACCATAACCAAAGAAAAAGTTTCCCGCTCTGGAACGAAGTTCATCATCCATGGCCTCATATAGAGCCCTGCTGCTGCATAGAAGTAGGGCCCTCCTTCAAACACTCTGTCTTTATCTTCAATGTTAGTGAACACCACCGTAAAGAATCCTTTGGACCCCAGATGAAGATCAATGCTTCCTTTGGGTTTCCAGTGGTATCTTATCCATGTTAGTAAAGCTTTTTCAGTGGGCCATAGCCCCATAAATTTGCATATGATTGCGTACGTTCACATGTGATCTTTGTGCTCCTACAACGCTGGATCATTTAAAACTACTCTAGGAGTAATTTCAGCTCTGGGTTTGCACTGACCCTTCTGATTCTTGTCTTTTGTTCCCTGTATTTCGTCGTTTTCTTCCTTGTCTTTTGTGCCATCCTTTTCCTTCGATTTGGTACTGTCTGATACCTCCTTCCTATTTTTTCTTCCTTCCTCCTCATCACTTCTTCCTTTTTTTGGAGGCTTCTTACCCTTGTTGGCCACCGCTTCCTTGTAGGAAGGAGTGGAGCTCCGTCCTCTGCACCGATCCATGGAGACAAACCTTCTGCAGAGACTGTAACCCTAGTCGCCTTCGCTACCCGCTCCTTTCTCCCCGCCTTGGAACCACCCGAAAAGAGTGAAATATATCATTATAGTAGTAAAATACTTAATGAAATGGGAAGAGGTGGAACTAATTGAATCATGTACAAAGGAATTAGTAACCAGATTCATATATGGAAATAGAATTATGATATTTGGATATCCTCTAACTATTATCAATAATCAAGGCACATGATTTGTTAATGGAAAAATCCAATTAATATTGAAAAAAAAATATGATTGACCATAAAAATACATTGGCCTATTATCCTAAATCTAGTGATGCAATCAAATCCTTCATTACGTAAAGCTATATCAAAAATTTATGGTATTAATTGTGATTATTAGGATGATAAGATCCAAGAAGCATCACTTTGGGCCTATAAAACTACATATAAATGATCAATTGGGAACACACCCTTCAAACTAATTTACAAACATTAAACTATATTCCTACTACATTTCTAGACAAATGTTGCAAGGGTGTTATCCACCCTTCAACATTACTTAATAAATTTAAGCAACAATGCCTCTATCAATTTAATAAATTAGAAGAAAGATTAATTGCATTACATCATTAGGAAACACAAAAGAGACAACAAAAATCTTGGCATGACTAGCATATAGGAAAAAATGACATAAAGCAATGATATTTGGTATTGTTATATAATAGTTGTAGAAAAGCTGCAAAAATTAGAGACTTCATAGTTAGGTCCTTTTGTAATAGGAGATATCAGACCAGCTAGGGAAGTATAGTTAAAAATATTACAAGGGAACCTATTTGAAAAATAAAATTAATGGTGCCAAACTTAAGAAATATTATACATAACAATGATGGGATGTCAATTGGTAAAATCCTCCTCATGGGCGACAATGGGTGTAGACTAGGTCAAAAAATATTCATGGTGACCTAGTTTAAAGAATGGATAACGATGAAAAAATAAAAGTAAAAGAGAAAAAGGAGCAACAAAAAAGGATAATATAAAACAGTGAGTTATGCAAAGTTAGGTAAAAAAAATATCCAAGGACAATGATTTACTTAGGGAAGTATAGCCAATGTTATGAAACCAGCTCAAGAAAAGATAGAAAAGAAAGATCAACGCCTTAGAATTCAGCCTCTTCGAGGGAGCAACCTCCTTTACATTACATAAATGAACAATTCTTGCATGATACAAATGACAAAACCTCCTTTCTATATATAGGAGTCTAAGGAGTCACAATATAATCCAGCCGACCTAACAATAATAATATAAAGCCACAAAAATAATAATAGAGGGATTCTAAGGGGCACAGAAATAACAATATGTGGGTAATAGGGGCACAACAATATAAATAAGGTGTATAACTACAATAGTAATGGGGTAATCACTAGTATAATAGGGACCCAACATGCCCCTCTCCTTCAAAAAAGTGTTATCCTCAACGCTTGAGTAGTTCTGGATACTTCTGCATAAAATTCTCATCCTCCCATGTGGAATCTTCAGCGGATAAGTTCTTCCACTTGATAAGATACTCTGAAATTGATCGATTTTGTAGCTGTCGAGTTCTTGTTTCTGTGACTGCTTCCGGTTCCAATATAATTTTTCCTTCCTCGTCAAGTTCTGGCAATATTGTTTGAACTGGGAGCTTGTCGCCTATAACCTTCGTTAAACATGAAACATGGAAAACTGGGTGCAATCGAGAAGCTGCAGGAAGCTCCAATTTGTATGCCATAGTACCAATCTTTTCCAACACCTTGTACGGACCATAATACTTTGGTGATAATTTATTATCCTTCTTAGCTTGCTTTAGGGACATTTGCTTATATGGTTGTAGCCGTAGGAATACCCAATCACCTACATCAAAACTTCTTTCACTGCGATGTTGATCTGCCTGTTGTTTCATTCTATTTTGTGCCAACACGAGGTTATCCTTTAAGAGTTGGAGGACTTGTTGTTGATGTTCGATGTGATGTTCCACTGCCTGAACCTTAGAATTTTCTCTTAAATATGATGTGATTGATGGTGGTTGGTACCCATAAAGTTCCATAAATGGGGTCATTTTTGTTGTTGTATGGAAGGAAGTGTTATACCACCATTCAGCCAGAGGCAACCATTTGACCCATTGTGTCTGTTTATCATATACAAAGCAACGAAGATATCCTTCCAAACATTTGTTTACTATCTCAGTTTGCCCATCAGATTGAGGATGATAAGATGAGATATGAGCTAACTGAGTACCAAGACAAGAAAATAATTCTGTCCAAAAATTTCCAGTGAAAATGGGATCTCTGTCACTTACAATAATCTTTGGGTTTCCATGTAGCTTTTGAACTGTTTCCATAAATGCAGTAGAAACTGTACTGGCTTTAAATGGATGTGATAATGCACAAAAGTGTGCATACTTGGTAAGTCTGTCAGCTACCACCATGATGACACTCTTTCCCTCAGACTTGGGTAAACCTGTGATAAAATCCATTGAAACCTCCTCCCAACGTTGGCTTGGAATGGATAAAGGTTGTAATAGACCCGGTGTCTTAATTGTTTCAACTTTATTTTGTTGGCAAACCAAACATTCCGCGACAAACTTTTGAATATCTGATTTAAGGCCATCCCAAAAAAATTCCTTCTTAACCCTGTGGTAAGTTTTTAAAAATCCTGAGTGCCCTCCTAAGGGAGAAGTGTGCAATTCCATAAGAATCTTTTGTTTTAGCTGGGAATTCTTACAGAGGTATAAGCGATCTTTGTACCATAACGAATCATTTTGCCAGCTAAATGTATCAGAAGTACTTGAATCTTGTTGTAGCTTTTGAATAAGTGCCCACACTTCTTCGTCATTCTTCCATTCCTCCTTTGCTTCATTTATCCAATATGGTTGGATAATAGAAATGGCACACAACAATGCTTCCATATCCTCATCCTTTCTTGAGGTGCATCTGCCACCACATTTTGCTTCCCTTTTTTGTAGATGATTTCAAAGTCGTAACCCAACATCTTTGTGACCCACTTTTGTTGCTCTTCAGAGGATAATCTTTGTTCTAAAAAGTATTTAAGGCTATCATGATCCGTTTTTACGTTGAAGTGTCTTCCCATTAGGTAGGGTCGCCATTTCTTAAGTGCATGGAGTATTGCCAACATTTCCTTCTCATAAATAGCTTTGCTTAAAAACTTTCCCTTGATTGGACGACTTTCAAAAGCAATGGGTCTTTCATCTTGCATTAGAACAGCACCAATTCCATTTCCTGAAGCATCACATTCCACAATAAAGGTTTTTGTGAAGTCCGGTGTAGCTAAGACTGGTGCTTGGCACATTGCCTCCTTAAGATGTTTAAAGGCCTTTGTTGCTTCCGGAGTCCATGAAAATGAATCTTTCTTCAATAATGTTGTTAGAGGTGCTGCTATTCTCCCATAATTCTTAACAAACTTGCAATAATACCCTGTCAACCCAAGAAATCCTCGCAGATGCTTTATGGATGTGGGAATTTTCCATTCCTTAATGGCTTTAATTTTGCTAGGGTCTACCTTAACTCCTTCATGAGATACAATATGACCCAAATATTCCACCTCCTGGACTCCAAAGAAACATTTGGATCTTTTTGCATATAATTGTTTCTCCTCCAATAGTTGTAGCACCTTGTCAACATTTTCAACATGATCCTTCCAAGACTTGCTGTAGATTAGTATATCATCAAAAAATACTAACACAAATTTTCTAAGGAATGGTTTGAAAATTGAATTCATCAAACCTTGAAATGTTGAAGGTGCATTGGTAAGGCCAAAAGGCATGACCAAAAATTCATAATGACCCTCATGAGTTCTAAATGTCGTTTTCGGAATGTCTTCAATCTTCATTCTGATTTGATGATATCCCAAACGAAGATCCAACTTGGTGAAGTAAATTGATCCATGCAATTCATCTAATAATTCATCAATGACAGGAATGGGGAACTTATCTTTAATAGTGAGCTTGTTGAGCTCCCTATAATCTGGACACATGCGCCATGATCCATCCTTCTTGTGCACCAATACTACTGGAGCTGAGAAAGAACTTTGACTCGGTTGAATTATACCAGCCTCTAGCATTTCTGCAACCATACGTTCAATTTCACTTTTTTGGACATATGGATATCTGTACGGCCTGATGTTTGGAGGAACACTTCCTGGAATCAGATGAATAGCATGATCATGATCATGCATAGGTGGGAGACCTTTGGGAGTCTCAAATACCTTGGAATGATTGTCCAGGACTTTTTGGAGATCTGGAGAAATAGATGATTCCAATGTGGAAACATCTAGCGAACATAATTGTGCAATTACACCTCTTTGCTCCTTTTTTAGAAGCTTTGTCATGCCATTAGAGCTGATTATCTTTCCTGGTTTCCCTGCAATACCCCTTAATTCAACTTCCTTTCCTTCCACAGAAAATTTCATGAAAAGTTCTTGAAAATTAAAAGCTATTGTACCCAAGGATTGTAGCCATTGGACTCCTAGTACAACATCAGCACCTCCCATTGGAATGGAAAGCATTGGGCTAGTCAATACATAATCTCCCATGGATAGCTTGATATTATGGCACTTTCCAGAACAATTTATTGTTCCTCCATTTGCAATCATCACTTGACACTCTGGTGTTGGATATAGGAAGCAATTCAATTCTTTTGCTACCCTATAATGAATAAAATTGTGGGTGCTTCCTGAATCAATCAACACTATTACCTTTTTCTTCTTGATTTGTCCTTCTATCTTGATGGTTTGAGGAGTGGTAATTCCCGCCAATGCATTACAAGATATGGTCGGGTTTATTTTTTCTTCATCTAGGCTTTGTTCCTAGAATATATCCTCTTCTTTTGACCTTTCTTGCTCCTTTTCTTCTTCCTCTTCACAATCTATGTAGAATAATTTCTTCTAAGCACACTTATGACCTTTTGTGTATTTTCTATCACAATTGTAACAAAGCCCTTTTGCTCTTTTTTCTTCCAATTGTTGTGGTGTCAACCTTGTAGGTTGTGGAAGACTATGGGCAACAACACTTCCGTCTTTATAGTTGTGAATGGTATGCTTCCTAGTTGCCATAATTTTGCTTTCCATTTTTCTTGCTAACCTGAATGCCTTCTCTAATGAATCAGGTTCCCAAAGGCGCACATCATGTTGGATATTATCCTTTAAAGACCCTATGAACACATCAATCCTATGCTCCTCTGGAATATCTTTTACCCTTATGTTCAATTTTTGGAACTCCTCAATGTGCTCCATTATTGAACCCTTTTGTTTGAGACTTATCAATTGGCTAAAAAAAGTGTTGCTTTTTGTATCCTCATAATGTGCTATCAATTCTTCCGTAAAAATTGCCCAAGTGATAAACTGTTTACGAGAACAAAGCCATTGATACCATACAAACTGATTTGGTTCCAAATATAAAGTTTCCATAAGTACCTTTTGTGTGTTTTGCACATTATTGAGATCAAAGAATTGCTCCATCTGTAATATCCATGTGGCGGGATCCTTGCCATCAAACTTCCTCATATCGATTTTTGGAACATGGTGAGTCTTCGATCCAACATTAGAGTCTATGGAATCATGATTAACATTTCTTTTGTTCTCATCATGAGTTTCCTTTAGTACTCTTTCACCCTTAGTGACTATTTCTTGTAGCAACTTATCCATCTTATCATCCATGCCATCAATTTTAGCGTCCATGCTATTCACCTTAGCTTCCATGCCATCCATCTTAGCTTCTACACCTTTCTTTAAACCATCCATCTTAGCTTCTACATATTTCCTTAAACCATCCATTTTAGATTCTGTTTCTTTTTGTGCAAGTGACACTCGTTGCACTTGTTCTTGTAATTTTGATATATCATATAGCATTTCTTCTTCTTCTTCATGAGTCATGCTAGAGCTTTCAGGCTCCTTACTAGGTGTTTGCATTTTCTTTCCTCGGGGCATCAGTTACCGATAATAAATCTCTAATATTCCCTTTGAATTCCTTCAAAATAAATTTTCAAACCAAGCTTAAGCAAAAATTAAAGAAAATCTACACACCTTTTTTCACTTTGTAGGAGCTCGATATTGCCTCCGATGTATCTCTGTACTTTCTGATTATCTAGTTCTGAATTTGTGACCTGTAGTAGCCCTCTGTGTCCCCTTTCCAATGCCACAAGTTTGACCCAAATTGGATTCTCCAAGGAAGAGTTATGCGAAATCTCCCACAGTGACTTGATTATAGACTAGTTCAGTAGAGAGAACTTGTACGACGTGCCACGTGTCACTGTTTCAACCTTTGACTCTGAAAGATATATAAAAAAAAACTACAGTCCGTCCTCTTTCTGTACCTTCTTACGAAATTTCAATCCGATGCTCAGAAAGAAAGTTATGACGATTTTCCCCAGGTCACCTGTTTTGAGTGTAATTCAGGAGTCTGCAAAAAGACCAACTTCCTCAGATCATATCTCCGAAACTATCGTGCGAAAAACTCTGAAATTCGAACCCAAGGTTCAGCGCGATTTTTTCTCAAATGGGTTTTTTTTGCGACTTCTGAAACGTCACAGAAAAAACGTTATAGCGAAAATGCCACGATGACCTGTTTGGAGCAGCGAAACCCTAGAATCCAAAGCTCTGATACCAAATGTTATGAAACCAGCTCAAGTAAAGATATAAAAGAAAGATCAACGCGTTAGAATTCAGCCTCTTCGAGGGGGCAACCTCCTTTACATTACATAAATGAACAATTCTTGCATGATACAAATGACAAAACCTCATTTCTATATATAGGAGTCTAAGGAGTCACAATATAATTCAGCCGACCTAACAATAATAATATAAAGCCACAAAAATAATAATAGAGGGATTCTAAGGGGCACAGAAATAACAATATGTGGGTAATAGGGGCACAACAATATAAATAAGGTGTATAACTACAATAGTAATGGGGTAATCACTAGTATAATAGGGACCCAACAGCCAACTTGGACCATCAATAAAATCATCACCATTTATACATTGCAACAAATAAAAAAAGGAAAAAGAGCATCCCCACTAGAGACCGAGCCGATCAGAACAAAATCATAGGGAGAAGTTTAGAAAACAATTCAACACGAAAGAAACAAGAACACTTGCAAATAGAAGATCTTTGATAACTTTTGAATAAGTGAGTGAAGAAGAATCCATATGAGTATGAATTAATTAATCAAGTGAGAAACACTTATAGATCAAATCAATGAGATGACAAAATCAACCAAGAAAAGAAAACCAGTGATCAAGTCGAGACAACCACATAAGATAATTGACCCAAGAAAGAGAAATGTAGAAAAATTTGTATGTAAAAGAATACCCGGTTGAGTTAGTTGAACTAACAAAAGGAATCAATTCAACTAGTAAGACCAACTTGATATAAATAAAGAAATTGACCAAGCTAGTAGAATCAACAGAAACAAAATATTGACTAAGTTAGCAGGTTCAAGCCAAGCATACATCCCAAATTGACAGACAACCAACTGATCCAGGTGGATATTGGTGGCCACCTGCCAAGTCCACCTGGACCCCCACCATTGTCTTTCTCAGCATTTTCAGTTTCCTTAATTGTAGCACAACTTACTATTTTTAGCAGTTTTTCGGGTCCTGAACTTCCGGAGCCGTTTTGAGACCCTAAACGACGTTTTTTGGGAAATCTGGGGGCAACATGGGTCCATGGACCATGTTGCCCTTCCCAAAGTGGTAGTGCTCGGATAGATCTTTCTAACGAGCTATTGTACGCGTCAAACAGAGATCGTATGCCAAAGTTACGACCCCGGGAAGTTGAGGTACCAATTTACCCAAACGGGGCCCACAGTTTGGCGTTTCATCTCCTAGGGTTAGGTTTTGGAATGTTAAGGGTTGTCCATTGTTTCTCAACAATAAATAGGCCTTCGAGCCTCATTGTAACACAGTTCAGAGGCATGTAGCCATCACATCTCTTCTCAGAGATAAGCTACCATCGCCCTAGCTAGTTTATTGCCATTTCTGTTTGTAAGCATATTTCAGTATTTTCCATTAATGAAATGAAGTATTATTTCCGCTGCATCTTTGTGTATATGGTTATCTCTATAATTTGTTGCGTTCCTGTTTAAATCCGGATCAGTGGTATCAGAGCGGTCTGCTTTTTCTCTGTTTTTCTTTGCATGTCCCCAACAAGGTCGGGATATAAGGAGTTAGGGCTTGAACTGGTTGAACCTTTGCAAGACCAGCCTCGCAAATCCCGACGGCCTCCCATGGCGGACGAGAAGAAAGACGAGGGGGCAGGAGATCCCATCAAAATCTTGCTCGAAGAAGCGCTCGAGCGACAACGGAACGCGATGATGGACAGCTTTGCGCAGATCCTTCAGCGGCTACCCAGAAGCGGCGCATCGGCTTCCAGTAGCTCCTCTGGAAACACCACACCCTTTAAGGTACAAGTTAATTTTGAAATCCCCATATTCGAGGGTCAGATAGACGCCGATGCCGTAGATAAATGGTTAAATCTGCTAGAGGGTTATTTTTCTGTTCATGAATTTTCGAGTCGGGAAAAGATTGTTTTTGCTCTTCTCAAAGCAGCCCCCCACGTCAAGGACTGGTGGGAAACCTACTGCGAGCAGAAGGATGAAAGTACTGGCTCACTGTTTTCAGCCGCACCCACCTGGGATTCGTTCCGGGATGCCATCAAGGAGCAGTACTACCCTGTCGGAAGCTATGAGGATGAATACATAAAGTGGACCACGCTGCGGCAGGGAAGGGACCAAGACGTGCCGGAGTTCACCAATCTTTTCCATACCCTTCGCACAAAGTTGGGTATCAAGGATTCGGAGCAACATTTGATACTCAAATACCGTGGCTGCCTGCACAAGTACATCCAGGAAGAAATACAGTTCTTAAACATCCCCTCGCTCGGCGCAGCATACCGGTATGCCGTCAAGGTCGAGCAGAAGTTTAAACAAAAGAAGCGAGACTTTGGATCTGCGAATCCAAAGCAGGGGAAAGGTGCCCCTAAACCACAGAACAAAGGACAAAGCCAAGGCGGGACAGCCCAAGACAACCAGCCGAAGCTGCAAGCAAAGAGCAACGCCGCGAAGCCGAGAAAGGACACTGGAAAATGGTGCGAGTTCCATAAGAGCTCCACTCACAACACAAGTGAGTGTCGGGCCAAGCAGTCACTGGTGGCTGAGCTAAAGGTTTCAGAATCAGATGCATGTTCCGACTCTGAGTCAGAACCCGATAAGGGGTATGAAAAAGGGAAGCATATCATTGATGCGGATCCCAGCGCCACTGTTGCTACCGCAAAGATCCAGAAAAATGAACCCGAAGATCCAGAGGAGGAGGAGCGTCTCTTCCACTCCCAGATGTGGGTAAAGGGCTCCCCGATACAGTTCATTGTTGATAGCGGGAGTCAAAAGAACCTCATTTCGGCAGAGGTCGTGAAGCGGTTGGGCTTACCGACCACAGCACATCCACAACCATACACCATTGGGTGGCTTCACCAAGGGCGAGATCTTCGCGTGAGCCAGCAGTGTCGCCTTCCATACAACATCAAGCCCTTCACGGATGAGGTATTGTGTGACATTGCTCCCCTTGAAGTTTGTGATGTATTACTAGGACAACCATACTTGTGGAAGCGACATGCTGTGTATGAATCAAGGCCCCGTGCTGTTATTATTACATTGGGAAATAAGTTGTTCAGGATACCAGAGGTAGCACCACCTGCCGCCATCTCTTTGATTACTGCAAAACAATGCAGTAAGATCATTTCCAAAACCAGGAAATTTGTTTTCCTGATGATACGCCCTCAAGGGAAGAAGAAGACAGTGGCCACGGCCTCCAAACGGGGTTCCTCTGCACGGCAGCTACAGATGGACAAGATTGTGGAGGAGTACGAAGACATTTCACCTCCCCGGCAGGGGTTCCTCTGCACTGTCAAGTCAAGCACTCCATCGATCTGACCCCAGGTGCGCCGCTACCCAATGGACCAATTTATCGGCGCTCCGTTCTGGAGAACAATGAAATCAAGAGACAGATTCAGGAGCTCCTGCAGAAAGGTCACATCCGTCCGAGTTCTTCGCCCTGTGGTAGCCCGATAGTGTTGGTACAGAAGAAGGATGGGACGTGGAGACTCTGTATTGACTATCGGGCACTGAACAAAATCACTGTCCGTAATAGGTACCCGATCCCGCGGATTGATGACCTCCTAGACCAACTAAAGGGGGCGAAATATTTCAGCAAGATCGATCTGAAGTCAGGATATCACCAGGTACCAATTGAACCCTCAGATGTGTGGAAGACTGCCTTCAAATCCAAGGAGGGCCTCTTCGAATGGTTGGTCATGCCTTTCGGATTGACGAATGCTCCTGCAACCTTTATGAGGCTAATGGATGACATCTTGCGGCCATTCACCAACTCCTTTGTAGTAGTATACTTGGATGACATTCTGATCTTCAGCCAGAGTTGGGAAGAGCACCTCCACCACATCCGACAGGTTCTCCAAACACTGCGGCAACACAAGCTATGTGCCAATTTGGAGAAATGCACTTTTGGCATGACCGAGGTTCAGTATCTGGGATACATCATTGATGAACAGGGGGTGCATGTCGATCCAGCCAAGGTCCAAGTCATTCGGGATTGGCCCTCTCCAACCACTCTAACAGAGCTCCGCAGCTTTCTAGGTCTTGCCAACTTCTACCGCAGGTTTGTGTTGGGATTTTCTCATATTTCTTGGCCCTTGAGTCAAGTCACCAAGGGCGGGGCGAAAGCAAAATTCTTTTGGTCTGAATCTCAACAGAAGTCATTCAGGGAGTTGAAGGATCGCCTCTGCACGGCACCAGTGCTCGCGTTACCAGATTTACAACAACCATTTGAGGTCGAGACAGATGCCTCTGACTATGCTGTTGGGGCAGTCCTTACTCAACATGGACATCCAGTGGCATATCACAGTGAAACACTTTCAGACACAGTCCGGAAGTACCCCACTTATGATAAAGAGATGTATTCCATTGTACAGGCCTGTCGACAATGGAAGCATTACATTTTGGGGAAGGAAACGGTCATCCACACAGACCACCGACCTCTGCAGTTCATACAGACCCAAGGGAAATTGCAGAATGATCGCCATCAGAAGTGGTCTACATACCTGCAACAGTTTCACTTGAATATCAAGTATAAAAAGGGCAGCACCAATAATGTTGCAGATTGCCTCAGTCGACCACCGATCATGGCGCTAACCACCGTGCTCAACTCTTGCGGGCACGAGACTTCTGATTGGCCACTTCTCTACAAAAGCGACCCAGAATTCGGCCACACATACCAGACACTCTTGGAGGGTCGGCAAGTTGCAGATTTTCACCTCCAGGATGCCCTATTATGCCACCTCGGTCACCTCTGTGTTCCTTCAAGCGAGCGTGCCAAGATGATTTGGGAAGCACACTACAGTCGGGCTGCTGGGCATTTCGGGGTCGAGAAAACAGTGGCAGTACTGCAAAACTATTTCTATTGGCCGAATCTTCGACAGGATGTTGGGAAGTACATCCGATCATGTACTGCATGTGCCATTGCCAAACCGACCATTAAGAAGCAAGGCCTCTATACCCCGTTGCCTACCCCTAGTCGACCTTGGGAATCCATCTCCATGGATTACATGTCAGGCCTTCCTTCCACTAAGCATGGAAATGACTGTGTTTTTGTGGTCGTCGACAGGTTCTCAAAGATGGCCATTATGATGGCCTGCAAGAAGAATATCACAGCAGAAGCCACTGCTAAACTCTTCTTTGAACGAGTGTGGGTGCACTTTGGGATCCCACAGTCTATCATCTCAGATCGGGACAGTCGGTTCCTCAGCACCTTTTGGTCCAGTCTCTGGTCAATGCTGGACACCAAACTCACGAAGTCCACAGCCTTCCATCCTCAAACTGATGGCCAGACGGAGGTTGTCAATAGGATGATTGTGCACATTCTGCGCATGTATAACTCAAAGCATCCACGCACATGGGACGAGAGCCTCCCCTACGTTCAGCACAGCTACAACCGAGCTCTTCACAGCTCCACTGGCCATAGCCCTTTTCAGGTGGGTTTGGGATTCCAGCCACTATGCCCCATTGATGTGGCCATGCCACTTGCAGCTACTCACATGAATTCAGCTCATGTCCAGTCCGAAACAGATAAGGCCACCAGCTTCATTGAGCGAATCCAACATATTCGCCAGCAGGTCCATGACATTCTTGAGAAATCAAATGCCAAGTACAAGCAGCGACATGATCAACATCGGGTGCCACACAAGTTTCAGGTGGGCGACAAAGTCTGGTTGCATTTGCAAAAGGAACGCCTTACTGGAGCCTATCGAAAATTGAGACCACTCCGATATGGTCCTTACACCATTACTAAGGCTATGGGAGACAATGCATTTGAGCTCAGCATTCCCCCATTCCTTGGCCTGCACCCAGTATTTAATGTGGACCGCCTTCGGCCATACTTTCCACCATTGTTAGACACATCCGACATTGCAGAACAGCTCAAACCCACAGAATTAAATCCAGATTGCATGGAACAAGCTGCAACTGATCGGATCATGGACACACAGATCAAGAACACTCGCCAACAGAATATCCAACTGTATCGAGTTGTCAAAGCGGGCCAACTCCTTCAGCAGGGCAAGTGGCTCACCAGGGAACAAGTTCAGCAGAAGTTTCCTCATCTCATGGAGGAGCTCAACGCAATGGGGACCATTGCTTCCTAAGGGGGGAGGAATGATCCAGGTGGATATTGGTGGCCACCTGCCAAGTCCACCTGGACCCCCACCATTGTCTTTCTCAGCATTTTCAGTTTCCTTAATTGTAGCACAACTTACTATTTTTAGCAGTTTTTCGGGTCCTGAACTTCCAGAGCCGTTTTGAGACCCTAAACGACGTTTTTTGGGAAATCTGGGGGCAACATGGGTCCATGGACCGATGTTGCCCTTCCCAAAGTGGTAGTGCTCGGATAGATCTTTCTAACGAGCTATTGTACGCGTCAAACAGAGATCGTATGCCAAAGTTACGACCCCGGGAAGTTGAGGTACCAATTTACCCAAACGGGGCCCACAGTTTGGCGTTTCATCTCCTAGGGTTAGGTTTTGGAATGTTAAGGGTTGTCCATTGTTTCTCAACAATAAATAGGCCTTCGAGCCTCATTGTAACACAGTTCAGAGGCATGTAGCCATCACATCTCTTCTCAGAGATAAGCTACCATCGCCCTAGCTAGTTTATTGCCATTTCTGTTTGTAAGCATATTTCAGTATTTTCCATTAATGAAATGAAGTATTATTTCCGCTGCATCTTTGTGTATATGGTTATCTCTGTAATTTGTTGCGTTCCTGTTTAAATCTGGATCACCAACCACACCAAATTGACTAGCATACACTAATTAATCATGCATTTCATCCATGTAAAAAATCATTTACCCAAACAATAAATTTTGAAGTGTGCCAACCTATGGTTCATGTGCATGATTTGACAATGCCTCAACTCCAAAAACCTATAAATATGGATGTTGCATATGACTTAAGACTTTATTTTTACTCTCGAGAACAATCAATCTGAATACCAAGAACTTGATCCTTCAACCAATGCAAACTTCATGGAGACCTCCGACCTCAATTTCTTTACCTCTGCAAACCATAAGAAATATTTGACCAAGGTAACTCTGCAAGCATGCCATAGATGACGGGACAATTGAGAACTAGAAAAACCCTAGTTAAGCCCAAAATCAAGCAAAATCTAGTGATGCTATTGAGCTTGAATTCAAAATGCATAATATGATTCAAAGAAAAAGTAGAGAAAATCCCTTGGGACAAGCATTGGAAAAATTTAAAAGGTTAGGGATTTGTTGCTATAAAGTGGAAGAAAGAAGCCCAAATATTTGAAATGGCACAAATCATGGATTACATGGGAGCATCACAGATTGATGACTTTGGAGGATGGAAGGAAGAATCAACAAAATTTATCATCATTCAATTTCAAAGAGGTTAGCTATGGCTAGGGCGGCTATTTTCATTATGGTTAGTATCATACATAGAATTACACAAAGATGAAGAAAACAATAGTGATTAGGGAGGCACCCTAACCACGAAAATGAGGGGCACTACTCATATAAGGATTGGGAATAACATGATAATTATAATAAGTGTAATAGAGAGAATCCTTTATCAAAGCAAGAACAAGAGTTAATGGATGACAAGGGCACTCAATATTAGTTTACTAATCAATTGATTGACTAGTCGAGCGACTAGCACATGGGGAATCAAATAGAAAAATAAATGATTGGGGAACAACCAATGGAATAGATTGTGGCACAACGTAAGGATCAATAGCCTAAAAAACAATTGACTATAACACAAATTAAATAGGGGTCAACTGAAAAGTCAACCACTTGATACTGACAAAGCAACCCATAAAGCAGTTAATTGAAAACATTATACCATATTGGTATCACCCACAACATCAACTACTCCACCAATGAATAACCTAACAAAACCTATGAAACAAATACCTATGCCAACAGAATAACCATAAAATTCAAAGAACAAGATTAAGAAGAATAAGAAGTGTGCAAAAGAGTGAAAATAATCCAAGGTCTAAGACTATATTTTGACATGCATAAGAAAAAAGGTTGGAAACATGTATTTTCTTAGCCATCCCTCACCTTTGACACACAAATTTTGGATGTATATAATGAAATTGTAGAAGAATTGTTTACAATATGGCATCAGCCAATGAAAGTTGAAGAGTGACTTCTTGCTCAATAAAATAAGGTAAAATCAATTTGGAAATAATGCATTGACTTAGACCAATATAAACTACAAGTTGGATACCCAATCTTACAAATAGATAAACTTGATTCTCTATATCACTTGGTATACTAACTGGTTTGATATAAATTTACAATTGCAAGAGGAAAATCAATAGTTATAAAAGAAGAATAAACTAATAAAATAGGAAAATAAAAAATACAACAGTAGAATATGCAAATGCAGGAGAAAAACAAAAAAATGCATCTTGATCAAAATTCATCCATTTTGCAGTCAATATACCAAATATTCAAGGAGACTCATCAGAATTTGAATGTAGCCATGTATTACACATTAACCTTGAACATAGTTTTGAAAATTGGATGACTTATTTTGCATTAACCTATTGAAAATTGAAGGTGCAACAAGCCTTAGTAGAATATTTGACAAGAAAAAGGAATGTAACAACCAACTTTAGAGTTCATAAATATTTATTAAAAAAAGATCAAATGCAACCAAGGAAGTTAAAACACAACTTATCTAGCAATATCACCAATGGTTCAAGAAAGGTAAGCAATCACAAATCGAAGTTGGGAATGTTTCAAAGAACCTTAATCAAGTAATTAATAAAGTGTAATAGATTGAAGAAAAATGTAATCTTGACGTTATTGAAGTGAAAAAAAACTCCATTCAAAAAAATTCTTGACTTCCTAAATCAAATGAGGTCACTTGAGGTGTACGAAAAATACTCTTTTGATGAGTGTCACACATTTAGATTATTACTTGTAGAGCATGGCACCCACAATGATCAAACTTCCTTTAGTAAGGTAGGACAACGTCAAGTACTTGGACCAGAATCTACACTAGCTTCTCTTTCTTAGATAAGGTTTTAGATTTTCTTCCAAGTGCTTTAAAATCTAACTTTCCCTCTTAGGGTTAGCATACATCAACACCAATAACAAAGCAATAAGATTTTTATTGGTCAAAAGTACAAAGACAAGCAAAATGGCTCAAAGAGATAGGAAAATAATTACCTCTCCATACATGCCTAAAGCAATTGTAGAAGAACTTATTGATCATCTAGTGCAAAAACAACAACTTGATCCAATAACAACTGAGGCTATATCAAAACAAGCATAGACATCAAATCGAACAACACCAAAGCCAATGAATATTAATCATGTCTAAAGTAAGAAACAACACTACTTCATCGTATAATATTCAACTCATTATTTTTTTCATAAGAGCACTTTGTAACAAACTCTGTGTAAATTTTGTAATTTTAATACTACATCTCCCACATGTTTGAGATGTGAAAATATTTGAGGTGGGATGGATTTTGGGAGGGCTAGTTGATTTTGTTGACTAAATTTAATAGCTAACTAAGGTTAAAGAGTAATCAACTATCCAACAAAAATTCTAGGTTGGTCAACCACATAATTGGGTTGATCAACCAAGGTAGTTAAATAATTACAACTACCTTGTAACTAAATGTTGAGTATAAATATGTGCATAATGTAATAGAGACCAATAAGGATTGTAGTAATTGTTGTTGTGACATATCAATACAATGCATATTGTTGGGTTTCCACTAATTTTCTTGTCTTCTTCTCTCTTCTCTATGTATGTGTTATATATTGTTGCATAGTATTGTTTATTGCTCTACCTAAAGACATTACCAATAATTGTTCACTACAAACCCCTAGATTAGAACACTACATCTAGATATCTCTATGAGTAACTTAAAGTATCAAAATATATACAAATACTATTTTTGAGTACCTCTATAAATACCTTAATGTATCAAAAGTGTGTGTGTGTATAAGCAAACTCTTATAACAAATAATATTAGGTATTCTTAAAATAGTATAGATGAAACTTAACATCTATAAGCTACTCATGAGTTAATGGAGCAAAGATTAACTAACCCTATGGAAGTCATTTTCTTTGGACTACTAACTCATGGAATGCCTCCCACCAAGGGTATCCTAGGGTTAGGGTTAATTGCATTAATCCAACTTCTAATAACTCACATATGGAATGTTAGCCTTGATTTACACCCTAGGGAAGGGTTTGATTGATCATAAGTTGTTGCCCTAGTATGCTAACTATAAAAAAAAAAATCCCATACTTAAGGGAGATTTCTAATTTACTCTTATATGACATTCTAGAATTTGTGAAGAGCAGTTATGAAAAATCATATATATATATATATATATATAGATAGATATAAGTTTGAAATGATGACAATGCTTTTCATGCTACTAATTTTGTGCATATAGACACACCCTTATGAGGTGTAGATTGGTGGGGTTTAATGTCATGTGGAGGGGTTGAAGGTAAGAGCCACTTGTGGGGAATAAACATTGACTAATAAGATATCAATCTTAGTGACACTTTCATCATTTTTCGTTCAAGTTTAACATCAAGGAAAATTGTAAATATACACATAAATATAATAAAAAAATAAATACAATTTTACTAAATAGCAAGGAATTAAAAATAAATAAATAAAATTATTTTTGAATTTAAACTCATTCCATTTAAAATACTTGTACATATTAAAATAATGAATCTTCTCAAAATAGTGAAATAATCTATTCACACATCATAAATAAATTAATTAATTATATATATATATATATAAAAAAAGGATGACCACACTTATTCAATTTTCATATTATTAATTTTGTATAAAGGTATACATGCATATACACCTTTATGAGGTGTATATTGGTAGGGTTTAATTTCATATAGAGAGATTGAAGGTAAAAGTCACTTTTGACTAATAAACAATGTTTAATAAAATGTCGAAATGTCGACGAATAAACAATGTTTAATAAAATGTCAATCTCAGTGATACTTTCATCATTTTTTTTATTCAACATTAAGATGAAGGATGATTTATGTACATATAAATATCATTATAAAAATACACTTTAATAAATTGCAAAGAGTTAAAAATAAATGAACTAATAGATTTTTTTGGAATATTTTTTAATTTAAATTTATTTCATTAAAATTTTATATATATTAAAACAATGAATTTTTCCGGAATAAAACTTTTCTAATTCATAATGTTCATAATGTTACGAGAGAATACTTCTAATAAATCACATCACAATAAAATTTGTAATGTGATTTAAAAAAAAACATTCTCTCCTAATAAATCTTCTAATTTAAAAATAATCTATTTTACAAATTTCAGGTGATAATTAGATTATTAAATTATTATAATATATACATTAAATGGACTTTTAGGTTACAAAGCATTAAAAAGGGCATAAAACTATATTTTCGTATAAAAGTAAAATCGACGAAAAAAGGAAAGCCAGAGGAGAAATGCACTTTTCACGACTGCCACGCCACTTCAACTTTTTTGACTTTCTTGGCCCATGTTCCCACTTGGAAAACACACATGCTGAAGCAGTGCACACAATATAAAGATGGATACCCATGCTCATGCAGTGCACACAATATTAAGATGGGAATTGACATTAAACTTAGCTTGTGGTTGTTAGGAATTGACAATTATAGGTGGATGTTAAACTTAGTTTGTGGTTGTGAGGAACTCACAGTTATGGATATATATTAAACTTAGCTTGTGATTTTGAGTTGTACCTAGGTTAAAGCAATTTATGTTAGAAGTACAAAGGTTACATGGTTAAGATTTTTGTGATAATTATTATTTAAATTTAATTACAATGAAATATAATATAATTTTTTGGGGCTTGGAATTGTAATTTTGAATATATAAATCAATTTAGATAAATAGCATAATATTATAATAATTTTTATATATTTAAAAAAAAAATATTTTAGATTTTTTTACACATTTAAGTTATTTGATAATTTGATGAATGCTCATAATTGAAAAGATAAAATAAAATGTTATAATTTTGTAAATTTTATAATTATAAATGGATTTTCAAATTCAAATTTTTATTAAATTATATTATAATTTTAATTAGCTAAATTTATAGCTTTAAAATTCCAATCATTTAAATTTGTAATTTTTTTTAGAGAAATATTATATTTCTTTTCAAATTGAGATTTACATGGATATTCTAGCCTTGTTAGGTTAGTCTTTCACTAGGGAGGCTAGATCATAGAAATAATTACACTCTCTTTAGAGAGGCAAGTGAGATCTTGCTTTACAAAAAATGAGTAGCGAACATATATGCCAAAAAATGGACATAATGGCCTAGAGATAAAACTATCTTATTTAAAAACAAAATAGCCATGAACATATCAAAACTAAACCTAGGTGTCAGAATTTGTAGCAACCACCTGAATTGGATCTTTCGTGTTGTCAAGTGTGCTAGAAATTGTTGGAAGAATACCCCAATGGTGCTTAATGCAGCCCATACACTAATTGATGTTCCTCAGATGCCAATGGAGGTGCTCCAAAGAGTGTGGGATGTCAACCTTGTGCTCAAAACAATCCAACAAAATTCTGCCTAGAAGAAACTTCAAATACCAATACAAATCAAAGGTATGTTGCATGTATTGATTAAATCATCCTTGGTGTTGCCTAACGTTGGGAACTCAATCAACTAGATCCATTAGAACTTCTATGTCAGAAATATACTGCTAATGAGAGACCCCTTCTCTTTCCATGTGGGCAAGTTCGTCCTAGAAAGGTCACAGGGTGAGGTTCAGAAACTAATCGATGGATTCCTGAAGTCTCTGATGCACACATGTATGTCCTCGAGAGGCACACCTCTGATAGTAGGTTGACGTGTGCTCATCGCTGAGGCATGACTCTGAACCATACTCTGATACTATGAAGGACAAGAGAAAAGGTAGATAGGTGGGCATTAACCGCAGAGGAAAGAGCCGCGTAAGGGAGGGGAGGGGACATGTAAGCAAGAAGGAAAGGGAAAGAAGAGGAGGGGAAAGTGAAAAGTCACCATGTTGAGATTGCAACAAGATGATGGAGCTTAGTGAAAAGAGTCGCCTTCACTAAGTGGGCCCGCAGGCTATTTTTGGCGCAAGTCTATTTTTAGACTATGTCTATTTTTAGACATATGGATCATGTCTATGGATTGCAGGTTGTTGTTTATGGATGATTGATCAAGTTGGGAAAAAATAGATGGACTTCTATTTTTGATGAAAGTGTGAGTGATCAAAGTCTATTTTTAGACTGGCTGTCAAAAATAGAAAAGTCAAATATTATTATCTCACAATAATATTTCGACTATAAACTTAATCTTATTCTCTTAGAGCACTTCAGTTTGAGCTACAGAGGTGGCACATGCAGCTGTCAGAAGGAAATACGCTTTTCTTATGAGTCAGTTGAGTTGTTGCATGCATGACTTCAGTTAGAACTCAATCAGTTGAGTTTGGTGGAGTTGATTGTGGAGTTGATGGAGTTGTGTTCAGTTTAGCTTTGTTAAACTGGTTGTATTTAGTCTAACTGGCAAATAGACTAGAGATGAGTTGGGTGAATTAGTTATTAATTAATTCACAAGCTATTAACTCATAATACAACTAATGAATACAACAGTTAACTCAGTTGCATGTCAGTGCATGTTCAGTTCAACAGGGACAAGTGGTAGAGAATCAGATTGCTATCAGTTGTGACTATAGTTGTGCACCAGATCTTGCACAATCAAGGGATTGAGTATGCCAATGAGTTTGCTCACGTATTTGCCCACATTATAGCTTGTGCTCACGTCCAACAAAGTGTGAGTGACTATTTTGCAGGTGAAAAACGAGTTTGGTGAGCCATTCTCATCAGTTCTCGAGCAGGTATTGAGCAGTGGAGGCAGGCAAGCAGTGGAATAGATTTGGAGATCAGATCTTAGATGTATTGTGTGTAACAAGTGGAGCTGGTACTGGATTGCTTGTGATAAGCATTGTACTTTGTAATGTTACATGGACTCAATCATTAATATACAGATAGTTGGGGTTTTTAGCGAGATGCTTTCCCCTGGATACATACTGTGTTAATGTGTGAATGCTCTTGATGTTTTATTGTTATTGATGCTGCTATATTGATGATCAACGTAGAGGAGCTTATGTATTGTGTATGTTTTCCGCAATAGTACATGATCAGGATAATCTCCATTGAATATGTGTTAAATTATTCAAAATTTCTACATGGTATCGGAGCTAGATAATTGTAGAAAAAGTTTCTACATGGTATCGGAGCTGTTGATCATCAGATCTACTATTCAGGAAGTGTTTACATTCTATTTCTCTAGGCAGGGCCTGTAATCGGGCCAGGTAGCCTCTGGATTCATCCTTCCTTTGGAAGGTGAAATATCCGGTAAAAGCCCATACAGTCAATCTCTGTACGAGAAATATTTTGTTCTCACGAATTCTAGATCGGAAGCAGTTGAGTTGGTTGCTGGTGGAATTCGAATTTGCAGCAGTGTTTTCTTGGTGACAACGCAGCAATGTCTTTCAACGGATTGCGATTGGAGTATGCTCTTGAGGGCAACTCAAACTATATTGCATGGAAGGACAGGATGGAGGCAGTATTGGATGATAACGGGCTGAAGGAGTTCATAGATACGGATATCCCAAAGCCTACTGATGCTGCTGAGGAGGAAGTTTGGCAAAAGAAGACCGCAAAATGTCGAAGGATTCTGTTGGAGGGTGTGAAGGATCACATTGTGTCCAGCCTCCATGGAAAGGCTACTCCATATTTGATGTGGAAATAATTAACAGAATTATTCCAAAGCAAGAGCGATAAGAGGAAGCTGGCTCTCAAAGATAAACTCAGAAACATCAAATGCGAGAAGGGTGACAGTATTCCCAAGTATCTCACGAAGTTCACTCAGTGTCAAGATGAGCTAGGAAGTGTGGGGGTTACTGTCGATGATGAGGACTTGGTGATCTTGGCTCTCCTTGGTCTTCCGAAGAGTTGGCATTCCTATCAGGACTCTGTCAATGGTCGGGAGAAGTTGCCAGGATGGGAAAGACTATGGTCAGATCTTGTGCAGGAGGAGATCAGGCGGAGTACCAGGGACGGATCTTCGTCAAAGGGAGCTGATGAAGAGAATTGTGCTTTCGCTGCCAAAGCAAAGAAAGGGAAGAGCAAGAAAGCTTCTCAGTCTAGTGCGAAAGGCAAGAAGCAGGATATGTCCAAGGTGAAGTGTTTTCACTGTCACCAGCACGGACACTATGCCACAAATTGTCCGCAGAAGAAGAAGAACAAGCAAGCTGCTGGATCTGCAGGGGGAGAGGCCTTAGCTTCTCAGTTTGAGCTTGATTTTTCATTGATTTCATGCTTGGTTTCAAGTGTGATGGGATCAGTGTGGTTCTTGGACAGTGGTGCGTCTTTTCACATGACGGGAGATAGAGATTTGTTCTCTGATCTGGAGGACAAAGATCTTGGAGTGCAAATCGAGATGGGCGATGATGGTAGATACAGTGCGACCGGTATCGGTACCATTTCCTTTGAGAGGGAGTCTGGTAAACCCTTTGTATTGAAGGAAGTCATGCATGTTCCAAGATTGAAGAAGAATCTCATCTCAGTGGCGATGTTAGAAGACAAGGGGTATGATGTTGTTTTCAGCGAGGGAAAGGCCTTCCTGCGCAGCAAGACAACTGCTGAGACCCGGAAGATAGGGGTTCGAGTGAGGAACCTTTATCAGTTGCATGTAGATGGATGCGCAACAATGGCAGGCAAGGCAGAAGGATTGGTGAGTCGGGATGATGGCGAGTTGTGGCACAGGAGATTGGGTCACCTTCACCATGGAACCTTGAAGATACTGCAGCAGATCACTACAGGGCTTCCTAAAGGCACACTTGTGCAGTCAGATCAGTGCAAGGGGTGTACTTTGGGGAAGCTTGTGAAAGCCACCTTTCACGAGAAGGATAGTCGCGCCACGACGATCCTTGAGAGAATTCACACAGACGTGTGTGGACCTTTCTCAGTTGCTTCGACAGCAAAACACAGGTATTATGTGATTTTTGTTGATGATTTCTCTCGTAAGTGCTGGATCTTCTTCATGCAGAAGAAGAGCGAGACATATTCAAAGTTCTGTGAATTCAAAGCACTGGTCGAGAAGGAGTCGGGGAAGAAGGTGAAGGCTCTTAGGAGCGATAATGGTGGTGAATACATCTCGGACGAGTTCAAGGATTTCTACAAGACAGAAGGGATTCGTAGAGATCTCATAGCTCCCCATAACCCACAACAGAACGTGGTAGCTGAGCGGAAGAACAGAACGATTGTGGGTGCTGCACGGGCAATGTTGCATGATCAGGGCCTACCCCTTCACTTGTGGGCGGAAGCATGCAATACAACAGTTTATGTGCAGAACCGTTGTCCTCATAGGATACTTGGCATGAGTACACCTGAGGAGACTTATTCTGGTAAGAAGCCTGATCTTTCTCATTTGAGGATTTTTGGTGCTAACGTTTACATGCATGTGACGAAGGATGCCGGGAAGAAGTTGGAGCCGACCACAGAGGTTGGGATATTTGTGGGGTACACTGATACGCCCCACAACTATCGTGTGTATTTGCCAGACAGTGGTAAAACTGTTGTGCGACGGGATATAAAATTTCAAGAGGAGAAAACCATGAAGTGTTCGCTTGAGAGGGAGCTACACTTGCATGCAGATGAGGAGCTATTAGTTCCTAAGGATGAGCTTCAGGACGTGGATCAGCCACAGGACGAGGTTCATGGAGTGGAAGAGACCACTCATGCAGCGCCAACCATCAGAGGGCGAAAGCACTTGACAGAAGCTGAGCGACTGGCTCAAGATGCAGAGAAAGTTGTAGGACCACCTACAGCCCAACGCAGGCAGAGACAGTCACCTGATCGGTACACTGGATACATGGCTCTTATGAGCAAGTGTGTTGTGACTGAGCCATCCTCTTTCAAGGAAGCTGTGGAGGATCCTGCATGGGTAGATGCCATGGTGGAAGAGTATGATTCTATTGTTAGAAACAGTGCATGGGAGATTGTTCCTAGACCGGAAGGGAAATCAGTGGTGGGTTCGAGATGGATCTACAAAGTTAAGCAGGCAGCTGACGGGAGTGTGGAGAAGTACAAGGTAAGATTTGTTGCCCGAGGCTTTTCACAGATTGAGGGGATCGATTATGAGGAGACCTTTGCACCTGTCGCAAGGTATTCTTCCATACGAACGATTCTTGCTCTCTCAGCACAGATGGGATGGCACATTCATCAGATGGATGTGAAGACTGCGTTCCTCAACGGAGTCATTGAGGAGGAGGTGTAAATTGAGCAACCCGAAGGCTTTGAAGTCTTCAGCAATGAGTCGCATGTGTGCAGGCTCAAGAGAGCGCTGTATGGGTTGAAGCAAGCACCACGTGCTTGGTACACATGGATAGACAGCTATTTCACAGGACTTGGATTCTCCAAGAGCGAGGCGGATCCGAACCTATACCAGATTGTGGTGGAGGGTAAGTTGCTTATCATTGTACTGTATGTTGATGATTTGATTCTAACGCGTGATGAGCTGTTGATACTATCATGCAAGAAGGATCTTGCTACAGAGTTTGAGATGAAGGATTTGGGCCTCCTTCACTATTTCCAGGGATTGGAAATATGGCAGTGCAGTGGTGGACTGTTTGTTTCTCAGGGCAAGTATGCTCGGGAGATACTGGAGAAGTTCAACATGCATGGCTGCAAGCCTGTTGATACTCCTCTTCCTGGAGGTTGGAGGAAGGAGGATGTCACTTCGGGAGAAGAAGTGGATGCCACTGTTTATCGACAGTTGGTGGGGTCGCTGATGTATTTGGTCAATACACGACCTGATATATGCTATGCAGTTAACCAACTTTCACAAGCTATGGTTAAGCCTACCAAGCTCTTCTGGAAGGCGGGCAAGCATGTATTGCGCTACTTGAGAGGCACATCGGGATATGGTTTGTGGTACAGACAGGAGGATGAGGTGAAGCTATGTGGCTTCACGGATGCAGATTGGGCAGGGAGCCCAACAGACAGAAAGAGCACATCAGGAGGGGTCTTCAGTATTGGATCGACAGCAGTTTCTTGGTACAGCAGGAAACAGAGATCCGTGGCACTCAGTTCAGCGGAGGCCAAGTATATGGCAGCAAGTTTGGCTGCATGCAAGGCTATATGGATGAGGAAGATCCTGGTTGGTTTGTTCGGTTCTCATTTGGATCCTACTGTGATTTACTGTGATAACCAGAGTTGCATTAAACTCTCGGCTAATCCTGTATTTCATGATAGATCTAAACATATTGACATCAGGTACCATCATATCAGAGATTGTGTGCAGTGGAGGATCATGTTACTTTCATACATTCCAACGGAGGATCAGGATGCTGATATTCTGACGAAGGCTCTCACCAGGAGCAAATTCGAGTACCACCGAGGCACGATAAGGGTTGCTGATAATCCATATCTTGTCGAGAGGGAGTGTTGAGATCGCAACAAGATGATGGAGCTTAGTGAAAAGAGTCGCCTTCACTAAGTGGGCCCGCAGGATATTTTTGGCGCAAGTCTATTTTTAGACATATGGATCATGTCTATGGATTGCAGGTTGTTGTTTATGGATGATTGATCAAGTTGGGAAAAAATAGATGGACTTCTATTTTTGATGAAAGTGTGAGTGATCATAGTGTGAGTGATCAAAGTCTATTTTTAGACTGGCTGTCAAAAATAGAAAAGTCAAATATTATTATCTCACAATAATATTTGGACTATAAACTTAATCTTATTTTCTTGGAGCACTTCAGTTTTTGCTACAGAGGTGGCACATGCAGCTGTCAGAAGGAAATACGCTTTTCTTATGAGTCAGTTGAGTTGTTGCATGCATGACTTCAGTTAGAACTCAATCAGTTGAGTTTGGTGGAGTTGATTGTGGAGTTGATGGAGTTGTGTTCAGTTTAGCTTTGTTAAACTGGTTGTATTTAGTCTAACTGGCAAATAGACTAGAGATGAGTTGGGTGAATTAGTTATTAATTAATTCACAAGTTATTAACTCATAATACAACTAATGAATACATCAGTTAACTCAGTTGCATGTCAGTGCATGTTCAGTTCAACAGGGACAGGTGGTAGAGAATCAGATTGCTATCAGTTGTGACTATAGTTGTGCACCAGATCTTGCACAATCAAGGGATTGAGTATGCCAATGAGTTTGCTCACGTATTTGCCCACATTATAGCTTGTGCTCACGTCCAACAAAGTGTGAGTGACTATTTTGCAGGTGAAAAACGAGTTTGGTGAACCATTCTCATCAGTTCTTGAGCAGGTATTGAGCAGTGGAGGCAGGCAAGCAGTGGAATAGATTTGGAGATCAGATCTAAGCTATATTGTGTGTAGCAGGTACTGGATTGCTTGTGATAAGCATTGTACTTTGTAATGTTACATAGAATCAATCATTAATATACAGATAGTTGGGGTTTTTAGCGAGATGCTTTCCCCGGGATACATACTGTGTTAATGTGTGAATGCTCTTGATGTTTTATTGTTATTGATGCTGCTATATTGATGATCAACGTAGAGGAGCTTATGTATTGTGTATGTTTTCCGCAATAGTACATGATCTGGATAATCTCCATTGAATATGTGTTAAATTATTCAAAATTTCTACACACCAACCATCCATGAGGGAGTAGAGAGGGCACAAAGATGGATACAAGCAAACGGTTAACCAACAAGGGAGGTTGGCACCAAGAGGTGAGCAATCAATGGCTAAGCAGCAGAGGATAGCACAAGAATGCCACTAGAGGTGGAGAGGGGGGTGGAGCTTTATTGATGAGAAGGGCCCAATAAGTAGAATATTAGAGAAAGAGTGGGTTAAGAATGAATGGACGATAGTTTTGTATGCAGGGACAAAAATTAAGTGAAAAAACATGTGTATGCCTAGAAATGTTAGACTAGAGATTGCTACAGGAGTTTGACTACCATGGATGGTGGTTTCGACTGTGTTGTTGTCACCTGTGCCCAACCCAATGTTCCAACCTACATACATAGTACATAATCCTAGAAATTGAAACAACAAACCTTGGCTTGCAAACCAAGGGGTGAGAGGAAAGTAGTCGTGTAATGTTGAAAAACACAACAAGAATGTCTCAATTTGATTTTGTCTTGATTAAATTGAGAAAATTTAAATTTTCACATCAATAGATAACTTGGATGCAGTAATGTGTGTGACATGGCTTGTGTCACCCAATTTACTTAGTAAATTTGAGTTAATGAGTTGGAATTCAGTTTGCATGTGTTGATTTCTAATTTATAGCAATCCAGTTCAGCTAGTTTCAATTTTACTCATTTAAACTAGTTCCAACAATCAATAAAACTAGTGCATGGTTAGTTGAGTAGTGGGACAACAATCTAACTCAGAGATCATCGAGTGAACTGATGCATGCAACTCAATTAGCTCATGTATGCAGAGAATTTGCGTTCCATAGTTGTGGTGGAGATTCCAAGGCAGTGTACAATTAAGTATATACTAGATTGAGTGTATAGTTTATTTTATTGGTTAGGTGATCAACCGTGAGGAATTGCCCAAGCATTTTGGAGGAAATTCCTAAATAATATGGGCCTATTTCCTTAGGAATTGCGCAAGGAAATAGAGGCTCAAGAAGAGGCTAAAAATGACTAAGTCTGGGTTAGAGCTTCTTAGTGAGCAGAGAAATAGGTTATGCACTTGTAGGTTGTGCTCAACTGAGCAAAGAAATTGTAATACATCTCTATTCATCACGTTAATGCAAGCAGGCATTGGGGTTTTTTAGCAGTTTTCTTTCCCGACAAAATTATTATTTGCATGTGTGTGATTTATTATTGCATGTCTGATATTTTTGTTCTAAATTGTGAATGAATGTCCGCATAGTAGTAGAGTAGGTTTGTGTCTTGTGATTTTGATTAAAACTTCATAAGCAATTGCAAATATACACCATAATTTCTACATGGCATCTGAGTAGGAATCACATTAGAGTAGGAATTTCGAAGTTGTTTCTCAGGAGGTTTGAATTTGGAGTTCAATGCAACAGGATCCCTTCAGAGTTGAGAAGATGGCCTTCAATGGACTAAGGCTAGAGTATGCCTTGGTAGGCACCTCTAATTTTGTAAAATGGAAGGATAGCATGGAGGCGGTATTGGATGATACTGTCTTGCTAGAATACATCAAGATAGATGTTGCAAAACCACAAATATATGATGCCCAAAACCTTTCTCAGTGGAAGAAAGATGTAGCTAGAGCCAAGAGGATGATCCTAGAGGGTGTGGGAGACCACAGAGTCTCAAAATTACATGGCAAAGAGACCCCCTTTGTTATGTGGAAGACCCTCACAAAGATATTCAGAAATAGAAATGAAGCCAGGAAACTTGATCTCATGAACAAATTGAGGATTGAAGATAAAGGGTATGAGGTAGTCTTCAGAGATGGGAAGGCCTACCTCAAGCATCTTTCTTCATGCCAAATCAAGCAATTTGGTGTCAAGATCGAGAGACTCTACACATTAGAGGAAGATGCATGCACAACCTTGAGGAGCAAGGGAGGGATAAGAGATGTTGTGGTGATGATGAAGATAACCAGTCAGAGACCTCCAGTAAGAGAAGAGTTCGAGCTAAGTGGGTAGAGAGAGCACATGCATGCATACCTCCAGGTGTGAGGTGGGGCGATGTAGAGGCCTAGTCCCATAAGTGTAGAAATTTTGGGCAGAGCCCATTAAGGTATTCTCCTCATGGATCATTACCTTGCTACACGGGCCCATAGAATTTAGTAGCTAGCAGCTTAGTGTGAGTCAGATAATGAGGAGTGAAGAGGAGTGTTGACAATAGAGCATGTGGCTCAGTAGCAAAGCCAACAACAACACAATTTTCCGAGTAGAAATTTGTAGACACAATTGATTCAATTTTTTTTTATGCTTCTCAGTTGCAAATGTTGTAGTAGTAGCAACAAAAGTGAGAAGGTTTCCATGCAGTACATTCCACAAGTGGAGGATAGGGGTGGTTGATACTCCCTTTCTTGCTGAGAGGGAGTGTTGAAAAATGCAGCAAGAAAGTCTCAATTTGATTTTGCCTTGATTAAATTGAGAAAATTCGAATTTCACATCAACATACAACTTGGATGCAGTTAACTTGTGTGACATGGTTTGTGTCACCTAGTTTACTTAATAAATTTGAGTTAATCAGTTGGAGTTCAGTTTGCATGTGTTGATTACTAATCTATAGCAATCCAGCTCAGTTAGTTTCAGTTGTACTGAGTTAAACTAGTTTCAACAGTCAATGGAACTAGTGCATGGTCAATTGAGATGTGGGAAAGCAGTCTAACTTAGAGATCATCTAGTTAACTGATGCATGCAACTAAATTAGCTCATGCATGCAGAGAATTCGAGTTCCCCAGCTTTGGTGGAGATTCCAAGTTAGTGTACAATTAATTATATACTATATTGAGTATATAGTTTATTGTATTGGTCAGGTGATCAACCCTCAGGAATTACGCAAGCATTTTGGAGGAAATTCCTAAATAATAGTGGCATATTTCCTTAGGAATTGTGCAAGGAAATAGGGGCTCAAACAGAGGCTGAAATTGAGTAAGCCTGGGTCAAATCTTCTGAGTGATCATATGAATAGGTTATGCAATTGCAAGTTGTGGTAAGTTGAGAAAAGCAATTGTAATACATCTTTATTCATCATATTAATGCAAGAAAACATTAGGGTTTGTTAACAGTTTGCTTTCCTCAGGAAAATATTATTTTCATGTGTGTGATTTCTTATTGCATGTCTGAGATTTTTGTTCTAAATTATGAATTAATGTCCGTAGAGCAGCAGAGTAGGTTTGTGTCTTGTGATTTGATTAAAAATTCATAAGCAATTGCAAATCTATGCCATAATTTCTACATGTAATACCAAGGACATCGAATACTGTGATAGAGACTGTAGCTAACATGGATGAGAATGGAAGTTATGACAGGGCTTGACCGAGTTTGACTAAAGTGAGTAAGCTAGAGCCCTCCTGTGGAGAGATGTTGGGGCAAAGGATGGGGTGATTGCCGATGAATTGTCTAGTATTGGAATTCAGGTAGGTTGATGCCACGAGGAGAGCGAGGTTTATAACAATGCAAGTTTTGTTCATTTCCCATGTGAGGACATGATCGTCTAGGCAGAGAAACTTCTCTTGAAGGCGTCTGTGATGCATGGTCTTGGGATCGAGGATCCAATGTATTGTTCGACTCAGGTGAGGTGTTAACATCTTGATAGTCATTTATTCTATTGTGGGATCATTCTACCACATCCTCTGACCACTTAGCCAGGAAAGACAGTGGTACTCCATCCCCCTTTTCTTTAAAAAAAACCATCCAAGATAATTTCAAAATTATGATTAAGAAAAAGTATTGTCGATCTTTTTTTTCTTTCTTTTCCTACATTCTACATAGTAATTTTTGAAGAAAGATCAATAACATAAATTCCTACTATGAACATTTTCTTTCTAAAAAAAAGTACTACAACACAAAACTTAAATTTATAAGTTTATAAAATTCCAATTAAGAAAAAAATATCAAATACAAAATTAATTTAAAATATTTTTCTTCTAACAAATGGATTTTTTTGAAAATGTGTGGATACTTTATGGATATTTTTTCTCATTTTAAAAGTGATACCCAATATAAAGTGAATGGTGTAAATTTGGAGAGACCACAAATACCAAGTGCATTGAAACTGTAATATAATATTAATAATCTAAATTTATAACTTTAAGGTTTCTAATAAAAAAATATTAAAACACATTTTTTTTTTAATTATTATTATTATTATTATGACCATTTTAACTTTAGCTCTATCAAATGTCTAGAGGGTTGAAATCTTGCAAAGTGAAATTCCTTTTTTTGGTGCAAAACTTGAGGAAAAGTTTGCACCTTGAGAAATTTAATCCCTCTCTACGCTCGCTAAATCTAGAGTTAAGATGGATCTAGAGGAAAAGTTTGCACCTTGAGAATTTTGATCCCTCTTACGCTCTCTAAATCTAGAGTTAAGATGGATCTAGAATGGTTTAATTATTAATAATTATAATTCTTAATTTAATTCAATTTTATATTTATGTAGTTTGACCGAATTAAGATGTTTAAATAACATAACATAACCTTACAACATCTCATTCATGTTGGGCTAAAGTCTCTCCATGCAATCATTCATGTTGGGCTAAAATCTCTTCATACAATTATTTAATTTTGTAGATATTTATTTTTATTTTGATCAATAATATTTAATATAAAGTAGAAAGTGTAAACTTGGAAAGGCCCATGAATATTATAAATATCAAGTGCATGACAATGTACTTTTAACCATTTAAATTTATAATTTTATATTTTTAATTTGGAAAAAATTCAAACCACAAAATTGATAAGATTTTTTTTATTAAATATATAATTTTTTATTTTATTTTATAAATATTCTATAAAGTGGTACATGAAAAATGTAATATAATTTCAAAAATTGTAATTTATAACTTTAAAATTACTAATAAAAAATATTAACATATGAAATTCTTTATTATTATTAAAATTTGTAGATATTTATTTTCATTTTAATGGATAATACTTAATATATAGTGGGAGGTATAAACTTGGAAAGGGCCACCGATATTATAAATATCAAGTGCATTATAATATAATTTGAACCATTTAAATTTATGATTTTACATTTTTAATTAAAAAAATTTCAAAACATAAAATTGATTGAAGACATTTTTTTAATTTTATATATGTAAGTTTATTCCCAAATATAATAAGCATATAAAATTAATTATATAGAGATTATGATTATGATTATATATATATATATATATATATATATAGCTTTTTTCTTATTGAAAGTATGATTATGTCTAGGTATATCATGTATAAAAAGAAGTTATATAACATTGAAGTTATATAATCTTGGCTAGACTATTCAGAGATAAAGGAAGAGATCATCTAGATAAGAAGAAAATAAACAGTGCTAAGATAAGAACTCATTCACATGAGCTTTATAATGAAATAGGGCATTTTTCTACTCCCAAAACACCATGGGGGCATATATAAGATATTAAGGGGGTTGAAGATAAAAAGCACTTTCTCTTAGATTGTCCAACTTATAGTCAAATCCATTCTAATTTTCAAATTATGTGTCACAATATGAACCTTCTTGGCCTACTAAGGCAACAAAGCTATGGTGATCTAGGAATGCTTCTCTCACTTCTCTTCAAGCATATACATAATATTCTAAAGAACTTCCATAAATTTCTTACCTTCATAAGGTAGATAAGCCATATTGGTCTTAGTGGAAGTTAATCATCTCTCTCTTACACACATAGGTTGAACCGAAATCAAGGTTATCCAAGGTGGAGAATTTAGTTAGTTTCAGTTATACTCAGTTAAACTAGTTCCAATAGTCAATAGAACTAGTGCATGGTCAATTGAGCAGTGGGAAAACAGTCTAACTTAGAGATCATCTAGTTAACTCAGGCATGCAACTAAATTAGCTCATGCATGTAGATAATTCGAGTTCCTGAGCTTTGGTGGAGATTCCAAGGTAGTGTACAATTAATTATATACTAGATTGAATGTATATTTTATTATATTGGTCAGATGATCAACCTTGAGGAATTGGTCAAGCATTTTGGAGGAAATTCCTAAATAATAGGGGCCAATTTCCTCAAGAATTGTGCAAGGAAATAGGGGCTCAAATAAAGGTTGAAATTGAGTAAGTCTAGATCAGATCTTCTGAGTGAGCAGAGAAATAGGTTATGCACTTGCAAGTTATGGTAAGTTGAGCAAAGAAATTGTAATACATCTATATTCATCATATTGATGTAAGAAAACATTAGGGTTTTTTAGCAGTTTGCTTTCCCTGAGAAAAATACTATTTGCATGTGTGTGATTTCTTATTGCATGTCTCATATTTTTGTTCTAAATTGTGAATTAATGTCTCTAGAGTAGTAGAGTAGGTTTGTGTCTTGTGATTTTGATTAAAAATTCATAAGCAATTGCAAATCTACACCATAATTTCTACATGTAATACCAAGGATGTCGAATAATGTGAGAGAGACTCTAGCTATTACGGATGAAAATGGAATTTATGACAAGGCTTGATCAAGTTTCACTAAAATGAGTAAGCTAGAGCCCCCCTCTCGAGAGATCTTGGAGAAAAAGATGGTGTGACTGACCACAAGGTGAATTGTTTAGTATTGGAATTCAAGTAGGCTCATGTCACGAGGAGAGCCAGGTTTATAACAATGCAAGTGCTATTAATTTTCCATGTGAGGACGTGATCATCTAGGCAGAGAAACTTCTCTTGAAGGTGTCTTTGATGCATGGTCTTGGGATCGAGGATCCAATGTACTCTTCAACTCATGTGAGGTGTTAACATCTTGATAGTCATTTATTATATTGTGGGATCACGCTACCACATCCCCAACCACTTGGTCAAGAAGGGTAGTGGTACCTTGTCCCCCTTTTTCTTTAAAAACACCCCATCCAAGATAATTTCAAAATTACGATTAAGAAAAAGTATTGTTGTTCTTTTTTTTCTTTTTTTTTTCCTACATTCTACATAGTAATTCTAGAAGAAAGATCAATAATATAAATTCCTATTATGAACGTTTGCTTTCTAAAATGAAGTACTACAACACAAAATTTAAATTTATAAGTTTGTAAAATTCCAATTAAGAAAAAAATATCAAATACAAAATAAATTTAAATTATTTTTCTTCTAACACATGGATTTTTTGAAAATGCGTGGATACTTTATGCATACTTTTTCTCATTTTAAAAGTGATACCCAATATAAAGTGAATGGTGTAAATTTGGAGAGACCCACAAATACAAGTGCATTGAAATTGTGACATAATATCAATAATCTAAGTTTATAACTTTAAGGTTACTAATAAAAAATATTAAAACACAATTTTATTATTATTATTATTATTTTATGACCATTTTAACTTTAGCTCTATCAAATGTCTATAGGGTTGAATTTTCTTTTTGTTGTTGTTGTAAAACTTGAGGAAAAGTTTGAACCTTGAGAAATTTAATCCCTCTCTACTCTCGCTAAATCTAGAGTTAAGATGGATCTAGAGGAAAAGTTTGCACCTTGAGAATTTTGATCTCTCTATAAGCTCTCTAAAACTAGAGTTAAGATGGATCTAGAATGATTTAATTATTAATACTTATAATTCTTAACTTTATTTTATTCTATATTTATGTAGTTTGACTGAATTAAGATGTTTAAATAACATAACATAACCTTACAACATCTCATTCATGTTGGGCTAAAGTCTCTCCATACAATCATTCATGTTGGGCTAAAATCTCTCCATACAATTATTTAAATATGTAGATATTTATTTTTATTTTGATGGATAATATTTAATATAAAGTAGAAAATATAAACTTGAAAAGTCTCATAAATATTATAAATATCAAGTACATGTAATTTGAACCATTTAAATTTATAATTTTATATTTTTAATTTGAAAAAAATTCAAAACACAAAATTCATAATATCTTTTTATTAAATATATAGTTATTTTATTTTATTTTATAATTATTATATACAACGGTACATTAAAAATGTAATGTAATTTCAAAAATTTTAATTTATATTTTTAAAATTACTAATAAAAAATATTAACATACTAAATTCTCTATTATTATTAAAATTTAGAGATATTTATTTTCATTTTAATGGATAATACATAATATATAGTGGGAGGCATACACTTGAAAAGGGCTACCCATATTATAAATATCTAAGTGCATTATAATGTAATTTGAACTAATTTTAAATTTTTAATTAAAAAAATTGAAACATAAAATTGGTAAAATTTATGATTTTATATTTTTAATTAAACAAATTTCAAAACATAAAATTGATTGAAAACATTTTTTTTTAATTATGTATATGTAATTTTATTCTCAAATATAATAAGTAATATAAAATTAATTATATAGATATAGATATATTAGCTTTTTTCTTATTGAAAGTATGATTATGTTTAGGTATATCCTGTAGAAAAAGAAGTTATATAACATTGAAGCTATATAATTTTGGCTAGACTATCGGGAGATAAAGGAGGAGATCATCTAGATAAAAAGAAACTAAACAATGCTAAAATAAGAACTCATTCACATGAGCTTCATGATGAAATAGTGCATTTGTCTACTCCCAAACCACCATGGGAAGAGAGAGTGTGTCATCTCTAAGATATTAAGAGGGTTGAAGATAAAAAAACACTCTTAGATTGTCCAACTTATAGTCAAATCCATTCTAATTTTCAAATTAAGTGTCACACTACCAACCTTCTTGAACACAACTATGGTGATATAAGAATGCTTCTCTCACTTCTCTTCAAGCATATACATAATATTATAAAGAATTTAGATAAATTTCATACCTTCATAAGGTAGATAAACAATATTGGTCTTAGTGGAAGTTAATCATCTCTCTCACATAGAGGTTGAACTGAGATCAAGGTTATTCTTACTATTGAATGGAAGAATAATTTGGTCACTAGTGAAATGCTATCTTTTGAAATAGTTTAATTCCCCTAAAATAATTCTCATCTTCAACTTCTCTTAACAAAATAAAATTTAAGATAAAATTTAAAAATAATATTGACATAAAATTAACACTATCGATTAAAAAAAACCAACAAATTTCATTTACAATAGGAAAAAAATAATGACCCTCTTTCTTAAAGTCCCATCATTCAACAACTTAATCTTATCCATGCAATAAACCTCAATAAACATCTTAACCTCATCCATAAACCAAACTTATTATATCTATATGCATTCAACAACTTAGCCTAATCCATACAATAATGTTATTGCATAATCTTATTGCATGGAAACCTAAATACAATCATAATGTTGAAAATGGAGAGCACATTATGGTCCCCCGGACGGACCTGATTCCAACTATGAATTGTGCATGTCAAGTTCAGAGATTATCTTCCTAATACGGCCATTCTCACTTTATACAGCAGTCAGACAGGACCAAGTCTCAATAAAAGATCTGTCAGGAATCTATACCATACCATGGACAAGACAAAACCGAGTCTGCCATCTCACGGGTCAGGTCCTCGGGTCTCGTATTGGATCTCTCGTCGCTCCGATTTCTTGGAAACTGCCCATAATATTCAGTCATTGGAAAATAGAATGATATTTTTACATCGTGGCGGCAATTACAGTCAAATTACCAGATGTGATGGATAGGATTGTGGAAGAGGTTGGATTGGATGTGAATTGTGTGTGTGGCTGCTGGTGGCCTGACATTTGTGTAAAGATGAGAGGGACTGTTGTGGCCATGGATCAATATTGTCAAGAAAGGAATTCAAACCAGTGGAAATTGTGTGCTAAAGTTACTAACTTGCAGAGATCTGGAAGCAATGGATTGCCCAATATACTAAAGTTATTGACTTGCAGAGATCTGGAAGCAATGGATTGCCCAATATAAAAAAGTTACTAGCTTGCAGGGATCTGGAAGCACTGTATTGCTAATATACTATTGAAATTTTCTAGCGTTTGGCTAGGTAGAAATAGAAGAATTCCTTGGTGCACAGGAAGTTATATTCATGTTTACACAGGATCAAATTCACAGAGATCCAAATCTTTTTTACACTGAAAAGACTTGAATTTCTTATTGAAAATTTGGATTGATATTCAGGACTTTGGAATGTCACAGCCTCTTAACCAATGGTGGCAGCTTGCTCAGATACCATTTTAGAACTTGGACAAAGTAGAAATCAATGGCAGGATCTGTCACTGTGGGGCTGCTTTACAACCCAGTTCATTTCATGTTAGCTGCCAGATTGGAGAATGGATTGATATTCCAAAGGACAGCAGAACGCTAATTCACAGCATGATTAACAAGGTATGCAAAACAACTGAACCTTCTGCAACACGTACGGTTTCATCTCATGGATCTGCACCATCATCTGTTGAATCTTGCCATAGCGGTAGTCCCCACTTGTATTATTCTTCTAGTCTAAACACAAACTCTCCAATCTTTCAATCCTCATCTACTTTGTCATTACAGAATACCTATTGTGTAGCTGATGGAGAAAGTTATGATTACCACCATGGATGGGAAAATTGAGGGATGCAGCATAATGAGGAGGAGGCAATAGCAGGATGGGATAGAAATATTGGACCATCATTGCAAACCATGGATGAGGATGCATCTCATCTCTGGGTAGAAGAAATGATAAATCACCTCAGGAAGAGCTCTCCTAACGTACCAGTCTACCAGATTCTTAAATACTTGCATAGCAGTATTTACTGTTGCAGTAACCCTTTTATAAAATCTGCAGTTGAATCCAGACTTCTCTACTTCACACAATTTAGTGTTCTTCCAAATCATAACACACAAATATTTGACAAAAACAATAGATTAATAACTCAATCTAAAACTAGAGTTCCATTGAAGCACAACTTTGAGAATAGCTATAAGGAGAAGGAACATTCAACAGAAGAACAGAGACTAAATATGCCATCATTGCCATTGCATCATCAATTTAGCAAAATGCAAGAAACTCTGGTAAGAAGGGAGGATGAGAGATTCAATGAATCAGATGTAGCAGGGAAGGAAGCTTCAGGAACATTAAGGAATATTAATAGTCCAACTACAACTTCTTGTTCTGAAGAAGAAGGATTGCATCTTCTAGCTCTTCTTCTACAGTGTGCAGAGGCTGTTTCAGAGGACAATCATGAAGAGGCAAACAGTATCCTGCCCTATATTTATGAGCTTTCTTCACCTTATGGGAGTTCAGTTCACCGTGTGGCTTCATACTTTGCTGAGGCCTTATCATGTCGGTTGATCAGCTCATACTTAGGAATCTACTCTCCTATCATGAATGAATCACGGAACCAAAGTATTGTATCAGCATTCCAAGTATATAATGGTATCAGCCCATTTGTGAAGTTTTCTCATTTCACTGCAAATCAGGCAATCCAACAAGTATTCCAAGGTGAAAATAGTGTGCACATCATTGATCTTGACATAATGCAAGGTCTGCAATGGCCGGGCTTGTTTCACATATTGGCCTCCAGACCAGGCAGTCCTCCTTATGTGAGAATTACAGGCCTGGGAACCTCCATGGAAGCATTGGAGGCAACTGGCAAGAGGCTCTCAAACTTTGCTGAGACATTGGGTATTCCTTTTGAATTTCATGCTGTTTCAGACAAGGCTGGGAATATTAATGAAAATTTAGAGAGGCTTAAGGTCAGAAAAGGGGATGCATTGGCTGTGCATTGGTTACAGCATTCTCTATATGATGTCACAGGCTCTGATATCAGTACATTATGCCTTCTAAGGAGGCTTTGTCCAAAGGTTATCACAATGGTAGAACAAGATCTGAGCCATGTTGGGTCTTTTTTAAACAGATTTGTGGAGGGAATACATTATTATTCTGCTGTGTTTGATTCTCTAGGTGCAGCTTATCCTGAGGATAGCCATGAGAGGCATGTTGTGGAACAACAACTGCTTTCATGCGAGATCAAGAATATTCTGGCAGTTGGTGGGCCTGCAAGAACTGGTGAAGCAAGATTCCACAACTGGAGAGACCAGCTGCAACAAGCTGGGTTCAGCAAGCTTTCTCTTGCTGGAAATGCAGCAGCACAAGCCACACTTCTCCTGGGTATGTTTCCTTGCAAAGGCTACACTCTCGTGGAGGAATCAGGGACTTTAAGAATTGGATGGAAAGATATTTGCTTATTAACTGCTTCGGCCTGGAGACCTGCTCATCATACCCTCTAAACCTAAAATTATAGTTCTCCAGAGTTGAATCTGAAGTACATTATGAATATCATCATGAATATGAATTTGGAGAAAGATATAGTATTGTTTATTTATTTATTCATTCTTTTCTGTCGATGATTCAAATTGAAATTGCTTGCAATATCATCTGCATTTTACAATAATCTTTGTGCTTTACGTTGTTTGCATCTCAACTACTGATCTGAGAGATCAAAAAAAAACCAGTGTTTTCACGCCTGCAAATATAAACATTGAGATTTTCTTAGGGTTACACAAGAAGTAATGTAATTTTGTTAGGGTTACACAAGAAGCAACGTACTGTAAATCATGTTATTTTAAACCCTATTGAGCATGTTGTAAACGTAATTGAACTGCAATGATTACAGTTAGGCAAAGCCTGTTCTGAAGTTCTCTTTTCAGTACACAAAGAAACAATTCAGATCGGTACTCCCATCCTGCATGCAGCAAGAAAGTGAGATATGGCTGGCCATTGTACAGTGCTTTTTTTCACTGTTTTTGTTTCTTTTACTTGTACCTGAGGCACGAAACCTGTTACAGATGGTTATGGATCCTGAGTCATCTGGCAAGTTGCCCAAGAGATTCTTGCAAGATGATGCAAGCTGGCATGAAACCCTAATGGTGTCGAATAGAACAAAGGTTGGCCATGAATACTGTTAGGTTTTATGAAATCAACTAGTGACAATATTGCTTCCATTGTGGGGCGCTCGAACTGGATTGATGAAGAAATCGTTCCTTACAGCTTTTATCATCACATGGCACTGCCAATATTTTCTTCGATGTGATGATCGTTCCTTACAGGTTTTATCATCACATGGCACTGCCAATATTTTCTTCGATGTGATGATTTGATGTGTTTATGTATTGTATTTGGGAAAATATTAATCACCATGTAGTAAGTTAATTATTGGGCTATTGCTCATGAACATGTTTAATGAATATTATTTTTATTTCACTAATTAAATGAGAAAACAGTAATCAATAATTAATGATTAACTTACTGCAAAGTGCTTAATATTGACCCAAATTTTATATTCACAACAAAAACCAGACATTAACACAAAAGAATCTAAATAACAGTGCCATGTGATCATCAAAGTGCATTTTTTATTATAAGTAATATAATATTTGTTTATAAGTTAAAGGCATAAGCTGGATTTTTGCCCACAGTTCCAGCTAGTTCCATACTGACAGAATCCTTTGTCTGAGATGAAGAAACAAACCTCCTTTCAATTTTATTATACAGTTAGAATCTATCTTAATACACACTGATATATATTTATTATTAAATGCAGCATTGACATGAGTGGCTCTTTCCACTAATTCTTGATGTCCAAGAGCATGGCTCAAAATAGCCTATGCTTATCATTAAATAATTATGCCCATGTTGTAAACATTTCTTCCATGATTGGAAAATATATTTTATTGTTTCCCAGTCTGTGCATGGATGGGACTCTTACTATAACTATTAGAAAAATTAATATTGTATGATGATTAAAAGAAAATTCTATTCCACAAAAGTGCTGTAACCATTTGCTTTAACAAGGTACACATATTCATTAAGTCTGGTTGGAAACATAAGCTTTCTTGGATTTCCCCCGTATCCTTTGGACTTTGATTGAGTTTCATATGATGCTGTCACTTGTTTGCTAGTACTGTACTTCACGTGCATATTGGATATTATATATATATATATATATATATATTTTTTTTTTTTTTCATCCATGATTAGATCCCTCCTGCATGTTTTGAAAACTCTTCGCTGATTTTTCATTCGTTACAAAGCTAAAATTATATCATTTTGTAGGGAAACATATTGGTTTTTAGGCACATTGATAAATTAAAATTAAATTTTAAATAACATGAATATTTTTTTTTTTTTTTTAGCGAAACCTCAAAGTGAAGGCTGTCACAGCCAACTATCCTTTTGTAACCATTTAAGAGATGTGTAACACAGAACGTAAGTGATGTGCCTAACTATAATTGACTCTAATTGAGTTGTCAGGTTTTTATACTGAGGCTAGTTAAACTTAGTTTGTTCCCTATTATGATTTAAATTTTGGAGAAATGTTGTATTGCACTTATTAATCTAATTATGATTTAAATTTTGGAGAAATGTTGTATTGCACTTATTAATCTAGGTATGGTTAATGATTTTTGGATTTGATTTGAAAATTAAAATGGTTTTAAATGTATATAAATACTCATAGTATTTATTTAATTTATATGAAAAATAGTATAATCAGATTTTTATTATTATTATTTTAATATAGTTATGAGAATGAAGTTTATGGATTTTTTTAAAGATTTTTATAGTTATTGAAATTTAAGTTATCATTTAAGTTATTGAAATTTAAGTTATATAAATTTATAGTTATTTGGTAAATCAAATAGGGATCCAGCTAGCCTTAGGAATACCCTACTTCAATGGGGAAAGGGGAATTTTCAAAGTAAAGTTGTAAGGAGGCTATGGAATTTGGCCGTTGGTTTTGTAATCTGGGAGGTTTGGAAAGAGCGAAATCGAAGACTCTTTAGAGACAAAAGCTGCCAAGAATCAAGAATTTGGGATGAAATATGTAGGTCGATAAAAGAAACGGTTTTGTCTGGAGCGTGGGTGGGACGAAGATGATTGGAAGCTAAACCTGGAGGAACAGCGAATAGTTTCAAAATTGAATATTGACTATAGGATGATCTACCCGAATATAGACAGGGGAAATAGATATTGTATGCAAAGTCCAAATCATTTTAGAATTCCAGGGGATAGACGGATCAAATTGAATTTCGATGGGGCATCGAAGGGTAACCCTGGACAAGCAGGTTGGGGGGGCATTTTCAGAGATAATAGAGGTATTACACGGTGGGCGTATGCTGAATGGGGAGGGGAAATGACGAACAACGAAGCGGAATTATGGGCAGTATATAATGGACTTCGAATTGCACTTCGAAACGGATATAGGAATCTTGAAATTGAAGGAGATTCCCAGATAACGATAGATATGTTAAGGAAATTATGGGATGGCAAAAGATGGGATCATGTGGCGAAGAGTTGGCGGACAGCAGCGATTATACAAGACATAGAAGGGTTGCTGAGAACGATAGAATATACAATGATCAATCATGTTTTGAGGAATGGTAATCGAGTAGCCGATTTACTAGCCAACTGGGGAAGTGAAGCGCCGAACAGGGTAATTGATGGTAGCTGGCTATCATTTCAGGATGATCCAAGGTGGAACGCATTACAAACTATACTACGACACGATCATGATGAAGCTACTGCATCAGAAAGGAATGATTAGTCGCCTCCTGATTATGGATAGGAGGGGAAAAGACAGGACAATTAATGTTGGACTTGATGGTAGCTGGCTATCATTTCAGGATGATCCAAGGTGGAACGCATTACAAACTATACTACGACAGGATCATGATGAAGCTACTGCATCAGAAAGGAATGATTAGTCGCCTCCTGATTATGGATAGGAGGGGAAAAGACAGGACAATTAATGTTGGACTAGGGCGTATGAAGAAGCGAGTGGATGAAATTAAAGTCAGGGACGGCGAGTTTAATCAAACCATGGGAGGAACGATCATCCCAAGGAGGAAAGTGGGTAAGGTTTCGAGGACGAGAGGTGGCTGCGTCAGAGAGACAGCGTACGTCTCACATCATGACCCAGTAAATGAGACGCGTATTAATGAAGAGGACAAGCGGAAACGAAGTTTCAAGAAGGAAAGGTGGCCGAGCAGGGATTCATTATTGTTTGCATGCGATCGAACGGAGAAAAGGAAGAAACCAAGAGTGAATTGCAGCAAAGAGAGGAGGAGAGTTACGAATTTCCACCAGACGAAGACAAGCAGCATGGCCGTCAACCAAGACCAGGGAGAAGGCCGATGGACGCGAAGCAAGGGGGCGAATTTAGACAAGAAAGGAAAGAGTCTTGCAGAGGAAACCTTACAGAGGATTTATCTTGACATCCCAGACGAGTCGGAGGAAGAGTTTGATATACGAGACTACTTTGCAGATGAGGAGCCTCGTCGGGCAACAGGTGGGAAAGTAGGTAAGTGGAAGCAGAACAGCAATGAAACGGAAGAAAGCGAAGATAAGAATGAGGGTCAGGAAGATGATGAAGAGGGAGCGGGTGGAAGACGCGGAAGGAGCAGAGGAATGCGAGGATGTGGGAACCAGAGGGGTAGAGGGAGGACTGGCGGATGCGGAGGTAGAGGGACCAGGGCCCAAAGATCTGAATTTGAGGAAGGATCAGCTAGTGGGGTCAGAGGCAGGAAAAGAGGAAAGAGAGATATGAGGAAAAAATTGCAAGAGGCAGAGGAAGCATATCTTCATGAAACAAACCAGAACATCAGAAGAATTATTGACCACTTAGAGGAAGAGGCCATGCAGGAAATTTCAGACCCTGAAATGGAGGATTGGGAACGGTTTATCCCTGACCCGGGACACACAAGAGGAAGAATGTCTTTGTACAAGCAGTCATTACATGTTTATTGGGGAATGAAGAGATTATTGGCCAAAGCTATGGAACAGGTGGCCTTGGAGATGGTGGAATTGGCTCAAGGATTCCCCACCCTCAAAAGGGAGCTGAAGAATATCCAGGTTACTCTTCTTATGCAAGACAGAAAGATGGACAAGATTCTGCAGATGTTTAAAGCGAGTGGAATGGAGATCAAGGCAGAGAGCGGACCCAAGCCAGATACAATGAATCAGTAGGATATGGAATTGCTTCAAGGAGGTTTTTATCTATTTCTTTTTGTTTTTTGTAATCTTGGATGGTAATGCTTCAAAGAAAAAACAGTTTGATTGTCGAAACAATAGCTGGGTTTTTTGCATGGTTAGATAGACTGGTTATATACTTTTTGTGGATGGCTGTTAAAAACCTTCGATGGTCACCCGGTTTCCCTTAAGGGCGGGTTGAGACCTGCCTATGTATGTAGTATCTTTTATTTTCAGTAATAGAATACCGCCTCAGTTTACAAAAAAAAAAAAGAAATTTAAGTTATCATGTTTTCAAGTTTTGTAGGTATGATTTATATAAAAAATTAACATTAATAAATATAGAATTAAATCAAATGAAATTAAATAATAAATGAAAAAATTTGAATAAATTATTACTTGATTTTTTTTTCAAATTGAAAAATGTGAATATAAGAAGTTTTTCATTAAAAAAAGTCAGAATTCCATATTCATTTACTACCAACCATTAATAAGTGTAAGTAAGACAATTGTAAAATAACATGAGAAAAGTCTACATCTATAACATTCAAACTTAGAGAGATTCCAAATCATATAATTAACAAGTGTTGCAAGGCAACATAGTCTATGCTATTGAGATTAAGGATAATGTTGCTACAAAATTTTCATATAGAAGCTACTAGCATGACACATATAAAGCATACTATGAAATATTTAAACTCACATTAGTATAATATGGCTATAAAATTGTTTCATAAAGTTTGAATTTATATGATAAAGTTTGACAATTTATATTTCCCCTAGTGTAATTCAATTACTAAGTAGTAATTATGTGCATATACAACTAAATAGATGTCACATTCATATAAATATGGATTACAAATTATTTAGTACAATGAGCGATTACATAGTGTTGATCAATTTGGCATGACACTTAACATGACACTAGACTCTTGCCTAGGAAAGGACTAATAATGTAAAAATTGCTAGAGATTTTTGTTGGGTTTCCATCTCATAACTTGTGGATGTTTCCAAAAAGAGATGAAGAAACACTATTTGATAATGTTTCTTTGCTTTTCTCTAAAAAATATCATACATTGTCTAATAACTTTCAAAAATAATGGAGAAAGTAGGAATTCAAGTAGAGTGGAGAAGAGTTACTTTCTAATTATATGAAAAGTTTATTGTAAAATTGAGGATTCCAATAAATAATAAAATTAGAAGGATCAGTCAAAATCAAGAGTAGAATAGAAATGACATAAGAATGTCTCCTCTATTTGACTTATAGACTTATATATAAATTAGTTAAAAAATTGATCATAAAAAATAAATAATGCATATAAGAAGTTATCTTTTGTTATTATTAGTTTCTGTGGATAGTGTTAGTTATTAAGAAATCATAAAAATACTTGTGATAAAATATAATCATTTCATATAATAATGACATTTTCTTCTTACAAATATTTGTGTATTGACTTTCCTCATAAGCTCAAATGGAATTATAGCATCAAAAAGGATTATTGGAGGTTGGAAAGCTTATTATGAGCTTGAAAACGATTGTAAGTTGGTAGATCTTTGCATTTGGAGTAAACAAAGTTCCTATTTGAGACTCTTGTCAACCCTGTTGTCTTATACATATGTGAAGTTTGAGGTTGCAGTATATCAAGAGAGTTGTGGAGAAAGATTGAGATGATTAAGAAACAATTCATAACCTACAACCTAAAGATCAAGGGAAATACTGCCTATCCTATCCCCTTGATTGAAGCCGACCTCTCCCCCATTGAAAGTATGAATATGTTTAGATATCTAATGTATAAGAAGAAGCTTTACAACATGGAATACAAAAGGCTCCCAAAAATTGCTTCTAAGTTTAGTCAAAACCCCCACCTTTGCCTCAAGGGTGGGTGGCATAAGGATGTCAAACCTTGGCTCAACCATTGGGGGATTAAGGAGGAGATCATCATAGGAAGCAAAGATAGTGTCAAAGATTTTATTACCTCTAATTTTAAGGACAAGTTGTGGGATGATAAGGAGCTTGAGGATAAAAGGAAGCTAAGATACTATAAGGAGGTAATCAACCCAAACCTTGACAACCAAAATTATCTCTTTGTGTTGATCATCACTAATAAAAAAATGAACATCGCTAGGATAAGAACTAATTATCATGAGCTTCGAAGTGAAACCGGAAGGTGGTCTACTCCCAAGACTCCTTCGAATACTAGGAAGGTGGAAGATGAAAAACACTTCCTTTTAGACTACCATACTCTTACTCACATCCACTCTCAATTCAATAACATCTACCACACTTTCAATCTTCTTGTCTTATTAAGCCAACGCAACTATAGCCATCTTGGAGTGCTCCTTTCTCTTCCTTTTTATCACAAAAACAAGATTTTGAAGAATCACAATTAGATTTTTGAAGAATCATCATCATCATCATCGAACATGAACATAATGCACTATATTCTATACATAATAAATGAAAAACAAATTGCAATTATTTATTTATATATAGTAATATTAAAATAAATTATATAATAAATTCACCTAAAATTTTATATAAATATATAATATACAATACAATTTTATAATATATTTTTAAATTTAAAATTTTATTAAATTGTAATTATTTATTTTTCCTTAGAAAATAAGTTAAACAATTAAAAATAATAATGGAATTGATGTAAAATATCATATAAATATATGCAATGTAATTTAAATTTTATTTTTTTTAGCAAAGCAGTTTTTGTGTATGCCATTCTAAGTTTTTTTTAATTTTGTTTTAGATAATATGAGCATACAAATTTAAATTAATGCAAGATGTGGAATATTTAGATAAATTTAGTTCATATTTTGTAAATTAAAATTATTTGCAATAATATAAATAATGATGATGATGATGATGATGGTTAACATCCGCTGAGACCAAACATTGGTCTATCGGACCTAAAGAAACAAATTATTTATTTTGATTTAAGCTTTTATTCCTATGCTCAAAAAGCTTGGAGAGAAGCCTCCCGAGCTCACTATAATTTTGACATTGTAAAAGGCTAGGAAGGTCAGTATTGTAACAAAGATTGTGAAACTGAGATCTAATGTGGTTGTACATGGGGCACTCTAAGAGGAAGTGGTTTTCATCCTCGATGTTCCTATTCTCACGTATATGGCAGATCCTTTCCATCCATGGGGTTTTACGAACTGCCCAACGACCTGTTTCACTATGGAGCTCATGAGAATTCGTTCTAATCTTTGCTATATTAATTTTCTTCTTTGAGCTAGTTAAAATAGAGAGATACTTTTGATCTTCTAGGGTGGGGTTGATGACCTTCTTATAATAACTTAATTTTCTTTTAGCCGCTAAATCTTTCTCACACTACATTTTTTCTTTGAACTTATAAGTAACAATATCTTTAATGTTATTTATGTTTTGCAATGCATCATTCTCGTTGATCTCCCAATAGTTTAACGAGGCCCTTGTGTCTTTATGCCACCCCCGATTGAGCCTTAGGTGGTTTTTGCTGGAATTTAAAGCTAGCTTAGGAAGTCTATGATCGTCTATGTTATTGAGTTTGTGCTTGTACAACAGAAACCTAATCATAGCTAGGCTCTTAATAGGGGAAAGACCTGCTTCTATAAGGAGAATAGGATAGGGTGTATTACTTTTAATTTTCAGTTATAAGTTATAAAACGCTTCTCGATTTGCTCAATCTTTCTCCATGATTCTCTGGAGATGCTGCAACCCCAAACCTCATAGCCATATAAGATAACAGGAGTAGCTAAAGTTTCAAAGAGGAACTTCTTTTTATCCCGCATTATGAGGTTTGCTGTTTTACAATTATTTTCAAGACCAAAATAAGCTTTCCACCCCCCATTAATCCTTTTCTCATTGCTATGGTTCTAGTTGAGCTTGTGATGAATATCAATTCCTAGGTACTTGTAAGAATACACTTCCTCCAAGTTATTATTTTCATACATAAAATTAGTGTAAGTGTCCTTCTTGGATTTGATAATCATAAATTTTGTTTTGTTAGTGTTAACAATCATACCCATGGTAGAGCAGAAATCCTTAAGAAGCCTAAGTTGCTTATCAAGATTAGATGGGCACCTTGCCAAAAGAACAATATCGTCAGCATAGAGAAGAAGGATGACGACTATCCCAGCTAAGATCGTGCCATCACATCCTGCTTCCTCTAAATAACCTTCAAGCTTATCGATGTAAATGCCAAATAGGGTAGGGGAGAGGGTGCAACCTTGTTTAACTCTCATGCTACACTTAATATCTTTCGACCACCCCTCATTGCTCTTTAGCTTGGCAATTACATTCTCGTATAACCTTATAGCGGCAACTCTCAACTCGAGAGGAACCTTTGGCTCTTCTAATCTATTCCAAAGGTTGTATCTAGAAACTATATCGAAAGCCTTTCTAAAGTCCACAAAGCAACAAAATAAATTGGATTTATCATTATGAAATTAATTTGCAATGATCCTTAGCATAACGAGGTGGTTTGTTGTTGAGTGATACCTTCTGAAACTGCCTTGGCCTTTAGCCCACTTACCTTCACTTTCAAGCCATATGCTTAACTTCTTTTCTAAAATACTACCATATAACTTAGCTAAGAGGGGGCTAATCATAATTGTCCGATAATTAGATGGGTTATTTGTATCCCCACTTTTAAAAATAGGGATAATGAGGCTCTCAATCCAAGGTTTAGGGAAACCTTGCTTGACTGCTTGATTGAAAAGCTTGTGGATGTGGGGGATGAGGACACGACCTCCAATTTTTAAGATTTCCGCCTGGTAACCTTCAATGTCCTTAGCTTTCTCATTAGCGAGGCGATTAACCCCAAACTTAATGTCTTCTAAAGAGAAAACTTCTTTCGTTGTGAGCAGGGTTTCCAAAGTATCCATGACATTTGGAGATTCATAAAGCTTTTTAAGATAGGAATTCCAATCGTGAAGAGCAATTTTATTATTATCTTTAGTTTTCCTAGTCGGAATCTGCCTCCAAAATTTCTTAGGAGCTACCTTAGAGAGGTGTAAGAGATTCTCCTGTCTTTGACGAATGTACTGCCTCTTTTTCCTTTTAGTTAGGGCTTTGTATATTTTTATCTTGTCCATTTTAAGAGATTCATCAACAACTTCCTTAATTGCTCTCCTCACACTTTTACAATCTTTGTCATACCATGGATTGGTTTTGCTATTTCTTTTATTATTTGAAACTTCAATTGAGAACTTGTTAATAGAATATGAGAGGGTTGTAGTCAAATTATGATAGAGGTCTTCTATGTTGTCTATACTAGATAAAGGAAGCAAATTAGTTTTTAATTCATTTAGAAAGAGATCATTTTTATTTCTATAAAATATTAAGTTCTTTTGGCTGTAAGTATTATTTTCTGTGGGAACTCTATGCATGACAAAATTAAGAGTTATAAGTAAAGGCCTATGATCAGAGTCAGGTTCGTGGTCATTTAAGATGTCAAAATTTATTATTTTGTTGTATAATGGGAGATCGGAAATAATGTAGTCTACCACGCTGCTACCAAGTCCATGGATGTAGGTCATCTTGTTGTAACTCGACCACTTCTTTAGACCGTTGCAAATTATGAGATCCTGAGCACTACAAAGCTTGACTAGCTCCGACCCAAACAAATTTTCCCTGAGGTCTTCCGAGCTCCTTTTGTACCTACTAGCCAAAGTAGGGTCTTTGTCTAACCAAAGAGGATTAGGGTTGGAATGATTGCTTAGAATAATAGCTTGGTTGTTTTAAGTTTGAGCATTAAAGTCACCTATTAAAAGGATATTACTGTCATTCCTTAGGCTAGAAATATCATTCTCTAAACCATTGTAAGGGTTAGTTTTATCTAGATTCTTCTTCTTATAGAAGTTAGAATTGATGGGGGGAAATAACATATTGCTATGTAGGACTTTTTATTATTAATGTCTCTGATCTCTATCCAACTATATTAGTTGTGAGGGTCGTTTTTATAAATCCTAGCATGGAGGAGATGTTCTTCTTAATGTAAAAAGCTATTCCCCCAATGCCTCTATGGGAGGATCGCTTGTTCTAGGTAGACCATAGCGTAAAGCCATATATGTTAGGGACCTTAGATTCTTCGTGCTCCCATGTTTCAACAAACAAAATAATATCAACATCATTTGAAATCCAACTTAGCTTGGGGCAATTGTTCCATGGGAAGCTCCGACAGTTCCAAGAAAGGATCTGGAGCATGTTTAATTGATATTGGTTGCTATCTTCTTGGTTTCTATCTCGAATAAAGGCTTTTCTATTTCTGATTATTGCCCATTTTCCTTCCTTTCTAGCTTCTTTTACCTTTTGAACCTCCTTTCTTAATTTTGCTTGATCTTCTGGAATGAGATCTTCATTTATGAATATTCCCGTTCATTTTAGACTTGAGGTTTTACTAAGTATGTCGTACTTATGATTAGTGGAGCTCACCTTTATGTGGATTAGTCTTCCTTTATTCTTGGTTAATTTCCCCAACCTTGTTGCTTCTGTGAGACACACTGTTTCAATTTGTAATCTATTATGTAATTCTGTCTGGGCTAAGGATAAAGTATCCTCATCTACTTCATCTTTTAAATCGAAGATTATAAGGTTCAAGGCCCTTTTGTTACGTTCATGGTCTAATTCTATTAATTTTTTCATTTCATCTTTAATTGGTTTGATATCTCACTTATCGACCACATTATTTAGGGTGAGGCGACTATTAACTTTTTCTTCTAGTTCTTTATATTGTCTTACTTAAAATAATAGAGGGTTATTGAGTATATTGGGTGTATCATAGAGCTATTTTTTATTTAAAATTTATATATTTAAAATTTATTAATAATCAACACACACAAATAAATAAAACATACTTTATATTTTATAATATAACAATTTTATTTTAATTTTATTTAAAATAACATAAATTTTAATTTCCTTTTTAAAAACCATATAAATTTTCACTAAATCAAAGTTCTGTGTAAAATAATATAATTTTTTACTTAAAAAAGTTATATATATATATATATATATATATATATATATATATTAAAAAGAAAAACTATTTTTGGAAATAAATATATTTGATTTTAGTTATTTCTAAATCTAAATTTGATTGAAAAACTTTTAATAAATATTATTAAATTTGATTAAGAAGTTTATATTAAAGATTAAAAAAATTTCAGGAAAATATTATATTATAAATATGGATTGGATGCTCGAAAGTTAGTCTAACAATCGAACATCTTTGATAACTTTTTATTTTCAAAGTTGTGGTGATTTTTTATATAGATATTTGTGTATGGAATTTAGATCATTTAAGATCATTTTTATATGTATATAGGAAAACATAAGTATAAACTCCTAAGATCATTTGAGCATCATAAATTTATATCGAGGAAAAACAAAATTTTAAGATTATATATTTGTATTAAAACAAAATATTAAATATAATATTTCAACGATATTACTAATATTTATTTAAATTGTGATGACTCATTTAGTTCTTTACTAATAATTATAATTTCAGTTTTGCTAATTGAACTTATCCATATCGTATACAAGTACATAGCATGCAACATAAATCTCAAATAAAATTTAATATATTTCTCTATAATTTACAAATTTATTAAGAACAAATATTATAATAAAAAGTTTATTAATATTAGACAGTTTTTAAACAATTACCTATGAGGCTTTACCTCTTTAAATGATATTGTTAGTAAAATATGAAAATATAGATTTTTTCCATTAAATTTGTTATGATCTAAACACACCATTAAACTTTTGACCAAAGTTCAACATGACATCTAGATCACATCTTACATCTAATAAAGTAGAAGCCACATGTACAAAAATGAATTAATATAATGAAACTCGTGAACTAATATGAAACTTCGTCATGGAAACTATCACAATAGTTGAACTTATATCTAGAAAATTATAGGAATTTTGGTATAGGTAAGATAAAGTCATATTTTAATTTTTTTTTTTTTTGTGCCCCTATGTAAAATGATCAAATTTGTTACATTTTACCTTAGGCTTCAGTGGATAATTAATAAAATTTTAAGGAATATTAGGAATATTGAGATTTAAGTTTTTTCTTAATTTTAATGAATATTTTACAGTGTTGGTTAACTCACCATTGGTGTTTCCTAACTTACAATTGTACTTCAAATTTTAAGAGGATTAAAGCATATATGGAAAGGCATGTAGGTTGCTGCTTTTTTTTTTAACAAATTATGTTTTCAAAATTAATTCTTAATTTAACTTTTGTTATAATTTTATGCTTATGAGTTTTTCTTTCTATTTATTGCTTTATAGGTTTGGGGTAATTAAAAGGCATGAGACATTATTGAAAAATATGAAGAGTTGGACTAGTTGAACAAAATATGTAGTTTTGTATATGAAATTGTAGTTTTATCTCATCATTATTTTAGCTATTATTTGTTCTCATAGAAAACATAGTGTGTGTATTAAGATGAAAACAATCCACTGAAAAATCAGAGATACTCTACAATTTTCATTTACCTATGAGGAAAAAATTTGTTATCATCAACAAGTAATTCTTCCACATCTTAAGAAAATTAAAAATTGCTTACAAATTAAATTAATTTTAGTAGTCCAAGAGAACCCAAAGAAAAGGAAAATATATAGAAAATTTGCATGTAAATCAAGAAACTTAATAAATCCTAATAAAAAAAAAATCTTCATGTTCAAATCATGAATCTACATAAAAGTTGCTAACAAATTTCAAAATATATAAAAATCGCGCCAATGTTAAAAAAAATATTTGTAACAATAATAAACTATAAAATAAAATAAATAGAATTTAGATAAAGAAGATCCACAATCATAATTCTTTATTTAAAAAAAATGAATTAAATAAATCAAAACTAGATGAAGAAGTCACAAAATTAAAATTATTTATTAAGTAAAACATGACTATAAAATTATTCTGTTAAGAAAAAGTTTGCAATGGAATAATATAAATTAAAACGTAGGCATATTAGATAATAATATATCTGCATAAATTTTTGAAGATATAGTTGCAAGAATAATCCTTTTGAAAAATATTTCACTGAAATGTTTCTAAATTTACTTTAAAAATGTCTAGAAATATATAATGTTTGTAAAGATTAAAAATATATGTATGGTTCTTGAGAATTAGAATCGCTAAGGAAAAATAATGCATGCCTCCAAAAATTGAGAGGAATACAAAATGGTGGACCCTCCACCCAAGGGTAAGACTTTGATACTTTGGAAGAATTGGTTGACTGCCTCCTTGTGCAAACATTCTGCCAAGTCTTCTCACAATGAAAGACTAATGAAATAAGATAATGATAATATGGAATGTGTTACAAAATATAGTAAGAACAATAAAGGGAAAGCACAAAGGCAGGGAAGATTCACTAATGAAAATAGTCAAACTATTACCATATTAAAATGTTAAACATAGTGTTAAATTCGACAATGACTATAAGGATCCCTATTCCTATTCATGGCCTTGATAAGACACGCTGCATTTTGATTTGGTTTTTTGTGTTTTCTAGTTGTAACATCTTGTGTATCACAGGGAAGAGCCCCATGCATTGTGGAAGGATATCAATGAACGTAACAAGACCAGAGAAATAATTTGATCAGGAGCTCAAAATTTGCCAAAAAAATTGAAGTGCCGGAATCTTGATAACCTTAGCTTCAGATCAAAGAGCTCGTCATTCTAAATCTAATGATACAAACGACACTCAAATTCGAGCTCGTATGAAGAAGCTAAAGCAAGCCAAAGTTAAAGTTTGACTTGTCCACATGGCAGGATTGGATGACATGGAAAGGGTCCTAACCAATCGGGAGGTGCCAAGTGTCACTCTTTTGTTGGTCCCACAAATCGGCCCATCACATCACATATCACAGGAAAAACAAGTGGGTGTTAAAATTGCCCCGAGTAGGGAAGGGTGTGATGCGATAAAGGTAGGTAGGAAGGTATTAGGAAATCAACCGAAGTTGTGATTGTGATGGATCACAATCACACATCGGCAAAGGGAACAACACGAAGAATTGGCCTCAGTGTAGACAGGTTGCGATGTGATCGCAATCACATATCGCAAGTGGATAAGAATTGGCCCCTAGGTACCCGGGTTACGATGTGATAAACGCAATCGCAACTCGTAGGAAAAAAAAGTCTTGCATAAGCAAAACCCCAAGACTTCCACTGATTACCATTTGCGATAGGGTGCAGATGTAATAAAGCATGTGTTGCAATTTATAATCTTCGTTGGGTCCACCGATACTAATGTGAAAGAGTGCTGATGCAATATAGATAGTCGATTGTGATTGCGATATCCAACAGGGTGCGAAATTGTCACCTTTACCACTGGAAAATCCACTCCGCATGTGACCACTCAAGCCTTAACCACGAGATAGGCGGGAAAGATGGCAGGACCACCGATTTCGGTGGAACTGCTAGTTTTCACTGTGGATAATGAATTTAACTGACAATTCGTCGAATTTGGAGGAAAAAATTGTGGAAAGGCTGACAAAAGTCATAACTAAGGAAATTTTCGACCAAATGGGATGCAAAAAGAGGCTAGATAGCCATTTTTGGATATTCCAAACTCATTGGAATAGTTTTTAGGATCAAAGGAGTACTTCTGGTTATGATTTTTGAAAAGTGAAGCCTATGGGTGCTCTGGTCAACTAGAGTGTTGATTCAGTTTAAGGAGGAGTATGAAGATGGAGATGACATTGTAGGGGATTTTTAGCCTCCATGTGCTTTCTGTAGTAGCCATTACAACAGTGCTATCAGGGAAAATTTTAAGAACCCCCCCTAAATTTATAAATATAATAAATGGGCGAATCTCCATGGTATATAGGAAAAATGGAAGGCGATTTTATCAATAATATAATATGTATGTATAATTTTTTGGCGAATCTCTCACCAGGCATGGCGAATATTTTACTCAATTATAAAATCTTGTAAGATCTTGGCGAGTCTTTCACTAAATAATAAAACTTTGTAAAGTCCTAGTGAATCTTAACATAGGCTACATGCTGGTTTAATTCCCCCATTTAAATAGGCTACATTCCACTTGAATACCATGGGTCAATACCATGTGCCATTTTGGTGAATACCATGGGTCAATACCATGTGCCATTTTTATTTTTATTAATTCTAATATTAGGGTTAATAATGGTTTTTTGTATGGTATTAATAACAATCTAGTCCATGGTATTTGTCCCATATTATTTTGGCCATAGGTTTCACCTAAATATAACCCATTTTTTGAGTGTTCGTAAATATAAGGTGACTTATGGAGTAAATATAAAATAATGTTTTATTTGTTTACCATACCTCTCGTTTATTTATATTTTTATTAATTTACCATACCTCTTTTACAAATATGGTATTTGGCCCATAGGATTCACTTAAATAAAACCTCTTTCTTGAGCCTTCATAAATAGAACGAGGGTTATGGACTAAATATAAAAAGAGGTATTATTTATTTACTATACGTCTAGTTTATTTATATTTTTATTTATTTACCATACCTTTTGAGTAAGTATAAAAAGACGTTTTATTTATTTACCATACCTCCACTTTACTTATATTTTTATTTGTTTACACCCTTACATGTATATAAGGTGACTTATGGAGTAAATATAAAAAATGTTTTATTTATTTACCATACCTCTCATTTATTTATATTTTTATTAATTTACCATACCTCTTTTATAAATATGGTATTTGACCCATAGGATTCACTTAAATAAAATCTATTCTTGAAAATGGGCGAATGGATTCACTTAAATAAAACCTATTCTTGAAAATGGGCGAATGGAAGGTTGTAAGTCCTAATTTGAAGGGCTAAATTTACCTTTTTTACCCTCTCCCTTAAAATAAGGTGGGCTATTTGAGGTGATTTGTAAAAATGTACTATGATACAAAATATTTGCCCACTAAAAATTTAAAACCCCTTAATTTCGCCAAAGGGCGAACATTCGCCCCTAAAATTATCCTTGAGTGCTATAGCTTTATTTCTTCTTTTCTCTATATGTGTATGGAGAAAGAGAATTGTTTAAGTACTTCAAGTGGATTGTAGTATTGTTTATTCTCTTGGAAGTTGGAGTATGGGGTCTTGATTTGAGAGCCCTTACCTCGTTGATTGTTTCATGACTAACTGTAAGTTGTCATGTGTTTAGAGTGAGAGTTCTTTGCAAAAGAATGTTTCCTTGAAGGGGAAACTAGCCACTCTTTTTGTCAGCACATTTATATACTCTTTATTACTAAAGAATTTTTAGCATAATGAGAAGGGGTCATGCCTTTAGAGTTGATCCAAGGAGATGTAGCCCAGGAGGAGTGAACTCATTTATCAATGGCTGGTGTATTACTACTTGATGCATGCTTCCATTCAGTGTTTTGGTTTCATGTTTTAAGTTTTCTTCATGAGACTAACTTACGTAAATACATATAAAATTCATGTTTTTACTTTCTATTTTGGAGTACAAACCCGAGGCACATTTTTATATTCTGAATAGGGAATTAGCACAACATTACTAATCTGCTCCATTTCAGATCAGGTTGGTATCAAAGCTTAAGTTTTCTTTGTGGAAGGAGGAATTGACTATTGTTTGCAAGGAAATGTGTTTTGAAGCTCATTGAGGAGAAGGTTTTGGAAAGGAGATAAATATTGTTACAATCTCTACCACCAAGTTCTACCTCAAATTGCAGTAGAAGTTTCAAGCAAAGCATGTCCCAAGGAGGAGAGCCTGCAAGAATGTTAGAGGATGTGAAGGCTTTTAGAAAGGCTTTCTTAGACATGGCAGAAATGGTGAAAGTCCTCTATGAAGAGAGGAATACCAAATTGCAAGGTGAAAGCTCTAGACCTCCAAGAGGAGAACGCTCTCCAAGGGAAGAAGGTAACAAGAATGGTGATAAACCACCATCTTCTCCACAATGTTCATGCTTTTCTACAACTCTTATGCAAGATGCTAGTGTAGAAAGTTACTCACAGAAGGTAGATGGACAAGTTTGTACCTTTTGTCCACATGATGTGGAATATGAGGTTCTATTAGGATCTAAATTCAATGAGCTGAAAAAAGAGAGTCAAAGAGTCCAAGAGGACACATCCAAAATCAAAAGGGAGTTCGAAAACATCTTTGTATGTCAATCAAAAGATGAGGAAAATGGTAAGAATTTACATGCTTCTTCCTTATGCGAAAGTGTTGATGTAAATTCATTTGCAGCCTTTGAAAAACATAGTAAAGGCATTGGATCCAAGATCTTGACCAAGATGAGTTACAAGGGAGGAGGCCTTGGAGTAAAAAAAAAAAGGAATTAAAAATCCAATTGAGGCCAAGGAGAGGCCTAAATATGAAGGCTTAGGCTATGTATCAAAAGAAGAATGGTCTTCTAGTGACATATCATGGGTATCGTGTTCCTTTTGCTGTAAGAAAGGACATGAGGAGGCAAGATGTTGGGAGTTGCATCTAGAATTGGTTCCCGCTTGGTTCCTCCAATGTAAGGAGGACTCGAAGTGCAAAGCGTCTCCAAAGATAGATGAAGATGTTGAAGAAGAAGGGAAGATAAATTCTTCTTGCCATGCAAGTTCCTCATGCAAGAAACATAAGCTAGAGGACAAAAAACAAAGGTATATCCATTCTTTTAATTTGAATGTTGTTCATAATGGAAAACAACACATAGATTTGAATAACATGTTGAGGAATATGTTTCCATGCACCTTTTTCCTTTCAACTAACCATTGTGTAGATAAGTGTGATAAAAGGAAAGCAGTCATTAAGAAGATGTTTATGTCTACTGGAATTGAGACCAAAAAGAGAAAATCTCATCCAAGGTTAAAGGAGAGTGAGCCAAGAGGAGCTCAAAATAATTTTTGTACTCACTGCAATATTAGTGGGCATTGGGTCGAGAAGTATTGGAAATTGTTTCCACAACTTCATCTTGGTTAGGCAAAACAAATCATGCAAGCATCAGAAGAGGAAGTGACAAAAGAAAAAGTGGTGCAAGATGTGACCATCCCTGAAGCAACTTCAAAAGAAGAGAAAGTTCAAATAGAGGGTTCATTTACTTGGTTGGGTAAGAAATGTGTAGACTATTTGTCTAACTGAAGTTTGTAAATTTCTTTTTTGCACTAGTTGCATATCCCTATAGTTAGGTAACTTGTAAAAGTTATGTTCATAAATAAATCACTTATATGCAATAGTATTTTCTTTAAGCATTACAATGCTGGTTTGGCTTGTTGATAGTCAATTTGAATGGAAAATTTGGGGGTCAAGTTTATTCCATTTTGTAAAATTCATTTCCATTGGTAGTTTGAGAAAGCATTTTAAAACTATTGTATGAGTAGTTGCAGCACATTTAGTATGTTCCAAATGTGTTTAGCACTCAAGTTATACAATTATTCACTATGTCAGGCTTGTTTTGGTTCATTTGGCAAAGTAGTTTTAGGATCTTATCCTCAATAAGGGTTTTTTAGATGAGCACCTTGGAATTATTCTCGGGAAAGATGTTGCTGTGGATGGCCATAGTGACATGGACAAGCTGAGAAGAACATTGAACTTGAATTCTTTGGTCTAGTTATATTTTAAGTTCATCTTGAGAAAAAGGCAAGACAAGTACCAGTCAGGGCACTTCAAACATCGATTGGATCGAGTTTGGAAAAATGAAGGAAATGTACCTTCAAATGTTGAACAATTAAACATCGATTGGATCAAGTTTGGAAAAATGAAGGAATTGTACCTTCAAATGTTGAACAATTAAAAGTAAACTTTTGGAGACCAAAAGTTTTTCAATGGGGAAGAGTGACTAGGAGCTCAAAATTTTCCAAAAAAATCAAAGTGTTAGAATCTTGATAAGCTTAGATTTAGATCGAAGAGCTCATCATTTGAATCCAATGATGCAAATGATACTCAAATGCGAGCTCGTATGTAGAAGTTAGAGAAAGTCAAAGTTTAAGTTTGACTTGTCCACATGGCAGGATTGGATGACATGCCAAAGGTCCTAGCCAATTGGGAGGAGCCAAGTGTCACTCTATCGTTGGTTCTGCAAGTCATCCCATCCCATTCCATATCACAGGAAAAACAGGTCGCCGTTAAAAATCGGCCCTGAAGCAGGGAAGGGTGCGATGCGATAAAGGCAGGCAGGAAGGTATATGGAAATCGGACGGAGTTGTGATTGCGATGGATCGCAATTGCACATTAGTGAAGGGAACAACATGAAGAATCGACCCTGACATAGATAGGTTGTGATGCAATCACAATCGCATATCACAAGTGGATAAGAATCGGCCCCTAGGTAATTGAGTTGTGATGCGATAAATGCAATCGCAAATCGCAATTGCAACTCGTAGGAAAACAAAGTCCGACATAAACAAAACCCCATGACATCTGCTGATTGCGATCTATAATAGGGCGTAGATGCGGTAAATTATGGGTTGAAATTTATAATCCATATTAGATCCACCGATACCAATGCGATAGAGCGCTAATGCAATATAGATAGCCGATTGCGATTGCAATATGTGACAGGGTGTGAAACTGTCGCCTTTACTGCTAGAAAAGCCACTGCGCGTGTGACCACTCAGGCCTTAACCACAAGATAGGTGGGAAAGATGGAGATACTGCCGATTTCGGCGGAACTGCCAGTTTTAATTGCAAATAATGAATTTAACTGGAAGTAAGCGAGATTTGGAGGAGAAAATTGTGGAAAGACTAATAAAATTCATAACTATGGCAATTTTCGACCAAATGGGATACAAAAAGAGGCTAGATAGCCATTTTTTGATATTTTGAACTCATGGGAACATGTTTCAAGATCAGGGAAATTTTAAGAATGGAAAATTATCTTGAAGTTTAAAGACATTGGCGAATCTCACTAGTCCCTAATATGCAAATTATAAAATGTTTATTGATGTATTTGTAAAATTATTCAAATTTATAATGATTTTATATATACTCTCTATATAATTTTGTTAATTTTTAAGGTAAAATAATTTTGTAATATAAAATCTTGGTGAATTATTTTTATAAAAAATGGAAATTAACAAATCGGTTTTTGGAAAAATCATGGAAAAGTATCCCACCGCGAATATTAGCCCCTAAAATTTTCCATGTTCATGATCAAAGGAGCACTTATGGATAGGATTTTTGAAAAGTGAAGCCTATGGATTCTCTGGTCAACTCGAGTGTTGATTTAGTTGAAGGAGAAGTATGAAGATGGAGATGACCTAGTAGGGGCTTTTCAACCTCCATGTGCTTTCTGCAGTAGCCATTACATTAGTGTTGTAGCTTTATTTCTTCTTTGCTCTATATGTGGATGGAGAAAGAGACTTGTTTAAGTACTTCAAGTGGATTGTAGTACTGTTTATGCTCTTGGAAGTTGGAGTATGGAGTCTTGATTTGAGAGCCCTTAGCTTGCTAATTATTTCATGACTAACTATAGGTTGTCATGTGTTTAGAGTGATAGTTCTTTGCAGAAGAATGTTTGTTTGAAGGGGAAACTAGCAACCCTTTTTGTCAGCACATTTATATACTCTTTATTACTAAAGAATTTTGAGCATAATGAGAAGGGGTCATGCCTTTAGCGATGATCCAAGGAGATGTAGCCTAGGAGGGGTAAACTCCTTTATCAATGGCTGGTGTATTATTGTTTGATGCATGCTTCCATTTGGTGTTTTAGTTTCATGTTTTAATTTTTCTTCGTGAAACTAACTTAAGTAAACACAAATAAAATTCATGTTTTACTTTCTATTTTGGAGTACAAACCCGAGGCACATTTTTATATTATGAACGGGGAATTAGCATAACATTACTAATCTGCTCCATTTTAGATCACAATTATGCTAACAATTTTTTTCTAAATTTTTATAAATCAATTTCTCCTCTTTATTTCATTATCTTTATCCAATTTATTTATTTATTTTCTCAGTATATTTGTATTTAATTTAACTTTAATCAAAAGTAATATCAACTAATTTGATTTAAATAGAAAATATATATTTTTAATTAAGATGTTTTATTTATTTGATTCTTTAACATGTGAATTTCTAAATAATAGAGATATGTTAGCTCAACACAACCATATTAATGTTATGATTCAATTTACAATTAGTCAATATAAATAATTAATTAATAAAAAATACTTTGAATTATTGATTTTTTAGTTTATTAATGTCATGTTATGTTTGTTGAAAATGCAACAAGCAAATTGTGATTTAATCTTGTCCTTGAATTAAATTAGGAATAAAATTGTAATTCCATATCACAAGACATTGACTTGTATGACTTAACTAAGTTAGTTTGAATTAGTTGGATCAGTTAATTCAAGTTGAGGGTCTAACTAGAGTCATGTAGAGTGTCTGCTACATTATAGGAGCCTTGGTTGAGTTTATTTTGAGTTGTAATTAATTAATTCAATTTAATCGAGTTAAAGTCAGTTAAACTAGTTCCAACTGGTGGATGAACTAGTAGGAGGTCAGAAAATGGAGTGTTGCTTCATGTGTTCAACCAGTTAACTGATGATTCACTCATAATTAGCTCATGTGTGTTAGATCTAATAGTTACACAGTTGAGATTGGAGTTCAAGGGCAGTGTACTATGAATTGTATAATCATCTAAATTGTACAGGTGGTGCATGCAGTCAAAGGAAGGCCTATGAGGGTTACACAATTCCAATTGAGGAATTTCCCTAATTAATAGGGGGTTAATTCACAAGGAAACATAGCAAGGAAATAGGTACTTAGGCAAGTAGAAAATTGGTGAAGTATTGGCCTGGGTTTGTCTAGGAAGTTGTGAGACAAATAAAGATAGTGCAGAGGTTGCTCGACCTTGAGAAAAGCATTATAATCTTCTCATATTTTTTGACTAATGAAATATACAGATAGCAAGGGTTTTCAACTATGGATTTCCCTAGGAAATCATTATGTAATGTGTTGATTGAATTCTTTCCCTTGTATGCTTTGTGATTCCATGATTGTTTAATTATTTCCGTTGATGAGTATAGTAGATTCAATGGCACAAACAAACTCAAATATTCAACAAATTCATACCTATTATTATTAAAACAGATAGAAGATGATTACAATTTATGGGAGGCCCCTAGATTTATACTAGCGTGGGTGCCTCTTGGTGAATGGACATGATCTTTGATCATGTCCTTTGCCTATTAGCCTCTTAATTAACTAATTTTTATATAACATTGCCATCCTCCCAAAAAAATGCTTTGTCCTCAAAGCATATGTAATGACAGATATTTTTGACGAAATGCTTCAGTCTCCCAAGAAGCTTCTTCTTTTGGTAAGTCCTTCCACTTGATAAAGTATTCCTTGATTAGACGAGATCGAAGCTTCTTTTCTCTAGTGGATATGATACCTTTTGGTTCTAGAATGCCCCTTCCTTCATCATCTAAGAATGGAAGTATTGTTTGTGTTGATTGATGGTTGCCCAATGCCATTTTAAGGGAAGATACATGGAAGACATTGTGAACACGACATTTATCTGGAAGGCTTAAACTATATGCAACTTGGCTGATCTTTTTGTTGGTTTGGTATGGTCCATATAACGTTGATGCCAATTAATTTTTTCCTTTTTGTTTCAAGGACAAATATTTGTATGGCTAGAGCTTGACAAATACCCATTCTCCAACTTCAAATTCTCTCTTGGTTTTGTTTCAGTCAGCTTGTTGCTTCATACGGTTTCTTGCAATATTTAATTTTTCTTTTAGGGTTTGGATGATTTTTTGGGTTTCTTCTAGTTGCTTTTTAACAGTTGATAGATTTGTCTGGATGGTATCTAGATGCTTCCATTTTGGAGGTTCGTACCCATACAAAGCTTGGAATGGAGTCATTTTTGTTGATGTATGATAAGTAGAATTATACCACCATTCAGTAAGTTGCAACCACTGAACCCACTTATTTTTTATTTTTATTTTTATTTTTTTTTATTTTTATTTATTTTTAATATTATTTTTATTATTTTTTATTATTTTATTTTTTATTTTTTTTTTTTAATTTTTTTTTAATTTTTATTTTTTAATTTATTTTATTTTTATTTTTACTTTTATTTTATTATTATTATTATTATTATTATTATTATTTATTATTATTTTTTTCTTTTCTGTAGCGTAACAATGTAGGTAGGCTTCCAAACATTTATTGACAATCTCTGTTTGTCCATCTATTTGAGGGTGGTAAGAGGAACTCATATTTAGGCAGGTTCCTATGTGGTTGAACAATTCCTTCCAAAAATTACCCTTAAATTTGGCATCTGTATCACTCACAATGACTTTCAGAAAACTGTGTAATTTACAAATATTTTTGCAAAATATCTTAGTGATTTGTTTAGTTGAGTCTGATTTCTTCATTGCAATAAAATGAGCATATTTGGTGAGTATGTCGATTACTATGAAAATCTTATCCTTTCCCTTAGATATAGGTAACCCCTCAATAAATTCCATTGATATTTCTTCCCATTTTTGATTCGGAATGTTTAAGGGGTGAAGTAATCCAAGTGTCATAATATTTTCACTTTTATTTCTTTGACATTTTTCACATTCTGCTACATATTTCTGAATATCATGACTCATCCCCTTCCAAAAGAATGATTGACGTGCATTGTAGTAAGTTTTAAATAATCCTACATGTTCGACTGACAATGACTCATGTGGCTCCTTGAGTATCTTGGATTTAAAATTGGAGTTTGAATTAAGATAGATTCTTCCTTTGTAACATAAAATATCATTCTTCCATTCAAATTTTGAGTTGTCTGGAAGGTTATTGATTATTGTAGTTATTTCTGGATCTCTGGCATACTCACTTCGAATCTCATTAAGCCATTCAGGAATAACAACTAAGACTGCAAGTAATGTTGGTTCTTCGTCCTTCCTAGACAGGGCGTCTGCTACTACATTGTATTTTCCCCTTTTATGTAGTATCTCCATGTCAAAGGTGACAATTTTTTCAATCCATTTTTGTTGTTCTTCGGAAAGTGTTTTTTGTTGAAGGAGGTGCTGGAGACTGTTTATGTCTCTTTGAATGGAGAACTTACTTCCCAAAAGATATTGTCTCCACTTGGCTAGTGTGTGTATAATAGCGAGCATTTCCTTGTTGTATGTGGACTTAAGATGTTCTCGTTTATTGAGCTTCCTACTTTCAAAAGCTATTGGATGCCCTTCTTGCATTAACTCTACACCTATACCGAAGCTGGAAGCATCACACTCGACGATAAATGGTTTAGAGAAATCTGGAGTTGGCAATACTGTGGAATTAGACATAACTTCCTTCAATTCTTCAAAACACCTCCTTGCTTCCTCATTCCATTGAAACACATTCTTCTTTAAAAGGTTTGTTAGAGGTGTAGTTATATGTGCATAGGTTTTAATAAATCTTCGGTAATATTCAGTCAATCCTAAGAACCCTCTTAGCTTGGATATATTAACTAGTTTGGTCAATTCCTTTATATCCTTGATTTTATTAGGGTCCACTTTTACTCCTTCATGGGATATTATGTGCCTGAGATATTCTACTTCTTCCTTCCCAAAGGTGCATTTGGATTTCTTGGTGTAGAACTAATGGCCTTTCAGTAGTGTAAGAACTTTATCCAGATGTTGTAGTGCTCCTTCCAAGTTTTATTGTAAATTAAAATATCATCAAAGAATACTAATACAAACTTCCTATGATATGGATGGAATAACTCATTCATAGTGGCTTGGAAAGTTGTTGGTGCATTGGTTACCCAAAAGGGAATTACTTTAAATTCGTGGTGACCTTCGTGTGTTCGGAAAGCAGTTTTTGGTATGTCTTCCAACTTGATTATGATTTGGTAATAGCCTGACCTTAAGTCCAATTTTGAGAAGTATTTTGCGCCATGTAGTTCATCCAACATTTTTTTTTTTTTAGACAAATTTCGGTTGCTATATATTGATCTGAAAAAAAGAAGAGGCAGTTCGCCATACATATAGTGCTTCCTGAGCATTCTGGATCCAAGGAATTACAAAAAGGGTCCCTTCCTTGATCCTTGTTCTAGTATTCCTGCCTCTGAGGCTTCTTATACTACTGTAAATCCTTACATACTGCAAACACCAAAATTTACAACTACATAGCATAATTAATCTATCTCTATATGACTGATCTTCCTTGCTGTGGACGCTTCTGGGTATGGGTCTGGCTCATTCTGTTTTGCACTAGAAGAGGAAGGAGCATCCTTGAACTTTTTGTCCATCATGAACTTGAGGACAGTTATCGATTCTTCTGCATGGCTGCACCTATTGGCCAAGTTGCTGAACTGCTCATGTAAGGAATTGACTCTGTGTAGGAAAAGATTGATCTCTGCCCGATACTTCTCATTGATAATTTTGTACTAATCTTCCAGTCTTGTTTCCAGACTTCGAACTTGATCCTCCAGGGCCCGCTGTTGTGCTCGCAACTCCTCGAACTCTGCCTGAAGATCTCTGCAGTGGAAGCAGTCTTCTGGACGATCCATTGACGCTGGATAATTCCTGTCTGCGTTGCCGGCCTCTTTAGCGCGGGACCTCTGAGCTCTCCACTTACAACAGGCTACAACCACAGCTCGCGCAGGGTTGTTGTGGTTCTGCTGAGCGCTATGGTAGCTACCTCGGGCTGCTTGGAGATAGGCGGAAGCGATGATATTCTGATGCTCGTGGACACAAGCTTTCTCTATGAATTGAAGGGTCATGCCACCCAGGATATATATAGAGTCCATTCGCAGGCTGTGAGGGCGGGAAGATGCCCATCTACGTCTCCCAGTACTCCACCAAATGGTCAAATGCATATCTTGAACTGCGTATGAGATCTGTCTGCTAGGACGATTTTCTCCTGAACTTCTCTTGATTCCCATGCGCTGAATCGATCTCCCAATCTTATTTCTGATCCAAATCCTGCCTACCTTACCTGCTCTGTCATCTGCACTGATTACTTGTCTGTTGTCATTGATTCTGTCATCTGAGGTACACCTGCTGTTGACTAGATATTGAATATTCATGGTAACGGTTGGAAAGAGGTATTATTGTTACAACTCAAGCTACCCTTGGAGCGCTCGCATGCCCTGTTGGCATACTTATCAGCCTCCTTGTTCAGTCCACGTAGGATGTGGTAGTATATGACCTCTTCCATTGAAGCGTGAAGGGTCTGATTCCTATGATTTATCTGCTGGAGAAGGATATTCGGCGTGCTCTGCCTCTGCGCCATAAGCCTAATAATTATTGCTGAGTCCCCAAACACCATTGCCTTCCTTATCCCTAACTTTAACAGCTGTGTGAGGCCCTGATACAATGCCAATCCCTCTGCCCTGTTGTTGGAGATCTCTCCCAGCCCCCATTCGAATTGAAGTATTCTTTCTCCATTAGCGTTGCAAATTAGACCCCCTGCACCGGCTTGGCCCGGGTTCGATTTAGAAGCACCATCAAAAAATAAGTAGAACCTGTTACAGTTTCTCAACCAATTCGCAAATTCCTCTTCCTTTAACCTCAGCTTCCATGCCCTGTTTGTTTCTTTCGTTTGTATCCTTCCTTGGTTTGTTTCCTGAGCGCTAGCAATATTCTCTTGGACATAACTGATCAGGTTTCTCTCTTCCATGCTGTAATTAGTTGCCTCGATCTTGCCTTTGGTGTGGTTTGTGACTGTCTCCACCGCTAACATCTTTGCCTTGTGGCACATAACTCTGATGTTACAGCCTTTCTCCTGGAAGACCTTTCCATTTCTTGCCAACCAGATGCGCCATAAGAGGGTTAGAGGTATGGTATTCCATATCCTTTGCGTCAATTTACTCCTTTTCTCTTTCCATGGACAGTTCTTCCTCCATTTGTGAATCGTTTCTGCAATAGTTGCCTGAGGCTCCCAGGAAGCATCCCCTATTGAGGCCATCTTTCTCCAGCATTCATCAGCCACCGGACAATCTATAAACAGGTGCTGTATTGTTTCCTCTGATCTACAGCAGTTTGGACATCTGGATGGCCCCATTATGCCTCTTTTCTTTAAATTTTCCGCTGTTAGTGTTTTCCCTTTCAGGAGCAGCCAAATGAAAAATTTGACTTTGGGGGGTGCTTCTGCTCTCCATACAAGTTTCCATTGGTTCCATATGTCCTGTGGGAAGTTGCTGTCACATAAAAGTTGATGACCAGCTTTAGCCGTGTATTGAGTTCCGGTTGGGTCCCAACGATATCCATCTTGCTTACCTTCTTGGATCGGAGCTTTGCTGTGTAGGAGATTCTTTAGGGCAATGAGACTAGTGTCTAGCTCTCTGGGGTAATCCGGGAATTTCCAACCTATCCATGCTTGAGAGTGATTGTCCCATTGTGATATTTGAGCCAAGTACAATATTCCTTTGCCATTGAGCCAGTTTATGGCAGGGATTGCCTCCATTTTTGATCCAATGGGATGCTGCCCTAGAATTCTGTCTGTGGAGAAATTGATGCTGCTCCCCCCTCCTGGGACCTTTGAAATATTCTGAGACATAAAGGATATGGCCTTCTTGCAGAGTTGCCAAATTTTTGTACTATCTCTGTTGGGTATATTAGTCTCCAAGAGTTGTTGCCTTGTGCTATTCAAGTATTTTGCTTCTAAAACCTTCTTCCACCACGCTGTGGGCCCTGTGATCATTCTCCATATTATTTTAGCTCCAAGAGCTAAATTTAGCAGTTTTGGTGATCTTATTCCTAATCCTCCTTTTTCCTGAGACTGAATGACATTCTTCCAACTTACAAGATTGAATTTTCTTTTTTCCGTTTTCCCTCCTTGCCAAAGAAAATGCCTGAGGGCTCTTTCCATTTTCTGATGGAAAACAGCAGGAGCTTGGTATAAAGAGAAACGGTATATTGGAAGAGAGGCCAAACCTGATTTTAGAAGAACAAGTCGTTCTGCTGGGTTCAGCCACATGGTGCCCCATTGTTGGATTTTTATCTTTATTTTGTCAAGGATTTCGTTCCAGGTATCAGCTTTCAGCGGTCCCATACTTACTGGCATCCCTAAGTAGGAGAAGTGGTTCCAGACTAGTTTGCAGGAGACTCCAAATATACTTGCAATGCTATGGATGGTATGATTTGATGTGTTCCAACCATATATACAACTTTTTAACTGATTGACCTTCCCTCCTGAGTAATCCATGAATTGGTCTAAGATCTTCTTAAAGCGCCTTGCTATAGTGATGGACGCTCCTCCTATTAGGAGGGTATCATCTGCAAATTGAGAGTGGTTGATGTTCTTTGTTCCTTGCTCAAATTTGATGCCAGTGATTAGACCTATTCTCCGGTTGAAGTCCAGGGTTTGACTGAGTGACTCGGCCATGAGGATAAACAAGTAAGGAGACAGGGGACAACCTTGTCTAAGGCCTCGAGAGGATTGGAATGCAGCACACGGCCTCCCGTTAATCAGAGGGGAGATCCAGGGGTCCGATATACAAGCTTTGATCATTGTGATGAAGGAGGAGTCAAATCCCATTTTGTGAAGGACAACAAACAGAAAGGAATGCCTAACCCTATCAAAAGCATTGGCAAGATCCAGCTTTAGGACAAACCCTTTCTCCTTTCTGCTTAAGCTTGAGTGGATGGCCTCTTGCACAAGAAGGATGGAGTCAGTAATGTGCCTATTGGGGAGAAAGCCCCCTTGATTTTCTGAGATCAGGGAAGAGAGGTGTGGCTTGAGCCTGGATGACAGAATTTTTGATATTATTTTGTATGCTGAGTTGCATAAAGATATTGGCCGAAATCTTGAAAAAGTGGAAGGTCTATTCTCTTTAGGAATTAAGGCTAGATAGGTAGAGTTGGTAAATCCCCCCATTTTGCCTTTCTTTAAAACCCAACGTATCATCTTTAAGAGATCTTTTTTGATCATCTGCCAGTACTCTCTATAAAAACTGATTGGAAACCCATCAGGTCCTGGAGCTTTATCTGGGTGTAGACTCTAAATTGCTTTTTGGGTTTCTTCTTCTTCTACTTCTTTCTTGAGACTGCTGTTCATTTCTTGTGTGACTCCTTTAAACAGGTGCTGTAGCATACTTGAGTAATCCTCCTCATCTTTATCCTCAGTCAGAAGGTTTTTAAAGTGTTTGGTGGCTGCTTCCTTTATAGTATCCTGAGTATTGTAGTTGTTCCCTTCATTGTCCCTAATTGTGCTCACAGTATTTCTGGCCTTTCGAACTGTAGCCTGCTTATGAAAATAAGAAGTGTTTTTATCTCCCTCCTGCAACCAGAGCTGCCTTGATTTCAATCTCCATTTTGTTTCTTCATCCCTTATAGTTTGACTCAGCTGAGAGTATAGTCTTGTTTCTTGCTCTTTGGCTTGCTGGGACAGCCCAAAGGCTTCAATGCTTTGCTGCACTTCCTCTAGATCTTGCTTAATTTTCTTTTTGTTCACCTCGGGCTCTTGGTAATTGTTCTTTGCCCAATTTTTTAGAGCCTGTCTTACTCTCTTTAATTTTGTCTCCCAAATATAAGTTGGGGAGCCTTCTACATGTTGGATCCAAGCCTGCCGCACCACATCTTTTGCTGCAGGGGAACGATTCCAAATGGAACAGTATTTGAAAGGAAGAGGTCCTAGCTGACATTGACTATGAAGAGTGAGTGTTATTGGATAGTGATCAGAGGCAGAAACATTGAGAATATTTGACTGACCAGTAGTGAAGGTGGACAGATATGCTATACTTATAAGGAATCTGTCAAGACGCTCCATGATATTGTCGGCTGCTATTCTTCTGTTACTCCAGGTGTACCTACGGTTTTTGGGCCTGATATCGACAAGGTCTTGCTCCTGCATAATGCTCTCAAGTCGATTTCTGAAAGGATCTGGGATGAAATTTCCCCCTCTTTTTTCGTTAGCGTGCATTACCAGATTTAAGTCTCCTGCTATAATGAGATTGTTGTCCTGATCTTCTTCTATACTTGCTTCCAATGTGTTCCAACACGCTTCTTTCTCTCTGTACTGATTCAGAGCGTATATGTTGTAAATTGTTACCTTTGAGCCACCTGTTTTGCTTTCTAGATTGACACGGATCCAGTTCTGATGTATTCTGGTGGAGTCACAGTTCCATTTATTACTATCCCACATAGTTAGAATGCCACCTGAGGCTCCTCTTGCTTTGCTTGCACATCCACTGTAACGCTTTTGCTGACTTATAACTCTATTAATTTCTGATTGATCTTGCTTTGTTTCTTGGATAAGAACGATTTCAGGGTTTTCACTTTGGATTAAGTCCTTGAGGGCTACTATCTTGGAGGGGTGCCCTAATCCCCTACTGTTCCAAGATAGTATTTTCATCATGATTTACTGGTTACATGGAGAGGTGCTCGCCTCTCTTTGCCTTTGTTATTATTTTCTTTATCCAAGTGTCCAAGAATGAAGGATTCTATAGGAGTCTGAGAGCCCATGGCAATGTCTTTCTGAGTATTTTCTTCTCTCTGTTGTTTGGCCGATTTTCTGCCAGGCCCATGTTTTTTTGGGATATCGCTGGGCGCTCCATGTTCCTTTGAAGAGCTTCTGGTAATCCTAGTGGAGGGGGTATCAGGGGAGGGCTGAGAGATGTGAGGGGGAGAGAGATGGAGAGGAGGATCAGAGGAGGGGAAATCAGGCCCGGTATCTTCCTCAGAGAGGATCGCATAGGGATTAGAAGATGGAGGGATAGGAGGATCGGGAATCCGAGGAGGAGAGGAGGGTTGATGAAGGGGAGGCTGCTGGGAGGAGGAGGAAGGATGCTGGTGGGAAGAATGCTGATGGGAAGGATGTTGATGGGAAGGACCAAGGGCTTCAGTATCCATAGATTTGAGGGGAGGAGTTGATTTTTTCCTTTTTACAGTTTCCCATTGCCCATCTTTCTCATCAGATTCTACATTAACTATTTTAGTGCATCTATTTGCAAAGTGTCCGTATTCGTGGCATACCTTGCATTTGAAGGGTATCTGCTCATAATCCAACTGCTGTATATGGCACCAGTCATCTACTTTCAGTTTGATTGCTTCCGGCAGTCCTCGGCCCTGATCAACTTCAACACAAATCCGCGCACATGCCTGCATGTTGTCTTTAGGTTCACTGCGGTCTATGTATTTTCCAACCGCATTTCCTATTGCTTTAACTGAATCGCCCCCCCAGCAGTGAAGAGGGAGATGAGGCAGTCTGAACCAGACTGGAACCGCATTTGGAATATCAAGTTCTGGATCAAAATCCGGAGTCCATTTATTGAGGTAGAGGCCCCTGGAGTCCATAAAGTAAGGCCCGTTTCTGAATATTAGATCTTTATCCTCTTTGGTTTCAAAATGAAAGGTAAAATATCCTCTGCCACAGAATCTGATGGATATTTTACCCTGGATCTTGTCCGACCAGTTTCGTTCAACCCATCTTTGCACTGTTCTGGGTGATGGCCATAGTCTTGTAAATTGCCCGATTAACCCTTTCTCTGCTAAGGAAATGGCTGCCATGCGTGGAATGGTCGAAGGCAGTTGGACTTCCTGTAATACATCAAGCTTCTTCACAAACTTTGTTGCTGTTGGTCTAGGTCTTTGCGGAGGGAGAGACTTTACCAGATTGGAGAAAGCTCTTTGCAGCTCCGGATCCCCACCAGGAGGATCCGGAGGATCCATGGTGCAGCTCGATCAGTCAGTCCCAGGCCAAGGCTCGGTCGCAGGCTTCAGGCGTGCGCGCAGCAGCGGGAACTAAAATTTCGTGAAAAGATTCGTCATGTAGTTCATCCAACATTTCATCGATAAAGGGAATTGGGAATTTATTTTTTATCGTTATTTTATTCAATCCTCTATAATCAATGCTTAGCCTGAATGATCCATCCTTGTTCCTTACCAATACCACTGGAGAAACATACAAACTCTTACTTTTCGAGATGATCCCACATTTTAAAAGGCCTTGGATTAATCTCTCAATTTTAGTCTTTTGGTGATGTGGATATTAATACGGTTTGATGTTGACGGGGTCTGATCCTGCTTTGAATTATATTGTATGATTGATTTCCCTGTTAGGTGGCATTTTCATGGGTAGGTCTTGGAATACCTTTTCATGCTTCTAAATTAGATTTTGTACTTCTGGTGACTCTTTACTCATCACTTTTGTACATAAAATTTCTAATTGGTGACATTGTACTACATAAGTTGGTGCTCCTTTTTCGAATCATTTTCATCATCTGGGATGATGACATGATTTTATTTTCTAGTGCTTGGAATCCATATAACTTGTACCTCTGCCCTTCCCATCTAAAGCTTATAAACTGCCCTTGATGGTTGGCAAAGTAAGTGCCTCGGGTTCATAGCCATTGGATACCTAAGACAACATCTACTCCTCCTAATGGTAGATTGTAGAATGAAGATTCTAAATTATGGTCTTGAATATGCAATTTGACCTTATGGCATTTCCCTACCTTTTCAATATTCTTACCTTCATCTACCATCACCTTCATGTTGGGCATGGGAAATGTGAAAATTTTGAGTCTCTTTGCCATTCTTGAGTCTAAAAAATTGTGGGTGCTACCTGAGTTGATGAGAACCACTACATTGTTCTTCTTTATATGTCCTTTTGATTTTAATGTCTAGGGTTGTGATATATCTATCATAGCTGACAATGACACTTGCAGAGTGCTTCCATCATCTAATTCTGGGGCATCTTCTATTCCTTCTATTTTTGATTCATCACTGTTTGAATCATTAGTTGCTTCACAATTATATAGGTTCTTTGTCTCTTTTCCTTTAACACACCTATGTTTAGGGTCCCACTTTTTGCCATAACATTTTCATTTGCCTTCTTTCATCCTTTGCATTTCCATGTTAGATTTTTCACGTTCATGAAGATGTGGTAGAACATTATTTGTATTATCCGTATTCACAGACTGAGGCATTCTTCATCTCGAATATACTTTTTCCGATTTTGACCACAGTATCTGTTCAAATTTATTTTCAGCAGCTTTTATTTTTTGTCCTACTACTTCTATTGACATAATGTTGTGAAGCTCAAGTTATAATTGTAGATGAGTTTTAAGTCCGAAGATGTATGATTGGATTAGACGAGAATATGCTAACCTAGGTAATTGTGTTGCTAAGGTCTCCCATTCTCAGGTGTATTCATCCACATCTCGTTTTTGTCGCAATCTAATGAGTGTTGAAAAGAACTCTTCTTCCTTGACAGCTTGAAATATTTTAAAGAACACATCCTTAAATTTTCTCCAACTGATAGCGTGTGTCGTCTTCTTCCACCACATATACCAATTATATGCTTCGCCTTCCATTTTCATGGAAGCGTGCCTATTCTTTTCATCATCATTGTCAATATCGTAAATCTCAAAATATTCTTCTGCTTTATTCATGTACGCAACATTGCACTTTTTGTTACCGTTGAACTTGGGTAGCTCAATTTTTTCCCTTCATTTATACGTCGCTAACCACGAGTGAAAAGAGGGTTTTTATTGGTGAATGAATTCCAGAGCTTCTTATTATGAAAATTTTCATTACTATGGGGATGTCAATTTTGGTTTGGGTTCACGCAACAGACTGTGTGTTTCATTTGAATAATATTATCTCCCATCATATTGGATATCCTGCTGGATTACAATATCTGATTTTTGGGGCAAAGCACTCTAGGACCCCAGACCCCTCACAGACTACAATATTTTACCTGTGTCTACTATAATACTCAATCTGAGGCTGAGAGGTGGCGCAACAGACTACAACAAAAAAAATCATATAGGAGGAGGCATTGGGAGTAGTTCAACAAAAAATACAGAAACACATCAGAAGCACAAAAATGGAGGACTTTCTTTCAAGAACATCCTCCAAGGGAAAAATACACCATCAACGACACTAAAGCAAGCTAGAATCGAACCTAGTCCATATATTATGGAGCAACTGAATCATATCCCAGAATTAAACATAGATATACAAAAACATATGAGCATTGTAATACATTTGAAAAAAAACCATTATCTGCCGATTCAACTGTTACTGGCCAAGACCCACTGAGCTCTTTCATTGGATTTTTGAAAACTCAACTACTTACTATGATATTCACCTATGTTCCAAGGGCTTCTTCATTGTTAATTTCCCTTCAACAGAGGCCAGAGACATTATATTATAGGAAGGACCATGGTTGTGGGGATCCACGGGTCTCTTCATCACACCATGGTTTCTGGAATTTGATGTAAACACTATGGTTGTTTCCAGGATGCCAGTTTGGGTTCATTTGCACAATCTCCCATTACATATTTGGAACCAGAAATTCCTTGCAGGTATAGGTAAAACCATCATGCGATACATTAAAACAGACACACAAAGACTAGAGGAAATAATTTTCACATTCGCACACATTTGTGTGGAAGTGGATCTCAACAAAGGCTTGCCAAACCACATACAACTGAAGCACAAATAGAGGTGTTGGAAACAGATACTTGATTATGAAAATACAACATTTAGATGTAGAATCTGTCGGAAAATAGGACACCTACAAACTATGTGCCCTGAAGCCAAAAAAGATACCCGAAGAAAGAAGAAAACAGGGAAACAGGCCAAGGGATGGCAATTTTCCCCACCAGTCTCTGATGATGGGGAGGAAGTTGATGTGGAACATCCTATATCTAGCGGGACAATCAAATGAACAAAGAACTAGAAGTACAAAAATTAAACCCACAAGTTCCGATGGACTCACAACCAACAAGGAAACCAGATACAATAGATATCAATGGATCCAAACGACTACATACATCAGACAACTCTGATTCTGATAAATACAACACTCAACTTGAGGCTAACACTTCGCTTGCACTTGTATCTTTGATGCCAATACAAGGGGAGTGGCGTAAGGTTGAGAAGAAAAAAGGGAGAAAGGCATGATTTTTCTCCCCATTTGTATATTATTTTTTGCTTTCTTTGAACTTCTGATCCATAGCCATTGGCTGGCTGATGAAATGCGTCACAACATCTGCAACATGTAATTTTTTTTTCATTAATAAAATCACGATTTTCATTTTGGGAAAAAAAGAAAATTCGTATTTCTATTTTCTTGATGGTGCGTGGATGACTTTTTTGGAGACTCAATTTTTCATGAGAATCTACTGAATTTGTTGAATCTGATGAATTGTGCTGTTGTATACCTCCATCATCTTGGAATAGTTGTTCGGGTGTAATCTTCATCCTGTAACACATAATGATCAACATTGCCATTATCTAATTATGATTCATTTCGGATTTGATATGGTTATGCCCAAGATGTTGTTCTATCCAAATTGTAGTATTCCGAAGTTTCTTGATGTCGTCGGAATGTTAGGTAACCTTACTCTCGAGATCGACTAATTCTTGGTTAAAATCATCGGAATGGCTAGTAATCCTATTCTCAAGATCAATCAATTTTTTGCTGAAATTAGTCATTGTCATCGATGATGTTGAACGGGTTTGTGAGGTTGTATGTTTTTCCACCAGCTTAAACTTTCTTCCTTAATTTGAACTACTTTTTTTTAAATAAATAATAATTAAATTATTTAATTTTTATATTATAGTTATTATGAGTTATTAACTAACCACCCAAATGCTTACCCGACCACCTTAAATTATTTAATTTTTATAATGTAATTACAATGAATCATTGACCAATCTCCCCAAACGCTTACCTAACCTTCGATGACCCTTGGCTATTGGTCACATCCATTGACCGTGGTAGATGTTGATGGCTCCTATGGCTACAACAACCAGAAATATCCTTACGCGGAGGAATGGGTGACAACGACAGAGGATAGGAACGATGTAGAGAGTGTGGGGTTGTGGATGGTGGATGCAGACAGAGTAGCATGGAGGAACAAAGGGGTTTTAGATGCGTCTGGACTGAGTGGATTAAGTCAACGGGGAATAAGTTGGTTGGACAACGGATGATACTTTTGTGTAGCGTCTTCCCGGAGAACCTAAATTCCTCTGATACGAGATGGCACAGACAAACTTAGATATTCAACAAATTTATATTTATTATTATTAAAATAGATAAAAGATGATTACAATTTGTGGGAGGCCCCTAGCTTTATACTACCTTGGGTGCCTCTTGGTGAATGGGCATGATCTTTGATCATGCCCTTTGCCTAATAACTAGTTAATTAACCAATTTTTATATAACATTAAAGTTTATTATTTTAGTAAATTACAATTAGTAGTTTGAATCTACAAGGAATTTCTACATGGTATCAGATCATAAATCACTGTAGAAGAAGAGAATACAAGTTTGTCTTTTGTAGGTGAAATCAAATTTGTAGTATCATTCTTCAGAGCCAACAAGATGTCGTCCTATGGATTGAGACTCAATATGCCCTTGAGGGCAGCTCGAACTATATTGCTTGGAAGGACATGATGGAGGTAGTGTTGGAAGACAACAGGCTGAAGAAATTCATAGACAAAGATATTATTTAGCCTAAAAAAAAGATGCTCAAGATCGTGCAGAGCGGAGGAAATGTGTTGCAAAGGTGAGAAGGATCATACTAGAAGGAGTTCGAGATCATATTGTCTCAAACCTCCATGAGAAGGATACACCATATGTAATGTTCCAAGCCTTGATCAACTTGTTTCAGAACAACAGTGACCATAAGAAGCCAACATTGAATGACAATCTTCGGAAGATCAAGATGGAGAAGGGCAAAACAATACCACAATACTTGAGCAGGTTCACCCAATTTTGGGATGAGCTTGGGAGAGTTGGTATTATAGTTGCTGAAGATGATATGGTCAACCTAGCACTTCTAGGCCTTCCCGAGAGGTGACACAACTACAAGGATTTGATAAATGGGAGGGAGCATCTATCGAAGTGGGAGCATTTGTGGTCCAACTTGGTGTAAGACAAGATAAGGAAGCACCAGAGATGGAACCTCATCTAAGAATGATGATGAGGAGAAATGTGCCTTAGATGGAAAGGTGAAGAAAGGGAAAGGAAAGAGATTCCAATCCAAAGGAGATTCTAGTCAGGGCAACAAGAAGAAGGAAATGTTGAAGATTAATTGTTTTCACTGTCATGAGCTAGGACACTATGCCATGAAGTGTCCGCATAAGAAGGTCGGAAATAAGCCCTCAAGAGGAGCAGAAAGTGAAGCTCTTGCTTCACAATTCGAGTTATATTTCACCCTCATTCCATGAATGGTGACATCGATTATGGGTAGTGTGTGCTATCTAGATAGTGGAGCCTCATTCCATATGACAGGAAACAAAGAATTTTTAAGTGAATTGGAGGAGAAGGACCTCTAGATGCACATCGAGATGGGAGATGATGGAAGGTATAGTGTGAGTGGCATTGGTACTGTGACTTTTCAGAGGGAGTCTGGTTCTCCTCTCACATTAAAAGATGTCATGTATGTTCAGGTTCTGAAGAAGAATTTAATTTCAGTTTCTATGTTGGAGGATCGTGGCTATGATGTGATATTTAGGAAAGGAAAGGATTTCCTTTGTCACATAGCCACAAGACAAGAAGAATTTATTGGGGTTTGGGTGACGAACCTATACAAATAGGATGTAGAAGATTGTGCTGCTTTGAGCACAAAAGTAGAGAAGGTGTAGAGTTGAGACATCAATGAATTATGGCTTAGAAGATAGGGCCACTTGCACCATGGAGCTTTGAAGATCATGCAATAGATGTCTACAGGACTTCCCAAGGGTGCACTAGAGTAGATAGATACATGGAAAGGGTGTACATTGGGGAAGTACACCAAAGCCACCTTTCATGATAAGGAAAGTCAAGTGTAAGCAATCCTTGAAAGAGTTGAATCCGATGTGTGTGGACCATTCTCGATATCCTCCACGACCAAGCACATGTATTATGTAATATATGTAGATGATTTCTCACGTAAGTGTTGGATTTTATTCATGCAGATGAAAGATTTTCTCTAAATTTTGTGAATTTAAAGTACTTGTTGAGAATGACAATGGTAGAAAAGTGAAGGCTCTCAGGAGAAATAACAGTGGAGAATATGTGTCAAATGAATTCAAGAACGTTTTTTCATCAGAGGATAGTCAATGCATTAGAAGGCATTCAACAAGAGTTAATAGTACCCCATAACCCACAACATAATTTGGTGGCTAAAAGGAAGAACAAAAGTATTGTGGGAGTTGCACGAGTGATGTTACATGATTAGGGCCTATCATTGCAATTATGGGTCGAAGCATGAAACACAACTATATATGCGCAGAACAAGATTCCTCATCAGATTCTCGGGATGAGTACACTAGAAGAATCTTTTTCAGGTAAGAAACTAGATGTGGTACACTTAAGGATCTTTGGTTCATCAATTTACTATCATGTTACCAAGGATGCAATGAAAAAGCTAGAATCAATAACTGAGTTGGGCTTATTTGTGGGGTACATTGATACACCTCATAACTATCGGGCGCACTTGCCATCTCACAAGATGACAGTGGTTCGTAGAGATATGAAGTTTGATGAAGAGAAGTCCATGAGATGTTCCCATGAGATGAAGTTCCAGCTGCATGCAGATGGGGATATTTTAGCTCCGAAGGAAGAACCTCAGGAACATGTGTGTTAGAATATTAGATCTACTATAGCTATCTATCTAAGAAACCAACAATATATCAACATATAGATAATAACAGAAAGAGAACAAGGAAAAAGAATACAACAGATATACGTGGTTCACCCAATTAGGCTATGTCCATAGGAAGGTTGTCTTCTATTATCTCCAGAAATATCCTAGAATCTTACAAAGACAGAAACTACAAATAACCAAATACAAATGGCAGTATGCTGTGAGCACATGATAATATGTGATGGTATCACAAAATGGTATCTACCTTAAGAGGCTCCCTTGACCCTATTATATACCTAGAGATGTGGAGAAATTACTCTCGCATATTAAAAGTGGGATAATATAATTCTCCAAAATGACACCTATTTATATAATAAATAGACAAAAACGTATATTATGCCATAATAAATATGGGATATAATGTATTACTCTTTTACATAAGATTGTGGACAACTTACGACATAATACAAAGACATTATTACCTTCCAAGGAATATAATATATTCGAACACTTCCCCTTAATAATGGTTGGGAGAAGGGACCATCCTAACATTAAGGAAGGAAGGAGTCATTATTGCTCCCCCTTGATGATAACTTCCCTCATCCCAAGAAAAGAATGAATATGCTCATACTTCACTTCTGTTAATGATTTGGTGAAGATATCAGCTGCTTATTGCTCCATAGGTTAATACTCTAGAGAAAGAATACCATCGATGAAAAGACCTCGAATATAATGAGAAGAAAGGTCGAGATGCTTCATCTTGGAGTGATATACCAGATTATAAGCAAGATGAATTGCAACCTGATTGTCACATTACAACACAATGGATGATTTCAGAACCAGACCAAGCTCAGTAAGAAAATGCTATAACCAAACGACTTCTTTAGATGCTTCTTTGGCTGCTCTATACTCTGCTTCACATGAAGATAAAGAAAGAGTCTTCACCTTCTTGCTAGACCAAGAGATCGGACCTGAACCAAGTTGAAATATGTAACTAGTAGTTGACTGTCAATGATCCAGATTTAAACAGGAACACAAAAAAAAAAAAAAAATAACCATATACACAAAGATGCAATAGAAATAATACTTCATTTCATTAATGGAAAATACTGAAATATGCTTACAACCAAAAATGGAAATAAACTAGCTAGGGTGATGGTAGCTTATCTCTAAGAAAAGATGTGGCGGCTACATGCCTCTGAACTGTGTTACAATGAGGCTCAAAGGCCTATTTATTGTTGAGAAACAATGGAAAACCCTCAACATCCCAAAACCTAACCCTAGAAGATGAAACGCCAAATTGTGGGCCCCGTTTGGGTAAATTGGTACATCAATTTCCCGGGGTCTTAACTTTGGCATACGATCTCCGTTTGACGTGTACAATAGCTCGTTAGAAAGATATGTTCAAGCACAGCACTACAACTTTGGGAAGAGAAACATTCATCCATGTTGCTCCCAGATTTCCAAAAAAATGTCGTTTAGGACCTCAAACCAACTCCGGAAGTTCAGGACCCGAAAAACTACTAAAAATAGTAAACTGTGCTACAATTTAGGAAACTAAAAAACTGAAAGAGATATTTATGGGGGTCAAAATGGGATAGGTGGGTGGCCACCAACATCCACTTGGATCATTCCTCCCCCCTTAGGAAGCAATGGTCCCCATTGTGTTGAGTTTCTCCCTGAGATGAGGAAGCTTCTGCTGAGCTGGGTCTCTGGTGAGTTGTTCTGCAATCTCTGATGTTTCCAGTAATGATGGGAAGCATGGTCGGTGACAGTCCACATTGAACACTCAGTGCAAGCGAGGGAATGGAGGAATGTTTTGCTCCAAAGCATTATTTCCCACAACCTTGGTAATGGTGTAAGGACCATGTCAGTGTGGTCAGAGCTTCTGATGGGCTCTTGTAAGGCGTTCTTTCTGTAGATGTAACCAGACTTTATTTCCCACCTGAAGCTTGTGTGGTACCCCTGTATGTGAGGAGAAGTTGTTCCTGTTTTCTTTCATGATCATATCCCTATGTTGTTGCTTCTCCGTGGAGGAACCCTTCACGGGGGTCATGGATGTGGTGACAATCTTCCCCTTACTTTGGGATCGAACCAGACAAATGGATTTCCTAGTTTGGGAGATGAGCTTGCTGCCTTTCTTAGCAGTGATCAAAGAGGTGGCGGTAGGTGGGGCTACCTCCAGTATCCTATATAATGAATCACCAAAAGAAATAATGACAGTGCGAGGCCTTGACTCATACACAACATGTCGCATCCACAAGTATGGTTGGCCTAATAGTACATCACAAACATCTAGAGGTGTAACATCACACAATATCTCGTCTGTGAAGGGGTTGATGCTATAGGGAAGGTGGCACTACTGGCAAACTTTGAGATCTCGTCCTTCATGAAGCCACCCGATACTGTACGGCTGTGGGTGTGGTGTAGTCGGTAGGCCCAACCGCTTCATGACCTCTGCTGAAGGTTCTTTTAGCTGCCACTGTCGACAATGAATGCAACGGTGGACCCTTCACCCACATCTTTGAGTGGAAAAGGCATTCCCCCTCCTCTGGATCTTCGGGTTCATTCTACTGGATCTTGGCGGTGGCAACAGTGACGCTAGGCTCCGCATCAATGGTTTGCTTTCCTTTGCCATTCCCCTTATCATGTTCTACCTCAGGGTTGGAATGTTGGACACCTAATCCTAAAGGGTTAGCGTGGAAGTTGAATGGACAAAGCAGTCCAAGAGACATTGGGATCTGAATCCCAAGAGTCACCTATTGTACTATAAATGTACATCTTTTGTTAATAAAAATTGAACTCACTGATTTATCTTTCATATGTGTCTTCCTGTCCATGTGAGTTTAACATGGTATCAGAGCTGGTACGTTCATAACCTTCTCAATATTGTGTGAGCCACTTGTTTTTGTGGCCTGTGTAAACCAACGCTTGGAAGTCGTTGAACTGCGCCCTGCGCTTCTGTTGTGCTGTCATCCTGGCATTGAAACGCCTGAGCGCTGTCATAACCTGAGCGCTGCCCTGACATATTCATTTGAATGCGCTCTGACTCCAAAACCGTTTTCATATCCTTTGCACTCCCTGGGCTGTGCATATTCCTTTCCTGGGTGATGTCTGCACTTTCCATGAGCGTTTCATGATAATTACCCTGCTCCACGCTGCTCAATTTTCATTGTCTCAGACCTGCTCCATGCTGCTCAATTTTCATTGCCAGACACTGCTCAATTTTCCATATAAAACGCTGCGCTGCTGATGGTGTCAGCTACTCCAAAACCGTTATGGTTGAGTGAAATTGTTTTGTGGGCTAGTGCGTTTCATTTTCTGTCCGTTTTATCTTTAATTCAGCTGAGGAATAGCAGTCCGGTGCAGTGGGTGAAAAAGTTGGTATTGTGGAAATTTGCGTTTCATCCTTGTTTCTGCAGTTTTAAGATTTTCTGTCCGCTTTATATTTAACTCAGCTGGTTTATGCGTTTGGATGGCGTTTACGAAGGTTAGAACCGGCATTAAATTTGAAGGTTGAAGCTGTATATTAATCCGTGGTTGCTGTTCCCATTTTTTCTCTTCCCTCTTGGTCATAGCTTTCAATATGGTTTTGGCTTGATCAAAGTTGCGCCTAACCTGTCGAAGTTTCTCAAAGGACTGAACACTGTTCTCACACCTTTGCATCCGCCTTGTGTGGAGCCGACGAGCCTTCTCTCTTGGCCTGAAAACATTGTATGGGTTGGTGTCATTCACAGGTGGAGGTGGCTGCAATCGGCGCAGAATAGGCTTTTGCCACTTGTCTCGCTTTGCTTTCCAGTAGTTATATATAGCCATAAGTACTGCATGTCTGGTAATTTGTGACTGCAAAGCCTCAACCGCTGCCTCAAACTGGAGTAGCACAGGCATCGTCGGTCCAATATTTGCTCCTAACCCGACCGCTCTCTCTCGAGCTTTATGATCCAAAATTTCCAGCTTGTATAGAATGTTCTCAAACCTTTCAGGTGAAAGAATCTTCTTTTCATTGTTAAATTCTTGGAGCCAATCATCGTCTTCATTTTCTAAATCATACTCAATAAATTCAGGCTGCACAAATGTTGCTGAGTAATCTCTTTCATATGATTCCACAACAACAAACTGCGGTGTAGGTATTTCAGTGGCAACTTTCCTAACAGCAGTTGTGTGTACCACCTCATTGTCATTCTCCAATGTAATACAGACAAGTTGAGAAGCTCGAGTCAATTTCACACCAAGTTTGGGGAATGATTGTAACATAGATCGCGCATCATTTTCCACAAAATTGACGAACAGGGTTTTTTCCTGCGACAGTAACCGGCCCCAACTTTTGAGGTTGCCGGCCCGGTGCAAATCTTGTACAGCATTGATGGTAAATTTTGATCCTTGCACCATCTAACCGCTGCGCCTCTATCCAGTGTAGTAATAAGGAGCCTCAATTTATGGTTTTCGATTATGATTTGAGTTTTTTTTGTAAGTGAAAAGTGATTAGTCAGCTTTATAGAAGGAACGGCACCTTTTGGTTCTTGCTTCGAGATTTTGAAGCCCGGATTCCAGATGTACACAATAGCGCATGAAAGTAAATACGCAACTGCAATGTGTAAGGAAAATGGATCATCTCCAGCATAAGAAGTCGGGAACTCCAAGAGATATCTGCGGCGGCAACGAAGAGGCACAGGGACAACCTCGGTCTTGAAGTCCAAGAGACATCCGCTGTAACAACGAAGACGGGTGACAGTCTCACATCAATAACTTTGAATTCATTAAGCTTAATATCTCAGATACATTCGAATTAATTATAATTTGTTCAAGCTGCTGGATGTAATACGTCTCCATTCAAATTTAGAAGAAAACGTCTTTGCTTCATTTTTGAGACCAGATGTATCATGAGATCCACTATTTCAATTAAGAGGCTTTTGTGTGGCTGCTAAAAGTTTATAGATTTGCTGACAGTGGCAGACGTAGCTCGGATTTGAGATCATTACAGCCTCGGTGGAACCTAGAATTGTGCGTACTGTATCCTCGGTGGAGCCCATAATTGTGGGTATTGTAAACTTCGGTGAAGAAGTCAGACCTTGGCCATATTGCAGAAAAATAATACCAGAAGTTTTTTGTGGCACTTATGGTGTTCATACAACTTTTTGTATTTTTTACCTATAGAAATCAAGAAAGGTCAAGAAAAGTCATCTCGTTGTGTTGTAGGAATTTCTGAAGGAAGTCCTTGGGAAGGTTCTGGTGCCCTTTTGCCTGTGTAATCAGATTGAAGAAGTTGTTTCCTCTGATCATCTTCTTTATTTCAAGCGCTGCATAAGAGTTTGGTGGGTTGTATGAAGGCAGTAATTATTCTGGCAATTAAAAGTAGCCTTTTGTGGAGGAAAGTTTAGTCATTTGTATTATCATAACATGTTGCATTCTATATGCTGGTCATGAGCTCGATACTGATCATGAGTAAACTGCTGATATTGAAGTTTTGATAACCATCATTTCTGAAAGAGTACAATATTATTTTTCTGTTACTGTTGCCTCAGTTGTGTTTTTTAAGTGACATTGAAGAAAAATGGCCAGACTTGAAGATGCATTAAAGTTATTGAATATCCTAATTCATTCCACTGTTGATGATATGGTCAAAGTTAACAAAGAAACTCTCTTTGACATCCAAACCTCTCTGCAAACTGCACATGAGAATATTGAGTTTTTGCAGCTTGAAACAAAGCTACAGCAGGAAGAATTACACCAGTGGAGTCATCATTCTGAACCTGTTTCTGTTCAGAACAATGAAGCAGACTCCCATAAACAGCAAGTCAATAATGTTATAGTTCATTCAGATAGAGCAACAAGTGTACATGCAGATGCAGAAATTCAGTCTGCACTTCCCAAGCCCATCATCAGACCTTGGGAACAGCTTGTCCACAACAAACACAGAACTGGTCTTGGATATGACAAGGACTTGTCCTTTCATATTCCAGACTATGGCAAGCCCATTCAGTTTCAGAGTGCTGGATTCATTTATGACAGTTCACCTGCTCCTCATGACAGTTCAGCTCCAGCTGTTCCCGATTTTGCCCCTCTTCCACAGCAACAACAAAAACAACAGATTGTAAAATGCCAACACTGTGATCGAGTTGGCCATCTGAAAGATCACTGTTTTGATCTTCATCCATGTAAGCACTGTCATAAAACCAGCCATTCTTCAAACAGATGCTTCAAAAACAAACATCCTGCAAGAACAAAGATTCATCTTGGATGGATCACTTCTTGGCAATGGGCATCAACAGCCAAGAAGATATTCCAAACACATGTCAGAACTTGTTCCAGAGTATTGAACAGTCTTGCAGTTGAGTTTTCTCCATCTTCTCACCTTGTACCTGACAGGGGGGAAATGATGGTCATCTACAAGCTTCAAAGTCACATCAAGCGAGCCTGAGCCACAACCTGCCACACCAGTTTCAGAGTTGCAGCCAGAGACAAAGATGCCTGAACATGCCTTCAGGTGGCAATCTGGGACACTTCCTCTAGCAGAAGACACCAGCTTCTTGCCAGTATTGGAAGAGTTCCAGGAATTGCATTAAGCATTCCAGAGTTGTTGGTCATCCTTAAACCATCACAGATTGAGAACACTTCCTCTAGCAGAAAACTTCAGTTTCTTGCCAGTATTGGAAGAGTTCCGGGAACTGCACTAAGCGTTCCAGTGTTGGTGGTCATCCTTAAACCACCGCCCTTTTTTACCAACATTTCATAGAGCACATTCAGCCTAGTGCTGCCATGCATTTTTGCACATTTTGTATTACAGCTCTCTTCTTGGACTCATACATAACCCTTCGGATTAAGGGGGGGAATGTTGGACACCTAATCCTAAAGGGTTAGCGTGGAAGTTGAATGGACAAAGCAGTCCAAGAGACCTTGGGATCTGAATCCCAAGAGTCACCTATTGTACTATAAATGTACATCTTTTGTTAATAAAAATTGAACTCACTGATTTATCTTTCATATGTGTCTTCCTGTCCATGTGAGTTTAACATGGAATATGCATTTGATTCAGAAGCCTTCAACTCAGCCACCAACGACTACTTGATCCGACACTCACTTGTGTTATGAGTGGAACTCTTGTGGAACTCACACCACTTTCCTATGTCCTTCTTCAGCTTTGTGGTGTTGTTATTTTCTTGTGGTTTTGACGGGTTTTCTTGGGTCACCTCGCCTTGGCTTTTTCCTTTGGTCTTCAGATTTGTAGATCCAAAGTCTCGCTTCTTATGTTTGAACTTTTGCTCGATTTTGACAGCGTATTGGTATGCCGTGCCAAGCGAGGAGATGTTCAGGAACTCCATCTCTTCCTGGATGTATCTGTGTAGGCAGCCGCGGTATTTGAGTACCAAATGCAGCTCAGAGTCCTTGATACCAAACTATGTGCGAAGGGTATGAAAGATGTTTATGAACTTCGGCACATCTTGGTCCCTTCCCTGTCGCAGTGTGGTCCATTTGATGTATTTGTCCTCATAGATTTTGATAGGGTAGTACTGCTCCTTGACGGCATCCCGGAATGAATCCCAAGTGGGTGCGGTTGAAAATAGTGAGCCCGTAATTTCATTATCCTACTCGCAGTAGGTTTCCCGCCAGTCCTTGACGTGGGGGGATACTTTGAGAAGAGCGAAAAAATCTTTTCCAGACTCGAAAATTCATGAACAGAAAAATACCCATCTAGAAAATTTAACGATTTATCTACGGCATCTGCATCTATCTAACCCTCAAAAATGGGGATTTCAAAATTAACTTGTATCTTAAAGGGTGTGGCATTTCCAGAGTAGCTGCTGGAAGTTGATGCGTCGCCTCTAGGTAGCCATTGAAGAATCTGGGCAAAGTTGTCCACCATCGCGTTCCGTTGTTGCTCGAGGGCTTCTTCAAGCAAGATTTTGATAGGATCTCCTGCCCCCTCATCTTTCTTTTCATCCGCCATGGGAGGCCATTAGGATTTGTGAGGCTGGTCTTGCAAAGGTTCGACCAGTGCAAGCCCTAACTCCTTATATCCTAACCTCGTGGGGGACATGCAAAGAAAAACTGAGAAAAAGTAGACCGCTCTGATACCACTGATCCGGATTTAAACAAGAATGCAACAAAATACAGAGATAACCATATACACAAAGATGCAGTGGAAATAATACTCCATTTCATTAATGAAAAATACTGAAATATGCCAACCAGAAATGGAAATAAACCAACTAGGGCGATGGTAGCTTATCTTTGAGAAGAGATGTGGTGGATACATGCCTTTGAACTGTGTTACAATGAGGCTTGAAGGCCTATTTATTGTTGAGAAACAATGGAAAATCCTTAACATCCCAAAACCTAACCCTAGAAGATGAAACGCCAAATTGTGGGCCCCGTTTGGGTAAATTGGTACATCAATTTCCCAGGGTCGTAACTTTGGCATACGATCTCTGTTTGATGTGTATAATAGCTCGTTAGAAGAATCTGTCCCAGCACTACTTTGGGAAGATAAACATCGGTCCATGGACCCATGTTGCTCCCAGATTTCCCAAAAAACGCCGTTCAGGGCCTCAAAATGGCTCTGGAAGTTCAGGACCCGAAAACTACTAAAAATAGTAAACTATGCTACAATTTAGGAAACTAGAAAACTAACAAAGACAGTTGTGGGGGTACAAATGGGATAGGTGGGTGGCCACCAACATCCACCTGGATCAGTCGATCAGAACTGTCACCTTCCCAATCAGGATCTGTACAACCAGAGAGTAAAACTATAACATTGCTCGAATAAAATACACCATAATGCAATGTCCCCTGTAAATATCGAAGAATTCTCTTGGCTACCTTCCAATGGCTTTCACGAGGTTGTTGCATGAATCAAGAAACCATATTGACCACAAAAGAGAGATTTGGTCTATTGTGAGTTAAATATTTCAAATTGCCAATGAGCTAATAATAAAGAGTAGCATCAACCAGCGGAGTGGTACACTCAACAGTTAACTTTACATCAGATTGGAATGGCGTAGGAGCAGGTTTACAATCACTCATATGGAAATGAGCCAATAAATCTATCACATACTTAGGATGAGAGAGAAAAATGCCATCAACTATATGCCAAATTTCATGACCCAAGAAATAGTGCAATGTACCGAGATCTTTCATCTCAAACTGCTTCTGAAGAGAAATTTTATATCTTGAACTAATACAAGCTAAATGCTAATGATAATTAGATCATCCACATATAAAACAATAATGAGGACATTATCACCAAAGTTCTTAACATACATATTTGGATCAGATATACAATGCTTAAAACCATTATTCAAGAAATATGCATCAATTTTATCATACCAAGTCCTATATGCTTGTTTGAGACCATATAAAGATTTGTGTTATTTGCATACTAAACTTGAGGATTTAACAGAAATAAAACCAGGAGGCTGTTGCATATAAATTTCTTTAGTAAGATCACCATTTAAAAAGGTGCTTTTAACATCCATTTGATGAATTTCCCACTTATAAGATGCAGCAAGTGATAAAATGGTTCTTATTGTGTTCATTTTAGCAACAAGAGAAAAAGTTTCATTATAATCAATACCTTCAAGTTGATTAAAACCTTTTGCAACTAATCTAGCTTTATGCTTCTCGACCTATCCTTCTGCATTGAACTTGGTTTTATAAACCCATTTACAACCAACTAAATACTTTCCTAAAGGAAGAGGAATAAGAGACCAAGTTTTGTTTCTCAAAAGAGATTCATATTCAACAGACATAGATTGTTCCCAATGAGGCTTATCTGTAACTTGATCATAAGCAGTAGGATCATCTATGGCCAAAACTTTGGTCATAAGAGAAAAGTTATATCTAGTTCAATGAGTGTCGGAAATATTTCTGACCTCACTACCTACAGATTCAAGAGTTTTCCGAGGCCAAATAGGAAGAGTAGAAGGAACAAGAGTCACTTCAGGAGCTTCACAAGTTTCAGGTGGAATACTTGAGGGAGAGGAAGGATCAAGATCAATAAGAGGCACATAACTTGAAGAAGGAGTAACAGGAATATGAGTAATAGGTGATATTGGTAAATTCAAGGTAACATGATATTCTATAGACTTAGGTGGGGAAGAGACTTCATGAAAATGAACATCCCTTCTGATTATGAGACTTTGATTAGAAGGATCAAACAACCTGTAAGCCTTGGAATTCTCATCATAACCAATGAAGATACACTTGTAAGATTTTGGTTCTAACATTTTCCATTTTTCATCAGGAATATAAGCCCAACATTCACAACCAAACACCTTAAAATTACTAATATCTGGTTTACATCGATTCCATTTTTCCTCAAGGGTAACATGCTTAAAAATTTTAGTAGGAACTCTATTTAAAATAAAATTCGCATAACAGATGGCTTCAGCCCAAAATTTCTTATGTAGTCCTTTAGAATAAAGCATACATCTAGCCATTTCAACTAAAGTTCTATTTTTCCTTTCAACAACACCATTTTGTTGAGGTGTGTAAGGAATAGTATTTTGATGTTGAATACCATGTTTAGATAAATATGCATCAAATTCTTGCTTAACAAATTCCCCCCCATTATCATATTGCAAAGTTTTAATACTCTTACCAGATGCATTTTCAAACATGGATTTAAATTCCAGAAATTTTACAAATGTTTCACTTTTATTTTTCAAAAAATAAACCCAAGATTTTCTACTAAAGTCATCAATAAAGGTAAGAAAATAAATTGCATGAGATATTGTAGGAACTTCAAGACAAAGACAGATATCACTGTGAATTAATTGCAAAGGTGCTTTAGCACGCCAGACTTTAACTTTATCAAACATTTCTCTATGATGTTTACCAAGAACACATCCTTCAAAAACATCACTAGTAGAAGAAATATTAGGCAAACCATTGACCATTTTAGTTAGCATTTTCATTTTACCATTATTCAAGTGACTCAATCTTTCATGCCATAATTGACTTAGTTCATCAGCATGAGAAACATAGGAATAAAAGGGTTGTCTCTTAGTTGAATTAAAACCAACAAATTTATATAAACCAACTGTATGATCAATAGGACCAAAAGATTCTACTTTGTAATTTTGGTTGATATCTTTAAGAACATATTTATCAGGTCAAGCTTCAAATTTAAAACCTTTCCAACATGCACGATAAACAGAAAGTAAGTTGATGGGCATGCTTTGAACATGAAAAACATATTCCAATTGACCATTGGCAACACTAATATTATGAGAGTCAATTACGGAAAGTTGTTTACCATCACCAATATAAAATTTATGAAATGAGTGCTTACTACTGTCATAAGATGTAAATAAAGAAGCATTACTAGTCATATGTTTACAAGCACCAGAATCCATTATCCTTTCCACAATAGAAGAAGAATTTCTAGATGAAACAATAGATGCACATAAAGCTACTTGAGATTCATTAGAATTTTTCTCGTTAGCTTTAGCCATTATACATTTCGCTTTAAAGCAATTCTCTTCAAGATGGTTAGTTTGACCACAATGCTTACACAGATCATACACTTTCTTCCTCTTACTAGTTTCATGATGTGTATGAGAAGCATGACCATTATTATTAGTATGATTAGAAGTGTGTGAATAAGAACCTTTAGCATTATTAAAACTTTTCTTAGAATTCTTATTTTTTTCCCCTGGAAAATAGTCGTAATTTTCATTAACAAGGAAAATTACATTTTGCAGATGCCATGGCATATACTGTACTTTGGGCTAAAAATCCTATCCTGTTTGAGAAATAAAAATTTTAGGTGTACTCCATGAAGGAAGACACTACTCTGTTATTGGGATTTGCAATATAAGATATGTACTTACTCTACGCAGAGAGTACCAAAAAATAACTATCATGTATAAGTCTCCTTCATTATGCATATATATAACAAATAAACAAAATTATATTTCAAGCTCATTTAATAGCTAGCTATTTTGATATGTCTATAAAAGGTTGATGATATAACTGATGGAAAGTTCCATCCTTTTGCTCCAGTATACTCCATGTTCCTATAGGCCTGTGCGCTGCTTCCTTGGATAGTAAATAGGCAACTGTGTTCCGCTCCCTATATATATGTTGACAGTTAAAAGTGTCAAATAAGTTTATGAGTCTATGGATTTCTTCCATGCTATGTCTCAGAGAAAAGGCATTACAATTTGCATTTTTATTTATCCAATTGCATACTGTTTTTGAATCTCCAAAAAGTTGTAAGTTTCTGCATTGTTTTTCCAGTGCAAAATGTATGGTGTATTTTGCTACTGTAAGCTCAGCAAAATTGTTCGTCCCTCTGCCCAAGCCCATTTGTATTTTGTAATAATGAGTTGTTGTAAGATGTAGGATAGTGCGCCCCCACATCCTGTGCCTTGTGCTGAGTCGTCAAAATATGCTTAGGGATGTGCTTGGTTTATGCTCTCTGGTATGATATGCTTGGGGTTGGAACTAGGTTCCTCCTCTGGGATAAGTTGATAGTCAGCTAATATTCGGGAAGTGATGGTCAGCCAGTGGGGGAGGGAGTTTTGAAAAATATATCTGTTACAGGAAATCCATATGGCCCAACAAGTAAGAATGGGGAGGTTCCTAGCTTTTGTCGAGGGTACAATAGACCACCAAGCTTCTCAGGCTTCTTGAATAGTCATGCCCTACTAATGTGGGAGTGAGGGTATATGTGAGTGAATAGTAGACCATAGCTCTTTTATCGATGGGCACATTAGGAAGAGATGGTCCACTGTTTCATTGTCATATTTGCAAAGGCCGCACCAGAAGGATCCATGAAAGGATCTTTTGATAAGGATTTCTCCTGTGGGGATCTTATGTTGAAAATGGCAACAAGAAATGCTAAAAATAGCACTGCTATAAATAACAGTTCAAGTACCAATGCTAGACTGAGCAACAAGGAATGAAAAATGAAAGTGCTAAAAATAGAATTGCTATTTTTAGTAGTTCGAGATAGATTCCTATTTTAGTTAGTCCCTGAACTAAAATAGTTTAGTAAAATTCGAATTTGATCTTAGCAGCTATTTGTGAAATAATTAATTAATTCATCTTGAGTTAATTGGTTAAGGAAAATCAAACATTAAGTCTATGTGGGGACATGCAATAGTTTCTCCATTAATTGAGGAATTTATCAATCAGTTAAAGAGATAAGGATGAGTTGTAATTTGAGTTGTAATTAGTTCGCTCAGTTAACTGAGTCAAGTTCAGTTAGAGTAATTCAAACAATTTGTTGAATTAATTGTGAGTTCAATTAGTTAATGCTTGCATGCATGTAACTGCTTCTCTCCAGATAACTGAATATTCTCTCATAAATAACTCATGCATGTCAGTTCTGTCAGAGACCCAGTTGAGATCAGAGGAGGGACAATTTACTATCAGTTGGATGTATTTTTCCTATAAAGGAAACTCATCCATCTAGAAGGATTTATCTCCTTCAGGATTACGCAGTTACTACTGGGCCAAGTGAGCAATGTGAGGTGGGAATTAAAATGTGTGGAAGCACTGGACCCTAAGAAAAACTGCGTAAGGAAATAGGAGGCTTGGAGGGTAGAGGAGAAGGTTTGTGAGAGGCCTTTGATTTTCTATGAGCAGCAGAGGGATTATACTGAGAGCTGGTTGGATTCCAAGCTAAAGCTTTGTGTAATTCTATGACTATTTTCCACTTGTATGATAATACAGAGTTGGGGTTTTAGGCTGAGGCTTTCCTCGGGTTATTTATTCTGTGTTATGTGTGATTGCTTCTCATTCTTAGTTATATCTGTTCTTGTTTGATACTGCTCATATGTGATAAAGCTTCTGTAAAGTGTTGTAGAAGTAGATCTTGTATTGTGTTTTAGTATATTGCATAATCTATTGATCTACAGTGGGAATTTCTACATTTTATATCTCAGAATGGTCCACATGAGGAGCCTCGTTCTGGGAGGTGCTTTTAGTTTCCATAAACTTCGCCACCAAAGTTCACATAATGGAGGTTCCATTGGGTTCATAAGAGTTATATAACCCACTTTTGGTGTATATTTCCCATGCTTTGTATGTGCCCAGATTAAATCACCCTCCCCTTCCTGTATTTGATGTGAGATTTCGTGACGGCCTCCATGTATTCTTTCTAGTGCTATTGCCATGTTTGAGGGATCTGCAATACCCTCCCAGATTTCCAGGCTTGTTGTAAAAATGTAGAGCGTTCATTGTCTGATATATGACTAAGATGTGTGATCCCTCTGGCAGTGAGGTGTGTTCTAAGCTCCTGTGGGAGTCTGTGTGCGTTCCCACATCCAATCCAAGGATCAATCCCTATTCTAACAACATCTCTCGACTTTATTCTCCATGTGAGGCCTTCCCTAATAAGGGGCATTTCTTGTAGGACTGCTTTCCATATGTTTGATTTTCTAGCTTGTATCCACTGGGTTTGTCGTAGCCAATCCAGGAGGTTTAAAGGAGCTATGTATTTAGAGATAGCTGCCTTAGTCCACAGGTTATGTGATGTGATTAGCTACCACCCTAGTTTAGCCGCTAGGGCTGTGGAGAAAGTGCCAAGGCTTTTGATGCCACATCCTCCACCTTTCTTTGGGAGAGCCAGGGAATCCCAATTGGTCCAAGCAAATATCTTTCCTGGCTGCTTCCCTTTCCACAAGAATACGCAACATAGGTTTTTGATTTTGGCCACAATTCCCCTTGGTATCCATGCTAAAGACATCCAATATAATGGGGTTTCTTCCAGAACTGCTTCTTAGGATTCTTATTATGTGCCATAAGAGCTTTATTAGGTGAGACTTGTCTTGAAGCATTCAACCTTTCTTTCTCATTTATCAAACCTTTACAAAAATCATCAAAAGTAGATTTCGTGGTACCATGAGACAATTCATAAGCCCTATTCCTAGTTTGGATGAACATGTCAAAACAAGATGACAATTTTTGTTCTAAAAGAATGATAAGAGTAGTGTCTATATTCTTATAATATTTACCACAATTATTTAACTTTTCATTTAAGGTTTTAAATTCAGCAAGATATAATTCTACTCTAAAACAATTAGTGGGATCTAGCTCATGAATCTTGTTTTCAAGGTAATAAGCAGAAACATCATTAGATTTATCAAATAAAGAAGCAAGAATTATCCATACCTCAACTGGGCTATCTTCTGCCTCAATACTCACATGAAGAGTATCTGAAACCATTTGACCAATGAGCCCTCTTGATTGATCACACTTTTCTTCCCATTTAATCAAGGCTTGAGCATTTTTAGGTTTCTTATGTTCACCATTAAACAACCTCCATAGATTCTTACTCCTGAGAACATCAATCGTTTTCCTTTTCCGTGCAATATAATTAGAACCACCAAGTTCATGAACAAAAGCTACTTGTGAAGTCAAAAGATAGAAATTTTGACAAGAAATATAAACTCAAATGCAAGAATTGACAAGGGAAAAGGTAAATAGAAAACTGTAAATTTCTACAGTTCATTCTGCCGTCACCAGAAAACCTAAAAAAACTATCAATCTTAAATCATCGATAATTTTTCTTTCGGTACTCTGTTTGAGTTGATTTTTTTTTGAAATTGGGTAGATCGGTGAGAGGAAACCAAATATATACTCTATTCTAGGAAATTCTACACAGAATGTAATAGGTCTGACAAAAAATTCAGGTGTCAAAATAAAAAAAACACTCAATAATCCTCCAAATGCTCATTATAACTAGTTTTTGGAAATGGCGCAGCCACTCAGCATCCACTTATGCAGCCGAAATTATGATCAGAACCCTTGGTTTTCCAATCTTCTACCTTGCAAAAAAAGGACCAAAAAACTGGATGAAAATCACAGATCTTACAACTGAAAGATAGATATCCTTGAGGAGAATTCAAAAACCATATACATCTTACAAAAAAATAATCAAGAGCCCCTTGAAAAAGAAAATTATGCAAAAACTACATAACAAAGTCAGGGTTATGAGAAAAAAAACTCAAATATGTAGAATCATGCCCAGATTTGAAGCGAAGCCTAATGGCAACAGGATAGAAAATCTACAAAAAATAATGAGTACCCAGTAACAAAAAATGAAGATACATGTTGATGATTAAATTCAAAGAAGATGCTAGATCATAGTAGCCATGACTCTCATACCATGTTAGAATGTTAGATCTACTAAAATAGCTATCTATCTAAGAAACCGACAATATGTTAACATTTAAATAAGAACAGAAAGAGAACAAGGAAAAAAAATACAACAAATATACATGGTTCACCCAATTGGGCTACGACCATGGGAAGGTTGTCTTCTATTATTTCCATAAATCTCCTACAATCTTATAAAGAGAGCAACCACAAATAACCCGATACAAATGGAAGTATGATGTGATCACATGATAAGATCTGATGGTATCACAAAATGGTAGCTACCTTAAAAGGCTCCCTTGACCCTATTATATACCTAGAGATGTGGAGGAATTACTCTCACATATTAAATGTGGGATAATATAATTCTCCAAAATAACACTTCTTTATATAATAAATGGATACAAGAGTATATTATACCATAATAAATATGGGATATAATGTATTACTCTTTTACATAAGATTGTGGACAACTTCCGACATAATACAAAGACATTATTACCTTCCAAGGAATATAATGTATTCCAACAATGTGGAGCAATCACATGCAGAGGAGTAGCGAGTGGAAGCACCTACTCATGCAGAGACTTCCAAAGATGGAAGGAAGTGCACCAAAGAAGCTGAAAGATCGATGCATGATGCTAGAGAGAATTTGGGAGCACCCATATCACAACGCAGACAAAGGAGGTCACCAGATCGATACACTAGCTACATGGCTCTGATGAGCGAGAGTGTAGATATTGAACCATCCCCATTCAAGGAAGCAGTGCATAAACCAATATGGGTTGATATCGTGGAAGAGGAGTATGACTCTATTATTAGAAACATTGTTTGGGAGGTGGTCCCAAGACCAGTAGACAAGTCAGTGGTCTGTTTTAGATGGCTTTACAAGGTAAAGAAAGTAGTAGATGGGAGTATCGAGAAACATAAGGCTAGATTTGTTGCCAGAGGGTTATCTCAGGTGGAGGGAATTGATTACAAGGAGACCTTTGCTCTAGTAGCATGCTACTCTTTAATCAGATCTATTCTAGCACTTTCAATGTAGATGGGATGGAAGATACACCAGATGGATGTGAAGAAAACATTAATCAACAGAGTGATTGAGGAAGAGGCATACATTAAGAAACGAGAAGGATTTGAGACCTTCAACAGAGAGTCGCATATGCGCAAACTCAAAAGAGCGTTGTATGGATTGAAACAATCACCCCATGCTTAGTACACCATGATTGACAACTATTTCACCAAGTTGGTATTCACCAAAAGTGAAGTAGATGTAAACCTTTACCATATTGTGGTTGAAGGTAAATTATTGATTATAATAGTATATGCATGGGGGCTTCACTGGGGAAGAAATATCATACCACGTGGATTCATATTGGGGGGTATATATTGAGGAAAAAATGACATAATATAATGGGGGATATATAGGGGGTAAAGGGTTTTTATATTGGCAAATATAAAAAATGGAGCTTAAAGTTAATGAAAAATATAGAGGAGTGTAAAAAATGTTAATGAAAAAATGGATACTTACAATATCTAGTGAAAGTAGGGGTTTTTTAAATTGGAAAACTGTATTGGATTCATATTGGTAGGGGGTTCAATATGTGATTTTTAGAGGGATTTTCCAACATGTGGTCAAATTAAGGGTATTGTTTAATATGCCACGGAAGCATGTGATATGTCAAAGGATGAGTGAATCCCTTGTGATTATATGTCGGTGATTTAATTCTAACAGGTGATGACAAGCTGGTAAAATCTTGCAAAGATTATTTTACAAGAGAATTTGATATGAAGGACCTGGGGTTCATGCATTATTTCCTTGGTATGGAAGTATGAAAAGGAGATGAGGAATTGTTTGTCTCTCAGGGAAAGTATGCCAATGAGATAGTAAAGAAGTTCCAAATGGAGAGCAATAGACCCATGGAGACTCCTCTAATCGGGAATTGGAGGAAGGAAGGTGTTACTTCAGGTGAAGTAGTCGAGGCTACTATTTATAGGAATCTTGTGGGTTCTGTTATGCATTTAATGAGCACACGACAAAAAATATGTTTTGTAGTTAACCAGATTAGTCAAGAAATGGTTAAGCCAACCAAAATATATTGAAATGCATCTAAACATGTGTTGAGATACCTCAGAGGCACTGTTCAGTTTGGTATTTGGTAAAAATAGATAGAGGGAGTGAAGCTTCAAGGCTTCACAAATGCAGATTGGGCAGGGATTCCACTAGACAGGAAGAGCACATTAGGGAGAATCTTTAGTATTGGGTCAACAACAATTTCTTGGTACATCAAGAAGTAGAGATCAGTTTCACTTAGTTCGGCAGAAGTAGAGTACATGGTTGCTAGTTAAGAAGCTTGTGAAGCTATATGGATGAGGAATATCCTTGTTGGGTTATTTGGTCAATAGATGGATCCTACAATGATTTACTGTGACAATCAAAGTTGTATCAAACTTTCTGAGAATCTAGTTTTTCATAATTGGTCCAAGCATATTGACATCCGGTATGACCATTTACGAGATTGTGTGAAGAGGAGAATCGTGTTGTTGGAGTACATTCCTACAGAGGAACAGGATGCAGACATATTGACTAAGGAACTGCAAAGAGGAAAATTCAAGATCCATAGAGGTAGGATTGGGGTATCTGATAATCCCTTTCTTGTTGTGAGGAAGTGTTGAAAATACAAGAAGAAATTCATGATTTAATTTTTTCCTTGAATTAAATTAGGACTAAAATTGCAATTCCACATCAAAAGACAACTTGTATGATTTAAATAAGTTAATTTGACTTAGTTGGCTCAGTTAATTCTGGTTGAGGGTCTGACTAGAGTCACGAAGAGTGTCTCCTACATTATAGGATCCCTGGTTGAGTTTATTTTGAGTTGTAATTAACTAATTTAGTTTAATTGAGTTAAATTCATTTAAACTAGTTCCAAATGATGGAGAACTAGTAGGAGGTTAGATAGCAGGGTGATGATTCATGTGTTCAACTAGTTAACTGATAATTCACTCATAATTAAGTCATGGATGTCAGATCTAAGAGTTACCTAGTTGAGATTGGAGTTCAAGGGCAACATATTATTAGTTGTATAATCATCCAAATTGTACAGGTGGTGCATGTAGTTAGAGGAAGGCCTATGAGGATTGCACAATTCCAGTAGAGGAATTTACCTAATTAATAGTGAGCTAATTCCCAAGGAAACAACGCAAGGAAATAGGGACTTGGGCAAGCAGATAATTGGTTAAGTGTTGGCTTGGGCTTGTCTAGGAAGCAGTGAGACAAATAGAGATAGTGCAAAGGTTGCTCGGGCTTGAGCAAAGCATTGTAATCTTCTCATTTTTTCTAACTAATGCAATATATAGATAACATGGGTTTTTAGATGTGGCTTTCCCCAGGAAATCATTGTGTTATGTGTTGATTGAATTATTTTTCTTGTATGCTTCGTGATTTTCGTGATCATTTAATTGTTTCTGCTGATGAGTAGAGTAGATTCAAGTCTATTGTTTTTGTAAATTACAATTAGTAGTTTGAGCCTACAAGGATTTTCTACAATGTTGGTATTTACAATTAAGTTATTTATATTCAATATTTTTTATGATTCTTAAAAAATATTACTATACAATTTCATATAATCATCTATAAGTTCATTAAAAATCTATTACTTTAAATAGGTTATATAGCCATTATGTTACTATTTAGTTATTAGTTTTTAGAATCGTGTGAGCATTCTTTTCTAATTTTGTTAAAATAGTTTTAACTAATTTTTAGGATCTCCTAAGCTTTCATTTCCTAACTTTGTGAAATTTGTTTTATTTATATATAGCTTTTATACTTAATAATTATTATGATAATTAGTTATTAGTTTTTACAATCTTGTGAGCGTTTCTTTCCTAACTTTATTAATTTTTATTAATTTATATATAGTTACTAACTTTTAGGATCTAAGAAAGATATGTTAACTCAATGCAACCATATTAACATTATGTTATGTTATGTTCGTATTTACAATTAGTCAATACAAAGAGTTAAATAATAAAAAATAGTTTGAATTATTGATTCTTTTTATAATTGCAATTTTTTTGTTCAGTATATCTTTTTCTAATTTAACTTTATTCAAAAGGAATATCAAATAATTTGATTTAAATAAATAATATATATTTTTTAATTAAGATATTTTCTTTATTTGATTCTTTAACATGTAGATTTCTAAATAATAAAGATATGTTAACTCAACAAAACCATATTAACGTTATGTTATGTTCATATTTACAATTAGTCAATACAAAGAGTTAATTAATAAAAATTAGTTTGAATTATTGATTGTTTTATATTGATTACATGATGTCAACCATGACCCCCATGAAAATTGGTGAGGGTTTGTTACTTTATTAACGTTATTTTATGTTCGTATCTACAATTAGTCAATACAAATATTTAATTAATAAAAAATAGTCTGAATTATTGATTTGTTTTATTTTGATTACAATATGCCAACCATGATCCCCATGAAAATTGGTGAATTTTCAGGGTGACCAAATTTCATGGGTGACATTAGACACATGTAAAAAACTGAAATAAGACACCCAAAATTTTAAACCAATCATAGGGTAACAATTCTTTTTTAATTAAAAAAACATTTTAATAATTTCTAAAGTTAAACATTAGAAGTTGTCTTGGTCAACACTAAATTATTGGTGGTCAATGGGCAAATCAATTTCTATAGTTTTGCCTTGGCAGGGACTAATAAAGAATACTCTAAGCCCAAGCATACACTAAATCCATTTTCAACAAAGATGGCAAAACGACTACTTAATTGATAAGAGAACGGTTTACATTCAAAGCAAAAAGCATTAGTGTTTAGATTATATCATAATTAGTGCAGTCGTATAAATTAAATGACTTGCAAATAGACATCAATTTATAATAAGCATCAGAACACTTACTTCATCATACATCTCAAGTTGCTAAAATTAAAAAATGTTAAAATTATATATAATATATATATATATATATATATATATATATATATATAGATATATAGCAAGATTCTTCACCATGGAAATTCTTAATTTGTAAATAGGCTTTGTTACAATACCATGGGCTACTACCATGGCTCATCATTACAACACAACCCAAAAAAACATCTCATTTCGTATGATACTCGTTTATATGACATATCTTTTAATAAATGAATTTAATTAAAAGGATAAAAAACGTACAACAACTTTGGAAATAAATTTCAGTCTTTGATTTGTCTATGGTACTAAGAATATTCTATGGAGGTTAAATGTCTACCATCCACTTAATAATTATTGATATTAAATTATAATTGTGAAAGCCTTATTCCAAAGTGATGATGATGATGATTAATGTCCACTGAGACCAGTGAGGTCTATGAGACCTTAAGAAAGAAAGAGATTAATTGAGACACATACATATAAAATAAATATTTATAAACATAATCCTGTTATTTTTAAATATTAAATTATAATTATGGAAGCCTTATTCTAAAATAGAAACGTCTATCGACTTAATTAGACAAACATAGATGGAAGAAATTAATTTGTTTCAATTTCCCAATCCTTGTGATATGTCACATTCTCTACTTAACCTTAAAAGTTTTTCCCTTTGCTTTTACATGTTTCTCCACACAATTGCGCCTGAGAGGTGCATTCTACAACCCGGTATGAGGGGATGTGTAAGTATGTCACGTCTCTAATAAAATAATAAAAAAAACATAAAAAAAATTAATGTGGGCCCAAAACAAAAATGAAAATATCCATATAGATAAAAAAATCTATAATACAATTCAACATAAAGAATGGAAAATCCTGCTTCAAAATCTTTTAATATTTATTTTAATTAAATATTTGTAAAATTAATCTTTAAAAGGAAAAACAATATCCTATGGATATATTAAAATCTTTCTGTTAGGATATTCCGACACATAGGAAATAGTTAAGTACAACTTGGTCTAGTTTAGAGTTAGGTATAGAGTTAGGTAAAGTGTGTCTCTTTACCGTTGTACATATTGTAACTTACAATCCGACGGTCACGATATGTAGTGATCCGACGGTTCATTCTCTCCTCCGTATTACCGACACTTGATCCGTGGCTTGACACCCGATTGGTCCATGAGTTCTATTTAAAGCGCATGGAGGGTCATTGTTCGGGTAATCCGTGCATGAGAGAAGCTTATGTAAATTTTCATTCTTTGATTAATAAATTGCCTGTAGTAGCCACGTTGGCGCAGGCCGTGGACTGTTTCCCTCTTTGAGGGTTTTAACCACGTCAAAAATACTGGTGTATTGATCTGTGATCTGGTTGTGAGCGGTGTCCTTTTGGTGTTCTTTCTGAGGAACTTACCCTATAAATTCCTACATGGTATCAGAGCTATTTGAGGGCCGCGTCCGTTGGTGATCCAAATCTGAAGCCGGTAGAACTGCATGCGGCTGTCGTTTCCTAGATCTGCTGTTTCTGACTGCTTTCGGGCCGAGAGGACTGCTCTGTTGCGTTCGGAGCATCTGTTCCAGTGAGGAACCCCTTTCGTTTCACGCGAAAAGGTTTCCGGTAGCCCTAGCTGCGTCATTTTTCAGATCGGGAGGTATACAGTGTTTTTGCAGTTTACTGTTATTTTCTCTCTGCTTATTTCGGTTTTGGTTTATTTACCCTTTTTTTTAACCAGATCTATACCTTTCATTTCTGCGTATGCTCTTTGCCCTGCGACTCTGTGCGATCTGGGCAAATCAGAAACAGAAAGGAAAGATTTTTCTCATGCGTATGCTCTTTTCCCTGCACCTTAGTGTGATCTCGGAAAATCAGAAACATTGAGAAAAATATTTAGTTTTTCGGCTAAAGCTAACTTTGAGATTTTTTTTTAAAAATATCTAGTTTTTTGGCTAAAGCTAACTTCGAGCCGCAAGGTTCGTTTTTCTTTGCATATTCGTGTTGAGTTTTGTGTTTTGTGTTTTGTAGGGAAAAAGAGCTTTCTCAAGGCAAGCACGCAAACCGAGGCCCCCCCCTCTCTCTCAAATTTTTTGTATATATCAATTGGTTCAAAGCTATTTTAAGAGAGTAGAGGTCTTGGGTTCAAGTCTCCATTTTGTGGGGGCAGATTTTTTTCATTCCCGCACATTCGCGCACTTTGCCGGCAACTTCAACAAATTTTTTTCAAAAAGCCATAACTTCTTCATCTGGAAGCCTTTTTCAGAGCCGTTTTTTTTAAAACAGCCTAATTGTTCGAGATCTATCCATTGGAACACTTACTTTCAGCATCTTCAGCATTTAAAAAAAAAATGGAAAGTCCATGCCAAGTCATTCTTGACAGCACTAACTACTTCCAATGGATAGCCTACATGGAAGATTTACTTAGAAGTAAAGGTCTCTACAGAATAGCCACAGACCAAGAGAAGAAACCAAAAGATGAAGACAAGGCTGCAAAATGGGAAAATAGACAAGATCAAGCACGTGGTTTGATAGGGATGTCTATTTCTCCTGATCTTAGATTCCATATTGCAGAACTTGAGACTCCTCATGAAGCATTGGAAAAAATCGCTAAAGTTTTTGGGATTAAAAATGAAATTAGAGCCCATCAACTTGAAAATGAGTTGCTTACTTTGGATCCTAATAATTTTTCTTGCATTGAAGATTTCTTGTCCAAATTCAAGACCCTTAGATATCTCTTGGAAGGTGTTAAGGTTAAGAAAGAAGATGGTAACCTTATTTATTCCATCCTTACTAAGTTGGGACCAGCCTACTCTGTATTTGTTTCCACTTTCCATTCTACAAGGGAAGCTTTCATTTGTCAAGGAAAAGACTACAAGGCCCCTTCCTTTGACTCCTTTTGTGATTCCTTAATAAGAGAACAAGAAAAACTCTTACACCTTGGTCTTCTTAATCTTGGAAACTCTTCCACGAAAGCGTTAGCCGCCCAACAGCAACCAAATTCAAAGAATCCTAAGAAGTCATATCCTCAAAAGAATGGTCCTAAACCAACTCAGCCTCAAAATGAAAGATCATTTCAGCAAAATGATAAGACCAATAAAAATAAATGGAAGAAGACTGATAGACATTGTAACTTTTGTAATTGAGATGGCCACTTAGAATCTAAATGCTTTAAGAAGATGGAAGCCTTGGAAGCCGCAATGAAGAAACATAACATCCATGTGGAGCCTACTTCAACTTCAACTTCCGGAATGGCACTTTCTGCATGTCGTTGTCAATCATCTCAGTCTGGTTATGCATTAAATGTATCTTCTTCCTCTCCTTCTCATGAGTGGCTCATTGATTCTGGAGCCTCTTATCACATGGCCAAAAACCAAGCCATGTTTTCTTCTTTAAATTATTGTAACACCAAAAATATATATGTTGGTGATGATAGATCTCTTAATGTTGTCGGGACTGGAACTGTTCATCTAGACAATGGTCAGTTTAATGATGTATTATGTGTTCCAACCTTATCCTGCAACCTTCTATCTGTATATCAGATAACTCATTCAGGTGAAGGTAAAATTGTTGAATTTTCACCTCATGATGTTGTAATCAAGGATCTAAGAGATCCTAAACAGATTCTAGCTACTGGTATTGCTGATGATTCCACAAGGTTGTATAAGTTTCACAACTTTGGGTCATCAAATCTTCCCTCAGTATTTGTTGCTCATAATGATGAAGTGAACAAACTTTGGCATGAGCGATTTGGTCACTTAAACTATCGCTCCCTTCAGCATCTATGTAAAGAAAATATGGTGACAGGTCTTCCTATGGTATCTTGCAGAGATGGTGTTTGTTCCGGATGTGTACTCGGAAAACATCATCGGGACAGTTTTGACAAACGTGCCTCTTGGCACGCCTCAGCCCCTTTACAGCTTGTGCACAGTGATTTATGTGGTCCTCTTCCTGTTGCTTCATTCTCTGGCTGCAAGTATTTCTTAACTTTCATTGATGATTTCTCCAGACGCACTTGGGTATACTTCTTAAAACTCAAGAGCGAAGTATTTAACACATTTTTGGCCTTCAAAGCCTTTGTTGAAAAACAATCTGGACATCAAATTCTTAAGCTAAGAACTGATAATGGTGGAGAATATGTTAAAAACACATTCATCAAATTTTGCACCGAAAATGGATTCAAATGCAACATACTGTTCCATACACTCCACAACAAAATGGTGTAGCTGAAAGAAAAAATCGCACCTTAAAGGAAATGGCTAATTGTATGCTGCAATCTAAAGGACTCAGTCTTAGTTTTTGGGCCGAAGCAATTAATTGTGCAAATTATATAATCAATCGCACTCCTACTGAGGTTCTAGAGAATATCACTTCAGAAGAAGCTTGGAGTTCCATTAAACCAGATGTAAGTCACTTTCGTGTTTTTGGAAGTGAAGCATGGGCCCATATTCCAGATGAAAAGCATAAAGCTTTAGAACCTAAGAGTGAGAAATGTACTTTTGTTGGATATTCTGAAGATGTAAAAGGTTATAGACTTATTCCATTTAAGTCCAAAAATGTTATCATTAGAAGAGATGTAAAATTTGATGAAAATAAATCGGCCTGCGAGCCTAGTCCGGCGGATGTGCCACCTCTTCCTATCTCTTCTACCTTTGAAAACATTTCTTCTTCAGATGATGAAAGTGAGGATGATAATCCTCCCCCACCTTCTCAGGATCCTCAACTTCCAAGATGGGTCCGTGCTACTCGGGATGCAGCAGGTGATCTTGCCGGTGATCCTACAGATCAGCGATGTACACGTTCTCAGTTTGAAAGAGCCTCTTCTTTACTGGCTCAACATCCAGTAAATCATGATCCAGACACTTTTGTAGAAGCTTCAGGCCATCCACATTGGGAAGTAGCTATGAATGAAGAATATCATTCATTGTTGGCAAATGATACATGGGATCTTGTTCCTCTACCAAAGGGACGCAAACTTGTTAGATGTAAATGGGTTTACAGAACCAAGTATGGACCAGATGGGAAAGTTGATAAACATAAAGCTCATCTTGTTGCTAAGGGCTTTTCACAGGTTGAAGGCATTGACTACACTGAAACCTTCTCCCCTGTTGCCAAAATGAACTCTATCCGCCTTGTTCTTTCCCTTGCTGCCTCTTTAAAATGGGAAGTCCATCAGATGGATGTTAAATCTGCCTTCTTGCATGGGGACTTGCAGGAAGAAATCTATATGGAACAACCCATTGGCTTCATACAAACAGACTCCAACCTTGTTTGTCGACTTAAGAAATCCCTTTATGGTCTCAAGCAAGCTCCTCGGGCTTCGTATGCCAAAATGGATAGCTTTCTTTTAGAATCTAGCTTTTCTAGGTGTTATTCTGACAATACTGTCTACACCAAGAAAGTGGGCAACTCCCTTATCATCCTTGTTCTTTATGTTGATGATCTTATTCTTACTGGTAGTGATCCCAACCTTATAAACCATGTGAAGTCCAGCCTTAAAAAGAAATTTGAAATGACAGACTTAGGACACTTACACTATTTTCTCGGTCTTCAAGTCTTGCAATCCAAGGAGGGTATTTTCCTTTCCCAGTCCAAGTATGCTTGTGATATTCTTTGTCATTTTCACATGGAAGACTGTAAGCCAGCCCCTTCTCCCTTTCAGTCTGGAGTCAAACTTTCAGTCTCTTGTACTTCTCCTGAAGTTGATGCTACCTTATACCGTCAACTTGTAGGAAAACTCTTGTATTTAACCCATACTCGTCCTGACCTTTCCTTTGCTGTTGGCCTTGTTGCTCGTTTTATGCAAAACCCCCGTGAAAGTCATTGGAAAGCAGCTAAAAGAATACTTCGTTATGTTCGAGGTACAGTACAGTTTGGGATTCATTACAATGCCAAAGCAGCTCCTCTATTAGTCGGTTTCACTGATTCTGATTGGGCTGGTGACCCTGATGATCGAAAGTCTACTGCCGGTTATGTCTTCACTCTTGGTTCAGGACCTATTACATGGGCTTGTAAGAAACAGGCTGCCATTTCTCTTTCGTCAGCAGAAGCAGAGTATCGTGGTGCCGTGGAAGCTAGTAAGGAAGCCTTGTGGCTTCGTCAGATCCTATCATAGTTTGGATTTGAGCAGCAGCATCCAACCACACTTTGGTGTGATAATCAAAGTGCCATTCAGCTATGCAAAGATCCAGTCCAGCATCAGCGCAGCAAACACATTGAATTACACATGCACTTCATCAGAAAGCTCATTCATGACCATGTTCTTGAAGTGCAATATTGTTCAACAGATGATCAGGTTGCAGACATCTTCACAAAGGCTCTCACAGAGGCGAAGTTCACTAAACTTCGATATATGCTTGGAGTTCAGGAAGTTGTCACTAAGGGGGGATAGGCTCTAGTGCCTCCTTCCTTCTCCTATTGTGTCATATTTGTAAATCCTTCAATCCTATCCCAAGTTGTTCTTAAGGGGGGATGTTAGGATATTCCGACACATAGGAAATAGTTAAGTACAACTTGGTCTAGTTTAGAGTTAGGTATAGAGTTAGGTAAAGTGTGTTTCTTTACCGTTGTACATATTGTAACTTACAATCCGACGGTCACGATATGTAGTGATCCGACGGTTCATTCTCTCCTCCGTATTACCGACACTTGATCCGTGGCTTGACACCCGATTGGTCCATGAGTTCTATTTAAAGCGCATGGAGGGTCATTGTTCGGGTAATCCGTGCATGAGAGAAGCTTATGTAAATTTTCATTCTTTGATTAATAAATTGCCTGTAGTAGCCACGTTGGCGCAGGCCGTGGACTGTTTCCCTCTTTGAGGGTTTTAACCACGTCAAAAATACTGGTGTATTGATCTGTGATCTGGTTGTGAGCGGTGTCCTTTTGGTGTTCTTTCTGAGGAACTTACCCTGTAAATTCTTACACTTTCCACATCAAAGTTGTAATATTTGAAAATATTAATTTGATGTAGTTTTATTATAAATTTTGATATCATGCCATGTAGAAAAGATCGTTAAATCTAATATTTATATTAAAAGATTAATATTGGGGGAGGCTCGAGCGGGAGGGGTAATCCTTAGCCTTGATGGAGAAATAAGAAAAGCATTCACCTAGGGACTCAGAATATCCACAAACATCCAGGGGGAAGAATATGTATTATGGCAAGGATTAAGGATAGAAGTAGATGAAAGAATTACACATATAACAATTTTCAAAGACTCCTAGATCACCATTAAAAATGTATGAATTGGCTTAAAACCAAGAACTCAGATCTAAACCGAAAAATGCATAAAATATTTTTTTTTTTGGATACTTTTTTTTCATAGAGCTATATCACATCAAAAGGGAAAACAATCGCTTTTCAAATGACCAAGTGAATTGAGCTACCATGTTAGAGAAAGGGGAATTAAGGGTAAATGAAGGTGCATTCATAATATGTCATATCCCATGAAATAGATTGATCGGAATGTCTTAAAAATGAGGACGAGCCTTGAGAGAAGAACATTGTTTGACAGGGGAATTAAACATCATAATTATGCCATGCTACAGTTGTTAAGCAAGGTGATGAGCCTCATAAATGGGTAATTATATGGACTCATTTTACCTCCTAACCTAGTCAAATCAACCATTCTCTTAGCTTATTATATGATTTTCTGATTATATTTATGCTTATAGAGTGAGTTGAGTTAGTTATTGTGCCATGTGGTCTAACATGTATTTAACGCAGATTATTGACGAATTTTGAGGTCAAAGTCAAGGATCCAGTGGACAAATGGCAGCAATAACTCGAAGTGGATAGAGGAGAGGACTTATAGGAGGGAATCCCCCTCATTTATTACTCCTCACTTCAAATTCCCCTTCATTCAGCTCGGAGTACAAGCAGCCGAATCATGCACTAGAAGGTAGTTGAGCAAGTGGGGGATGACTAATGATTATCTCGAGTTTTGGGAGCCAAGCATCCCTAATTTTAAGGAAGCTATTTGTAGCTTCATTTGGATAAGTAGAGAGGCCTAGGGCCTCACAAGGGTTGGATTTTTGCTTATTTAAACTCTGCTCAAACTTCGAACTTATTATTTTTGTGATAGTTTTATGTAATCTTGCTATTGTTTTGATAATGAAGATGGAATTCTTTTTGAGCTAGCACTAAGTTACCTCAGAGGGTTGAAGCTATTGGGTTAGGGCCCAATCCAAGTAGCCAAGCTCCTATTTACTTGTATTTGTATGCTTTGTTTCAGTTTGTATATTAGTTTGCTGTTAGATGTATTTCTCTTATGGTTAAGAATAGGTTGCTTTTGATGAGTTAGTAGTTTGCTTCCATTTGTGCTTTCTGTAGTAGGTTAAGCAGTGACCAACAAAGATTCAAAAGGATAGAAATAGTGCCTTGGCCTCTCTTCCTCTCTTTGGGACCATGATTTGAGGCAAAGACTCTCTTGCTGCCCCAAAAACACATATTTTCCTCCTTCATAGGACTTCTAGTGTTTGCAGTTTTTTAATAGGTTAATAGTCCAACTTTGCTTTGCTTTAGATCTTCTTCATCATGCTCACTTCTTAATTTGCAATAGTCTTCTTTCATGCTTTCCTTTCCTACAACATTTCTCAACATTTCCTTTCATAGATCATAGTTTAGACCATTTTTATGCAAAACTCTGTTTTTCCTAAATGCATTCATTTCACTTGTCGCTTGATTTCCTTAGATGACTGTTAGTTTCTATGCAACAGATCTCTTCCAGCAGTAGGCTAGCTTATTAGCAATCACACCCTCCATCTGATCCATGTCCTACAGGTCTCCCAAATCTCACCTCAATTCTGCCCTAGTTTCCTGCATATTTCCATAGAACTTCTTCCTCTCTCCTTGAGCAAACCCAATCATCTTTCTCTCTCCTGGTGATTCATGGTAGACCTTAGGTGCCCTAAAAACTCATTACAACCTTCATCCACATTTTTCACCCACTCTCGCACCCTCAAAATAGTGAAAATTTCTCTTGGCCTTGTCCTGTAGGCCTCCTGTAGTTTCCTTGTTTTCCTCCTGTAGATTTTCCTGCATGATTTATTTTGAAGGCCGAGTGTGGGAAAACCTCCAAAAGGCCACCTGAGACCTCCTAGGACCCATCCACACCATCCTACATCCTCTAAAGTCCCAAAACTACCCTTTAACGCCACCTATTCTCTGCCACACTCACACACAATAAATTACATGCATGTCAAATTCACATAAAAATACATAAAAATACAAAAATATGTTTTTTGCTTATTTACTTCCAGAAATAGCATAGTTAGATGTTGTTTACTTCCTTGAGTAGGTAATGTCATTCCTTTCATGGTTTTCATAGTGCTTTTTGCAAAAGTAGAATTAGTTGGTTAATTAGGGTTTACTATGCTTGCTTTACATTTCAGTCTTTCTCCTTTCTGCAGTTAGAATAACATTTGTAGAGTAATATTTCTTTCCTTTCATCACATATAGAGCTTCTTCTAGAATCCATAGAAGTTAGCTTGAGCTCCTAGTGATCTTGCGCCAACTGACCAAATGAAAACCTGCAGTGAGAACTAGTACTTTTGCATACAACACCGACGCTTCCGAGTTTGTTACGAACTACTGGGTTGATAAGAGTAAAGTAGGCAGCCCAGGAGTTGCACCATTATTGCTACAATACTGGTTCTCACCACTTTTTGGTGTCGTTGGCAAGGAAGTGTCAAAGTATTATGTGATTACTACTTTCTTCTATTTCTTCTTGCAACATTCTGCTAATAGTTTATTTCAGCAAAAGTAGACTAGTCATTTCTCTTATTTCAAGTTCTATATTTCCTTGCTTTCCTCTTCAATTCTGCAAATTTCTATTTAGCAAGTTCATTTCAGCTAGTTGCAATTTGTTTTGTTCAATCAATTTCAACTTCTGCAGGTACTATTAGTGTGGGGAAAAAAGAAACAAAATCCAACCAAGAAGATTTCCTTTCATGCCTTGTAGGAATAGAGATAACCCACGAAAATTTTTTCCCAACACCCCCACTGCTTCACACAGCAAACCTTCTCTCTTCTTCGGTGGCTATGATCAGGAAGAACCCTTAGGTGAACAGCTAGACATATTTGAAGAACCTATAGGGGAAGAAGAAGAAGAAAACATTCCTTTGGAGCCAATGGGTGAAAACAGAAATGCTAGGGGGAATGGAGAGATAATAGAGGGTACCTTTCCCATTTGAGAGACCAATGGGGACACCAAAATGAAGAATATAAACCCTTCCGCTACCTCATTTCCATGGTCTGACTACAGAAGATCCTGACACCTTCTTGTTTGAGTTTGTTGTCATCTGTCGAACTTATGACTATGCAGAACATGAAAAAAAGTTGAAACTATTCCCTTCTACTCTCAAGGATGCAACACTGCGTTGGTTCATGGGATTACCTGGCAATAGCATCACAACTTGGGCTCAAATGCAACAAGCCTTTAACAAAAAGTATCGAGACTATTATAGGTCAAAAGATACTAAAGAAGAAATCTTCCGAATGACCATAGGAAGTGATGAGTCCCTGGAAGACTATGAAGAGAGGTTCCAGCTCAGTTACAAAAGGGTCGGGTGTACACTTGACCCCGAGTCTCTAAAGTTGGTCCTGCTCAGGGGAATTCAGGAAGATCTTTTAGACACCCTCCATCTACTAGCTGGGGGAGGCATCTACCAACTATCCTATGAGGACTTAAAGACTGTTTTTAGAAACCATTCTAGAGCAGCCAAAAAGAAAGGAAGGGGGAGTCAACCCATAGCCAAGACCTCTTCTTCCAATTCATCCATTAAAGGTGAAATTGGAAACATACTGGAAGAATTCAAGAGTGAGATGCTACAGACTCTTGCCATGCAAATGGATACCTTACATATTGAAAGAAAACAAGAGGAGGCATCCTAGGAATGAATGCCCATTGAACTCTATAGAGGTTTGTTCAGTTTGTGAAGAAAATAATTCTACAGATAAGTACCCTTCCTTTCCCGAACTTAAAGCTATATATCAAGAGGCTGAGGGAGTCACTGAACAGCTCTATTACATAAACCAAAGAATGCCGCATGGAGCTAGACCATACCAGCAGGGGATGCAAGGGACATCTTAGGCATACTACAACCCCAAACAAGTCACCTCCATACCTTCCTGGGGCCCTCCTACTCATCCTTCCTAGTCCATGCCTCCTCCTTGGTCCTTCACATCTCAATATCATGCCCAACTAGCCACCCATTCATTCCAATCCTATGCTCAGCCACAACCTCAGTGGAATGCATCTCATCAAGGGTGGAGGCCCCAATACAACTCTCTTCTCGCTCTTTTACCTCCACCACTTTCCCAACCACAACTGTTACCTTCTACTCCACCAAAGCAACCCCAAATTCTTGCCCAGTCAAATCTGAACCCGAACAACAGACAGACTCAGCAAGTGTATAGTGGGGAACCATCATGCCCAAATTATGTTGTGAAGATTCAAGAAATTAACTTGAGATCTGGGAAAGTCCTCCCAGATAGCAAACCTCCACCCAGGGAGGTTGAGGAAGATAAAGAGGAAAGCGAACCTAAAGCAAATCCACCCTTTCTTGAGAGACTATCTGTGACAGTCCAACCTACCCCAAAAGAGACTGAACTCCTGGGGGAATTGAAACATTTATGTGTAAAGATACCACTTCTCCAAGCCATAAAATATGTGCCTATCTACAATAGGTTGATCAAAGAGAAGTGCTTTAGGCATCCTGGAAGGCGCAAGAGATATGCCCCAACCATCAATGTCATAGGAAAATTGTCCGACCTGATGTTGGGGTAGGTAATCTGTCCAAAATATCTGGACCCTGTAAGCCCAGTAGTTGATGTCCACATCAATGGCACAATGATCCCACATACCTTGATTGATCTGGGAGCTGCCATTAATGTGATGACAAAGGACACATGCTCAAACTTAACCTCCAAGGATCCTTGAGGAAGACCATGACAGTGCTATAGCTAGAAGATTGCTCCACGGTGACCCCTGAGGGGATTGTGGAAGAGGTGATGGTCTCCACTAATTCTTGGGAGTACCCTACTGATTTCTTAGTTCTCCAACCAAAGGAAAAGCTCACTATGTATCCTCTCATTCTGGGATGACCCTGGTTGGCTACAACCAATGCCTACATCAGTTGCCGAGTTGGGAACATGACCATAAAGAATGGGCACATGTCCAAGCAGTTAATCCTATATCCTCCTGCCCAACCCTTGCTAGAACATGATCTACCTCTCTGGTTGGAGGGGAAAGATGAGGATGAAGTTTATTCTGCACCATTTTGTGCATTAGAAATCACCATGGGGGGGAAACAGCAAGATTAGGATGATATGATTGAAAATTTGATTCAGAATCCACCTCCTAATGTATCACCATTAGAGGACATAGTAAGATAAACCCAAAAAAACCCCTCAACTGATCTCTATGCGGCCGACTCCACTTCTCTTCATGTTAATAATATATAGTTTGTCCCAGAAAGAACATTGAAAATTAATCCATCCTTATCCACTTCCTAGGAGAAAGAACTGTGCAGCCTACTGAGAAAACATCTAGATGCCTTCGCCTTGAGTTATAAGGAGATGAAGGGAGTGCAACCTTCAGTATGTACTCATCATATATACATCAAGGAAGATTGCAAACCAGCTAGAAAACCTCAAAGGAGGATGAATCCAACACTTAAAGATATTGTTAAGGAAGAACTGCAGAAATTGCTTGATGCAGGATTCATCTATCCCATCTCAAACAGTGAATGGATCTCTCCTTTGGTGCTAGTTCCAAAGAAAAATGGTAAGTGGAGAATCTATGTCGACTATTGGGAATTAAACAAAGCCACTAAAAAGGACCATTTTCCTTTACCTTTCATAGATCAAGTGTTAGATGGTCTAGCAGGGAAAAAGTTTTTCTCCTTCCTAGATGGGTTTAGTAGGTACAATCAGATTCAAATTAGCCCGAAGGACCAAGATAAGACCACTTTCACTTGTCCTTGGGGTAATTTTGCGTATCGGGTCCTTCCTTTTGGTTTGTGCAATGCTCCAACCACTTTCCAAAGAGCGGTATTGAGTATATTTTATGAACTAGTTCATGATGCAATAGAAATATACATGGATGATTTTACTCCTTATGGTTCTGACTTTCAGGAAGCTTTATCTAACCTAGGAAAAGTTCTAGACAAGTTTATTGATATGAACCTATCCCTCAGTCTGGAAAAATGTGAATTTTTTATGACTGAAGGGACTATGTTAGGTCATGCAATATCTCAGTAAGGACTGCAGGTGGACCCCAACAAAATTTCCATCATCCAAAGGGTCCCACCTCCTCAAAAGGTGAGAGATGTCAGAAGTTTCCTAGGCTTAGTTGGATATTATAGGAGATTCATTAAAGATTCCAGCATGCTAGCTTCTCCTTTGTTTGGCCTCGTAGGCAAAGATGTTGAGTTCATATGGTCGAAAAACTGTCAAGAAGCCCTAGATACCTTGAAAATCAAGCTAGTGATTGCCCCAATTTTCAAAGGCCCAAACTGGGCCCTACCTTTCCACATTCACACAGATGCCTCGAACAAAGCAATAGGATTAGCCTTAGGACAAATTGATAAAAAGTTACCTTATGCCATATACTTTATAAGCAAAAACTTGTCAAAGGCAGAGTTAAACTATATAGTGACCAAGAAGGAACTCCTAGCTGTCGTGTATTCCTTAAACAAATTCAAACATTATATCACAGGCTATCAAACCTTTGTGCACACTGATCATGCTACAATTAGATATTTAATAAAAAAACCAGATGTAAATGCTCGCATTATTAGATGGTTGCTTTTACTGCAGCAGTTTGATCTGAACATTATTGATAAGCCTGGTAAGGAAAATGTTGTTGCTGACTTTTTGTCTAGAGTAAATTTGCCTGTAGGTGAAGAAGGAATGGTGGATGATCAAATGCTAGATGAACATCTTTTGCTATATCAATACTCTCTCCATGGTTTGCTGATATAGCAAACTACTTGGTTTCAGCACAGTTCCCACCACTCCTATCCTCAAAAGAGAAGAGCAAGATAGTAAGGAAAAGCACCCCTTTCACCTAGATTGGAGGAAATCTTCTCAAACTTGGCCCAGATCAAATCTTGAGAAGATGTGTCAGGGGGGAGGAAGCCTTTGACATCCTCCTGACCTGTCACGACGGGCCTTGTGGAGGTCATTTTGCAGCAAAAAGATATGCCTTCAAGATATTGCAAGCAGGCTACTACTGACCCACTCTTCATTAGGATGTGAGGAGATATACAAGCCAGTGTGATTGGTGTCAGAGGATGGGGAAATCTGCTCCAAAGGATGAGATTCCCATGCAAACTCAAGTGACCTTTGAGCCATTTGAGAAGTATGGCATGGAATTTGTGGGGCCTATCAGCCTTCCTTCAAAGCAGAAAAAATACATCATTGTGTGCACCAACTACCTGACAAAGTGGGCAGAGACAAAAGCAATCAAAGCAACGACAGAGGAAAAAGTAGCTGAGTTTTTGAGAGAAAAAATATTCTACAAGTTCGGGTATCCAAGAGAGTTGGTCACAGATCAAGGCAGTTAGTTCACTTTCAACCTGATTGAAGACCTGCTCACACATTGTAAGATCAAGCACAGGACTTACACCCCTTACCATCCACAAGCCAATGGGCAAGTGGAGGTCACTAACAGAGCATTGGAAGGGATCCTAACCAAGGTAGTGAGTAGCAACAGAAAAGACTAGGTGGATAGATTAGTTGAGGCCACTTGGGCCTACAACACCACATGGAAGACCACCACTAGGTTCACACCCTATGAATTGGTCTATGGAAAGAAGGCTTTGCTGTCAATAGAATTTGAGTTCAATACACTAAGGATGGCAGTTTAGCTGGACCTAGACCTCAGCCATGCATAGAAGGAGAGATTACTTCGGCTCAATGGATTGGATGAATACAGATTGCAAGCCCTTCTCCATACAGAGGTAGTTTAGCTACAGATAAAGACATGGCATGCCAAAAATATCTAGGAGAAGCAATTCCAAGAGGGAGATTGGGCACTACTCTTATTGGAAATAATACTGAGAGGGGCGGTGAATCAGTATTATCAAATTCTTTTCAATATATCTTCCGGATTTATACTTTAATTTATTCTTCAGATATTGATCATTAGTTTGTATGTCAGTATCATATAATAATGAGCAAGAACGGGAAAAACAGATAATCACACCAAAGAACACCAGATATAAGGTGGAAACCTAATGTGGGTGAAAACCACTTGCTGCAATATGTCTCTATCTTCTTTCAATTAGAAACTTCTTTTACAATGATTTTGTACTGGTGCAGTCCTTTACCAGTACGCAGGCTGCAACCTGCAAAGAGCTACAAGCCTCTCTCGTTTTCCAGTCTCTCATGGAAGGGATCTACAAGCCCCTTTGCTCTTGCACTAGCCAAGATACTAGTACGTAGGTGCTGGCCTACAGAAGGCTACAACCTTCTCTTTCTTCCAGGGACCACGTTTCATAAATTTTCAGACTAGATCCATGAACATCAATCAATCATCAATTATATCTGCATCAAACAATCCCATTTTCCCCAATTAGCACTGAATCAAGTAAACACTTCTCTGACAGCTGTACCCAGAACACAGTAACAGTAACCACACACCAAATTCTGAACCCAGAATACTGCAGCAATAAACAGAAGCAGCTAGAACATAAATCAAGAGATGTACGCTACTTCACTATTCAGAAACTTGCATACAGATCTATAAATGCATTCTTTCAAACATTCAGATATTAGTTAACCCAGATTATCAGATTTATAGATCAAGCATGTGCCACATATCACAGATCAAAATCATATAGAGATACCACTATTCCAGCCTTAAGATTTTGACCCATCAATAGAACTTATCCTTCTCCATGCGTTCAGGTTCCTTCTTTATTTAGATCTAGATCTGCACCATAACCGAATCACAAATATTTCAGATCTAGCCCTTATAAGATATTCAATTCATTCATATTGATTACCTTGCCAAATGATCTCCTTCCTCTTTTATTGTCTTAGGCCTTTCACAATACCACGGTCCAAAACCATAATAACACAATACCATGAACCCAATACTTGGGGTCAACACTTTTGGATGCAATACCACGGACCAAAACCATAGGATCAAAAAATGTCAGACTAATACCATGAGCCAACCATGAAAGTGCGTGAACTTTTCTCTTCATGAAAGGAACTTTTCTCTGCATGAAAGTGCGTGAGCTTTTCTCTATATGAGATAAACGTTTCTTTGCATGAAAGTGCATGAACGTTTCTCTACATGAAAGAAAATTTTCTCTGCATGAAAGTGCGTGAAATTTTCTTTACATGAAAGAACCTTTTATCATCATGAAAGTGAGTGAACTTTTCTCTACATGGAAGAAACTTTTATCTTCATGAAAGTGCGTGAACTTTTCTCTACATGAAAGAAACTTTTATCTTCATGAAAGTGCGTGAACTTTGCTGCACTATAATTTATCATCTGAGATGAGTGGGTTTCCATCAAGTACAACATATGTATCATAATGCCAACAATCTCCCCCTTTGGACTTGATGGCAACAACAACCAATCACTCTCCCCCTTTGTCATCAAGGGCAAAGGGCAGACCAAGATAATCTCTTTCCTAGATAAACTTTCCGCTGCCCATACTCCCCCTGAGTACCTGCTGAAATCTCTGAATGAGCTCCCCCTTTGTATATGCCAAGGTGTACCACTCTGTCCATGCTTCCTCTGAGTACATGCTGAAGTCTCTGCTCTGCTGAAGTGTGCTATTCATGCTCCCCCTGACTATAAGCAAGGTCATTCAGATCAGCAACCATGATTTCCTTCTATTCTTTCTCTGCATTTGTTCCACCTGAAACTAACAACAGCTGTGAACTAGAGCCAAAAGCTTCTAAGATAATTCCAACAATGCATCATTAGAAGATTATCTGCTCCCCCTGAACCTGTGCTAGAAGGTCTTTATCAGACCCAATTCAGATTATCTCCACCATAACCAGAGCCTGTCCCCACTGATATCCATCAAGCGTCCATATACGCGACTATATATGCACAAACCTGTGTATGTACGCGGATCCTCCTCAGGCAACTCGCGTACGCCCATTTTTCTTTGAAATAGACAAGATTTAACATCAAGATGATGCATCAACTACCCCCATCTTTTGTCTGAGGTATTCAAATGTCTCCCTGGGCAGTGGTTTGGTGAGAATATCAACAACTTGTTCCTTAGAAGGAACATACTCCAACTTGACCTTTTGTTCCAACACTTGTTCCTAGAGAAAGTGATACTTGATTGGTATGTGCTTGGTTTTTGAATGCATGAATGGGTTCTTAGAAATGTTGATTACACTTGTATTATCACATAAGATGGAGATAGGTGGTGTACAAGTGATTTGAAAGTCCTGCAAGGTTTGCATCATCCAAAGAAGTTGAGTGCAACAAGATGCAACAGCCACATATTCCGCTTCAGCTGTAGATAAAGCAATCGAACTCTGTTTCTTGCTGAACCAAGATACTAATCTGGAACCCATAAAGAATGCTCCACCACTTGTGCTCTTTCTGTCATCCACGCTTCCAGCCCAATCTGCATCTGTATAAGCATGTAGAGTGAGATCTGTATCTCTAGGATACCATAAGCCATAGTTTTGAGTTCCTTGAAGATACTTGAAAATTCTCTTTACTGCCTGAAGATGGGTTTCTTTAGGATTTTCCTGAAATCTTCCAACTATTCCCACTGCATGCATGATGTCTGGTCGAGTACCTGTCAAATAAAGAAGACTTCCAATCATGGATCTATAGGTTGGTTGATGCACTGCTACAGATTCATCATTTGCACCGAGGCTGCATCCTGTAATCATAGGGGTACATACTAGTTTTGCATCTTCCATGCCATATTTCTTCAAGATCTGCTTGAGATACTTGGTTTGAGACAAAAAGATACCGCCTTCATTTTGTTGGATTTGCAATCCAAGAAAATATGTCAGTTCTCAAAGAAAAGACATTTCGAATTCTTTCTGCATTACCAAGGCAAAGCTTTGACTCATAGCTTCTTCATTGCTGCCAAAAGATAATATCATCTACATACACAACAAGTATTAGCAATTTGTCATTTTCAATTTTCATGTAAAGATTATTATCTGCTGATCCTTTTGAAAAACCCTGTTGATGAAGATATTTGTCCAAACGGTAGTACCAAGCCCTTGGAGCCTGTTTAAGACCATAGAGAGCCTTTTTTAGTCTACATACAAGATTTGGATCATTCCCAAGGATGAAGCCATCTAGTTGCTCAATGTACACTTCTTCTTCTAAGTCTCCATTTAGAAAGGCTGATTTCACATCCATTTGAAATACTTTAAACTTCTGAAAGCTTGAGAGAGCAAGGAACATTCGGATGGCCTCAAGTCTAGCAACGGGAGCAAAAGTTTCTTCAAAGTCTATACCTTCTTATTGAGCATACCCTTTACAAACAAGTTTGGCCTTGTTTCTAATCACTTCCCCATTTTCATTCAACTTGTTTTTAAAGATCCATTTTGTCCCTATGACATTCTTATCTTTTGGTCTAGGAACCAACTCCCAAGTGTTATTCTTTTCGATCTGCTCAAGTTCTTCATCCATTGCCTTGACCCAGAATTCATCTTTGCATGCCTATTTTACATTTTGAGGTTCAGTGGAGGAGAGCAATGCCAAATAGCTTGAGGCTTCTACAATTGTTCTTCTTGTTTGTACACCTGCCTCTTTCTGCCCCAAAATTTGAGATTCTAGATGATTCTTCTGAACGTACCTAGATGGAGTCTTCTCTTCTATCCTTATCTGTTCCTCTGGTGCCTCTTGAGGTTCTTCTTCATCATCAGTCTGATTTGGATAGTAGTCTTCATCCTCTTCGATATTTTCATAATTTACTTGCCTAGGAATGTATCATTTTTCATCAACCACTACATCGATGCTGTCAACAATTCTTCCAAGTCTTTTATTGTAACACTTATATGCTTTGCTGTGGGGAGAATAACCAGGAGAATGCCTTCATCTGATCTAGGTTCAAGTTTGCCAAGTTGTTCATCATTATTCTTAATATAGCATTTGCTTCCAAAAATTTTGAAATGCTTTACCGAAGGAGTATCACCATACCAGAGCTCATGAGGAGTTTGAGTGTTATTCACTCGGACATTTGTTTTTTTGAGAATAACAACTGCAACAAATGCAGCTTCACCCCAGAAGGTTTCAGGAGTTCCAGACTCATAAAGCATAGCACGAGCCATTTGTTGGACCGTTCTGTTCATCCTTTCCACCACTCCATTTTGCTGAGGAGTCCTAGTTGTAGAGAATTCCCTTCTTATTCCATGTCCTTCACAGAAATCGAAAAATTCGTTTGAGGTAAACTCCCCACCTCTGTCAGATCTGAGGCACTTAATTTTGTGATCTGATTCGTTTTCAGCCAAGGCTTTGAAAGATTTGAATTTTTCGAATGCTTTGTCCTTGTGTTTCATAAGTCCTAACCAAACAATCCTGGAGAAGTCGTCAATGAATAATATAAAGTATTCTTCTCCTCGAGGTGACCTTGTCCTAAATGGACCACATACATCTGTATGGACTAGTTCAAGAGGCCTGCTGGCTGATCCTTCCTTCTCAGGGAAGTTGGTTATGGTTTTCTTACCAAACTGACATGATTTGCATATGGTGTTGTCCAGAATTTTGATATCTGGAAGACCACGAACTGCCTGGTATTAGCATGCTTTCCTTCTTTGTGAAAAGCTTAGATGCCCCAACCTCTGGTGCCATAACCAGTGTTCATCATCCTTGCTCAAGTAGCATTGTTGTTGTCCTTATTCAAATATGTATAAGTTATTTGGAGTTCTTCTGCCTTTGATCACTGTTTTTCCTGTATCAAGATCACGAACACTACATCCATTTGATCGAAATATTACCTCGGTTCCTTGATCACACATCTGACTGACACTCAGAAGATTATGCTTCAAGCCATCAACATACAAAACATTTCTATCTTTGACCTTTTCTTTCAACTGAGCAGTGCTTTTCCTTTTATGACTGCAGGGGTATCATTTCCAAAAGAAACTTTCTTCCCCTTTTCTTAAATACTATATGATTCAAGTTTTTCTTTATCACCTCTCATATGCTTTGAACATCCACTATCGATGTACCATTGATTTTCCTGTCCTTCTGCATAAAAAGCTATCCCACATCTTTCTGGTTGTGGTTCCTTTATTCTCCATGTTCTGGTACTTGAGGCTTGTTCCTTTGTCTGCCAAAACCTGCTCCTGCATTCAGAATCTTCATGACCAAAGTTGTTACAAATAGAACATTCAATTTCATTTTCAAGGGCCAAAAAGTTGTTATAGGTCCTTTTTGTGATACCAGTCATACTCCTTTGTTTTTGAGCTTCTCTGGTCATGATTGTTTTATAGGCAACACATTGAGCTGCTTTGTGGCCAAAGTTATGGCAAGAGAAACATTGGCCATTGAAGAAACTTCTGCGATTATCAAATCTACTAGCCAAATAATTGTAGTTTCTATTGTCATCCATTCTTGAAGCAAATTGAGAAGTTTTTACCTGTGGCTGGTTGTAGCTTTTGTTCACCCTTAAGATGGATTGCCCCTAGTTTACCTGGTAGTCTTTGTTTATTCTTGATGTAATTCGTCCCTGTTTTACCTGGCGATCTCCATTGGGCTTTTTCTCATTCCTCCTTGCTGCATCAAGATAACTCTTTGAGGTGGATGCTTGAGATGCTTCTCCATTATACCCCAGACCTATCTTGATTAGTGGAGAACACTGTACATTGATAATCTCATTCAGAGTTTTAGATCCTTTAACAAATTTAAGATTAAGAGCCTTTGTTTTCTCAATTTCTTTTCTAAGGCCAACAATTTCACATCCTAACTTCTCAAGAAATTTTTCTTTTTCATCAAGTTGGAATTGCAGAGTATCAATGATCATATCTTTTTCTTCTAAACATGTTTTGAGTCATAAAATCCATCCATATCTATAGCATCCATGTAATAATCATCTTCAAAAGCCATTAAAAGTTTATAGTTATTACCTCGTTCATCTTCATCACTATTTGAAAGACCATCACTATCTTCATGAATGTAGTAACTTTTCTTAGTTACATTCTGTTTCTTGTTCTATCTAACAGGTTCCTTCCCTTTGTCATTTTTATCCTTATGAGGACATTTGGCAGCATAGTGACCGACTCTCCCACAAGTAAAACATTTGAAAGGTAACTTACCTCTGAATATTCCAGTACCCCGTTGAAGGTTTTTGACAAAATTTGATTCTTCTTGCTCTTCTGACGCATGTCCTAACTCATAGTAATCTCCTTTACCTGAAGCCTTGAAAGCTGCTTCTCTCCTGTCTAATGGTCCTCCTTTCCTCATTTCATAAGTAGTTAGAATCCCGTGTAGCTGTGACATGGTAAGGTTTCGAAGATTCTCCTTTTCTTCTATTGCAGAAACTTTAGATTCAAACCTAGGGGACAAAGATCTTAGAACTTTTTCAACCACAACAACCTCTTTCATTTCTTCACCCAAGTTTTTCATACAATTAACAATATCATCTGCACGAAGGAAATAGTTAGCCACACTTTCATCATTATGCATTCTGATATTTTCATACTGAATTATGAGGGTTTGAAGTTTTGCTCGTTTTACCTGATCATCTCCTTCATAGCTCAGTACAATCTTGTCCCATATTTCTTTTGCGGATTTATACTGCATATCATTGACAAATTTTGATTGAGATAGACATCCTAATAGAGTATTGACTGCCTTTGCAGTTGTTTCATATTTCTTCTTCTCAGCCGGATCTGTAGGAGTTGCTGATGGAAAAGTATACCCTGTATCTATGATATCCCAAACTTCTATACCAAGAGATTGAAGATAGGCAGTAACTCTTACCTTCCAATATACAAAAATTTTCCCATCAAAAATCGGTGGCTTGATTGATGCTTCCCTCTCGTAGTTTCTCATGATGAAAGGTCTTCCTTCAAGTGATCAAGCTTCTTCTGAAGGACCTGATCTGATACCAATTGTTGGAAATAATACTAAGAGGGGGGGTGAATCAGTATTATCAAATTCTTTTCAATATATCTTCGAGATTTATATTTTAATTTATTCTTCAGATATTGATCATTAGTTTGTATGTCAGTACCATATAATAATGAGCAAGAATGGGAAAAACAGATAATCACACCAAATAACACCAGATATAAGGTGGAAACCTAATGTGGGTGAAAACCACCTGCTGCAATATGTCTCTATCTTCTTTCAATTGGAAACTTCTTTTACAATGATTTTGTACTGGTGCAGTCCTTTACCTATACGCAGGCTGTAACCTGCAGAGAGCTACAACCCTCTCTCGTTTTCCAGTCTCTCCTGGAAGGGAGCTACAACCCCCTTTTCTCTTGCACTAGCCAAGATACTAGTACGTAGGTGCTGGCCTACAAAAGGCTACAACTTTCTCTTTCTTCCAGGGACCATGTTTCATAAATTTTCAGACTGGATCCATGAAAATCAATCAATCATCAAGTATATCTGCATCAAAGAATCTCCTTTTCCCCAACTACCACTGAATCAAGTAAACACTTCTCTGACAGCTGTACCCAGAACACAGTAACAATAACCACACACCAAATTCTAAACCCAGAATACTGCAGCAATAAACAGAAGCAGCTAGAACATAAATCAAGAGATGTACGCTACTTCACTATTCAGAAACCTGCGTACAGATCTATAAATTCATTCTTTCAAACATTCAGATATTAGTTAACCCAGATTATCATATTTATAGATCAAGCATGTGCCACATATCACAGATCAAAATCATATAGAGATACCACTATTCCAGCCTTAAGATTTTGACCCATCAATAGAACTTATCCTTCTCCTTGCGCTCAGGTTCCTTCTTTATTCAGATCTAGATCTGCACCATAACCCAATCACAAATATTTCAGATCTAGCACTTATAAGATATTCAATTCATTCAGATTGATTGCCTTGCCAAATGATCTCCTTCCTCTTTTATAGTCTTAGGCCTTTCACAATACCACGGTCCAAAACGATAATAACACAATACCATGAACCCAATACTTGGGGTCAACACTTTTGGATGCAATACCACAGACCAAAACCATAGGATCAAAAACTGTTGGACTAATACCATGAGCCAACCATGAAAGTGCGTGAACTTTTCTCTTCATGAAAGGAACTTTTCTCTACATGAAAGTGCGTGAACTTTTCTCTATATGAAAGAAACTTTTCTCTGCATGAAAGTGCATGAAATTTTCTCTACATGAAAGAAAATTTTCTCTGCATGAAAGTGCGTGAACTTTTCTTTACATGAAAGAACCTTTTATCATCATGAAAGTGCGTGAACTTTTCTCTACATAAAAGAAACTTTTATCTTCATGAAAGTGCGTGAACTTTTCTCTACATGAAAGGAAATTTTATCTTCATGAAAGTGCGTGAACTTTGCTGCACTATAATTTATCATCTGAGATGAGTGGGTTGCCATCAAGTACAACATATGTATCATAATGCCAAAAACTCTATGATTCAAGATACAAGGATTTCAAAGCCAAGCTAAGGACAAGATGACTGGGACCCTACATTGTGGAGAAATGTAATGACAATGGTTCAGTTCTGATCAGAACGATTGATGGTGAAGCCATCCCCATGCTTGTCAATGGACATCGGTTGAAGGTCTACAAGAAACCCCTCTCCAAGTGAGAGTTCATTGAAGATTTGAATAAAACAATTATGGTAGTGGAGCATGTCTTAGCTTCCACTTCACCCACTCACTGAAGAAAAGAGAGAAAAAATAAGGACTCAAGTGAAAACCTCCATGAGGCGCTTGAATCCCATCATTGGGTTGAAAATCTCTTCTGAGGTGGCCTAGTGATGTCAAAAAAAAAAAAAAATAGGAAAAAAGAATAAGATCCCTGGGTGAAAACCTCCCTTGGAGGCACCCAGGGTGAAAACCTCTCTGAGGCGCCCTAGTTGTTTTCAAAAAATAAAAATAAAAAAGAAGAAAAAAATGAATTCTTTTGTTGCGTTACAGGTTTGCAGGAGGACGACAGGGAGCAGAAAAAGGTGCCAAGGGGACCCTGACATTCATACCAACACCCATCTCATCTTCTCCACACCTTCCTCCATCATTTTTGGCATTTCTTTCACCCCACTGTACCTCTTTTTCAAAAACTGTGTTTTCTACAGGAGGCTCTGTGTTTTCTACAAGAGGCTCCTGTAGGAATTACAAAGAGCCAGAAGTGGCTACAGAAGGTAGTTTGAGGGACAAAGAAGCTTCATGAAGAACCTATAATCCCTCCTACAATCTTCAAACCTCCTTGCCATCATTTCCAAACCTGCATCACACCCCAAGCATCATTTTTCTTCCTGTCCAAGAAAAACACAGAAAAACAGTTTTTCTGTTTAAAAAAAAAAATCAGAGAAAAAAGCACCATCAACCTGACCTGAAGCCTACCTACTACCTCTCCATATTTATCTACACCTATGGCATCATCCTCGAGCTCCAAGCACAGGAATATGCTGAAGTTTCAAGGGGAGAAGCAGCTACAGGAGCTCCTGTAGGAATTCCTATAGAAGCTAATCGCATAAAAGTCTAGCATCAGTAGCAAGAGAGTGAAAACATGAAGGTTGAAAAGGAACCTGAAGCTGAGATCTAGCCAAAGAAGAACCTGCACAAGCACACAACCACACATTAGAAAGCAGAGACAACATGCAAAAAGGGAAATAAAGGCATGCAGCAGAGAAAGCCACAACACCTCACAACAAATATACTCGGATCACAGGTAAGTAACTTAGTCACTCCTCTGTTTGCATTTGTGTAATTAGAAGTCAAGAAAAAGCAACGAGATGGTTTAGGTTGAATGAGGGAAAGGTGGCCAGTTAACTTGGCCACCTTCATCTAGTTGACTCCACTCATCCGAGATGTCACCCACACTTGCGCACAGTGTTGAGGGAAATGTTCCCCTAGGGCTTTTTGGGTTGAAACCCTAGCACACTGAAAGTTTTCTATACAGAGAAACACACATTCACACAGCCATTATGCTATTATAAGCAAATTCTAGGATAAGGGAACGTACCTTAGGTCCTACGTTTGAGAAAGTCCTCAAGGGTCCAAACGCTTCTTCAAGTTCCTCTTGCTCCTTTGTCCTGCAAAACAACCAATTCCAAAGAACACAACCGTATATGGACAAAAACTTATAAAGAAACCATCTTCATGCTATAAAGAAAGGTAGTTAGTTATGAAATATAAACAACCATTCACATATGTATTCTAACATGAATATCATAAACATAAAGAAGATTCATATAAGGGACCAAGACACGTGTTTCTTTTATGATAGACAAATAAAGTACAGAAAAGGAATAATTTCACCTGAGTCACCTTTCGCAGGCTCCAAGCAAAGCTTCCTTCCTGATCCATTCCAGCCTCAAGCCTTTAACAAACTCCTTCCATGACTTACTCCATGATTTCATAAGTAGTGGATGAACATCAACACACAAGGAAACAAGGGTTTCCAGTACAAATGGGGGAAGTGCAGAAGGCACAAGGGACTTCTAACCTGGTCAGGGGAAAAATCTTAGCATAATAACCTTTCTCTCTCTTCTCTCCTCCCTTAGGCCTTCCCATTGAGGTCTCTTTATACCTCTCCCAAAGTAGTTTTTTAGTTGGGAGTTGGTTGGGAACAGTTGGGCCACGAGCACTAACAGGTGATCAGCAGGTAAAACCCGCGATCTTCGCCCGAAATTAAGGATTTTTATATTTTTTAAAGTGTTTTAATACATATATGCAGGTTGGGTATACAAAGACCCGCGTATACACGTGTTTAACTCAGGGTAATGTCGCGTATAAGGGATAAAACACTGTTTTTTAAATTTTAAGACTAGGTCTAGAAGGAGGGGTTGCCCTAGGCCATGAGTGCATCATCACAAACCATAAGAGTGAGATTTGGAGGTATAACAGATGCTCCCTAATATATGAGGTCAGAAGGGGTACATGATGGCCAAAATGTATTATGCAAGTACATGGAAAGGAAATCTGTCAAAAACCGAGGAGGACTTCACCAGAATTCAACCTGCCAAGCCACAAAAGGAGATCAGAAAGAAACAATGTCTGAGGCGGGCATACCCATGCTCAGAAAAAGTAAAGCATGTCCGCATATCAAGTACAAGCGTATCCACTAAGTATACAAGTATAAATGACTGGAAAATACATAAAGGATCATCTGATCATGATGAACAAGTACATGTCTGAATATCACATATAAGACTATCAATGATGCTGAAAGATGAAACGGATCACTGATATCAAAAAATGATCCCAAAAGATACCAATTGAACATGATGGAATAGGATGGTACTACACTGCAAACTCAGGTGCCAGCATATAGAATGTCGCCATGACTGACTGCAACATATAAGGTGGAGTGGTATCAACTAGCAGCAACAAGAGCAACTGTCAAGTGAAGCAATGAATGCTGATACAACCTGAGGTCTTCACCGACCACCGTGGTACATTTCTACACCATCGGAATAAATGATTTGAATTCGACCATGTCAGAAATCGTTTGATTACTGGTCATTGATGTATATCGTTAACAAACCGAGACTACTCAATGATAATGATAATGAGCGTCAAGGTACCCAGTACAATCTAACAAGTGTGAATAGATGAACTGGAGTCGAACACCTGTAAGAATCTATCGATCAGGAGACAATGATGGTTTCCCACTGTCGATAGCGAAGGATCTGCCACTAATGACTGCAAGCCCCAAGGTACTACCAAATGGACTCTAGATCTTTGCCCCAGAGTAATGAGTCGGAGTCGATAGGGAAAGATCCGCTAGAAGGAAGGCATTAGGGCATCCTTCATCAATCTAGTGCGAGTGTAACCTGTAGGCCAATAATGTGGAAGGAATCGAACGAAAGAGATGTAGTAACCCAACCGAAGTACGTTTCCGGCGTACACAAGATGTGGCTAGCGCACGACAGAAACCCTATGAACCAGCCAATAATGAAAGCTGACACAGAGGCGAGGTATCCATCAATAGGGTCAAATGGAAATGAAGGTACTGCACGAATCCCAATGTGTGATAATGTAAGCTGATGTTGAACACAAGGGAAACCACTCAGTCAAAGACCCATGATACTGATCGATGCTGAGCACAAGGTGACCTATCAAGAATGAAAATAGGGCCAGGGTGCAGCTCTAGGCCTGTCCTCAGAGCAAGGTGTCGTCGTCGATAAGGACAAGACCTGCCAGCAAGAAGTCAATGGGGACCTTCTCAAACCAGCATGAGTAAAGGACCAATATAAATAATGTGATGATAGACATGATACTGACAACCAGGGATGACCGACTGAAAAATGAGTCAAGAGACACCGCAGAGAGGCCGACTCAGGCTAACTTCCCTTGAACAAAAGCACGACTCAATGTGACTATGTGGCAGCATATGATGACTCTGTATAAGTTCACCATGCAGGAGGCACGAATGAACCCTCCATATGATTGGAAGAGATAACCAATCGGGGGAGAACTAACTCAATAACAAGGTTAAGGTGTACCTAAGTCAAACTAAATCCTGCCCAAATGGAGGAGACTTTGCTTTGAGTGCTTTGTTCAAGGGCGACACAACTGACTCTAGCTGCCAACAATAAATGGAAATAATGTCCCGTTCCCGCTCTTTTTCGGAATATTTAATTTTTTTTTGTCTTTTTCTGTTAAGCTTGAAAAATAATAAAAGAATGCTATCGTACAGTGGAAAGAACGAGTGTCGGTGGAACAGATGATCTAGTTCCTGGGAATGGAACATTCCTATGCTCAATGCAGGGAGGTGAAAACTGGTCAGTGACACTCAAAGGTGTGTTCCTTCCATGGGTCAAGGTGTGTTAAGTTGCAGAAGTCAAAGGTATGCAAGGTTGATTTTAAGGTCATCATGGTCAAAAGTTGGCTTAAACACGAGTCCAAGTGAAGCCGGCTCTAGGCCAAAAGGTGCAAGTGGTCAACATGCAATGCAGTAGTCCAACTCAACACAAAGGAGCCTCTAGGGTATAAGGCCAAAACAAAGCGAAGAAGCTAAGAGGAATGAGTCTTCAACACATAAGTCATGGCGGGACTAAAAGGACTCCCGATCCTACTCAAATCAGAGCAGCATGGGCAACAAATGTCAGTGAGGTGCTAACTATGATGCCCATGTAAAGGATGGCTCTACCATCATGTCATGATTTAAAGAATCGGTGAGTGAAGATGGCTAGTGAACCATAACACGATGGGGTCAACCCTATGGCAGATGTATCGGCAAATGGAGGCTAGTATGCATAATGCAATGGAAAAATGGTGTCCCTAACCTATATGCCAGTGAGAAAACGATACCTGCCATGACGGGTCAGCAGTCATGGAACCGTCTCGAAACTGTCGAAAAACGTCCAAAATGTCCTGAAAAACAAACCATTCTAGACATTCCAAGCTCCCAAGTTAGAAGTCACATGAGGCCAAACAAAATAAAATTTTGAATTTTTTTTTCATTTTCAAAACTCATAAAAAGGATTTTGGACTCACCATTTTTACCATTTGAGTTTGAGAGCAAAGGATTTGGAGCAAAAGGAGCAAACTTCCCATAGCCAGATTCAACCGTTCAAATTCTTTAAAAACCTCCAGGTAACTCTTATACTTAGCTTGCAATTGATTGTGACTGGTTTTAAGATTTTTAATTAATGTTTCACCGTTGAATTTTTTGCCCAAAATTTCACCGTGGTGTATATGCGGGTTGGTAATATGAAACCCGTGTACACGTGGGCCGTATACACGTCTGTGTGCACAGGGACCCGCGTATACGCCGCTAACAATTTTTAAACAAAAACTAACGGTTGCAAATCATTTTTTTCTCAGAATGCCAATCACTTGGCGAGAAAGAGAGCACGCAATGGTGGATAATGAAGTCATGAATGATCCTGAAGCTTTGGATGCCCTACGAGGATGTGGTTTGCTTAAATTCTTCAAACTGCCGAATATGAAAGTAAACACACGTCTGCTTGAGATGCTCATTGATTATTGGGACGTCGAGGAGGAAGCCTTTATGATTGATCAGATGCCACTTAGTGTAGAAGTGGAGGATATTTATTTTATCACGGGCCTTTCCCGAAGAGGAGAGGTAGTACATTCCCGGGGCAGGACACGGAGCAGTCTCACAATAGAGGACTACGTACATATATATTTCCCGAGACATCCCAAGAAGGTTGGGAGCCAGATCTCTATCACACATGTGGCGAGTTTATCACTGAGGATAATCCTATTCACCATAGCTCGAGTGAACGGATCGTCCTCTCTGCATCAACCATCACGGCTAACCATGAGCGTGGCAGTCGACTGTCTCACTACTGTGTTCGACTGGTGTACTCCTCTTCTGGCCAACATGAAGAGCCAGCTCACTTCTATGAAGAGGGGATAGACCAAAAACTTTGGATATGGGACTATCCTGTGTACTTTATTTTTCGAGAAGGTTCCCGCACTCCACCCTAGGGTAGCAGTTTCCATCAGCACCCCACGTGATCCACACATGGGCCGGTGGGCTGATCTGATGAAACGTCTGGGGGTGGGGAGGTCCCAAGGACTGCCTTCGACGATGACTTCTTCACCTGGTGGGATCAGTAGATCATCGCCGTAAATGACTACCCCTATGTTGGGCTGGATTTCCGAGGAGATCCTGATCTAGCATTACCGCCAAACGCAGCATGGGGCGAGATTGGTAAGAATTTTTTGATTTTATGATTTTTTGGATTTTTCAAATATAATGATACATTTTGAAAAATATTTTTGATGAGATTCAAATGAATGAAATGATGATCATGTTCCAGACATTAGGCCGGTAAGACCAGATGGGTTCCCGTGGCATGGACGGCGCGATCGAGGAGCCGAAGAGGCGGTTGCTGATACAAAATAGACTCTAAATAGCGTCCAGTGACACTTGGCGAGACTGAGCTGCCGAGTACCGATGGCTGCCATAGAGGACCTTCCTGAGGATATGCAGCGTCATGTGGTTGGCATGCCACGTGACTGGGTTCGCACTTTTCAGCGTGTGGCCAATGCGATAGTTACCTACTTGGCCGCTCATCCTGAGCCGGGGCATTAGATATGCTGGACATGATTATGGGCATTTGAGTCCCAATTTTGTATATTTTTGGACAAACATATGTACACTCGAGATGCTTTATGATATATATATATATATACAGTTCGACTTTTTGATGCTTGATTTTATTGTGATGAATGATTGATGTGCCAGTCTAATGCTTGATTAACAATAGAAATAGCTAAACAATTATGAGATCTTGGAATGTGAAAATAATTAATATAAGTAAATGATCTTTGCAACAACCTCACCCTTAAATACTGGCGATATAAACATGGATCCCTTACCTGATAAATGTTGTTTAATTGTGACACTATCAATTGAGAATCAAGATACACTACCAACGAGTTGACCCCATGAGAGATTGCCTCGGATAATAAATTAATAATGGTAGTATACTCAGCCATATTTTTTGAAGCAGGACCGATGCATACACCTCTTGATACCATCAATCGACCAGTTGGATATTAGAGTACCCAAGTTGCGGAAGCGAGATTCCGAGTGTGCCGACTAGCACCATCGACGAACCCAAAATAGACCAAATCATCCATCAACACCTGCCACAGCAGACCAAAAAGTGTTGATATCAAAAACTCTCGATGATATATGTACAAATATACATAATGTATAAAGAAGCCATTGCCTGGCCAAAACTAAGCAAAGTACTTCTTTAGGTAGAGCCCGTTTCGGGGCTCCACCATCTTGTTTCCTTCAAAATCGATTAACTCATATGATTCTTTTTCTAAAACTCGTTTAATAATGAAAGGACCGTACCACAAAGGCTTAAACTTGCCTGCCCCTAAGGTATCTTTATCTTGGTCATAGACCAAGACAAGATCACCTTCAGAAAAGACTCGAGGATGAACAGATTTATCATACTGTGTTTTAACCCTTTTCTTATGAGCCTCATTCATCGTGGCAGCATCTCGACGCTGCTCATCAAGATGTTCCAAGTGAAGGAGGCGCTCTTTGAGACTCGAATTCTCTGGAAGGAGTTCAACAGCTAGCTTAAGAGACATAATTTCACATTCAACCAGAAAGATAGACTCCATCCCATAAACCAACTGAAAAGGTGTAAAACCAGTAGCCATCTTTACGGAGGTTCGGTATGCCCAAAGAGATGAATAAAACATAATGTGCCAATCGGACCGATTTTTATTGATTGTCCATTGGAGGATCGTCTTAAGAGTTTTATTGACTGCCTCGGCCTGTCCATTGGCCTGAGGATAATAAGGAGACGAATTCTCCTGCCGGAAACCTAATTTGAGAGCCAATTCAAACATCATTTGATTCTGGAAATGACTGCCATGATCAGTGACAATCTCTCTCGGGATACCGAATCTTGAGATAACTTGATTGAAAAGGAACAATGTTGCCATGTCACTATCATTTTTATAGGTGGGCATGGCCTCGACCCACTTCGTAAAGTAGTCTATAGCCACGATAATGTACTTGTGATTCACCGCTGAAGGCGGATTACAAGTTGTAAAATCAATACCCCACTTAGTAAAGGGACCAATGGTGACAACGTGAAAAAGAGGAGCTGGATGCGTGCACATCTTCCGAGTAAAAATTTGACAAGGGTGACAACATTTGACTACTTCCACATAGTCTTTAAAGAGTGAAGGCCAAAAATAGCCGGCACATAAGATGCGCTGGGCTGTAGCAAGCCCTGATAGATGACCACCACAAGCTCCACTGTGGCATTCATTGAGCACTGACTCTGCTTCCTCTAAGGTTAAAGAGCACCGAAGGATTGAATCAACCCCTCGACGGTATAATGTGTCACCAATGATAACATAATTTTTAGCCAGGTGACGTAATTTTCGACGTTCATCCTTGGAGAAAGTAGAGGGGAACTTCGAAGTCTGGAGATAAACAATGATATCTCCATACCAAGGGTCGAGTGAAGAGATGAGGAATAAACGTTCGTCCGGAAAACTTTCCTCATAAACAGTATCCTCTCCACAAGGCAGCTCAGAAATTAGCTCAGCGAAAACCATGGATTTCTTAGACTTGGCAGACAAGAATTCGAGATCAAATTATTGTAATATGACTATCCATCGATTATATTTGCCCCCAATCACTCGCCTACTAAGGACAAACTGAAATGGATTGACCGCTGCTAAGACAAAAGTTTTGTGTAGCAGGATATAATGATGGAGCCGCTGGACAGCATGGACAGCTGCCAAGGCCAATTTCTCAACCGGAGAATAGCGAAGTTCAGGACCTATTAAGCCTCGGCTCAAATAATAAATCACATGCTGGGTGAGAGCATTTTCCTCTGAACGAGAACCATACCAATGGTTGATTCTGCTACAACGAGATATAAAAGGAAGTCTCTACCATAATCCGGTGGACTCAAAAGCGGGGCAGAGACTAATGCTTTTTTCAAAGCATCAAACGATTGTTGCGCAAAGTCATCCCACACAAATGGAACTCCTTTCCATAGCAAATGCATGAACCCTTTAGTGATCTCGGCATAGTTCGCTATAAATCGTCTTAAGAAATTAGCCTTCCCATTAGAAATTAGAAGGATTAATGCTAGACATTTCTTCATAAGACCAAGCAAATACATCTCGAAATTCTTTGAACAGGTCGGTATAAATTTGAATTTCTTCAGGGGAACACTCAATTCCGATGAAGAGATTCTCGATCACGCTAGGGTCCCTAGAGATGTTTATAGATATCGTTTTTGAAATCACCGACATATTACCTTCGACATGAACGTGTGCTGGAGCCAAAGGATTTGACACCGTACCAATATCACTAGTAAAGAGCTTGGAGAATCTAGATTCTATTTCCTGCAATCGAGGAAGAAAGTATGAACGATGGTGTAAGTCTTCCCAAGGTCGATCTATACCCATCATTACTTCGAGGATTGTTTCTTCAGAAGGTAAAACTGAATCTAAGCAGTCCAAGGCAGAGGTAGAATCAAGGCTCCAGGCTGGGGCCACATCACCATCTAACTCCTCTTCGGAAAAAGGAGTAGAGTGGTCGTCTGCAGAGTTTACGATAGACTGATATCTAAGCTCAGCTGCAGATATAGGAAATGCCATTCCATTTACTTTTCCTTCAACTATTGTGGTTGTAGGTTAAGGCAAGGTCCAAGGGTTTGAAAAATAACGAGTTCGGAAGAAATCTTCTCGAGGAGACTCCTTAGATGATGAAACGAGATTGATTTTAGCGAAAGGAGAGGGAAGATCAAAGGTACCCATCAATGAGGAATAAATCCCTACTCCTAAATTCTCAGTAGGCGGATGAGGGTTATCCACTAAAGGAACAGTAGAGTTAGAGCTTTCTTGAGGATCGACCGGACAATAATCCAATTGATCAACCTTAATGATTTTCCCCTCATGAAGAAAGCAAATGACACGAAATAGAGTCGAAACAATGGCGTCCATTTCGTATACCCAGTTCCTTCCTAAGAGGAGATTATAGTCTAGGTTAGCATCTATGACTTCTACTTCAATATTGACGACCTTCCCCCCAACACATATAGGAAAGGCCGGGATAATCCCATGTGGCTTATGAGAATTACCATCAAATGCAGTCAAGACGGTAGGTGAAGGAATGACTAAAGGCGATCCAATAGCCTTCCAACATGACATCGACATGACACACGTGGAAGCTCCTTCATCAATAACGGTACGAAAAATGTTGATTTTCCGGTATGTAGACTTTATTTGGAAAGCCATATGATGAGGGAGTTGCTTTTTGACATTTAACATGTCAAAAGTGAGCACTAAAGAGTTAGTTGGATCGACTGCCCCAATCGCGGAAAGTAAAGCACTTCACTGAGTTGGACACGACTGGAGAACCTCTAAAGCGGACATGGCACACAGATTCTGAGCCAGATCCTCCACAATGGAGTAATTCTGGGTGGCCCTAGCATTAGGATTAATAGTCGCACGTTTAGCGGAACCTTTCGGTATCCGTGGTATAGTCTCGACAGGGGGTCGCTCAATATGAAGGTCGGTACTTCCAGGAACAGTCTTGTCCTTGGAAGTTTCGGCTTCACCATAATCACATGACTGAGTAGCCACATGGACATTAGAACCCATCATGAAAACATTTGATGACTTTTCCCCTTCCTGGCTGCCCCCTGTGGAGGTTCCAGGGTTTGAACTCGCGCTAGCAAGAAGTTGCTGCCCTTGGGGAAAAGGGTTGGTTAACACAGCCTGAGAACTAGAAGTCCCTTGCTGTCCTAACAAGCGCTGATCGTCTTCTATCTTAGGGTAGAGATGAGTTAAATGGTCTCCATCACACAACTTGCATGGAAACTTGACTTTCTTTCTAGACTCATCTCTACCACCACCAGCATTATTGCCGGATTTATTTGCATCGGCCTTCCCATCATGGTTCCTTTTCTTACCTTGTCCTTTTATTTTCCCATAGGAATTTTGATTTTATTTGGGATTATCAGATTGGACGACATTAATCGAAGAGGTTTGGGAAGCCGGAGGGTTAGACAATGTGACTTGGTTGTTAGAAGCAGTTTGTAAAGACAACTGCTACAATTGGTTCAACAAGTTCACCGCATTCATGTCTACTGACCCAACGATACCATCCGCGTGGGTACCTGGCTTTGACTTAGCTATGTCAACCTTAGACCCAGGAGCATCTGGCAAGTATTTTTGTAGGATTCCAGACTAAGAGTAGATCAATTCTAATTGTTGGGCCCTAAAAATGGCTTGTTCCTCAGAATAGACTCCAGACATGGAGACATCTTTGGAGATCTCGGGTTGTAAAGATTTCAAAAACCATTCGAGACGGTACTCCAGAGGGATTTCAGCTTTAATGAGCCTCTTTCTCCGTCTCCATTCCTGAATATGGTCAGAAATGTGAGTTGCCTTATCCTGACGAAAAGTGGCCAGAAGTTCAGTTCCGGCATCATAACGGACATGCAACTGGAAATTATTTAAGAAAATATTGGCTAAGTCAGTGAAAGATGTAAATCTGCTCCCTGGCAACTCTATATACCATTTGGCCACATTACCAGTCAAGGTGTGTTGAAAAAGTCTCAACCTAATCGAATCATCGATCAGGGAGTTAGATGAGCACCACAAATGGAATGTGGTTACATGGTCGCCTGGGTCTTCACCGCTCTTCCCTTCGAATTTTGGAATGTCCGAAGGGAGTTTGGTTGGGACTAGAGGCCAGGTCGGATTGTACTTGATTGGATCGTTTGTTAACTTAGTGAGATCTGGCAAGTTCAACGTTGCCAGAAACGGAAGCCTAGGAGGACCTTGGGGATTCCACCCATACTGGGCAGAACTCCCAAAGCTCTGAAAAGATTGGCCTAGATTTTGGAAGGCACCAGGCTGCTCGAAGTAACCAGCAGAACTGGCTGAACCAAAAGGCAAGCCTTGTGATCCAGCAAAATTTGGAGTTTGACCAACTCCGGCCGCAAAACCTCCATGACTAGCAAAGTTTCCTCCTAGAGGATTATAAGGAGTTGATAACCCCTGATACGGGTTCCAAGTCGAAGCTAAGGGAGGAATACTTTGAAACGAACTAACTGTGGAGTACGGCCTATTCCCTTGTTGGTCGAAAGATGGATTCCCAGTTCCTGCGCCACTAACCCCAGGGTTAGTCCAACGTTGGAAAGGATTGCTGCTTTGTCCTACAGAAGAAAAAGGCATGGATCCTATTGTCAGGTTGGAATGTGGTATATGACCACTTTCGAAAGGAAAACCCTGGAATGAAGCTAATATGCCCATCATGGACGTAGCGGAACTAAACAGAACTAATGGAATACCCTGTGAATGGGTGCAAAATGGGAAGAATCCAAAACCAAAAGCATTGGTTTGGGCATTTCCACTCGTGGACGGAATGGAGGTAGACCCAACTAAAAATGTGCTAGCAAAAGATCCAAACAAAGAAGCAGACGAGATGGAAATCGTTCCTCCCCCTTGTACCGATGTTGGAGTGTGCATAGTTGTAGCACTTGTAGTAGAAGCCATGCTTCCAGTAGTGGTCATCGATGGTAAGTGCGTAGCATAACCTGGACTTGACGGTCTATGCGTCAAAGTCCCAACGTATTGTAATACGTCTAGATGACTGGATGGTAGGGGAGAATTCGGAGCCGCTAACGACTCTGAGAGTTCTTCTACCTCTATGTTATTCTCCACTTGAAAGAGAACTCGAGAAAGGATTGGAGTGTCCCTCTCTTGTTCGGAAGTGCCAGGCCTTGCTTGAACACTAATGCCCCCAAGAGGAGGATCAATCCCCGATGCGTCAACTGTCATGGGACGAAACCCACCAGCAGTATTACCTCTGCACCTTCTAGGAGAAGGCTCTAAACTTGGTGGTGAAAGACCATGAAGTCTTCGAGACCATCTAGGAGATCGGTCAGCCACTTTGAATTTTTTGTTATGATCTAACTAAAGACTCAAAAAATTGAAAGCTAGGCCAACTAAAAGCATAGAGCACACACTGTAAAGTCCCTAAAGATAACAGCCAGTCAAACAACTTCCAAGTATTTCCGCTCTGGGTGATTAGGACCGGACACCAAAATACAAGAAAGTGAATTAAGGGGCCTTCCGAAGATAGTCTGGGATGATGAGGGCCCAGTCCTATCAGCGAAGGTAACAGAGGAAGTTACGCTGACCTTCTAACATCAGCTTGCGCCGGTGCAAACCCCCAAGCTTCGCAAGGGTGCCCTCCAGTAGTACTGTCGAGAGTGATGCAACGTCGACCTCAGGTGCCATGGGATTCCCCTCCGCAGCCACCTGTGTAGATCCCTAGGAGTAGCAACTATGGATACCAACTCGTCGCAGAAGCCAAGTGGAATAGTCATGAGGTAAGTTCGGACATGTAGGAGAGGGGGTATCTCTCTTCCCTGTCTTCACAGACCCTCGTGCTTAACTCCCAGATCCGGAGCTTTCCTGGTCTTCCTAACACTATTGGATTTTTACTCGCTATTCAGACTCCTATGTTTGATGTTTAAATGGCCTTGGAGAGTTAACTCTCCACTCACCTAATCCAAGGCCCTAAAATCCTAAACTTGTTGGTGTAACTGACTTAAACAAAAAGTTTTAGTGAATTTTAGTTAGCGCTTGATTTTAAAATAGGCTATTCTTTAAGTCACAGGGTAACGGAAGTGAAACTAGTGGTGTTTTTTGACGCAAAAGAAATTAATAAAAACCTAACTACATGCACATGCACTTGTTTTCGTTTTTCAATGAAAAGCAATTTCTACAGGGTTTAGAGGAACTTCTAATAAAACAAAATTTTCTTTTCTTTTTGTTAATTCACGCTTCATACTCACAAAAGTTAACAAAGCTATGCATACCTAAAAAGATATGCAAATCTATCCTAATGCACAAATATATGCTGATGCAAGATTCAAAACTACTCTTAAGACAAGAAATGAAAGTTGCTTGCTTATCAATTTCTATTTTGCCACTTAAAATTTCTAGATGGAATATGAGATGTTACCATTCATTTCGTCTAAACACTAACAACAAGTTTCAAGACAAACATAAAGCACTTTCATTCACTAAAAGGAAACCAAATGAAAACAAAGTTCACTAAAGCAAAACAAAGTTTTTCAAAAAGTTTTCTTCAAAGCAACAACAAAAAAGTCTTTTCAAAAATCCTCTCAACAACACTGAAACTTGTGATTGAAGAATAGGCAACAAACACATTTGCAAATTGACACCACACAATGGATGAAAACTCAACAAAAAGAGATGTGTTTAAGGATGCTCTTAACAATCAAAAGCAGTAATGAAAGCTTTGACAACAATAACAAAAAAGATAAAAAAGACAAGCTTCAAGAAAGTATCAATCAACAACTTTCATGAAACAAAGAAGCGGATGGTCACAAAAGCGGTTTTTTCAAGCAAACAAAAAGTCACCAAAAGCAAGATTTGACACGAAGATTGAGATCAATCTCCCTACCCTGATGAATCAGAGCATCCAAGGTTCCAAACAAGAAATCTTGCGTGCTTGAACAAGAAACGATGACGCTTGCAATAACAAAAACAAGACCAATACTCCTTATAATTCGAGAGAATTCGAAACAAGATTCTCGCTGTAAAAAAAACAATTGATACTGGAAAATGACTGTTTCAAACTGACTCAAACCATCAGACAAACCTTCAGCAGTAAAAAGGATTTAAAAATCTTGAAAATTGCAAGATATACGCCACTGTACTGATGTACAGATTGCGTGTATACGTGACTGTAACTAAGGAAACCTGCATATACGTGGGTTCACTTAAAGAAACATGCGTATATATGCCTTTGTAACTAAGAAAAATAGCGTATATAAAAGGTTTCAATAAAAATAAAAAATAGACTGAAGAAACTGGCAAGACTTCAAATTCAAGAACAAACCAGACAGTAACAGCAAGCAGACAAGGCAGATGAGCCCTGATTGGCTTGAAAACACCCAAACTAGGAACAACAAGTGTGTTGTCCCCAGCGGAGTCGCCAATTCTGTTGAGGGAAATGTTCCCCTAGGGCTTTTTGGGTTGAAACCCTAGCAGACTGAAAGTTGTCTATACAGAGAAACACACATTCACACAGCCATTATGCTATTATAAGAAAATTCTAGGATAAGGGAATGTACCTTAGGTCCTACGTTTGAGAAGGTCCTCAAGGGTCCAAACCCTTCTTCAAGTTCCTCTTGCTCCTTTGTCCTGCAAAACAACCAATTCCAAAGAACACAACAATATATGGACAAAAACTTATAAAGAAACCATCTTCATGTTATAAAGAAAGGTAGTTAGTGATGAAATATAAACAACCATTCACATATGTATTCTAACATGAATATCATAAACATAAAGAAGATTCATATCAGGAACCAAGACACATGTTTCTTTTATTATAGACAAATCAAGTACAGAAAAGGAATAATTTCACCTGAGTCACCTTTCGCAGGCTCCAAGCAAAGCTTCCTTTCGGATCCGTTCCAGCCTCAAGCCTTTAACAAACTCCTTCCATGACTTACTCCATGATGTCATAAGTAGTGGATGAAAATCAACACACAAGGAAACAAGGGTTTCCTGTACAAATGGGGGAAGTGCAGAAGGCACAAGGGACTTCAGACCTGGTCAGGGGAAAAATCTCAGCATAATAACCTTTCTCTCTCTTCTCTCCTCCCTTAGGCCTTCCAATTGAGGCCTTTTTATACCTCTCCCAAAGTAGTTTTTTAGTTGGGAGTTGGTTGGGAACAGTTGGGCCACGGGCACTAACAGGTGATCAGCAGGTAAAACCCGCGATCTCCGCCCGAAATTAAGGAGTTTTATATTTTTTTAAGTGTTTTATACGCGGGTTGGGTATACACAGACCTGCGTATACATGCGTTTAACTCAGGGCAATGTCGCGTATAAGGGATAAAACACTGTTTTTTAAATTTTAGGACTAGGTCTGGAAGGAGGGGTTGCCCTAGGCCATGAGTGCAGCATCACAAACCATAAGAGTGAGATTTGGAGCTATAACACATAGTCAACTCTAGCACAAGATGCCAAGGACAGGTAATGGAGGAAGTGTGAACTCCGATGCAATAATGGTGGATGATTACTAGGAGGGGCCATGATGACCAAGCAGGTGGGGACCAACTGTCTGAATATGGCCAATGTATACCTTGCCAGCTCAGCACTCATCACCGAAAATATCCATAAAGGGTAATAAGTACTCCTCCTCGAGAATTCTCACCACCTTTTCCTTTATTCTCTCCTCGTAACTCAGCTACAATAGTCTCCTTGTGCCCCCACAGCCTTGTAACCACCATCCTCCATCGATCTCTCCCATATTCTTTCTCTCAGTGTTTTCTATAGGAGCACCTACAGGAAATCTACAGGAGGGACAACAGGCTTCTACAGGAGGGGCGGTGAGTTGTTTTGAAGGGAGAAAACACGATTTTTAGCACAATTTTTGGTTTGAAGAGGTAGGGTTCGTGCATGCCCCCTGTTGAATATCAATATGTGAAAGAAGTGATCTCAATTTGAGGAGGAAATAAGTCTTTAGGAGAGGAGAAAATACATGAAAAAAAAATTCTGCTTATTTAAAAAAAAACACAATCTCCTTTGTTTTTCTATTTTTCTCAAAATTCTTTGTCTCCACCTCCATATTTGGTTTTCCAAAAGAGTATAGACAATATGACAGGAGGGTTTATGAGAAAGGAGCCTGCTAACTCCTCTAGGCTCCATGCACATCCTCAAGTAGTGGATATCTTCACAAGGGCAAACTGGATGAATTTCTTTAAGAAATTTCAAGGGTTTGATGAGGAAATTTCGCAAGAGTTTTCTCTCTCTCTAGTCCTTCACACAAGAATTCATGCCACTTTCACCATTAGAGGTCTTTCCATAGTGATAACCCCTAAATTTATCAGTAGGGTCACTACCTTTCGTCTTGGGCTGCCTTGGAGTAAAGATGAGAAACCAATTGGACAGGTTGCCAAGAAGAACTTTTTCCAAAATAGTGAAACCCCTGTTGAAGTTAAAAATGGCATTAGAAGGGCTAGCATACCATATCCTTGGGATGAGGTTAGCTATCAAATAATCAAATACATTTCTTGTGAGGGGAGATACATCATTGTTTATGGTTATCACTTTAGAATCCTCCAAGAATTAAGGTATGGCATGGACACTCCAACACCTTAGAGGCTCAGTATCCCTTACTTCCTCCTACAGTCCCTTATTGACTCCAACAACAAGGTACAAGTGTGAAATTCAGAGCAACTAGCTCACCATGGCTTAATCAAAATCTTAGTAGAGGAATCCCTCCATACCTTTACAATCCCTATAACATGGGAAGTTTTCCGAAACATGATAGCTGAGGATGACATAAAGGCCTTAACCTATGATGTTAGCCCTACTGGCAGTGAGGAGGAAGAACAACAAGTGGGAGAAGGTAGAACCAGGGGTGACATAGTAGAACAAGAAAGGAAGGAGGAAGGAACTGAAATATAGGAGGAGAGAGCTGAAGAAATAGAGCAGGTAGAGACAGAAAAAGAGACAGAAGAAGGAGAAGAAGAGGTAGAGAAGGAAGAACAAGGAGAAGATTCCCCTGAGACTTTGGAAATGGAGAAAACAGCTACCCTCACTACCCTCAGTACACCAATCAAGCCAAAGCAAAAGAGGGAAAGACAGACGTCCATGTATTTCAGGGCTAGGAAGAGCACAAGAATTAAAACAGGCAAACCTCAACACTCTTCAAAAGTGCCAATTACCATTGAAGATTCACCCTCTGCCAAGGTTAAAGAATCTCCTTCCAAGACACCTATCACATATGAAAGGGGGACTCCTAGATCTTCCACATGGAAGGAAAAGGCAGCATTATAGGACCCAAAAATAGTCCTACAAGAGGCTCAGATAGTTCTACAAGAGACAATGTCAAAACTACAGGAGACCCAAAATCTTGAGAAAAGGATAGAAGGACAGCCACAGGTGAAGGAGGAAGCACAAGAGATACAAGAACCTAATCCCCAACCTAGTCTTTCCTCCTATTACAATCTACTTGAGGGAGGAAAGATAATCCCACAAAAATTTGCAATTCCACTATTTTTTGAATTGGAGAAAGAAAGAGTGAGAACACATAGGTGGATGTAGATATCCAAATCCAAAGGAGTTGAGGATGTTGGCCATATGGAAAACAAACTCAGGGAAATGGGTAGAGAGTTGAGTGATCTCAGAGACAGGGAAGCAATTATAGGAAGCCACCTTGAAACTAAAAATGAATTGCTAAGGAGGCAGCTGCAATAGAAAGAGACCCAGTTAGCATGCATGGCCAACTTATCCATGGAGGTATTACAATGCATAACAACAGCCAAATCCTATGGCCTCTATCTAAAGGACCAATGGCTACAATTCCAAATAAAGATTTTGGCACAAAGAGGCACAATGCCTTTCCAAGACTATAGGCAGTTCATGGATTTGTGTGACCAAAGCACCTTAGAGGATAAAAGAAAGATGGCAGAATTCTACTTACACAACATGGCCCTCATTGACATGAATGTGTGGGATCCCAATGCCAAGCTAGGGGACCTACAATTAATGGCCATGGCCTCATGGATGAACCATGAAGAACTGAGGGTAGCAAAAATGAAAAGGTTGATGATAAAAAAGCAGAATGAACCATTAATGATAAGAGCTGAGCCATCAGATCCTACGGCACTCATAAGCACACACAACCTGCTTGCCAATGACCTTCAGATTGCCGCTAGATATCTCACCAATCAGGCACAAGCCATTGCACACTTTGAGGATATGAAAAGGCTACTTGGGGATGACTGTGTGCATGCATGCATGAGGAGATGGAACACCTTACCACACAGTTTTAAAAACAGGGAATATCATTCCCCCATGAGGCTGAAGGAGGCATTAAAAAGAGTGCCAATGTACAAGCGCTCCATGCAGAGGCTGAAGGTCAACTGGATTGGAATCAAACTGAGTCCCCCACTACTGTTAGGCATGCTGGAAGTTATAAGAGAAGAAGAATAGGAGGAGAAATGGAAGGACATAGACAAGAAGGTAGGATTATATGGTAGAGAAGAGAAGATCACATCAAAAGCCTGGGATGTTAGGGAGGCAACCAGGGCCATAAAAGATGAGGAGATTGACTAGGTTGCTCAGAGGATGAGCAACACCTTCAGTAGGGGGTGATGATGAGCCTCATAAATGGGTAATTATATGGGCTCATTGTACCTCCTAACCTAGTCAAATCAACCATTCTCTTAGCTTATTATATGATTTTCTGATTATATTTATGCTTATAGAGCGAGTTGAGTTAGTTATTGTGCCATGTGGTCTAACATGTATTTAATGCTGATTATTGATGGATTTCGAGGTCAAAGCCAAGGATCCAGTGGAAAAATGGCAGAAATAACTCAAAGTGGACAGAGGAGAGGACTTATAGGAGGGAATTCCCCTCATTTACTACTCCTCACTTCAAATTACCCTTCATTCAGCTCAGAGTACAAGTAGCCAAATCATGCACTAGAAGGTAGTCGAGGAAGTGGAGGATGAATGATGATTATCTCGAGTTTTGGGAGCCAAGCCTCCCTGATTTTAAGGAAGCTATTTGTAGCTTCATTTGCATAAGTAGAGAGGCCTAGGGCCTCACTAGGGTCAGATTTTTTCTTATGTAAACTCTGCTCAAACTTTGAGCTTATTATTTTTGTGACAGTTTTATGTAATCTTGCTATTGTTTTGATAATGAAGATGGAATTATTTTTGAGCTAGCACTGAGTTACATCAGAGGGCTAAAGCTCTTGGGTTAGGGCCCAATCCAAGCAGCCAAGCTCCTCTTTACTTGTATTTGTATGCTTTGTTTTAGTTTGTAGATTAGTTTGTTGTTAGATGTATTTGTCTTATGGTTAAGAATAGGTTGCTTTTGATGATTTAGTAGTTTGCTTCCATTTTTGCTTTCTATAGCTGGTTAAGCAGTGACTAGCAAAGATTCAAAAAACTAGAAATAGTGCCTTGGCCTCTCTTCCTCCCTATAGGACCATGATTTGAGGCAAAGACTCTCTTACTGCCCTAAAAACATAGATTTTCCTCCTTCACAAGACTTCTAGTGTTTGCAGCTTTTTAGTAGGTTAATACTCCAACTTTGCTTTGCTTTATATCTTCTTCATCATGCTCACTTCTTGATTTGCAATAGTATTCTTTCATGCTTTACTTTCCTACAACATTTCTCATCATTTCCTTTCATAGATCATAGTTTAGACCATTTCTATGTAAAACTTTGTTTTTCCTAAATGAATTCATTTCACTTGTCACTTGATTTCCTTGGATGACTGTTAGTTTCTATGCAGAAAATCTCTTCCAGAAGTAGGCCATCTTATCAAAAATCACACCCTCCATCTGATCTATGCTCTACAGATCTCCCAAATCTCACCTCAATTCTGCCCTAGTTTCCTGCATTTTTCCATAGAACTTCTTCCTCTCTCCTTGAGCAAACCCAATCATCATTCTCTCTCCTAGTGATTCATGGCAGACCTTAGGTGCCCTAACACCTCATTCCAACCTTCATCCACCTTTTTCACCCACTTTCACACCCTCAAAACAATGAAAACTGCTCTCGGCCTCCTCCTGTAGGCCTCATGTAGTTTCCCGGTTTTCCTCCTGTAGATTTCCTATGTCCTCCTATAGATTTTCATATAGGATTTATTTTGAAGGCCGAGTGTGGTAAAAGCCTCCATAAGGCCAGCTGAGACCTCCCAGGACCCATACACACCATCCTACATCTCTCAAGTCCCAAAACTTCCCTTTAACGCCACCCATTCGCTGCCACTCACACACAATAAATTACATGCATATCAAATTCACATAAAAATACATAAAAATCCAAAAATATGTGTTTTGCTTATTTACTTCTAGAAATAGCATAGTTAGATTTTGTTTACTTCCTTGAGTAGGTAATGGCATTCCTTTCATGGTTTTCATAGTGCTTTCTGCAAAAGTAGAATTAGTTGGTTAATTAGGGTTTACTAGGTTTGCTTTACATTTTAGTCTTTCTCCTTTCTGCAGTTAGAATAGCATATGTAGAGTAATATTTCTTTCCTTTCATCACATATAGAGCTTCTTCTGGAATCCATAGAAGTTTTCTTGAGCTCCTAGTGATCTTGCGCCGACTGCCCAAGTGACAACCTACAGTGAGAACTAGTACTTGTGCATACAACACCGACGCTTCCAACTTTGTTACAAACTACCGAGTTGATAAGAGTGAAGTAGGCAGCCCAGAAGTTGCAGCATTATTGCTACAATACTGGTGCTCACCACAAGGGGAGTACTGGCATTAAGTTGGTGCCATTAATCCAAAGATGGACAATAGTGAAATCCAACAGCAGGGTAAAGGACAATTGGGTTCGTGTAGGTTGTAATTTAAGGTAGAGAGAATGCAGAGAAATGGTGATCTCTTAGCTCAAGGAGGATTGGTTCAGATCGATCGTGTGGAAATTTAACTCAAGGCAAACAACAATCAGTTCTAGCTTAGTTCCAATGAGGGACTTAACATAGTGCATTAAATAGGGAAAGTCCCCTTGCGTCATCAATTTGGAGCTAATACTAGCTATAAGAATATGGATTTGGAGAGTTTACACATTATGGTTTGTTGCACATTCCCTCCGGGTCAAATTTATGGCTTCACTATTGGGAAATCGTGCTAGAGATGCATCTAGGAATTACTTTGAAGTGTTCATGCAAGAGGTTACAGATATGGTCTCAAGGATTGGAGGGAAAATTATTCGAAAGCTAGGTCTTACTTCACCCTCATCTCAAATCAGTTGGAGAATGTGGAAAAGGAGGTAGAGAAAATTTAGTTAGATGTGGAAGTTATAATAACAAAGATTGGAACTTTGGAATGGAAGGTAGAGAATTTGAATGAGAATATCGAGATTGTTGTGGTGTCTGTTCTTAAAGAAGTTTTTGGAATTAAAGAGGGTGGTGAAAATGTTCCTTCAAGCGATAAATTGGGAGACTCCCCTCTGGAGCTCATCATGCAAATGGAGATCCAATAAGAAGCACAACAACAGGAACTTGAGGTTGAAGGTTAGATGGGGGATCCAGAAGCGGAAGACATGGAAGAAGTGGTGCAATAGTCCAAGGAAGGAGCTGAATAGGTGGTTTTTTGTTAGTATATATGTATATATTTATATACATAAAAATATGTTAATGTGAATGGTATTTTTTGGAGAATGTGAACGAAGAACCATGTTGAATATCTAGAGAAGAAGAATTTGAAATTACATTGTCTCTGGTCAGAGAAATTTTGGAGGAATGAAGAACTATTATTGCTACTATATGTAATGGTTCTTGGTTCTTGCTAGAATCCAATTTGTCTAATATATATTTAACCGTTCCTTTTAAGAGACATATATATATATATATATATATATATATATATATATATATATATATATATATATATATATATATATATATATATATATATATATATATATATATATATATATATATATATAATATTATAATATTAATATTATTAGATTTAATAACTTTGGATTAATAATTTTAGGAAAGGTTTTCATATCAAGGGATTTGATCTCTCTTGCCACATGATAGATCCAAAGTTAGATGGATCTAGCCTAGCCTTTAGAAGATTTGAAGGTATTTTGAATATTAATAGCTTATGAAAAGTTAAATTGTTCTATGAGAACTTTAAATTTTTATGTTTTTCTCCACGTTCTTTACAATTTTCTCCAACTTAGGTTGAAATGATATTATTAAAGTGTTCTCTCTAGCTTAGAGTCTCTATATAGTCTTTCATGAGTTACTTATTTACATGAGGGATGGATTGAATGCCATATCTCTCTTATCAAATGTTGTCTTCTAAAGCCATCTTAGCCTCCTCCTGGGAATAGAAATTATCACTCAAACCAAAAAATGGAAGACCACATAGTTTCTCATGTTCCCCAAACTCTACATGAATGTTTGTTATACAACAAATTGACCTCCTGATCAACTCAGAGGGGAAAGACATGATAGCTGAAGCAAAGACCAAGATCACATGCCTTGTTTCCACACTAACACTGGCTATGCACTGACAACTTGCTTTACAAAGCTTCTTTGCAAGCCTAATGGTGTGTTAGTGACCCAACTAACTCAAGTTACTAGTTCGGGAACAACGTTATTGGACCCTAGTGAAGTTCTAAGGGTAAAAGGAACGAATTGACTCATAAATATCTAGATATTTGTTCCTAAAATCACTCAAGAAAAGCAAGGAAACATCCAGATTCAATCTATTTGGAGGATTTCTAATCCTAATGAAGGAGGCAAATGGGAAAGAGTTGAGAAGCATGGAAAGTTCATTGCTTTTGCCCTAGGGAACTCAAGGAGGAACTTTGAAACCCTAACTCAATTGCTACATAAGAAAAGTTAGGGCTATGGTGATAGGGGTCAAAGCATTTGAAAGGTTAGCATACTTGACTGTTGAGCATTGTCTCAAATCATAAGAAGTTGGAAAGAAGGGAGAGAGAGAGAGAAGATGGAGGTGTAAGGGAAGGCTGATGCAACAGATGGTTGTAATCAATCTTCCAACATTAATATAGAACTGCAGTTGTACTATCTACTCTGTGGTGTTCGTACTATCATTCATTTAGTTGTTTGTCCAATACCTTTTAGCATGAGTAGCTTAGTTATGTGTAACTAGATGTTATTTTATGTATTCATGTATTAGTTATCAGAGTTGTATGCTATGATTATGCTTGTATCTTCTATGTGCAGGACTTGGTCTGGAGCTAGCTGAGGGGATTTCAACCTAGCTGCATTGCACTCTCTAGCAAATCTACATGGAGGCTTGAGGTAATATACTTCTCCTACTTTGATAGTTAGTTGATTTTTATGAACATGCATGTAACTTTGTGACTGTTGCAGATAATCTTACAGTCTGTCGAAGGTCTCGGGAAGACCTTTGAGGTTATCTTCATTCTCCATACACCGTGCATTTTATCTTATAGTAGAATTGGTGACTCCACTGGGGACTATACATCTAGTTCCTGGTTTACCCAAAGTTCTTAGTTTTCTTCTCCTTTTAAGAGCTCCCTATACTTCTGCATTCCCTTTCTGACCCACCAAGAACCTTGTTGCATCTTGCCTACATATATTCATCACTGAATCTGATCTGAGAAGCCCTATTTTTGAGTGTTTTCCCACACTAATGCAGGTTAGCAAACTACACAAAGCTTTATAAAGCACTATGTCTGCTTACAGGGAGCGTTAGTGGACCTATTAACTCTCTGTGGCCACTCTCATAGAGCGTTAGTCTCCCAATAACTTGATTTCCAACAATGTCTATAAGCCAAAAGGGATAGGAAGCCTTCTTATGGACTGAAAGAAGATCTGTTATTGCATTTTGCTAGCAAAATAGGTGTCCCAAAAGTATTTTTTTAGGAAAAAAGTTTTTTTTCTTTCTTAAAAGCATTTTTTCTGAAAGAAAGATCCACATTTTTTAATTCATTCTTCTATTTAGCTGGTTAAAAGCTAAAGTTTTTTTTTTAGGAAAAAAGTTTTTTTTTCTTTCTTAAAAGCATTTTTTCTTAAAGAAAGATCCACATTTTTTTATTCATTCTTTTGTTTAGCTAGTTAAAAGCTGCTCTATTTTGGTTTCGAGTAGTTGTTAAGAAACATTGGAAAGAAGTCCTTTGGTTATGCATGTGTTATAGTGACTAAGATGCATGGAAAGAATATGAATATGTGAAAAATTCTCACATGTAGAATACAACTTGTTTTCATCGAACTGAAATTTTTTTAAAGCATTGTCTTGCGCATGATTTATTGAGTCAGAGTCTCATCAAATTTCATACGTCAACTCCCCTACCGAAGACAATAATCAAGTACACATAAAATGTACCTAAAATCAATCAGTAACTCTTTATTGATAAAACGAACATTAGTTTAGGCTAGGATATTGGGATAGGCAGTGTGAGTAAATTGCCCAAGATCGAAAACCAAACTAGTGTCATTAAAAGAGAGAAAATTCCTTCTGCACTCATACTACCGGGACCACTCCAGTAAAAGCGGAGCTAAATACGAGACAAAATCAGACTGTAAGTGAAGGTAGCCCACCTTCTCTTACAACTCCTTTGGGTATTCTGTGTATTGGGGATCCTTTTGGGGATTTCGAAGCTGAGTCGGGGACTCAAGTATCCTGCCCACACAGTGTGCTGTCTACGACTATGTCCCCCCCGATGGTGTCTGTGATCTGAGGTATCCTTAGTGGCAAAGCTTTTAGGGACTTACACAAGGTGACTGGGGTGGGATATCCTAGTACCTAACACAGATGAACCTACTCTATCTTCAGTTTTTTGGAGGGTTCTCATCTTCACGAGAGCACTTGCCCCCTCAATATGAGGTTCGGGTGAAGCTCAAGAGTAACCATAACTGTAGATTTGGCCAATCCTCTCTGTTATTCGCTATGATACTGGGTTTCATCTTCGGTGTTCGGCACTTATCAGACAGGGTCATTTCCCTTTGTTTGCTGATTGATCAACTTAGAGTATTTTTTTTATATTTTTTAGGTACCTGAGTGCTATCGTTTGAGACTTTAATGAATATCACAATAAAATTTATTAATAAAAATTAACGGTCACCATGGCTACATCTGGCCCTCGTTGTCACTCTAGACGTTTTCTAGGACTTCTTACACTCATTGTTGAAGATCCACCGAGCTCTAGTGAACTGGATTCCCTATCTTCGGGGGATCAGTCTCCCAGATCTCACACGAGATCTCTTTGGACAACCGATGATTCAAGTTTGTCGAAGAATTTCTTTACTAAAGGATTCATTCCTCCCTTTAACCCTCTGCTCACGAATCCGTTGGAACCAGTCTTGGCTCCCGTAGTACCTGTACTTCCTTCTTCGGTAGTTGGAACATTTCCATCTATCCCATCAATGACTAATGGGTTGTGGGACTTTAGGGACACTTTTAGTCCTCCACCACTTCCCCAGTCGATTGTCACCACAACACCGCCGATGGCGAACCCACTATCACATTTGTCCCAGGTACAACCACTCACATGAAACCCTCTATGAGTGGAACCCAACCAATGGCAGGTTCCACCCCTTTAGTGTCAAGCTGCATACCTTCGACAAGTGCCACATATACCGCTCCCTATAAATATGGCACTATGGGTGCGGTTCCCATGCACCAACAATATGGTTGGCCACCATTGTATAGTTCAATCCCCGAGATTCTTGTATCTGGGGGCATTCTCAATATGCACATGGTGGTAGGGAATGTAACAGTTCCCCCTCCATTATTAGACATGCATGGTTAGTCGCTAATTGACATGAGCATTCCTTATGTCAATCAAGGACAAATGGTTAGTTCTGTGATGGGTGGATATCCTGAAGGAGGTCCCAATCAATCCATGGGGGCACCCTACTCACAAATTCAAATGAGTCAAGGGGGCACCACTTATCCTGGGGGAAATTCTATACCCCAAAATCAAAATCCCCATGGAAATCCATGATGCAATGCCATACCTCAAAGAAACTACTATACCATGCAGCCCATGTATAATATTGGGACTCAAACGATGGGAGGAGCACAAGTCTCCTCAAGTCATATGTCATCGCCATGGTCCGAGTCAGGGGCACCAAACTCTCTGCCTTTTTTGGCAACATTGGATATACCCGACTTGTACAAACTCACAAACGGCCCCATCTATCATAACTTACAATGGCCGCCGATCCCACATAAGATACCAATGGACATCCCCAAGTTTGAAGGAAAGAAAGGGGAGGATCCGGGCACCCATATCACCACCTACCATCTTTGGTGTGTTTCAAACTCCATGGTTGATGATAGTGTCTGGTTACATCTTTTTCCCTACACCCTCATTGGCAACGTAGCTAAATGATACATTGAGTTACCACGTGTGTCAGTAAACACCTTCGACGCTTTAGCGATGAAATTCCTAAAGCACTTCCAACTACCCATCCACTATGAGACTAGGATAGAGCTCGTCACTTCATTATGCCAGGATACTGCCAACCACATCTTCGATCATATACATGAATGGAGACGTAGGTGGAGGTTAGTCAAAGCTCCCCTCCTAGACTATCTCTCAGTAGACTAGTTCTGCAAGTCCTTACTCCTGCAAATAACTAAAGATGTTGCTTTAGGTGGTGTGGTCACAAAAGACCAATCCATGCGTCATGCCAACAACTTAGATTTGATATATTCATAGTCTGGCACTCTTTACGATATAATCCCCAATGCCCCTCGTAACTCCAATGTTTCTGCTACTCAGCACCTCGGAGTGCACGCGGCCAGGATTGTCGGTGCAACCTCTAGGGCTGTTGTAAAACAACTCAGTGGTCACATTGCCCAGATGACAGTGGACCCCTGTACCAAATCGACTGCTCTTCCTACCACCGCAATAAACTCTTGTATTCTATGCAAAAACCCAGTGGTAAGAAAAAGAAGAATAAGAAAAAGACTGCTCCTTCTGAGGAACAGTCAACAAAGTAGCCAAACTCAAAACAGAAGGCCGCTACGCCTCTTGATGAAGAAAAGGATAAAATTGCCAGATTTCCCTGCAAAATATGTGCCGAAGACCACATGACATATCATTGTCTATGTCTTCAAGAATGCACAGAATACATTGCGAAAAAGGATACTGGTAAGACTCGCGCTGTCCTTAAAAATCCTTTTCCCGCTCAGCAGCAGTAAAATATTATTGCAAACTAACCCCAAACCCCACAAGGGGGCAATGATGGTTCGCAACATCCTTCAGCTAGTGAAGGATCTTCTACCATTTACACCTTTGAAATGATAGATCTACAAACAAGAGCCAAATCCTATGGAGCTCCTGTCGCTCATGCAAAGGAACCTTCTTCAAGTCAAAACCCACCGCCACCCAACGATTTGCATATCGAAAGGCCGGTTGCGGACCTTGTAATTCGCCCCCCCCCAAAGGGGCACTTTGATGCACAACACACAATACATCTGCACATGCCACCCAAAACTACAACATTGTAGAAGACTTGGCACAAGCGCCGTCAGCTATGTCGATACTCAAACTATTACAAACATTCCCAACACAAAAGAAAGCTTTGCTTTTGGCTATTGGTGGTATTGACCCACAAGATTCCATGCTTGCTATTTTTGACATGGAAAAGTGTAAACCTCCCCTTTCTCACTAGCTTGCATTTCAAGTGAAAATTTTCTTGAAAGGTAAAAGTATACACAGAACTATCATTGACGAAGGTGCCTCTACCTACGTCATGTCGGCTTCATGTTGGCTCGCCCTGGGTTCTCCAACCCTATCCCCACTGTCGAATTCCCTTAAAGCTTTCGACAGCCACACTTTCATCCCAAAAGGTTACCTAGCTAGCTACCCCATCACTTTGTATGGGAAAACAGTAACAGTGGACATAGAATTCGTAGATAAAAAACTCGACTATAATCTCTTGTTGGGTCACAGTTGGACATATGCCATGATGGCCATCGTATATACTATCTTTTGCATCATCCTATTTCCATTGGATGGAAAGGTAGTTACCGTATAATATCAGTTGTCTTTCTGCACCCCTGATTATTCCCCATTACCAAGCAGCTCCGTACCCCTAGTAGGTGGTGTACCTGACTCTTACGTCAGTCTCAGTACCGGTCTATTGAAGGCTTCTTCCCTCATGGGTTGCTTCCCTCTTCAACCACCCAAGGTTTCACAGATGGTCAATATGCTTTCATCTATTCCTCGTGAACAGATCGATCCATGGATCCTACTGGCTCCTTCAGAACTTGACACATACAGAGAAAAAATGCTGCTATCACCAGCTGAATTGACCTACCAAGCCATTCAATCTGCATCCCCATCTCCAGTCATGTTGGTTCCAGCCAACGGTACCATCGCCCCTCCCATAAATGCTCCTTATTTCGATCCAATCAATCAAGTCCTACCCGCGGACGAAGCTATTCGAGAAATCATGAGTTTAAAAGAGCAACCTTGGGAGGATTGGCACCATCGAGTTTCGATACATGATGCCTCTTCAAATCCTATCCCCTGACATACCAAAAATCATTTCCTCACCCTATACAACCATCCAAACTTTGAAGGTGGAAGGGAACATGGGAAATATTTCAAAAACATCCAGATTGGAGCCGATTGCAATCCTGAGGAAATTAATCTTGATCTGCTTATTTAAGGAATTTCATGATGTATTCGCCTGGTCTTATGAGGAAATGCCTAACATTGATCTGTCTATCGTCGAGCATGAGATCAAGCTTTGTGACAATGCAAAACCCATCGAGTGTCAAATCCCTTCCCTACAAATAGCCATTGAACTCCTTCCGACACTACTACCGAAGAAGAACGATTACTATACCTTAATCAGCTGGACGAAACCTGTCAAGATGCTGAATTGGCACTCAAGGCTCACAAGCACCGGGTAAAATCCTAATACGACAAAAAGGTTAAGCTTCGTTCTTACCAAGAGGGCAACCTTGTTTTTCTCTATGATAAAAAACATGACATCTTGGGGGCAGCCACACTTCAACCCTTATGGCTAGGTCCCTATGTCGTCAAGAAAGTCCTCTCCAAAGGGGCATATGAATTTCAGGACTGGGAAGGAGTCCCGCTTAAGGAGCCCATAAATGGGCTCTATCTGAAAAAGTATTATGCCTAGTATTGCACTAGGCATGTGCTTTGTAATTTTATGTATTCATAAGCTTTGCTTCCCTTTTTTGGCGTGATTGGATTGTTTTGATATTTATTGGAGTACCTATCTCATACATTATTCTCACAATGCATATGTCTTCGTTAACCTTAGCATACGTGGATGGTGCTAGTCATCACACACGTCACATTGCATCAGCTGCTTGGGTCATCTAAACACCTGATTTGGAACTATTTTTTTTTCCGGAGGAGTCTTTCTTGGTACCGCCACCAACAATATTGCCAAGTACATGTCCGTAATTTCACTTCTCACGGAAGCGTCATCAAGGGAGACCTCAAATCTGGTGGTCAAGTTAGACTCCCAGCTAGTCGTTATGCAATTGACAAATTGTTATCACATTCGTAATCCAACCTTGTTGCGTCATTATCTAAGGGTACGACTCCTGGAATGTCAATTTGAAATAATCACATATGAACACGTTCCTCGAGAATTGAATACAGTTGTTGATTCATTAGCTAACTATGTATTTGTTTGGCATCTGTCTCATTCTTTATATAAGCATGCATGAATAGTAAAAATTTACTGAGTTAAAAATTTTACAAAAACATTTAAAAAACATTTACGCCATCAAAATCAAAATACCAAAATATCCATATATATATATATATATATATATAGATATATCGAAATCCAGTATTTTACATCGAAATATTACAAAACTTGGATGTTTTAAGTAGAAAATGGCTCAAAAGCCCAGCTATCAACACTCATTGGCTATGCTAAAACACCTGCTAAAAAGAGCCTATTGCTCCTGAAATGCTAAAACTACTCTAGCTATCCTTTGAAGAGGAACCAGAAATCACTCAGGTACACCGATTGTGTTCCACTGCATATGAGTGGGAATCTCCCTCATAGGAGGGGGGGGGGACACCCATGGTCAAGCCCTCAAGGTTCCTCAAAACTTCGCAAAGACTATCGGCATCGTCCCCTCTAGCAGGTAGTTGGCCGCCTCGTCGCATATGGTGGGGTTCGCCTGCAGGTTGTAATGGTGCCACATCTGTGTTAAGCATAAAAATTCATGTCAGTGCTTATTTCGCCTATAAAAACATTACATAAACATTCAAAAGCCAAAAAATACTTAAAGCACTGTAAGAAATCATTCTCACCTTGAGGACCTCAGTTGGTCCTGGGCGGTAGCATCAAGTCAGTCCATGCCCTCATAAGCATAGCCATCTATCACAATTTTTCCATGAAGCCATTGGAAGAAATCTTCCTCGAAGAATGCTGGATCGGTCCTCCTCTTGTGCGAGGATCGAGTGATGACCAGCGACCCTGCCTCAGCTCCCTCGAATCAAGGGGACCTAAGCTCATCTTTGGGAGCATAATAGGTACCCTCTCAAGAAAGAATGAAACTATGATAGTACCATACCCAAAACTATGTTGGGTACGAGTCTTGCATGCCGTTAACTCTACCTTCAACTGGTGAAGCACCGCTTCACACCAGTTGAACATCTGTAGCTGGACATAGTCAACTGCAAGCAATAATTGGGCCTTTGTCACAATGTGGGGACTCTTTGACCTTGCCAACTGCACAAAATCAACCATAAAATTTCCCCCACAGACCTGGACCTTATCCTCTCTATGGGGACTCTGTTGCTGACTAGTCCACTCTCAGGGATGCAGTAGGATTGCACCAACACTGGGGTAGATAGTGGATCTGGCCTACCAGCGGTGAGGTTTTCTTGTGCCTGATGGCACGACAAACCAGTTAAAAATTATATGTCATTACGGTCAATAACTAGCTCCTGATCTCCAATTCAGAACACTTGCTCATGTTCATCCCAATGCTAGATAATCCATCTCAATAAATCCTCCTGCCCTTTCATCAGCTCCAACTTTGCATACTTTAGTAAAACACAGTGGTGCAATTCAAGTATGCATGCTGGATCATTTTGCATCAGTAATTCCTAGCTATCATGGGCCCGTTCTCTCCATAGGCTAGGCATTGTGGCCTAAAACCTGCACAAAATAACCCTAAAAACAATCAAAATGGGGCAAAATAGCTTCAGGAATCCTTGCACGAGGTTTTTAACTGTGCCCTTCATCTCTAATGCTACCTCCAGTGATACACAGGGAGGATTAACGCCCTCCAGTAGCTTGTACAGAGCGTTTAATGCTTCCTACAGGCCATTTGGAGGGTGTTAGTGCGCAAACAGAGTTTTAGGGCACCTCAGATCTCCAAAATTCCATCATTGAAACTGTCAAGAAAGGTTAAGAAATGCATAGAGGAAGGTTTAAGCCACTACTTGGAACTGACGGCACGTCGAATGGTCACCTGGATCTCCTGCAAGGGTCCATGGAAAATATGCTCCTCTTTTGCTCCAAAATGCCTTCACAAATCTCAAATAGTAAAATTGGTGAATGTGAAAGCTAAAAACATTTCCTTATATTTATTTTTGGAGACATGATTTTTTGAAATCATTAAAGAGGAAGTAGTCCATTCTCCATGAGTTTTTATCATGCATGAACCCATATGATAGGAATTACTGCCTTTTATACTTTTTCTGCCTTTTTGATGAAAGTACCTTCAGGAATGAAAAGCAGTAAAAGTTGCATGCAATTCTCAAAAGAGCGTTGTTCTTTTATGGGATATTGTCTTGCTCTAAAAATTTGAAAAATCCCTGAGTTTTTCATCGTTGGGCTCGTAAAACATATACGACGATGGTCTGAGCACCTCTTTTTCGCTATTTTTCTAGATCATTAAACTGAAAAAGACCATTAGAGCATTCTTTTTAGGCACTCTTTTCTCGCTCATTAAACTGAAAAAATCCAAATTTTTGTCTTTAGGCTCGTTAAATATTTATAAATATGACCCGAGCTTTCTTTTAGGTACTTTTCTCGCTCGTTAAATTAAAAAATCCCGAGTTTTTGTCACCGGGCTTGTTAAAAATCTACAGCAGCAACAAGAGCACTTTCTTTTTTGGGACCATTTCTTGCTCTTAAAATAAAAAAATCCCCGAGTTTTTCCCCTCCTTCAGGCTCATTAAATCTACGAAGAAGGAATGAGTAGTTCTTTTACCTCTTTTTTCTTGCTCACTAAACTGAACAAGATACCTTGAGTTTTCTTCATTTGACCTGTTAAAATTTGATGAAGTTATTGAGTATGTCGTTGCATGACTTATTAAAAATTCATGACGAAAAATGAATTTAGTCCCTCTCCTTGTACTTGTAACAAAATGAGGTTGACATCTATTGAACATAGGTTTCTCTTTATCAAGATTCAATAGATTATCTCACGAAAAAGTAACTGATTCGGGTATACTATTAACCTTTTGTTGCACTCGGTTAATAAATATGACAAAGGGACCACCATGGAGTCGTTCTTTACGATCTTTTCAGACTCTCTAAATATTAAAAGACCACCGATTTGTCTAGTCTGGACTCATTAAATTACACAAACAAGATATAGAGTCATTCTTTTTGCGGTCCTTTTCAGACTCATAAAACATGAAAAGATCGACGAGTTTACCTATCTGGACTCAATAAACTAATCAGATGGGGAAAGTGAACAATACAACTACATTAAGTATTAGAAAGCATGGTTTGGCAGTAGTCGTTCCCTTGAACATGGCACTCCCTTAGATAAGCCTTCCTTGTGATAGCCTCTCAATATGAATCCTACCATCCTATGAGTTTTAGCCTATATACCCCGATGTTCTTGCATCTCTATATCCTAACGCTCTTTGGTGTTCATGAGTCTAGTGCTGCATGGTTAAACCCATTGTCGCGCCTTCTATTGTTCAAGGGTTAACCTTTTGTTTCCTCCATCAACCCATCAAGCATATCCTTTCATCATGCCCTCTGTTGTTTAGACCCAATGCTCAAAATATTCCTCAAAAAACAAATCATTCTTGTCCTGTTTCGTGTCGATTGATGTAGGACACATTATTGCCTACCTTTTGACAGGTATCTTCCTATCGACTTCAACACTCTATCTAGGAAGACAACCTAGAAACACATTCAGTGCCTTGGTACTTGCAGACATCAGTGGCAGGTTGCGTTGTGTTTCATCAGGGGTTCTCATTATTGGCTCCTGGTTAAGCGATTCTATGGGTGTTCGATGACAAAAACATCTTTCACACTTGTTAGATTGTACTGTACATCTTGGAGACCATCGCCATTATTGGTGGCCTTCTGCACATCTGTTAATGGTATCCATTATTGACTAGTAATCAGATGATTTTGTGCATGTTCGACATCAATTCATATATTCACATGTATCGATCAATGATTTTCGGTGAAGTGGAAATCAAGACCTTGGGTATAGGCTTACATCACTCTGCCTTGTTTCCTCTCCCAAGTTGCGTATATTTTTTTTTGGAGATAGCTTATTAGGATGATTCTATTATGACATCAGATCCACATTGTTCTTATCAGCAGCCAGCATCGTCATATCTCTTTGGATAAAATCACTCTGACATAGCTACTGAGCATGGGAATGCCCGACTTAGGACATGATTTTAGTAGTTATATATATATATATATATATATATATATATATATATATATATATATATATATATATATATATATATATATATATATATATCTGTGTGTGTTGTATCAGGTTTCCTGTACCACCTGAAGCTCCAATCCTCTCTCTCTTTTTGAATTAAAATTACAATTAAGTAAATTATTTCGTCCATCGTTGTAGCCTCTGATCTCATACTTTAGGGGGAATATGTTATACAACAAATTGACCTCCTCATCAACTCAAAGGGGAAAGACATGATAGCTGAAGCAAAGGCCAAGATCACATGCCTTGTTTCCACACTAACACTAGCTATGCACTAACAACCTGCTTTATAAAGCTTCTCTACAAGCCTAAGGGTGTGTTAGTGACCCAACTAACTCAAGTTACTAGTTCGGGAACAGTGTTAGTGGATCCTAGTGAAGTTCTAAGGGTCAAAGGAAGGAATTGAACTATAAATATCTAGATATTTGTTCCTAAAATCACTTAAGAAAAGCAAGGAAACATCCAGATTCGACTTATTTGGAGGATTTCTAGTCCTAATGAAGGAGGAAAATGGGAAAGAGCTAAAAAGCATGGCAAGTTCATTGCTTTTTCCCTAGGGAACTCAAGGAGGAACTTGGAAACCCTAACTCAATTGCTACATAAGCAAAGCTAGGGCTATGGTGATAGGGGTTAGAGCATTTGAAAGGATAGCATACTTGACTGTTGAGAATTCTCTCAAATCATAAGAAGTTGGCAAGAAGGGAGAGAGAGAGAAGCTAGAGGGGTAACAGAAGGCTGATGCAATAGATGGTTGTAATCACTCTTCCAACATTAATATAGAACTGTAGTTGTACTGTCTACTCCGTGGTGTTGGTACTATCATTCATTTAGTTGTTTGTCCAATACCTTTTAGCATGAGTAGCTTAGTTGTGTGTAACTAGATGTTCTTTATGTATTCATGTATTAGTTATCATAGTTGTATGCTATGATTATGCTTGTCTCTTCTATGTGCAGGACTTGATCTGGAGCCGGCTGAGGGGATTTCCACCTAACTGCATTGCGCTCTCCAAAAAATCTACACGGAGGCTTGAGGTAATCTACTTCTCCTACTTTGATAGTTAGTTAATGTTTATGTTTATGAACATGCATGTAATTTTGTGACGGTTGCAGATAATCTTACAGTTTGCCGAAGGTCCCGGGAAGACCTTTGAGGGTATCTTCATTCTGCATACACCGTGCATTTTATCCTATAGCAATGTTCCCCTATTCCATTTAGAAAGAATAGTTCAAGCATTTAGGCAATGCCGATGTCAAGGATTTCACTTTATTTATATGAGGAATTTCAATAGTTGTGTCATTAGGATTAGATTAGCACATCTTTATAAGGTGAAATTGAATTTTCACTCCTCCTTGTTGTATTTTCTACTCAATTGTATAATTGTAAAGAGAAAGTGCATAATGGAATTGTTCTTGGAAGTGTTGACCTCATTTGTGGAAAATCTCTTTGTACTAGGTTTAACTCATCCTAAATCTCAAGTGCATATTCAATAATTTTTGTGATATTTTGTTAGTTTTCCCTTTGATAATTCACTTATCTAGGAGTTCAACTCTTTCACTATAGTCTTCCACAATTTTAACTATATCTCTAACTTTGAAGGCATCAACTTAAGAAAAAACTACTTGATCAAGTTTGTTTCTTTGGCATTTAAAATCATATTTTTTATAGTGACTAAGAGTTATTGGTAAACAATAAGATTTGTTTTTAGGTTTCTTACCTTACTATCTACTTTTTCTTTGTATTGAAAGAAAAATTTTCTAAAATAGAAAAGGAAGTGGCATATTGCCTCTTGTAATTAGTGTAACTGAAGACATCACAACAAATCTCTTTGGAGTATGCACATACAGTTAACTGAACATCCTCCGTTTCTTTAGTATCTTGTTTTTCTTTTTCTTCTTTCTGTATCTTTTCTACCTCAATCATTTGATTTCAACCTTAATATCTATCTCAATTCTCTTTTTCCTTTCTTCTCCTATTGCTGTCCTTTTTTCCTCCTCTTCCTCAACAACCAATATTTATATATTTATATATTTGTTTTTTTTAATGTTATATCTTAGCTTCTACTTTGAATTTGGACTTAACTTCATCAACCAAACTTTTTAGGTCCTATTATTGCTTTGCTTTAAACTTCAATTTTATTTGTGGGTTATTCTTTAATATTATGTTTCTCTTATAATATTTCATTTTCCTCTGATTCTACCTCTACCTTTACCTCTGCTTCAATTTGAGCTTTAATTTTATCTTGTTGTGCACACAAAATACCAAGGAATTTTCATGGAGTATTCACCCAATGTTTTTGAAGCGATTAAGCATTTTATTTGGTCCTACTTGATTTGTTCATAAATGTAAGTGGAATGAAATTGATGAGGTTGATTCGATATGAATTTATCGTTGGGAAAATTAGTTTAAATATGTTATGTTGTGGTTGGAACTTAGTTTATATGGTGTGTGTGTTGGTGGTGGAGAGTATTCACCTATAACATAAAGAAAATAATTATCAATCAGTAGCTAGCTATGTGTGGAGAACAAGTGACACACGCATGATGAGAATGATGTAGTAGAAATTCGAGTTTGTGATCTCTTTGTATGGAGTATAGAATGTTGGATCTATTGATGATATGAAGTGTTGTTGACAGAGGAGCGAAGGTTTAATTTAGGAGCCCGTGACAAAGCTATGAGAGGTTTTGATTATAGTTCAGATATTTCTAACATGGTTATCAATGCAGGTGATGATGTATTGGGGCTATGCTAAAGAATGCCTTGTATTTCCATGAGCTTTGTATGTCTTGTTGATGTGTGTTACTATTGTTAGAGGTTGTTTGTGTTTGCATAGGTTTGAGTGAGTTGTTTCTAGCACTCATATGTGTATCATTGAGTGAATTCATAATGATGATATGTAATCATGAGATGTTATTTAATATGTTTTTGCCTATGTATTTAGAGTATGTTGCTACTTGAGTTGACAGTGAGGTTGATGGATGAAAATTTGACCTTTTCGTGCAACTCAATTTTGCTCCAAAAAAATTAGCACTTTGTTACTTCTCTTACAATCATTTACACAAATTTGTTAGGACTCTTGTACAATAATAAGTAATCATTCACATTATGTAAACGTCCACTAGATATCCATGTATTCATGCATAAACATACAAAATCAAATCATAACAATTAATGAATTCTTATTCTCATTAATAAACACCATAACTATACATACATAATAAAAATCCTGATCTAATCTCCTCTTGCCTAATTCTACATTCATTTGGCCATTAGTTCTCATTTCTCGTAGGCTTACAATAAGTAGAATTAAGAAATGCAAAATATTTTCTACATCCTAAAAGCACTCCATAAATCATCCATAAAGCACTCCATAAATCACCCATAAAGCACTCCATAAATTAGATTTGTCTAAATTCTAAAATCACTCAATCTATCCCTAGAATATCTCACGTCTTTCAAGGTATATTTACTTTTTCCTTATGGAAGAAATATCACCTATCCATAGATTTTCAAAAACTATGACTCATTAGTTCTAAAACTCATAAAATATACCAACTTGGAAATTTATTTACATAGTAGAATATAGATTCTTCTTAAAAATCAAGGCCCCATTTTTAATCTTTTTTCACATTGAAGATTAAATGGCTTGGATAACCTATCCATAGATTTTATAAAATTATAACTCATTAGTTCTAAATATTATAAAACATACTAACTTGGAAAATACAATTTATTTACATAAAAGAATATAATTTTTTCTCAAAAATCAAGACCCCATTTTTAATCTTTCTCACATCAAATATTTAATGGCTTGGAAGCTCTACTGCTCCCACATCAAAGGTGCATGGTGAGAGTATTCCTGAGAGATGTATATGTTGCTAGTGTGTTGTATGCTGAGTTGCATTTGAGAGTAGAGAGTGCTGGAAATATGTATATGAGGACTATATTCCTATGAATGCCATGTATAAGTTGAGTAGTTGTGTTGTTGGGGTTTGATGTACTTTTAAGTAGATTTGGGTGTTAAGAAAAGTTTTCTTTAGAGAGGTTTTATATTTAGTTGTGTGGAGAGATATATGTGGGTCCAATATGAAAATATATGAATCATGGCCTACAATTGTTTGAGTTTAGTTGTGTGGGTCTACTTTGAAATGTAGTCCACAAGGGTTTAAAGGTTGGGGTCTTTTGTGTGGAAATTGGTGGATTTCTCAAGGAGTGGTGACTTCCTTTAGGTTATGGCTTGAAAAATTGGGAGTGGTGGCTTGAAAAACTATTGGTGGCTGGGGTCTCTAACAGGTTAGGGCCTGCATAGTTGTGGAAGTGGTGGCTTCAATCAAGTAGTGCCCTGGAACGAAAGGTTGTTGACATACATTGCAAGTCGGGGCTTGCACACTGGTGGTGGAAAATAATTGATGTAAATTAAGATTAAATAATAATAAGAAGAAGTAAATATTTATGATGGTTTTCCCTTGGAAGGTTTTCCCTTAATATCTGGTGTCCTTGTGTGTCTTAATGATTTATGTGTTATGCATTGTTGTTCTCATGGACCACTTGTACTTTTGTTGATTACAAATAAGGCTTATGCTTATGCATATGTTATCTGATGTTTTTGTATTATGCTATTGGTTAGTGTTGATGGACCAAAATGACCATTCAACATTATAAAGGAGACAACCTGGTCAGGAACTTACAAAAACCTCCTTTTCCATTTGTAATGGGGATTCCAACTGGTTAAACTAGGTCTAGTTACCTTCTCTCTATCTCTGCTGGTTTAAAGTATGTATTTTACTTACCAATAGAAAAGAGACATAATATCAGCTTTCTTATTGAGCTCATACAAGAAAGTGATCTTTAAGCTGATCTAGGGCTAAACCAAGCCACAACTAAAGTCTGCCTCTTTAATAAGAGGACTTCTTAGAAATATAATGATTAATCTAAATGAAAACTAATCCTAGAATGCAAGAAAAAGGAAAGAAATCCTACGTCTATCTGGATTAGGAAGATGTAGATCTAACTCAACCGAGAGCAAAGTAATTAAATGACTGGGATTTTAACATGCCTGGTTTTAGGTGAATATTTGACTAATGAAATAGTTCTACTAGTTGATATTATAATTACCAAAAATATGCTATATTCATAGGCCTATTAACATTGAATGATTAACAAATAACATTAGGAAATAGTCCACATAATATCAATGGTACTTAAATCAAATTTAGATAACATATATCTGAGTAAAAAGTTACTTAGAAATCTGGTTTGAGCAAATGTGAGCAAAAGATAGCTAATTCAAAAGACAACCTTCCACATCAAGCAATAATGCATAATATAAGAAAGCTTCACACAAATCTATTATTCAAAATGAAATTTTCATTACAAATAATAGTATTAAAAAAACAAATTTATTAAAACCTAGTCTTTGTGCTCTATTCCTTGAACTAACCTCCAACAATTTCTTACAAATCAAACGCTCTGTCATTAAAAGGAAGAGTTGCAATAGTGCAAGCTTTGCTTATAATATAAAGTCCAGATTTGAAAAAGATAAATCTCGATGATTTAGATATGATATTTTCCTCCCACTTCTACAACTTGAAAATCCCTTACTGTAGTTCTTTAGAATTCCCTAGGTGCAAAGAAGAGGAACCCCCACTGTAATTCACTAAAAGTCATATTTATAATTACAAATGAAAACCAAAATGAGAGAGTTGTGGGAGAAATAAATTTTCTCCAACAAATTGAATGGCTAAAATTACTTTTCCTTTTTGGTTGGAGAAATTCATTGTTTCAAATCTTCTCTTCCTCATCCTCCCAACTTCTCTCCTGCTACAAACAATTAAAATTAAGAAATTAAAACATATTTGATGAACAAAATAGAAAACAAAACTAATTCTCAACATATTGTTAAAAATAAAACAATAAATTCAAATTCAAATAAATTTCAACATGTGATTTCTTATATAGGGTCTGATTTGATTTTGAGTAATGCTCAAGGAGGAATTAATAATGACAGTTTTTCCAAATTCGATAACATTTTCCCAAATCAATTTTTTTTTTTTAATGCAAATTCGTCACTTCGTAGTTTGCTGGATTTCTAGGTCATTAAATGATAATATTTTATAAAATTAACAATCCGAGATTATTCTCCTATATCTTAGATTTCCAATGAGCTATTGTAAGCCTCATTTGGTTGAGTATATCTCTAGATATGTCTCTCCAAAAATGAGTTATCAAAAATATCAAAATTCTAGAAAATGTCTACCAAGGGCTAAGATTACGAAATTTAATTAAAATATAATAGTATAATTAAATTAAAGTTATTAATTAACTAATAAATTAATTAGAATTATTATACAATTACTATGAAACAAATCCTCAACCTTTATACAAAATATACGCATCAATGTATCAAGCCTATTGGAGTTATGCGAGACATCAGAGGAGAGATACTAAGCCATATCAGAGGTTTTGATATCGGGGAGTTTTAATATCGTAAGTTTTTTATCACCTACCTTCGATACCCAACATGTTTCGATATGAATTATGTGGAATATGAAATATGCTAAGGGATTTTTTATATTGGAGATAAGTTATATCCTAATATTTCAAAAGGAACCCCAATATATGATATTTAATATATCTCCCATATCGTAATTTTTAAAACAAATTCTATGATATTCAAAGGCCCCCTAGGTTCCGATATGGAGGCCTCAGGAGTAATATAAAAAACCTTTTTTTTGTTGAATAGGTAGCCTTACATCATGAGCCATAGGGGTTTTGAAATATTGGAGGATTTTAAAAAAGGTGTTACGATATTTAAGGATCCCGAGGTCACAATAAGATATGATGAGAGAGTATGGTGTGAAGGGGGAGAGGAGGACCACGTGGAGTGGGACCTGCCCATAAAATACAACCACTTGATATTAAGGTTCCGTTAACATTAAAAACTATAGCCACTTGAGATTTTTGGGATTTCAGATCTCGAGACTTTTATTGAAATTGAAATTTAATCTGAAATTCGATAACAACATAATTTTAATTGTTCTACAATTTGATTGTGGTGATTTTGTAGAACTATTAGAGAAAAATTGAGTAAATTAGAAAATTGAATTAAAATAAATATTTACAATTAATTACAAAAATGAAAATAATATACATTTTGTACATCTTTTAGTCTTGGCGTTAAAAATGATCAAACTTCGACGAAGTGCCATTTGCAAACTGTGCATAAAAATGAGATAAAATGAGAACCAATAGAAAGCTTCCAAAATTTTAAATGCAATGAAGCAATCAAAAGGGAAATCAGAAGAAAATGAAAATATGGAAAAGTTGTAGGACACTTAACTAAAAGAAAATATTAGTAGGTGATTTAGCCAAAATTTATGTAAAGGGTCCTCATTATTTGAAATAAATAAGTCAAAAATGGGGGGTTGAGTTTTCACCTCAATAATGGTGACACACGAGGAATAACCAATTATATCTGGTTAAATATGATGAAATTCAGTTTACCTAAAGGTTAAAAATAATGGATTCATCAAATTGTCAAACAATAAAACATTTCCAAGGGTCCCACGTTAATAGATCAAGCAGTATAAGCTAAGAAAGATAAGTACTAAAACGGACCGAGTCTAGAATCATGAATCTAAATTTTGGGAAACATTCATCTAAAGATTACCTCGTATGAAAAATAGAAGAAGGTACATATAGGGGTTTTTGATAAAATATATATCCATCGATATGAATGGTCTCTGGCATCACTTTGGTGCCAATGATATTGAACAATACCCTGATGAAGTTGACTTTAATACTATATAAGCATGGTGCCACTGCTAGTGAGCGTCCATAAACCCAATGGGTTTACTTGAATTTCTCATGCTTTCCCTTTTGTTCACCCTTTTGATAAGTGTTGGGCCAAGGAAAATGTATATTTTCTCCTCATAAATATCCTAATTACACATTTGTCTTCACATGTTTATCTTCGTTTTATGGATAAAATTAGAGGAAACAACAACAGAAGTTGGGTAAAAGCGATTAGTAACAAATTAGATAAATCAGGGCATAGAAAACTGACTTTCACTCTCTTTATATGCAGGGACGTGGATTGATGTAGCTATTCAATCGGCAGGACAAAAGCAGCCAGTAAGGGAAAAGAGGCAGTGTCCTGAACATGGAAGAAAGCGGAAGATCAAGAGTACCAATGTTATTTTATGATGAAAGCAGATCGAGTATTGTGAAATCCTCAGGATCCCATGATCATGAGGATTCGCTTTTATCTATTTACTTTTCCAAATGTTATATAAAGACGTAAGGTGAGATACACAACTAGTTTAGGAATTCGTAGATCGTAACTATTCTTTTTGGGCATATAATACTTTCATCTCGGTGATGCTGTAACTCTGTTATTGATTTTGATGAAGAAGACAACGTTTAATTCATAATCTTATTCTGAGTATCTAACAATGAGGACTTTTGGAGACCTTGGGCCTAGTCAATAGAAGATCTACTGCTCCAATTGTGTTATAATTATCTCTGTTTATTCTTCACTGTTTATTATTATTAGTTTGCAAAGTTAGTATCATTCTGGTTACTGTGAGGATTGATGATTCCAATTTTCATTGTTGTTCAGTCGAGATTCTAGATCTAGTTGTGTGATTATATATGCGCGATGCTCTTTATTGAAATGCTTATGTTATAGGCATGATGCTCTTTGGTTATGTTCATTCGAGATTGCTGTTCATTCTAAGGTAACACTATCATAGATTTCAAAGCTAGAGTGATTACTTTCCATGAGGTGTTTATATGGTTATTTTTGGTTCAATTATCATAGCTTTCCTTCATGTTAAATGAGTTAGTTTCAATACAAGATAGATTGTCAAGTGTGATTATTTCTATTTGAATTCTGATTCAGTTGCTTGAAAAATAGATTAAGTAGCTTTGGAAGTGTGTTATGAATTCCTTTAAGAAGTGTTTGGATTGAATTTATAGAAATAGACATTAGCAATTGCAACGATTCTAACACAAATTGACCTCTGAATTCACTGCATATATAGTGCTGACACTCTTGAAATAAAAAGACTTTCCCTGGGTTGATAATGATTGTAGGTATTAAGATTGCTTGTAATAAGACATCTTAGTGCACCAACATTTTTGCGCTGTTGTCGGGGAGAGTGTTTCAAAGTGATTTCATTTTATCTTTCTGTAAGAGAACTGGGTTTTAAAAGCGAGAGGTAAGAACCCATGTGACCAACAAGTAAAGTGCTTGCTCATCAGCTTGCTTTTTAGCAAAAAGCATAGAGGTTAAATAGAAATAGTTTTTTTTTATGAATGACTAGGAATAAAAAGATAAAAAAAATTAGAACCCTCCACCTAAATCCACAAAACCCAAGGGATCGATGAGCCTTGGTAGAACAATTTTTATAGATGAAATCATAAGAAAAGAAGAGTCTCAGCCATGAGTAGGATTCTAGACTGTCTCTAGAAAAATCCCTACTATAATCCCTCAGGCAACAGGCTCACCATGTGTAGCCTACGCTGAGATTCATAGCCAAATTACAGGATCTGAACAGAGTTTTTAGGTTACAAAAAATTTACATTCTAATCCTCTACAAGAGGGAAAATCGTGCAACTTAGAAGAAGGAGATGGAGAAACCAGTGGAATTGCTAAGGCAGGACCTCAGCTATCTGAACAAGGATCTCCTGTGATCCCAAATCTAGGCAGTGATGCAAAACCAACTCAGATTGTGAATCCTCTACTTATTCAAGTAGCACCCCTTGAAATCCCTGAAGGATATTGGTACATTTTTTACCAAATGGAAAATCTACTACCTCAAGGTCAAACCTTGACATTGGAATACCCCATAGTTGACCAAGTGGCTAATGCCCTGATGAAAGCTATTCCCTTACAAAGCATCCCAACTTTTGATGGGATGATCATGGAGGATCCATATGCCTTCTTATTCAATTTTGATGTCCTCTGCAAAGGGTATGACTATACCATTGAACCTCAAAAACTAAAACTGTTCCCTTCTACTATAAAATGAGCAGCTTTGAGGTGGTTCATGGGTCAAGGCGGATGTACTATTAACTCTTGGGATGACATGAAAACTTCTTTTCTCAAAAGATACCAGGACTTTTGCAAGACTATGGAATTAGAAGATGAAATCTTTAAGATGGCTACAAAGGATAATGAAACTCTAGAAGAATATGTCGAATGGTTTCACTATAATTTGAAAAGATCCCCTCACACCACTTTACCAAAAGAAATCTTGAGAGCTATCTTAATTAAGGGAATGAAAGAAGAATGGATAGAAACTCTAAATTTGATGGGGAAAGGAGATATTTATTAAGAAGATTAGGATGAAATTGTTCGCTTGTGTATCAGGTGTTCATGAGGTAGCATGCGCACAGGGTCAGGGAGTTGAGATCCTATAACCAGAGGAAGCAAACCACACAATGGAGGCGTAACAAGGATGGAAATTGGTAACCTCATGGAAACTTTCAAGACTGTCATCCTGGGCACCCTCACAATGCAGCTAGACGCTTTGTAGGTAAACATAAATAAGCCTTAGCATAGCAAAATTTGGTCATTTTTTTCCCACACTGCCAGATTCAAAAAGCACAACCAACGAGAGTGTCCATTGGACATGGTCTAGACATGCGGCATCTACACCAAGGATCACACCACTGAACAATTTCCATCACTTCCCAAGTTGAAAGCAGTTTTCAAAGAAGCAGAAGAAGAGACTGAGCCAATATACTTAATGAACCAGCGTCGATAGTGGTAGAACAAACCTATAGGTATTTCACAAGACACATCCCAGTTCTTTCCTTCTTCACCATTTAATCAGCAATAGAACCCCAGGGAAACATGGCAAGGCCAGTCACCTTACTCAAATTGGAAATCCCAATCATTCCCTATGACACCTTGGCCAACTCAGTCCTTTCTAGGTAATGGCTGGCCAGATTCTCCCTTTTCTCCTGTTTGGCAAGGTAATCCATATCCATCCCAGTGGCCTGCCTCTACTTCTCAAAATCCAAATTGGTCTCCGAATTGGCAATGACCTTTGGGGATATCTAATACACCTACGAGGAAAGGTCCTCAACCAAAACCTACATTATCATCCCCATATAAATTACAGAAAAATCCTTAGCCTCTTTTGCGTCCTTAATTTCCAGATCAACTGAATCTGAATCCCAATAATAGACCGGTTCAACTGGTGAAAATTGTCGAGAGATTAAAGAATGTAATGAACTTAGATTGAGGTCAGGACATATCATTACCCCTGGGGAAAAGAGATACCAACCATCAATTGAGTTGGAAACCCCACTTGTACATATACCATAAACTATAAATGATACAGAAATAAAACAAGGAGAAGATACATATCAACATAAAGATCCTGAGAAACTCATAGTCACTTCTCCCCCATTCCCCAAAAGGTTAACAATACCTAAACCAATTATTTATCCAGATTTTGATCTTGTAGAGGAACTAAAAAATCTTTGTATTAAAATTCCTTTGCTCCAGGCCATCTAAGATATTCATATTTATGCTAAAACAATTAAAGAGCTATGTGTAAAGAAGCCTATGAGGAAAGAAAAAACTTCACCCACCATTCATGTTGTAGGGACCTTATATGATTTACTCTTGGGAGGGGAAACTCTGGTAGAATATGAAGATCGTGGGAATCCCATTTTTACAGTTCAAATATATGGCCGATCCTTTCCAAACACACTAATTGATTTGGGTGCAACCATTAACATCTTAACAACAGAAACCTGTCAGACACTCGGTATTACAGCTCTGGAACCAACCACCACCTTGCTAGAACTTGCTGATCATTTTTTGGTAAGGCAAGAGGGAACTTTACAGGATATTACGGTTTCTGTTGATTCATGGGAGTATCTAGTAGTTTTTCTTGTTATAAAACCAAAGAGTCGATTGGACGGGCACCCTCTAATTTTGGGCCGACCTTGGCTGCCAACAACTGATGCTTACATAGGCTGCCGAGAGGGCAGTATGACTATTGCTAAAGGGGATACTGTAAAAAATATTGTTTTATATCCTCTTGCCAAACCAAGTCCGCCCATTGTAAAAATATGTAAACAACCACCCGCATACATGGAAGAAAGCATTAATTCACCACTTATAATAGAAGAGGCACTTGAATTTAAGGATTAAACTGAAAATGATGTTATCAACAAATTTATCAATTAGCCAGCTAATGTGAACAATGTAAAATGTCAATTGTTAAAAGAAATTCTTGATAATGAAGCCTTGGAAGACCCTTTGAAATATACTGATGATCAACATATCCAGACAACTGTTGTTCATAACAACAATCATGTTGAAATCGAACAAGACAAGGTTTTAAACATTAAGGATAGCCTGGACATCGACCAACAACAAAAAATCATTCAGGTTCTGTAAAAATATAAAGGGGATTTTGCCTGGGACTATCTTGACATGAAGGGCATAGACCCACAGTTATGTATGCATCATATCTACACTGAAAAGGATGCTCATCCAATCTGACAGCCTCAGCAGAGATTGAATCCACATCTCAAGGACATTGTAAAAGAAGAGCTAGAGATGCTGATGGACGTGAATTTCATTTATCCCATTTCAGATAGAAAATGGGTGTCTCAATTGGTAGTTGTCCCTAAGAAAAATGGGAAGTGGCGTATCTATGTGGATTATCAAGAATTGAATAAGGAAACATAGAAAGATCACTTCCCTCTTACATATATTGATCAGGTCCTTGATACTTTGGCAGGGAAGCAATTCTTTTCCTTTCTAGATGGCTTCCGTGGCTACAATCAGATTCAAATCGCCCCTGAAGACCAAGACAAAACAACCTTCACCTATCCGTGGGGTACATTTGCTTACAGAGTGTTACCATTTGGCTTATGCAATGCCCCAGCTACGTTTTAAAGAGCCATACTCAGCATTTTTGCTGACCTGATAAATGAAAGGCTTGAAGTTTACATGGATGAATTTAACCCATATGGGGATGAATTTGATCAAGTGCTACAAACATTAGAGAAGGTTTTGGAATGATGCATCACTACCAGGCTATGTTTAAGCAATGTCAAGTGTCACATGATGATGACCAAATGCGTAATCCTAAGACATTACATTTCTGCAGCAGGGATACAAGTAGATCGAGAAAAGATACATGTAATTATTTTACTACCTACACCTTGCACTTAGATGGAGGTACGTAGATTCCTTGGATATGCATGATATTATTGCAGGTTTATCAAATGAATTTCACAAATTTCTGCAACTTTATATGCTTTAACTGGAAATGTTGACTTTAAATGGTCTGACAAATGTGACATAGCTTTTACAGATTTACAGAAACTAGTTTCGACAACACTAGTATTACGTGGACATAACTAGGAACTTCCCTTTCACATCTCCATGGACGCATCAAATGCAGCAATAGGCATTGTCCTCGACCAAGAGGAGGACAAAAAACTTTATGCTATATATTATATCAACAAAGATCTTAATGTTGCTAAGCTTAATTATATAGTAACAGAAAAAGAATTCTTAGTTGTCATTTATGCCATAAATAAATTTAGACATTATATAACTCGCTATCAAGTTTTTGTGTATACTCATCAGTCCTCCATCAGGTACTTATCGAAAAAACCTATTACAAATGGTCGAGTGACTCGTTGGTTATTTCTTTTGCAGGAGTTTGATATCACCATCAAAGATCGTCCAGGGAAGGAAAACCTAGTCGCTGATTTTTTGTCTCGAGTTCCAAAGATAAATGATCCATTGGCAGTGGACGACCAATTTCCAGATGAACATTGTTTTGTCGTAGCAATCAAAATTCCATGGTATGCAGATGTAGCAAACTATCTGGTGGTAGGAAAGCTGCCCAGGCGCTTGATAGCAAGGGAAAGGAAACATATTATCTAATGCAGTGCCCGATTTTATTGGATTGGAGGACACCTTTTTCACACAGGGTCTAATATGTGTATACGCAGATGCATTCGTGAGGATGAGATTTATGACATCCTGAAGGCTTTCCATGATGAGCCATGCGGAGGACACTTCGTAGATCGTAGGACAGGGCATAAGGTACTATAGATGGGCTATTATTGGCCCACTATTTTTAAATATGCTAAGAAATATGCCCAGGCTTATGATAGCTGCCAAAGGATGGGCCGACTTGGTCAACCTGATGAAATGCCACTGCAGCCCCAATTGGTGATAAAACCCTTTGAACGATGGGCATTGAATTTTGCTGGCTCATTTCATCTACCGTCAAACCAAAAGGCCTACATACTAGTTGCCACAAATTATGTAACGAAGTGGATAGAAACAATAGATTTTCCAAGAGCTACAAAAGAATATGTAATTAATTTCTTTTTTGGGCTACTTGTGTGGTATCGTTTACCTTGGGAAGTGATAAAGGATGGAGGAGGGAAATTTGTAGGACACAAAATTATAGCCACTCTAAGGAACCACCGCATTACACATAGATTCACTTCCCCGTATCACCCGCAGGCAAATGGGTAGGTTGAAAGCACCAATAAAATCATCGAAACAATTCTGACCAAGATTGTATCAACACATTGGCGGGACTAGATTGCTAGACTACCAGAGGCCTTGTGGGCCTATCACACAACTTGGTGAAATACTACTAGATATTTTCCATACCAACTTGTATTTGGAAAAGAACCTATCTTTCCCATTGAATTTGAAATAAAGACTTTAAGAACAGCTCAGGAAGTGGGATTGGATCTAATAGAAGCCCAAACCAAGCGACTTCAACAAATAAACGAATTGAACGAGGCTCGACTACTTGCTCTACAACACACTGCAATTATTTAGCAGCAAAGAGTGAAGTGGTATGACAACCTTATTAAAAAGAAGAAGTTTCAAAAAGGAGATTGGGCACTTCTCTATGACTCCAGATTCCAATACTTTCCAGGAAAGTTATAGACAAGGTGGCTTGGCCCTTATGAAATTCAAGAAGTACATAATAATGGTACTCTCACTTTGACTACCATTGACGGGTTTGGCCATTCTTTCAAGGCGAATGGGCATAGGGTGCGTCTTTATCACAAACCACTCACCAAGGAGTCTTTTTGTCAAAAGGTACATGATGACCCCACCATGAAAATGTTAGCTACAGGGAGTAATGACTCGACAGATTTGCTCTCGTGAAATTGCATCTTTCTTCAGTGTAAATAATGTATATATTCCTTTAGGTTGATTGCAATATTGTTAGGCATCACTATGTAAATATGAATATTTCTCTTGTTTTTGGGTGTGTTTCGTAAGTGTTGTTCAATCAATTGAACGATTGTTGTTCAATCAATTGAACAACACTTATTTTCATGTGCATATTGTTGTTCAATCGATTGAACGATTGATGTTCAATCAATTGAACAACACTTATTTTCATGTGCGTATTGTTGTTCAATCAATTGAACATTGCTTATTTTTTCGTGTGTGTATTATTGTTTAATCAATTGAACGATTGATGTTCAATCAATTGAACAACACTTATTTTCATGTGTGTGTATTTTTGTTCAATCAATTGAACGATTGTTGTTCAATCAATTGAACAACACTTCCTTTTGCGTGTTTTTACATTCAATAAATCGATTGAACAATTGTTTTTCAATCGATTGAATGATTTTTGTTCAATCAATTGAACAAAACTTTTTGTGTGTGTTGTTGTTAAATCGATTGAACGATTGCTGTTCAATCAATTGAACAACACTTTCTATGTTTTTCTATTCAATCGATTGAACAATTTTTGTTTAGTCAATTGAACAACATGGGTGGGACTCTTTGCAAATCAATTCCAAACACCAAAAATCTAGAGGTCAGAGTTGGTGATATAACTTTCTTTTTTATTGCTTGTATCTTCATACACAATGGGCATATGGGTGATGCCTTTAGAGATTTGAACATGGGTGGGACTATTTACAAATCAATTCCAAACACCAAAACCCTAGAGGCCGGAGTTGGTGATGGGACTTGCTTTTTTATTGCTTGTATCTTCCTACATTATGGAACAACACATTTTTGTGTTATTTTGTTCAATTGTTTGAACAATTGCTATTCAATCAATTGAAAAACACTTTTTGTTCTTTGCTATTCAATCGTTTGAACAATTTCTGTTCAATCAATTGAACAACACTTTTAGTATGTTTTGTTGTTCAATCGATTGAACGATTGTTGTTAAATCAACTGAACAACACTTATTTACTTTTTGTGTGTTTTGTTGTTCAATCATTTTAACGATTGTTGTTCGATCAATTGAACAACACTTTTTGCATTTTGTTGTTCAATTGATTGAACGATTGCTATTTAATCAACTGAACAACACTTATTTACTTGTGTGGATTTTGCCGTTCAATCGTTTAAACAATTTCTGTTCAATCAATTGAACAACAATTTGTGTGTGTTTTGCTATTCAATCATTTGAACAATTTCTGTTCAATCAATTGAACAACACTTTTTGTGTGTTTTGTTGTTCAATCGATTGAATGATTTCTTTTCAATCAATTGAACAACACTAATTCCTTTTTTGTGTGTGTTTATTGTTCAATCGGTAGAATGAATAACTGTGATTTCTTTTTGTTGTTTTATCGCCAGTCGTTCTTTTTTCCATTTTCTTTCTCTTTTATGTTTTGAATAAAAACCATCTGGTTGGACATGTGCCTAAGATAAAGAAAAAAAGTAATGCTAATACCAATGTGACCTATGAAACCTTTTCATGGTCATTTTTATTCAAAATTTGACATGGCGCATCTCTATAATGATTGGTTGAATATCTTATCTTTGGACACATCATAAAATGATTTATTATTTTAATACCATGTTGGTTTATCTTTTACACTTTCAAATGGATAAATCCCTTTGATATGATGATATGGGGGTAAAAGCATAACTTCATTGGCATTTTTTTTACTTCTTATGCCATCCCTGACTCTTAAGGAGTAAATGAGCCTTCATCTTTTTACAATAAAAGCATCAAAATATGAAAATATGAAAATACAACAAATATTGTTTTAAAGAGGATAGGGGGTCTCATCACGATCCAGCCTACAATGATCATAAGGATGTAACGGGTGATATTACATTATGGCCAACACACCAAGGTAATGACCTTCTTGATAATTAAAACTATCAGAAGGACAGGGGGTCTCATCATGAGCTAGCTTGATCACTTTGTTATATCCTGGTGAATGGCACTATGATTGTCTAGTTACCATGCCAGCATAGTGGTCTCTTTATAGCAAATGAAAAGAGAGAATCATCTAAATATTGAAAGGAGGACCCTTGCTCGTTTGAAGGGTTAAAAAGCAACCCTGTTGAGGCTGTGGACTCCTGCTGGTAGCAGTGGCTCTGCTTGTGTGTTATAGACATTTTTGTGCCTTACAGCATTGAGCATGAAATGTCCATAATCTAAGGGATCCAAAGTCCCTAAACATGTTGTTCCTACCCGTAGAGGAACAAGGCTAACAAACCACAACAATTCACAGAAGTTCTCCACCAGAAACTGCTCAAAAACAAGTCAATTCAGGATCATTTCAGTGGCTACACTAGCTGTTTTCACTGAATGTCAAAGCCAACATTGGCTACCTGCGTTGAATGTCAAAAGGAACACTGACTACCTGCGCTGAACGAGAATGGACATGTGGCAGGCTCATTTCTCAAGGTGTCAAAACCCAGGAAGCTTCCAAAATGACACTTGCCTCAGGGAATTCGACTGGTGATGAGTAAGAGGTTCCAAATCTCCAAGTGGAAGCAAGAACCTCCAAGTGGACTCAAGAACTGACAGAGGGAGAGGACACTAGTCAGATCTCAAGCTGACTCATCCTCTCTCCAAACATCTATATATGGATCTCTCCTCCATGAGATCTAGAGGCTGGAATTTTGTTATTGCAAAGAATTGCTATTGGTTTGAGATTGGAATCATTGGGTGCTTAATGCTTTGAAGGGGGTGAAGATAGGAATTCCATTTGATGGGAAGGAGATGCTGGATTGGAGCCCTCTGGGTTGTATCTCTTCCTGAACCTTGTTATTCATCAATAAAGCTATCTTGGTTTCTCCTATATGCTGATGTATTTTTGATGTATGAATGCATTAGTATGTTTAGTTTATTTCTAGTCCTAAACTAGTTATGAATGTGAATATCTGTCTTTGTGTAGTGTTCTTCTCTTGTCGCAAGTAGCTGTTCTCTTATGATCTTACAGGAACTCGTTGAAGCTGGACAAGCAAGAAGGCAAGTAGCTGTTCTCTTGTGATCTTGCATGAACCTGTTGAAGCTGGGCGAGTGAGAAGGCAAGTAGCTGTGAACTCCCAAAGAGAAGAGAGACCGGATCGAGGGACAAACAGAAGACACCGGTAAGTCCCTTTATCTCTCTTCTTTCACATTTCATAAAGGAAGAAACCAGAATAGCTGTCTCTATTTGTTGCTAAGGCACTGTCACACCTTAGGTGGATAGGATCGTCCTGCATAGGCATTTTTCCCCACAACAAATTGGCGACTCCGCTGGGGAGATCTATTTAGTCATTTTATTTGTGTTTCTATCATTGTTTGTTTCATAGACTTGACAGCAATAATCGAACTGCATCTGCTATTCCCGGATGCAAAGTAGACAGTTGCTGCTTTGATCCAATCACTGGACTTGTCTATGATCTGAAAAATGGACTCACAAATGATTTGATGATCCTTTGTGATAGATCTTAGTACCCCCTCAAAGCATCCCTTTGATTGCACCTTGCTTGTTGCTTTTATTTGGCCTGAAACAGTGAATTAAATAGCAATCTGTGACCCAGAACCTGTGGGAAACGAGAGTTTCTCCTTCAGCGCAGACCCAGTGAAGGGATTCTGCATTTCAACGCAGGTCCCGTGAAGGCTACCTGCGCTGAATGTCAAAACCCCTGTGTTGAGGTTGCGCTGAACCAGTTTGCCCTTGTGCAGCTGGGGTTCTCTGCTCTGTTTTGCCTTGTTTTGATCTCTGATTTTTGCAGCCTGTAACCAGCATATGTACCAGTCTGATAACTCCTTTTCTCTGCTTAGATTCCGCCTCCTTTTGTACAAAAAGACTGTGAGTGTTTTTATGTGTTTGTGGCATCATTTACAGTTTTCCTTTGCATGAGTGAAATAGTCATCCTGTAGCCCTTGATTCAGATCTGTTGATTGTGATCTTAGAAGAGAGTTCATTGGCTATTTGCAGATTGATTATACATTTACTCTTGCTTATTGGTTTGAGTTTGTCTCTTTTAAGTGTCAAAACAAGTATTCATTTCGAAAATCGTTAAGTGTTGTAATCTCTTCTACCCTCTCTGATTTCGAAAAAGTAAACTTGTTTGTATTGGTCATTTAAAAGCAAATTCAAAGTTGTACAAAAAGCTTTCTTTGTAGGCATCAATACTAAGAAAGCGGAAAACAAACACCTGCATTATGCATTTGCATCTTGATAGTTTGCATGTTGGATTTAGGAAAAGTGCATTAGAGTGTGCTGATTGCTCTTTGAGAAAAGATGGTGTCTTTCTTTTCCCTTAGTAGCTAGGATTTTCAAAGTTGAAAAGATATAAAGCTTGCTTATCATCTTTAGACTGCATTTAGGAATTGTATCATACATCTCGTGGTGAACCTTGAAAGGCAAACTTCTAAAAATATCAACCTAAAATAAATTGAATGAACTTAACAACGCTTTGTAACATAACGCACAACATAGAGGTCTAGGCTAGAGACGTGTTCCGGCGTCGTTAAGCCTGGTGACTGTCAATCTCGTGGATGGTGGGTGATTCCTCCTGAGGGACGATAGCGCCAGTACGGATTGTGCTCCCATGTACCGTCGCGTATATATTGGGAGACCCCTATAGGCATAAAACCTTTATCCTTAGGAAGCCGTGTCGGCCGCCCTACTGATCACAATGCACTGAACACAGCATTCAGGAAGATCGACCGCCCGTACCCTAAAAAGTATTCTGCGGTTTTGCGAAAAGTTTGGCACACCCTCTGCCTAGAACTCCAGAGCAGTTCCTTTTGGCCTTTTTCAGACTCTATAACAGAAAAAGTCCATCTGAGCATTTGTCACTTCAGGCTCGTTAAAACATCGAAGGAGACTATGTTGGAAATAATACTGAGGGGGGGGGGGAATCAGTATTATCTAGCAATTTACCAAATCTTCCTTATTTGATCTTTTGAAATATTCTTGCATATCAGTACCATAAAACAATGAGCATGAATAAAGAAAATAGACAGTCACACCAAAGAACACAAGATGTAAGGTGGAAACCCAATGCGGGAGAAAAACCACCTGCTGCAATAATGTCTCTATCTTCTTTCAAGAAATTCTTTTTACAATGATTTTGTACTGGTGCAGTCCTTTACCAGCACGCAGGCTGCAACCTGCAAAGAGCTACAACTCTTTCTCGTTTTCCAGACTTCTCCTGGAAGGGAGCTACAACCCCCTACTTCTTTTCAAAATGATCAACAAGTATACAACAGATACAGTCTACTACAGATATCAGGTCAGTAATTACAGAAACAACCCAGAACACCTTATGAACAGAAATATACAGTTAACAGATCATCTTGAGACAGGGACGCATATTTTCTTTCTGTGGCCTGCGACTGGACGCAGTATACTTTATGCTGTTCTGCGTGCAGACGCACTGTTCCTTTTGCTTGTCTGCGACCGACGCACACATCAACACTATCGCGCCGCGTCTTTCGCTTCAGAGACGCACCCAATACCACAGTCACGCCGCGTCCTTCGCCTCAGAGACGCACCTGATCCTTTACTGTACTGCGTCCCGGCGCACTTTTCCTTCACTGAATCTGCGTCCCTTTAGATATAGAAGATAAGAGGACTTCAGAACCAACCCAAACACTTAGATCCACAGATCTGATCATGCGCCATATAGATCGTAGTCCATTAGAAGATTTACCCTTAAAGATATGGACTAGATCACACCAAGAGATGATCCACCAAGATGATGCTTAATCCAAATGAACTCCTTTGCTTTATATAGGCAAGCTTCTCCCCAAAGCGTGGAACAATACCACGAGCCGACACCATAGAAACACACAAACCGTCGGCTAGATACCACATAAGAAACCCCCACGGGCTTTTCTCTACCTTGAAATGTGTGCACTGGGCGGACGCACCTTCTGAACGGCTGGCCAGCGTCCCTGGACGCGGGTTCTGTAAGGTATACCTGCGGGGACGCACTTGCTGAACAAATTTCCTGCGTCCTTCTTGATTTACCACCTGAAAGAGTTTGCCATCAAGGACAACACCTGAATCATAATGCCAACAAACTCCCCCTTTGGACTTGATGGCAACCACATAATCTTCAGCTTCATCATTCTCCGCCTTTGACATCAAGAGCAAAGGGTATGCTCCCCCTATGTTCATGCTTCTCCAGATTTGTAACCAGAAATCCATCATGAAGGAGACAGAGACATATTGCAGCTATTTCCAAGATTTCCTTCTCCATAATGCCAACAATGCATTATGTGCTCCCCCTGAGCCTATACCATCAATAGGAAGATGGTCAACAGTGAGATGATGCATCAACAACCCCCAGCTTTTGCCTGAGGTATTCAAAAGTGTCCCTGGGCAACGGTTTGGTGAAAATATCAGCAACTTGTTCCTTAGAAGGAACATACTCCAACTTGACCTTCTGTTCAAGTACTTGTTCCCGGAGAAAATGGTACTTGATTGGTATGTGCTTGGTTTTTGAATGCATAACCGGATTCTTTGAGATGCTGATTGCACTTGTGTTGTCACATAAGATAGGAATAGGAGGTGTACAAGTGATTTGATAATCCTGCAAAGTTTGCATCATCCAAAGAAGTTGGGTGCAACAAGATGCAGCTGCAACATATTCCGCTTCAGCTGTAGACAAGGCAATTGAACTCTGTTTCTTGCTGAACCAAGATACCAGTCTAGAACCCATAAAGAATGCACCACCACTTGTGCTTTTCCTGTCATCCACGCTTCCGGCCCAATCTGCATCTGTATAAGCATGAAGAGTGAGATCTGTATCTCTAGGATACCATAGGCCATAATTTTGAGTCCCTTGAAGATATTTGAAGATTCTCTTTACTGCTTGAAGATGAGTCTCTTTTGGATTTGCCTGAAACCTTCCAACTATTCCAACTGCATGCATGATGTCTGGTCGGGTACCTGTCAAATATAGTAGACTTCCAATCATAGATCTGTAGGTTGGTTGATGAACTGCTGCAGATTCGTCATTTGCACTGAGACTACATCCTGTGACCATGGGTGTACATACTGGTTTTGCATCTTCCATGCCATATTTCTTCAAAATCTGCTTGAGATACTTGGTTTGAGATAAAAGGATTCCTCCTTTCTTTTGTTGGATTTGCAAACCAAGAAAGTATGTCAGTTCTCCTAGCAAGGACATCTCAAATTCTTTCTGCATGACTGAGGCAAAGCTTTGACTCATAGCTTCTTCATTACTGCCAAAAATAATGTCATCTACATACACAACAAGTATTAGTAATTTGTCATTTTCAACTTTTATATAAAGATTGCTATCTGCTGAACCTTTTGTGAAACCTTGTTGATGAAGATATTTGTCCAACCGGTAGTACCAAGCCCTTGGAGCTTGTTTGAGACCATAGAGAGCCTTTTTTAATCGGCATACAAGATTTGGATCGTTTCCAAGAATGAAACCATCTGGCTGTTCAATGTACACTTCTTCATCCAAGTCTCCATTCAGAAAAGCTGATTTCACATCCATTTGAAATACTTTGAAGTTCTGACAACTTGAGAGAGCAAGAAACATTCGGATGGCCTCAAGTCTTGCAACAGGAGCAAAAGTTTCTTCAAAGTCTATTCCTTCTTGCTGTGCATACCCTTTACAAACAAGTCTGGCTTTGTTTCTAATTACTTCTCCATTTTCATTCAATTTATTTTTGAACACCCATTTTGTTCCGATAACATTCTTATCCTTTGGTCTAGGAACCAGCTCCCAAGTATTGTTCTTTTCGATTTGCTCAAGTTCTTCATCCATTGCTTTCACCCAACATTCATCTTTGCATGCTTCTTTCACATTTTGTGGTTCAGTAGAGGAGAGTAATGCCAAATAACTTGAAGCTTCTGCAACTGTTCTTCTAGTTTGTATACCTGCTTCCTTTTGTCCCATGATCTGAGATTCTGGATGGTTCTTTTGAACATATCTGGATGGAGTCTTTTCTTCTATTCTTGTTCTTTCTTCTGCTTCTTCGTGAGGTCCGTCTTGAAATTGTTCTTGCGGTTCTTCTTCTTCATCATTCTGTCTTTGAGGGTAGCTTTCATCTTCTTCAATGTCTTCACGATGTATTTGCCTAGGAATGTATCCTTTCTCATCAACCACTACATCAATGCTTTCAACAATTCTGCCAAGTCTTTTATTGTAGCATTTGTATGCTTTGCTATGTGGAGAGTAGCCAAGAAGAATTCCTTCATCTGCTCTAGGATCAAGTTTGCCAAGCTGCTCTTCAGTATTTTTGATATAGCATTTGCTCCCAAAGATTTTGAAGTGCTTTACTGAAGGAGTTTTACCACTCCAGAGCTCATGAGGAGTTTGAGTGCTGTTCACTCGAACATTTGTCTTGTTGAGAATAATAACTGCCGCATGTGCAGCTTCACCCCAGAAGGTTGCAGGAGTTCCTGATTCATCAAGCATAGCACGAGCCATTTGCTGGACTGTTCTGTTCATTCTTTCCACTACTCCATTTTGCTGAGGAGTTCTAGCTGTAGAAAATTCTCTCCTTATTCCATGTTCATCACAGAAATCGAAAAATTCATTTGAAGTAAATTCTCCACCTCTGTCGGATCTGAGGCACTTAATCTTGTGACCTGATTCATTTTCAGCCAAGGCTTTGAAGGATTTGAATTTTTCGAAAGCTTCATCTTTGTGCTTCATAAGTCCCAACCAAACAAACCTGGAGAAATCGTCAATAAATAATATCAAGTATTCCTCTCCTCTAGGTGTTCTTTTTCTGAATGGTCCACATACATCTGTATGTACTAGCTCCAGAGGCATACTGGCTGATCCTTCTTTCTCTGGAAAGTTAGTTCTAGTCTGTTTTCCAAACTGACATGATCTGCACATGGTGTTGTCAGGAATTTTGATATCTGGAAGATCGCGAACTGCCTGATATTTGCAAGCTTTCCTTATTTGTGAGAAACTTAGATGTCCCAATCTTCGATGCCATAACCAGTGCTCTTCATCCTTGCTTAAATAGCATTGTTGTTGTTCTTCATCAAAAATGTATAGATTATTTGAAGTTCTTTTTCCTTTGAGAACTGTTTTACCTGTATCAAGATCACGAACAAGACATCCATTTGATCTGAATATAACCTCGGTTCTTTGATCACACATCTGGCTTACACTTAGAAGATTATGCTTTAGTCCATCAACAAACAAAACATTTCCAGCCTTAACATCTTCTTTTAAAGGAGCAATACCTTTTCCTTTTATAGTTGCAGGAGTATCATTTCCAAAAGAGACTTTCTTTCCCTTTTCTAAATTAGAATAAGATTCAAGTTTTTCTTTATCACCTGTCATGTGCTTTGAACATCCACTGTCAATGTACCATAGATTTTCTTGTCCTTCTGCATAGAATGCTATCCCACATCTTTCTGTTTGAGGTTCCTTTATTTTCAATGTTTTGGTGCTTGAGGTTTGTTCCCTTTTTTGTTCTTGTACCTTTCTTTCCGGAAACCTGCTTCTGCATTCAACATCTTCATGTCCAAAATTATTGCAAATAGAGCATTCAACTTCATTTTCAAGAGCTGAAAAATTGTTATAGGTCCTTTTTGTATTCCCTGTCATGCTTCTCTGTTTTTGAGCTTCCCTAGTCATGATTGTTTTATACGCAACACATTGGGCTGCTTTGTGACCAAAGTTATGGCAAGAAAAGCATTGTCCATTGAAGAAGTTTCTGTGATTATTGAATCTACCAGCCGACTGATTGTAATTTCTATTTTCATCTATTCTTGAACCAAATTGAGAAGGTTTTACCTGTGGCTGGTTGTGACTTTTGTTCACCCTTAAGCTGGATTGCCCCTGATAGTTTGAAGTTTGTCCCTGCTTTACCTGATGATCTTCCTTGTGTTCTTGCTCATTTCTTCTTGCGGCATCAAGATAACTTTTTGAAGTGGAAGCTTGAGAAGTTTCTCCATTGTAGCCCAGACCTGTCTTATTTAGAGGAGATCGCTGCACACTGATAATCTCATTCAACGTTTCAGATCCTTTGACAAACTTGAGATTAATAGTTTTTGTTTTCTCAATTTCTTTTCTAAGACCAACAATTTCACCTTCTAATTTTTCAAGATGTTTTTCCTTTTCATCAATCTGAAATTGTAGAGTATCAATAATCATGTTCTTTTCTTCTATACATCTCTTGAGTCTAGTAATTTCATCATAAAGGTTATCCACATCTATAGCATCCTCATAATTGTCATCTTCAAATGCCATTAACAATCTATATTTGTTACCTTGTTCATCTTCATCACTGTTTGATAAGCCATCGCTATCTTCATGGGTGTAATAGCTTTTCTTATTTGTACCCTGTTTCTTGTTCCATCTAACTGGTTCCTTTCCTTTATCCTTATAAGAGCATTTTGCAGCATAATGACCTACTCTTCCACAAGCAAAACATTTGAAAGGTAGCTTACCTCTGAACCTTCCAGAACCCCTTTGAAGATTTCTGACAAAGTTTGATTCTTCTTCCTCTTCTTCTGGAACATGACATGCTTCATAGTGATCTTCTTTGCCTGATGCTTTAAAAGCAGCTTCCCTTCTATCTGATGGACCTCCCTTTCTCATTTCATAAGCAGTTAGAATTCCATGCAGCTGAGACATAGTGAGAACACGGAGATTTTCCTTTTCTTCTACTGCAGATACTTTAGATTCAAACTTGGGAGATAAAGATCTTAGAATCTTTTGAACTACTATAGTCTCTTTTATTTCTTCACCCAAATTTTTCATACAATTAACAATCTCATCTACTCGAAGAAAATAATTAGCCACACTTTCATCATTATACATCTTGAGAGTCTCATATTGAATCCTGAGAGTTTGAAGTTTAGCTTCTTTTACCTGTTCATCTCCTTCATAGCTAGTGATCATTTTGTCCCATATCTCTTTTGCTGATTTGAAGTGCATGACCTTCATGAACTCTGTTTGAGATATACTTCCTAATAGAGTGCTGACTGCTTTTGCATTTGTTTCATACTGCTTTTTCTCAGCTGGATCTGTAGGAGTAACTGAAGGAAAGGCATAGCCTGATTCTACAATGTTCCAAACTTCTGTACCAAGAGATTGAAGATATGCAGTAACTCTTACCTTCCAATAATTGAAGTTTGTTCCATCGAAGATGGGTGGCCTGATTGATGCTTCTCTCTCGTAGTTGCTCATGATGAACGATCTACCTTCAAGCGATCAAGCTGTTCTGAAGGACCTGCTCTGATACCAATTGTTGGAAATAATACTGAGGGGGGGGGGAATCAGTATTATCTAGCAATTTACCAAATCTTCCTTATTTGATCTTTTGAAATATTCTTGCATATCAGTACCATAAAACAATGAGCATGAATAAAGAAAATAGACAGTCACACCAAAGAACACAAGATGTAAGGTGGAAACCCAATGCGGGAGAAAAACCACCTGCTGCAATAATGTCTCTATCTTCTTTCAAGAAATTCTTTTTACAATGATTTTGTACTGGTGCAGTCCTTTACCAGCACGCAGGCTGCAACCTGCAAAGAGCTACAACTCTTTCTCGTTTTCCAGACTTCTCCTGGAAGGGAGCTACAACCCCCTACTTCTTTTCAAAATGATCAACAAGTATACAACAGATACAGTCTACTACAGATATCAGGTCAGTAATTACAGAAACAACCCAGAACACCTTATGAACAGAAATATACAGTTAACAGATCATCTTGAGACAGGGACGCATATTTTCTTTCTGTGGCCTGCGACTGGACGCAGTATACTTTATGCTGTTCTGCGTGCAGACGCACTGTTCCTTTTGCTTGTCTGCGACCGACGCACACATCAACACTATCGCGCCGCGTCTTTCGCTTCAGAGACGCACCCAATACCACAGTCACGCCGCGTCCTTCGCCTCAGAGACGCACCTGATCCTTTACTGTACTGCGTCCCGGCGCACTTTTCCTTCACTGAATCTGCGTCCCTTTAGATATAGAAGATAAGAGGACTTCAGAACCAACCCAAACACTTAGATCCACAGATCTGATCATGCGCCATATAGATCGTAGTCCATTAGAAGATTTACCCTTAAAGATATGGACTAGATCACACCAAGAGATGATCAACCAAGATGATGCTTAATCCAAATGAACTCCTTTGCTTTATATAGGCAAGCTTCTCCCCAAAGCGTGGAACAATACCACGAGCCGACACCATAGAAACACACAACCGTCGGCTAGATACCACATAAGAAACCCCCACGGGCTTTTCTCTACCTTGAAATGTGTGCACTGGGCGGACGCACCTTCTGAACGGCTGGCCAGCGTCCCTGGACGCGGGTTCTGTAAGGTATACCTGCGGGGACGCACTTGCTGAACAAATTTCCTGCGTCCTTCTTGATTTACCACCTGAAAGAGTTTGCCATCAAGGACAACACCTGAATCATAATGCCAACAGACTAGAGTCATCTTTAGCTTTTTCTCGACTCTTTAAAATTGAAAAAGCAAGTTGTGTCTAAAAGCGTCTAAAAAAATTCATTTAATTCAGAAACACACTTTCCCCTTTTGTATTTTGGTTGATCGAGTAATCCGCAATCATGGAAGAAAGTCAATTGAAACCCCGTCGTTCGTGGAGGCTTACGAGTCAACCGTCTTTGTCTCCGGAATCGAAAATAGTACGGACAAAGCGAACTCGTTTAACCGGTTCGAAATATCCTATCAAAGTTAGAACAAGTGTTCCAATGACATCTGAGATTCCGGTTACTCCAAACATTTCTGGAAACCCTGCCTCTTTAGAAGAAGTTCAACATCCACAGAGGGACAGTAACACTGATCCTAGTCTGGGAGCAAATACTTGCGTTACTAAACCAGTTCCATCTGTAACCGGTTCAGAGAGTCTTGCTCCTCAAACAACTGTTGCTGTCGATTCAACCCCTTCTTCGGCACCAGAATTATTTTACGGACCTGACGGTCTTCCTCTCTCACCTGGTTTGATTGCGATAGAGGAAATTGTAGAGGATCTGCAAGCAAGCACTCCAACACATTTTGGAGTCGGGGTCACTCTATTTCCTTCATCAGAAGTTAGTCTACCACAAGTGGAAGTTCCTGTAGAATCGCTAGGCAATCTCTTGGATAGACTCAAAATGTCTGAACAACCGTCAACATCTAGGACTGTGTCGAATGACACAGCGACAGCAGAAGCCCCTGCCATCACTCCGACAATGTTTGCCAGCATACCATCTGTCCCGACTAGCTCGCAACCGCTAGAAGGAGTCCACCAAGGGACTATTTTGACAGTGTGGTCCATTCCAGTTTGTTCCTCCGGAATAATATCCGGCAACTCTTATGTTGAAACTCGCCAGATTGATCCATTTGGAGGTCAGTTTGGGCTATCCAGTCCCCAAGGACAAACAATCCCCTTGAGTTCCGGATTGCTACCGTATGGGGGGCAGTATGCCCTTTCATTACCCCCTCCGGGAGGGTATCCATACGGCAGTTCACAACAGTATTCAGGTTATACTCGAATTCCATCAAGTGGTTGGGTACCTATGCTACCTCAACAACCAAGGGTTGTATATTCTATGCAACAGTGTGTACCTATGTCGAACATCCCGACCACACCGGCTATTGTGACAGTGTCGCAAGTTCAAACGTTGCCTGTTGTATGTCAACCTCAGATTTCTCAGGTTGTAATGCAACAACCCCTTGACCCTGTGACACAACCACAATCGCCAACTGGTGGGGCGACACAGGTCCAAACGGGTACAATTACCCCACACCTTGGTCCAACAGTTAGTATAGCACAACAGAACATGGCTTCACAACCATGGCTGGTGCAATACCAACAACCACAATTCCAGCAAGTGTACCAAGGTTCTGAGCAGCAGATCTTTGCGAACAGTGGACAACCGTATATTCAAAACGGTCAAAACCAACCGCTTTACAGTGGTCAAGTCCACCAACCGTATCAGTCATACCAACATCAATTACATTATGCTGGTATGCAAAGGCCCACTGCTCAGACAATTCCATCGTACCCTGGGTATGCTTCACCTAACCTGAATCAACAGTTACCATTCGTGGCAACTTTAGAGTTACCTGATTTACACCGGTTAACCAACGATCCAATTGCTTACACCCCTTGGTGGCCAGCGATTCCTCACAAACTTCCATCTGACATTCCTAAATTCAATGGAAATCCAGGTGAAGACCCATCGAATCACGTGATGACTTTTCATCTGTGGTGTTCATCGAACACCCTAAATGATGATTCGATAAGGCTTCGCCTTTTCCAGAGGACGTTAACGGGTCCAGCGGCAAAATGGTATATTGAATTACCTAGAGCCTCGTTCGACAATTTCAGCTCCCTAGCCACGACTTTCTTAACCCATTTTCAATTACCGATAAGGTATGAAACGGGAACAGAAATCTTAACCAACTTCAAGCAGACAACGGCCACTCATATATCCGATCATATACATGAGTGGCGTCGTCGTCGTAGGATGGTGAAAACATACGTTCCCGATCAGCTGTTAGCTGAATGGTTTATAAAGTCGTTACTTCCTGCTATAACAGAAGATGTGGCAAAGGGGGGAGTCGTAACAGAGGAGCAAGTCATTGCTCGTGCACAATATCTAGACTTAGTTTATACTCAGTCTGGCATGCTCTACGACAAAATACCTGACACCCCTAGACCGGAATTCTCAATTCCTCCTCCTCCTAAATCAAATAGTGACTCTCATGCCGGCGATGGTGTGATTGGCACGGCAAACGCGAAATCGACAAAGGTTTCGTCTAAGAAAGCCCGTAAGAATTCGGATCAAAATGCAAAAGACGAAATTCTTGCTTCGGAAGTAAATGCCATATCAGCAGATAAAGGCAAAGAAACCAATCAACCAGGAAGCAAGAAGAAGCAAAACAAAGGGAAGAAGAAGAAACAGGGTGGGTCATCCCCTGAAAAAACTTCTTCAAACCCTCCTGGGAAAGGGAAACAAAAAAATCCATGTCAAATATGTGATGAGGATCATTGGACAGGCAAATGTCCGTACAAAGCTGAGCTTAAAAGATTCTTTAAGAGTTCGCAGACCTCAGCTGTGTTAACGGATCCGTTTCCCAATCCAGGTCAAAATCTGGTTGATAGTGGAAATGCTTCCCCGTCGCAAGTGCTCATGTTGTCGGTTTCAAAACAGTAGAATGATGCCTTGATTTCGACAAGGAACAAAGATTATGGGAATCCGCAGCTGTCAAACGACAAAGGTAAAGATCAACCAAGTAGTTCGACAACAACTTCGACAGAAGTTGTACCGCCCATCATTCCTGAATTAACGATAAAACCGCCAAAGGGAGTAGTACACAAGTCGACATTTAATCCTCGCGCCAGAGCAGCGCAGCATTATAACATAGTGGAAGATTTGGCCCAATCGCCATCCGCTATGTCGACTCTGGAAGTACTACAAAATTGCCCATCCCAAAGGCAGGCTTTGTTATCGGCTATTGGTGGGGTTGATCCTAAGGATTCCAATCTTGTATCCTTCGACCACAAAGGATACGATCCTCAGTTACCAGCTCAACTAGCTTTCCTTATTCAAGTGAAAGCCCTCAACAAAACTGTTCACCAAACAATTATTGATGAGGGGGCATCCACATGTATTATGTCGATGAGTTGCTGGAAAACTTTGGGGTCTCTGACCTTGTCGCGATCTTCAACGACATTGAAAACATTCAACGGAAGGACCTATACCCCGTGCGGTATCCTTAATAACTTGAAAGTTGAACTAGGAGGAAAAACAGTAGATATAGATGTTGAAGTCATCGATGGGAATCTTAACTACAACATCCTGCTGGGAAGACCATGGATATATGCCATGGCAGCTGTAGTGTCGACTTATTTTAGGAAGATCACATTCCCTTTTAAAGGAGGGATTATGATCGTCGACCAACAAGACTTCCTCCCTAATGGTTCACAAGTTACGGGAAGCATTCCCATGATCCATGGAAGCAACCATTCGCTTCAAGACATCGGAGTAGGTCTACTGAAAGACCCCACATTAATGGGAACTTTCGCACTTCCACCTCCAATCTATATAGGAGAAGTAGCATTGGTAAGAGCCTGCAACATGATATCTTCCACGAAGATCTCAGAAGACGATATCGACATGGATCATGCAATGGTTTTGCCCCCAAGCCCTATAGAAATATTGTAGCAATCAATGTTTCGGGCATGGGAGGCTAACCCAAGTCAACGCTCATCAAGCGTTTGGGTAGATAGGTCTAGAGAATATGGTACCCCGTTAGATCCTTGGTCGAAAGTACATAGGACTGACGAAGGAATCCTACAATCAATGTTGATTGAGGGGGCACCATGGAGCGATTGCCACCATCGTTCCCTTCTTCCAGAATATGAAGAAGATACTCAACATGACCTTTATCACCCTTCAGTTTTTGAATTCCTATCAAATACTGTAAATACGGTGGATTCCGAGCGAAACTTATCCAATATTGAAGAGACTATAGCCATAAATATCTCAACTAAAACAAATGTTGTAGAGAATATTTATGTCGGCAAAGGATGTTCTCCTTCAGAACTGGAAATATATAACGCTCTTTTTCGCGAGTTCAGAGATGTCTTTGCTTGGTCATATGATGAAATGCCAGGCATTGACTCGAGTATCGTTGAACATGAAATTAAGATGTATCCTGATGTCAAACCAGTAAGACAACGGCTTTAGCAGGTGCACCCCAAGAAAGCCGCTACCATTAAAGGAGAAGTTGAAAAGCTCCTCCATGCTGGTTTCATCTACCCGGTTCCTCTAACCGATTGGGTATCGAATATTGTCCCTGTTATGAAGAAACAAGGGACAATTAGAGTGTGTGTCGATTATAGGGATGTAAACCAAGCTTGTCCGAAGGACAACTACCCTACACCCTTCATCGACCAGATAATTGATGAATGCGCCGGATGTGAAATCTTTTCATTCATGGATGGATTTTCCGGGTATAATCAAATAAATATCCGCTCACAGGACCAGTCAATGACTGCATTCATTTGTCCGTGGGGCACATTCGCTTATCGAAAATTACCCTTTGGTTTAAAGAACGCAGGGGCGACGTTTCAGAGGGCAATGAATTATGCCTTCCATGACATCAAGAACATCGTTCAACCTTATCTCGACGACCTTCTGGCTCATTTGTGAAAGTGGACTGTTCATCCGCAGCATTTAAGAGCGATATTTCTACGTTGCCGACACTACAAGATAAGACTCAATCCACACAAATGTGTATTTTGCGTCGGTTCTGGTCGTTTACTTGGATTTGTAGTCTCTAAAGATGGGATTCGTCTCGACCCTTGCAAGGTTCAGGCAATCATTAATTTTCCTCCACCTTCAAATTTGCTTCAAATTCAGAAACTCCAAGGGAAAGCAAACTTTCTGAGGAGGTTCATTCCAAATTACGCAGAACTTGCTAAAGGTTATACTCGTCTTTTGAAAAAGGATGTACCTTTTGTCTGGGATCGGGTGGTGCAAGCTTCCTTTGATGCTCTGAAAGATTCTCTAGTAAAAGCATCATTAATGTATGCCCCAGACTATCAAAGAGATTTTAACCTGTATCTGGCTGCAGCAGATACGACCATTGCGATGGTTTTAGTTCAAGAAGTCGATGGAATTGAACATCCAATATATTATTTAAGTAAAAACTTGAATGATACAGAAAGAAAATATTCTTACGTTGAAAAGCTAGCACTCGCTGCTGTTCAAGCGATACAAAGATTTCGACATTACGTCCTCTTTCGGAAAACTACCATTCTATCAGATTGCAACCCCATGACTTATATATTGTTGCGACAGTTGCTAGGGGGAAAATATTCAAAATGGATAGCGATCCTTCAAGAGTTTGATCTGGAATTTGTAAAATCCAAATCAAAGAAAGCTTTAGTCTTCGCAGAATTATTGTGCGATCTCCCATCGTCGTCCAACGATGAAACATCCGAAGAATCAATCATGGACGAGCATTTGTTTCTGATATCTGCAAGCAATGAATGGTATGGAGATATAATAATTTATCTCCAAACCCAAAAATTCAGGCCTGACACCTCTCACTCAGAACAGAAACGTATACGATACCAAGCGAAAGACTACATGATCATCGGTGATACACTTTACCGTCGTGGTATCGATACAGTTCTGAGGAGGTGCCTCACCCATGAAGAGGCCGAAAAAACCCTGAATGAGTGTCATTCAGGCGCGTGTGGGGGGCATCAATCTGGATATGCTACAACACAGAAAATCTTATGAGCAGGATACTTCTGGCCAACAATGTTCAAAGATTGCATAACCGCAGTCAGAAGTTGCCATGCTTGTCAAATTTTTGATAGCAAAACTAGAAGACCACCCGCACCTTTACAGCCAATAGTTGCTATTGGGCCTTTCGCCAAATGGGGCATCGATTTCGTGACATGTAACCCCACCTCGACCGGGGGGCATGGGTATATTATAGTCACTGTTGACTATTTTACCAAATGGGCCGAGGCGATGCCTACATTAGATAACACTGGTGAAACAACTGCCCTTTTCTTTTTCAATCATGTAGTCGCCAGGTTCGGCGTACCACAAGCCATAGTTACAGATCATGGGTCGCATTTTCGCAATCACATGATGGTTGAATTAGCTGCCAAGCTAGGGCTATCTCACGACAGCTCTACCCCGTATTATCCGCAAGCCAACGGACAAGTTGAAGCAATCAACAAGGTCCTGAAGCGTATGTTGCAAAGGATGATCGGAGTTCACAAAAGAAGGTGGCACCTAATCCTGTACTCAGCCTTGTGGGCTTACCGAACATCGGTAAGGAATGCGACCGGGTTCACACCTTTCCAACTGGTGTATGGCCTGGAAGCAGTCTTGCCAATCCAGTGTGAAATCTCGTCTCTTAAACTCGCAATTGATCTCCTCCCCGGAACTTCGGAAGAAGAGGCTCGTTTCTTGGAATTAATCCAATTGGATGAAACCTATCGTGATGTCGCCTTGGCTAACGAAGCCCATAAGAAACGAGTCAAGGCGCAGTTTGACAAAAATGTCAAACCCCGTGTCTTCTCAGAAGGTGACTTGGTCTTACTTTATGACCAAGAATCCGATAAATTGGGAGCAGGCAAATTTAATTCTTTATGGATGGGCCCCTATATTGTTAAACAAGTGTTAGCAAAAGGAGCCTACGAGTTAATGGATTATGATGGAATTCCACTGGCGCAACCTCGTAATGGGTTGTACCTCAAGCGTTACTATGCTTAAATAGTAACCTGTATGCTTTTGTTGTATTTTGTTTTCGCTAAAGTGTTTGTTTTGGTCGAGTAATCCACCTTTTTACATTTATTGCAGATGTCAAACCTTCTGGAGACATGTGTTGGATATGCCGACGGAGCGAGTCGTAGTTCGCGGAACCTGTCCTCCGCAGCCTGGGCCATTTTTGATCCAAGCGGCGAGTTAGTAAGTTTCATAGGTGTGTGTATTGGGCAATCAACAAATAACATCATTGAGTATAGTGCGTTGATAGAACTACTCTCTGATGCCATCACCCATGGTATACGCCGACTAATCGTCAGGCTAGACTCACAACTCGTAATACTACAACTCAATGGTATATATTCCATTCGCAATCCAGCTATTTATCGCATGTTCCTAAGGGTTAAGATTTTGGAAAGACAATTTGATTTAATTCAATACCAGCATATTTCCAAAAACTTAAACACATTAACCGACTCATTAGCAAACTATGTGGTAGATAGACATTTGCGACATTTATAAAAAGAGACACATCATCAATGTTGTACATATGGATCATATAACTCAACCAGAATAAACCTCGAAAATCAAAATATATATATAAGCTGTTTATCGTTTATACATAATGTTCTGTAACCAAGACAAAAATCGGTCATATGACCCAAAAACTCAAAAATGCTAGGGGGCACCCTAGCCTAGTGATGCTCATGATATCACGTCACGGCCTGTGCAATCATGCGCAAGAGACGAGTCCATCGTCTAGGCACCACAGTAGTATGCCGCTGCAACTGTAAAGGTAACTCATCAATCCTCACATCGGGAATGCCGAGAGTAAGGCTCTCAACCTGCTCCTGCACAGCTGTAAGGGTCTCGGCCACGTCAAGGTCGCGGAGAATAACCCTCCCAGCAGTCTCCCCTGCTGGGGCAGCGACTGGCGCTCTCGGGCGAACTGCTAGACGAACAGGACCAACATCTGCATGCACACATGAGTTTGATTAAAGTCTTGATAGAATAAAGCACAAGGACATTATAAATAAGAACAGTAAACAGTAATATGGTCAAAGATTTTACCAATAGCGCCCCATTGTTCGCCATCTGGCAGTACCAAGTCCGGATCACCTCGGAAATCCATACCAACATATGGATACTCGGAATAGACCATCTCCTGACGCTCAAACCACCTGAAGAAGGTATCAGTGAAAGAAATCTGAGATTGACCAGCATGCCTAGACATGTCATCAACCCATCTCTGCATGTGTGGCTCGGTAGGAGAAGGCAAGTCGAGTGCGATATACTGAGGCTGCATCAGTGGTATTTTCTCCAAGGAAAAGGCAGTTAGAATAGAACCATATCCAAAGTTCTTCAGCTTCCCGTCCTTTACCTTGTTCAACTGACTTTTAATCTGAAGAAGTACTGCATCACACCAGTTGAATATTTTCGGTTGGAGACACTCCAAGGCGTGCTGCACATAAGATCTGTTGGCAACATGAAGAGATGCGCTACCGGACATCCTACCGATAGTATACAGAATGGACCTGAGAGACCTGTCAGTAATCTCACGGATAACAACCTTGCCGTCTCTACTCGGCTGGGATCCTTCCCTGCAATACTGGTGGACATAATCTCTCACGGAGTCATTCCCTCGGGCCGAACCTGACAAAGAAATGGCGGCACCCCGCCTCGACAAACCAGTCAAGAAGTAAATGTCTACCACGGTCAAAGGGATGGATTTGCTCCTGATCTGAAATACTTGGTTGATAGGATCCAAAGCATCAAGCATATACTGCAGTAAGGAGATCTGTTCTCTCATGCTAGAGATACGGAAGAACTTCAGCAGGCCACAGTTCCGCAGCGCGTTCACCGTGACAGGGTCATGGAGGGCAATCATGTCCTCTTCTTCATGTTCTCGTTCTCGCCATGTAAGGGTCATTTTGCTCAAAAGTCCCTGTAAAACAAACAAGAGAAAGAGTAAGATCCCGGATTTGATGAGAAACTGGCAAAATTTTCATCAAAAACTGTGCAACAGAACTGTTTTTCTATGCTCAACGCAACTGGCTAGTGTTCCACCTACGTTGAAGGTCAAACTACCTTCATGCAGCTTGACATTCAACGCAGGTTTCGAGTGGACTGCCTGCGCTGATGGCAGAGCGCCCTAACAAAACCCCAGGGGCTCAGGGGAACAGGAAAACAGGCACAGAATGGAAAAAGGAAACCATGAAAAGAAAGAGCTAGGGTTTAGCTCCTACCTGGTCCAGACGGCGCCGAAAATCATCCGCAGAATCTCCCGGAATCAGTTGATGAAAATCAAGGGGGAAGAGGCACCTCCAAAGCTCCAACAAACCAAGTTCAAATGAAATGGTAAAATGAGAGGTAAAAACACCTTTTAATTGCCTTTTACGTAGTTCAAAGCGAAATATTAGGTTTCTAATCTCATTTTCAAGCAAATGTTATTCATTTCTAACTAGTTTGATGCAGCAATTGAGGATACAGTACTATCTTTGAAAAGGGCAAAGCTAGTTATGGTAAAAATCAAAATTTGACCATATAATATCGAGCAGTTTTAGCACACAGTTCATGCTCGTTAAAAAATAAACGCAAGATCCGAGTAGTTTTAGCACATAGTTCATGCTCGTTAAAAAATAAACATAATACCGAGCAAATGTTTCCACCCGCGTTTAAGCTCGTTAAAAAATGAACTATCCCGGTAAATAACCATAGTGAATGTAATATTTTCAGCCATTAAAGCCTTGGTCATGTTTGCACCGTCACCTCCACTTTTCATTTGGCCGATCGTTCGCCTCCATATGATTGTTTACCCATTTTGAGGAACAACTGCGAAGAGTGATTTCACCTAGCCATCCTTGTGACACTGCCGTGATTGGAAAATTCCAACCTGTACCTGGAATCAACTGCTAACCATGTTTATCACTCGTTCCTCAAAAGATGAGTCTTCTTTAAGCTCTTTTCAACTGACTCGTAAAATATGAAAAGATTGCCGAGTCCTTGGCCTTCCAGCTCGTTAAAGGAACAGGAAGAGCTATCCCTCCTCTAGATTTTAATCTTTTTGGACCTGAGGGATTATTGCACAAAAAGATCGAGCGCTTGTTTTATTCGGCTCGTTAAAACTATCGAAAACTCATCCCTTCTGTATTGTTTTATACTTTTTCGGACTTAAGGGATTAGATGACGAAAAAGGACTTTTGGAGTTAACTTTATGTACCTTTTCAGGCTCTCTAAAAATGAAAAGGACCGAGTTATCCTTGTCGTTAGACTTGTTAAAATCATTAAATAGCGACAAACTTGTCTTTAGACGAGAACGAGTTTCACTATCGCTAGGCTCGTTAAAACATAGTGATGGGCTTGCCCGAAGGGCAGGTTATAGAACAAGCATACGTTATCCTCCTCAAGCTTGACAAAAATAAAGAGGTACTGGTCAGCAATGACTGGGGAAAAATTGGGAGAAACTAAAGAAAACTTTGATGGTAGCAAATCGCTCTTGAACATGACACTTTTCCTCCGTACCACAATCGGGTTGGGTTGTTTCATTCACCGGTCACATCCATGGTCTCGCCATACCATCCATATTTGGGGTAATGCTACCGATACATCGTATCAGTGTCGCCATATGTTCAAGAGAAGTTGTTCAGAAAAGTCAACCGTGTCCCATGCACTGCCATACATTATCCTTCATCCTTTCATGACCGCCACCCTGAATCATATGTCACAGATCGTTTTCACCTCCATTAAAATCATTAGCTTCGTTCCGTGTCACTAATGTGGGATTCATTAAGGCCCTCTGACGGATCGCTTCTTTTCGACATCAGCTCATTATCCAAGAAGTTGATCTAGGAACAACCCCTTCAGTACTTTGAAGCTTGCATACCTCAATGGCAAGTTTCTCACTTCCGGCGACAGGTATACATCAATGACCTTCGACCGAAAGATTTTGTGTGGTGTTCGACGCCAAGTCCTTTATTCACACCACGTGAATTGTACTGCAGTACCTTGAGGGTCATTATCATTATCGGTGATTCCTCTTGCGCTTGTTAACGGTTTACATCATTGACTGGTAATCAAGCGATGTCTTTCCATGTTCGACTTCAGAACATTTTTGGATCGACTTGTACTTAGAGTGGAGATCGAACGAGTTTGAAGACCCCAGATCTAGTTTCATCCATCCAGGCTGCGATATATATTCAGGAAAGATAAAGACATTGACATGTACATCATTGCAGCAGATAATCATCCTACTCAAAGGATGATAATTTCATCAAAATTATCAGTCTACCATCAGACGGTTGTCTGTGCTATGTACAGAAAAATGAATTTATAAAACTGAGCATGGGAATGCCCGCCTCAGCTAGATCATGAAAGCAGTATGAAAAATAATGTATTGTATCATATCTTATTACAGGTCTCCTCTCAGCATTGGATGAACTTCGGATCCCCCTGATAAAGCATTTCACCCGATAAACAACCTCATACTTTAGGGGGCAACTGTTATAGACATTTTTGTGCCTTACAACATTGAGCATGAAATGTCCATAATCTAAGGGATCCAAAGTCCCTAAACATGTTGTTCCTACCCCTAGAGGAACAAGGCTAACAAACCACAACAATTCACAGAAGTTCTCCACCAGAAACTGCTCAAAAACAAGTCAATTCAGGATCATTTCAGTGGCTACACTAGCTGTTTGCGCTGAATGTCAAAGCCAACACTGGCTACCTGCGTTGAATGTCAAAAGGAACACTGGCTACCTACGCTAAACGAGAATGGACATGTGGCAGGCTCATTTCTCAAGGTGTCAAAACCCAGGAAGCTTCCAAAATGACACTTGCCTCAGGAAATTCGACTGGTGATGAGTAAGAGGTTCCAAATCTCCAAGTGGAAGCAAGAACCTCCAAGTGGACTCAAGAACTGATAGAGGGAGAGGACACTAGTCAGATCTCAAGCTGACTCATCCTCTCTCCAAACATATATATATGGATCTCTCCTCCATGAGATCTAGAGGCTGGAATTTTGTTATTGCAAAGAATTGCTGTTGTTTGAGATTGGAATCGTTGGGTGCTTAATGCTTTGAAGGGGGTGAAGATAGGAATTCCATTTGCTGGGAAGGAGATGCTGGATTGGAGCCCTCTGGGTTGTATCTCTTCCTGAACCTTGTTATTCATCAATAAAGCTATCTTGGTTTCTCCTATATGCTGATGTATTTTTGATGTATGAATGCATTAGTATGTTTAGTTTATTTCTAATCCTAAACTAGTTATGAATGTGAATATCTGTCTTTGTGTAGTGTTCTTCTCTTGTCGCAAGTAGCTGTTCTCTTGTGATCTTACAGGAACCCGTTGAAGCTGGAAAAGCAAGAAGGCAAGTAGCTGTTCTCTTGTGATCTTGCATGAACCTGTTGAAGCTGGGCGAGTGAGAAGGCAAGTAGCTGTGAACTCCCAAAGAGAAGAGAGACCGGATCGAGGGACAAACGGAAGACACCGGTAAGTCCCTTTATCTCTCTTCTTTCACATTTCATAAAGGAAGAAACCAGAATAGCTGTCTTTGTTTGTTGCTAAGGCACTGTCACACCTTATGTGGATAGGATCGTCCTGCATAGGCATTTTTCCCCACAACATTGTGGTATTGAAGTACTATGTGACAATGCCAAATTCTCTCTATTCTATTACCACCTATGGATTAGTTTCTAAAGGAAAATTTCCATTTGAACAACATTTCTAAAAGCCAACATGCATGGTAACTTAAATCTTATATCCATTATATCATATTTGTCCAATCAATTTACTGCCAGTCATTAATATGTATCGTCGGTCGTGTGTTTGCCACTTTTCCACCTAAGGTAAAAATCAATTGACATAATGGTATAAATATCTGTTTTATTTTATGGGCATTTCAAATCCTTTGACGTGTATTGCTTTGATTGTCGTTGTTGTTTATTGCACCGCTTTTATTGATTGGTTGCCTACATTTATGATTTACCAATGTTTTCTCCTTTACTTCCCATGCTTGGCAGGTGTGGATGCCCATTTCTGATTGGAGGGGGGATGGTCTATGTATGAAAAACTTGTGTGACAATTTATGAATAGTTGTATGATGATTATTAAATTGATTTCTGGTTAAAGGAATGCATGATGATTGCGTATGTGTAATAATTATCAAAACATTTATGATTGGAGGAAAAGAGGCAACCAATATGTATAGCATGTGAATTGATTATGGTCCTGCACCAAAGATTGCTGATGAGACAAATGAATTAATTATCTATGATATTAATTCACAAAACAATGTCATTTTTCTATCAAAATCTTTAATGTTCTTTATTGTTGTTCCAAACTATGAAAGAGTGAGAGAAGTGCATGCAATTGAACCAGCCACAAAAAAACAATAGCCATGGGAGGAAAGGCCATTCAAAATGAACCCAAAATGCTCAGGGTATCAGACCAGTCTCATGCGATTCTTGATCGTGCCGACTAGCTACAATATTTGAATAGATTATAGGGATTTCATAAGGAGATGACACTCGAATTTCTACAGAATTTGTAGAATGGCCACACCATGGTGAGAGGGAGGAACATAACAGTCTCTGAAGCAATCATACCTGAAGCCAATGGACTTCCAGCAGATGGGACAAGATGGACAGATAAACATGTTCTTCTGCAGGAAGTCGTCAGAGTTTTTCAGGACCCATATGAGAAATTGGTGCGAAAAGGGAAAGTCGTCCACCCTAAAGCTTTGAGATAGCCATGGCAGGAAATGGAAGCCATCGTGCAGAGGTACATCATGTGCGACGGATGGCAAGACATGGTAAAACCTCACCAACTCAAACTATTAGTCATTTTAAAATAGAAAATTACATCTAACCTGCCATTTATTTAAATGCTTTATTACATGATGTAGCTCGTCGGGTCAGAAAGGAAAAGGACCCACATACAATCATCAACCATCATGGGCTGATCAAACTAATCATCATTCATGGACTGACCTAGTAGCAACTAACCTGGGATAAACTTGTGAATCCTACTCTTGTCCCACCTATAGAAAACCCAACAATTGAACAGTGAGGGCCAAGAGTGACAGGTCTGAAAGGGACACAGAAAAGGAATAATCCCTCTTTGGCCTTGGGCCCAGCAAAGCGAAGACTCTCTACGAGGGTAAAGTCACAGTGACAAACCCCAATTCAAAGAGACAAGGCAAGGCCATCTCACATACCACCTCCAAGTCCACATGATGTCTCTCTGCAGAACTACGAGGAAGAGGTTGCCCGAGTGTTGTAAAATATGGGGATATCTGGTGAAGGAAGGGAGCAATCCAAGAATTCTGAAGGGAAAAATTAAGCCCCCATCCAGTCTGCCCCTATTGGTAGTCCTGGTCATGATGAAACCATGTCGTTTACTAATAATGTGGAAGAATAGAGGGAGCCATTTCTTCCTACGGAGGAGCCCCTTGAAGTAGAAATGCATGCAGAGGAAACCATTAGGGAATGAAATCAAGTAGAAGATACTGGTCCACTGGAACCCCCAGCTAAGGAAAACCCTACAAAAGAAAGCCTTGAAGGTGAAAATCAACCAAGGAGCACCATTTTTATGAAGTTCCCAAAGGATGAGACCCACCTTGAAGTAGACCCTGAAAATGATAATTTCTCAGGAGACACCATTCCATTGGGGTCTCTTAAGAGGGAAGCTCATGGAGATAGAGACCTGGAAGGTGAAAATCCATCAAGGGACATGGTCTCATTAGAACCCCATCCTGATGTTGACACAATTCCACTTGAACAGGGGCCTGAAGTAAATATAGTTGTGCCACCACCGGTCATAAGCCTCACAACAAAGAAAACATACAAGGACATACTTAGGAAAATTCTCAAAAAATATAGGAGGCAAAAGAAACAATTAAGCAGCTAAGAAAATGGTTGAAGGAAGTAGTTAGGGTTAAGAAAGTGAAAGAAAAATTGGAGACCATAGGGACCCAACCTGAATATTTCCCTGGGGAAGACGTTGAAACCTAGACTGAGACCCTATTGGTTTATTCAAAAGAAACCCAAACAGAACCATGTATTTTAGAAGAAAATGAAATGCAGATAGAAGATCCTTCTATTTGCCCATAGGAAACCCAAATAGACTTCCCTATGATAGATGTTTCCATTCAAACTGATACTGAGGAAAACACCCAAGCTGATTGTTGCATGATTCGAGAAGTGGCCAAGGATGTTGTTCAAAATGACCCAATGGAAACATAGGATGATGAGGTCCAAACAGAGGAGACGCCTGCCTAAATTCCTTTGGTAGGGGAAGTGGTCATTAGGAAATTGCAGAATGAGTTAGTCAAGACTCAGGAGGAATTGACTCGGCACAAAGAGGAAGTAGTGCCCCTGCGAGTACACCAAGAATTACGAAAGAAATTTGAGGCAATCACATTAATAGAGGATGATACTTTTGCAAATTACAAGGATGAACAAAATAAAGTCGAAAAAGCACAGGTCAAGTTGTAGAAAGCTAAAGATCAATTGGAGACCGTTTGCTCTATTTATTCAAATTCCTTGTCATGTCGATCTCCTACCACCAACTACACACTATTCTTACTAGAGAGATATCTCTTATTGAAGGTAAAAGCTGTTAAAGTTGGAAAGTCAGTAGAAATTAAGGCCACCTCAGATTTTGTAAAGTGTTTCAAGGAGTAGAATGAACAGATACAATGCCTCCTATGTGAATTGTACATGCATAATTTCTTTATAGAAGATGACCTAGATAGCAATCCTGACCCTTTCATAGGGGATATCCAATTCCAAGTTTTTCTTTCCTTTGCCACTAACCAGATCAAATGGGTTAAGGCCCATGATACTTTTAGAAAACAAGAATATGGCATAAACTTGTGGGTTAGTGGAGAGCCTACAAAACCCATGCATCTCTCTATCCAGCACAAACAGTTCATGAAACAAACAAGTTTTGTGGTCAAATTAGGACCGCTACACACAGACATTATATAGGCAAGGAAGGAGTACTTCTAGAAAATCAAAGAGGAAGCTTTATCTGCAGCCAGATAAAGATGGGAAGCCTCCAACAATACTATCAGGAATAGAGATCCATTTGGATTCAGGAATTTCAATGATGCCTCCACTCGCTTACATAAATACAACAACATAGTCATGACCATGGGCCCTGAGTGGATAGGGTGCCGATATAGAAGTCCAATTATCTGGTATCCCCCAGATGGGTACCGCAATGATTATAACTTAACAGATCAACAAGTTAACCAAGCTTTCACAGTGCTTAAAAAGAAAAACAGTTTCAAGCTGTATAAGGAGGAAGTATATCCATTTTATTCCTTAACTCAAGTACACCTTAACCATCTGATTGCATGAGGACATGAAATAAGGTAAGCAGGGGAGTATGTTGGGCCGAGGAAAAGGTATATTTTCTCCTCATAAATAGCCTAATTATGCATTTGTCTTCACATGTTTATCTTTGTTTTATGGATGTAAATAGAGGAAACAACAACAAAAGCTAGGTAAAAGTGATTAGTAACAAATTAGATAAATCTGGGCATAGAAAACTAACTTTCACTATATTTATATGTAGGGACACAGATTAGACAATAGTTGTTCAATCGATAGGACAAAAACAACCAGCAAGGGAAAAGAGGCAGTGTCCTGAGCAAGGAAGAAAGTGGATGACCAGGAGGACCAATGCTATTTTATGATGAAATTAGATCGAGTATTGTTAAATCCTCAGGATCCCATGATCATGAGGATTCACTTTTATCTATTTAGTTTTCCAAATGTTATATAAAGATGTAAGACAAGCTAAACAACTAGTTTAGGAATTCACAGATTGTAACTATTCTTTTTGGACATATAATACTTTCATCTCAGTGATGCTGTAAATTTGTTATTGATTTTGATGAAGAAGACAATGTATAATTCATAATCTTATTCTAAGTATCTAACAACGAGGACTTTTGGAGACCTTGGGCCCAGTCAATAGAAGATCTATTGCTCCAATCGTGTTATAATTATCTTTGTTTATTATTCACTGTTTATTATTATTAGTTTGCAAAGTTAGTATCATTCTGATTACTATAATGATCGATGATTTTGATTTGCATTGTTGTTCAGTCAAGACTCTAGATTTAGTTGTGTGATTATATATGCGTGATGCTCTTTATTGAAATGGTTATGTTATATGCATTATTCTCTTTGGTTATATTCATTCGAGATTGTTGTTCATTCTAAGGTAACACTATCACAGATTTCAAAGCTAGAGTGATTTCTTTCGATGAGGTGTTTATATGGTTATTTGTTGTTCAATTATCATAACTTTCCTTCATGTTAAATGAGTTAGTTGCAATACAAGATAGATTGTCAAGTGTGATTCTTTCTATTTGCATTCTCATTTAGTTGCTTGCAGAATAGATTAAGTAGCTTTGGAAGTGTGTTATGAGTTGATTTTAGAAGTGTTTAGATTGAATTTAGAGAAATAAAAATTAGAAATTACAACGATTCCAACACAAACTTACCTTTGAATTCACTGCATATATAGTGCTGACGCTCTTGAGATAAAAAGACTTGCCTTGGGTTGATAATGAATGTAGGTATTAAGATTGTTTGTAATAAGACATCTTAGTGCACCAACAATAAGCACATGTGCTAGCTTAGTTTATAATGTACTTGAGTGAAAGAGGTGGGATGGTAATAAAAAATTATGTTAATGGATATAATACTTCCATAATGTTGACTCCAAATCATTCCCTGCAACTATCATTTAGAGGTTTTTATCAAATGGAGGGATAGGAGGGATCCATTGAGTTAAACTCAGGTCAGTTTTTTACTTGAAAAGGTGAACTATATCACTTAGAAATTATGCATGTTCCTCCATGGAATATATTTAAAGCAAGAGGGATTTAGGATTCCATAAACATATACCTTTAATGGTAAATTAAACTCATGAAATTGACAAAGCAAAAATTTCCCATGTATGCCAATCAAAATTGGGTGAGGAGAATTGGCCTTCCACATAAATCTTGGTGAAGTCACCAAATTCAAATCATGATCAATGGATAAAAGAAAAGGAAATCCAAAATAAAGTGAAAAAGAAATTAACAAACTCTACACATTTCAAAATGAGGAAAGGAGAAGATGAAAGAAAAGCCCAAATTTAAAATACAAACCACAACAAGACTAATTATACAAATTTCTCAACAAAAGGGTAAAATAAGATAAGCATGTGTGTTCGTCTTATGTTGAAAGTTTAGTAAATTTTAATCTTGTAGAGTTATAAGAAATTAGGCTTTAAAATAAAAAAAGAAGCCATGGGTTAAAGTAAATCCCAAATGAGAAGTCTTTATATTTTGTAGATCTTCTGGTTTCAAATATAATCCTATATAAGAACATCTTAACAATTTTCATCATAAAATAAATGCTTATGAAACATACTAAAGGTTCAAGGACTCCCCAATTTAGTTGTTTTGATGAACATCGTAACTACTCATCCAAAATTCAGAAGAAAACAACAAAGAGAATGAGTGCCAAATATGAGATGGTAGATGTGTGAAAACAACTCATGGAGACCTACAAAACAAAGTTTTATATAAGAAAAACTAAAAAATAATGCCAAAACAAAAATGAAAGGAAATTAAAAAGGATGAAAATGGGGGCATGAAACTTACCACTGAAGAATTTCATTTAATTTTACCTAAGAAATATCATCTTCTCCAACAATACAAAACCTCTTCTTTTAATTGGATTTAAAGTTATGAAAAAGTGAAGTTTTCATTGGCCAAAATCATCACTTATTAATTCTACACTAAAGCGAGCAGAAAGTCGAGAAGAATAATAATTCATGTTCAAGGAATCTATAAGAAATACAATTCATATAAATGAAAAATGTGCTTTCCTTTTAAATTGTAGTGGAAATCCTCCTCGTCACTTTTGATTTCAAATCAACTCTAGAATTTTCATACAATTACAAGAAATCCATCTCAAGTCCCTTCAATTACATGATTTAGAAACGATATCATGACTCAACTTGCAAATCTGCAAAGTTAGAAACATGAAAGCAAGCACATATCCAGAGCATAAGAATGAAAATTCTAATGATAAAATATTTTTTTTCCATGGACATGTTATGATTTGGAAATAGCTAACTGCTAGTTTATTATTAAAATGAATTCAATAAATCGAGGAAATGAAGACCAAGATCAAACTTGAGCATATTACCAACATTTATTGAAAAATATGCAAACAGATAAATAAAAGAAAAACTAATAAGCAAACAAAAATTAGTTCTATTCCTAATCTAACTGACTAAGAGAGCATATGAATAAATATAGTCACACTTCCAGTGAAACCATGCAAGCATTTTATTTCAAAATGTCACAAATCAACAACAAAAATAAGGGTGCAACTAAATTATTAAAAGAAGGCTTCAACCTACTATGCACATCTAACAAATTCGGCAAAAATAAACTTATTTACAAAAAAATTACCTTCAAATTATTCCAAAATTCTGGCTATAGGATCATGAAAATCAGGATGTATTTGAGTGAATAATTGGAAGAAGTTCAAAGGAAGAGGAAACATCATGCCAGGCTTGAATGACACACTTTTAAATATTGAAGCTTGGCGAACACTGACAAAGTAAGAAATATTCCTCAGCACTGGAACTTCTAGATGTTTTTCAAATGGGTCAATAAAGAATGGATAATTATTTAAAATATTTCTGGAAGTGTTCCATTTCTGACCAGAATGACATGATGTACTCTCAAGTGCTAGAATTGATGATGAAATTATTTGAAATTAAAAAATAAATCAGCCAAACATGATCATCAAATAAAATTTCAAAAAAAAAGTAGTTGATGTTCATGCTTGAAATTATCGAATTGATTTTTGTATAATAAAATTAATGCGCTTGATGTGTATTGAAAGTTTAAATGTTTAAAATTGCAATACAATATGCTAAAAAATTAAAAAATGAACTTTGAAAGAAAAACAAATTCAAACTAAGGGAACTGAAAACGAAGCAAACTAAAATTTACATTAATATTACAAATAATAGTACAACATGGTTGAGATTCATTTGCAAAGATTTCTTTCCCACAAGAATCAATAAAAATTATAAAGTTAAACTCATTATTTTCTTTCTTTTGTGGGAATGGGAATATTTCCAACTTATGATCCAAAAAAGGAATTCTTCATCATAGGAATAAAAAATTGGGATAGGTTCTTGAATACCAAAATTACTATGATGATTGCATGTTTGAAAATTATAATGAATTGGAATAATTCTTTGATTAAACCACTCTTTATCTTCAAGGATAGATTCAATTAAGGAATTGGGAAAATGATAGCCAGACAAAACCATTTCTGAAGGGAAGAGAGGTTGAGTATTTTCATTTTCAAAGTCATCATCATAAAGAAGTGCGTTACTATTCTTTTCCTTTGAATTAAATAAATCATAACTAGGCAAGTAATTGAATACCAAATTAATAGAATGTTCAAGATTATTGAATATATTATTGATTGAATTCTCTCAACCAATATCAGAAATCAATAATTCATCACTAATAACAGTTACTCTGTTTTCTAAAATTAAATATGTACTTAAAAGAACTATTGATTGATTATGAATTAAATTACTATTGTTAAAAATATGAGGGTAGAGATAAAAATAGGAAGTTGAAGATATATGCCTGAAGGTTTCTCTATGCATAGATGATTTCTAATTTTCCAAAATAGACAATTCATATTCTTCGTGCATTTGATCGATCTGTGAATTGTTGCTGAGTTGCTCCATCTTTTGCAATTTATTATCAGCAGATTATGAATTAATTTCAGCAATAGAATGTGTGTTGCTGACATTCTCTGGTTGATTTAATTGTTTCTGATTTAATTGTTGTTGATTGCTACTAATAAATTGTGTATGTTGTTGAATTTCTACTTCATCAACATTATGTAAATTTGGGGAAGTTCTGGAATAATTATTAGCATTTGTAATTTCAATTTGTAAATAATTGAATTTGTTATTTTGAGCAGTTGAATGATTATCAACAATGGATATATTTTCTGGTTCTTGATAGCTATCACAAGATAAAGACACTAAATGTCTGAACCATACAATTAATTGGAATTGAGGAAAATCTTTGGATCAAAATTGCATCAAAATTAATTTAAATCTAATATAAAACCTATCCAAAGTCTCACCTTAATTCGTATGCAATTATTCTAACTGATCAAACACCTTTTTGTAACCATATTCCTAAAATGTGTGAAGGAAAATCTTTGAAAACTCGTCCCAGCTATGTACAGAGGCAACTAGAAGTGATAAGAACTAATCATTGGATTTTCTTGTCAAAGTAAGAGTGAAGATTTTTCAAATAATATCTTCATAAATACTAAAAACAAATGTCTTACCATTATACTTTACCTAAGACGGGGTATGGAATTCCTTTACCGGAGTGATTGTTGGATTAGGTCCAATAAAGCAACTCCAAGGAGGTCTTTTAAATGGAGCCATAGTAACAAGAGAAAAACTTAAAAATCTTTAAAGACACAATTTTACTAAGGTCCTCCTTCTAGCGCCAAAGATATTGATGACCCAAAATGACCATTCAACATTATAAGGGAGACCACCAAGTTGGGAACTTAAAGAAACTCCTTTTCCATTTGGAATGGTGGTTCCAACTAGTTAAACTAGGTCTATTTATGTTCTCTCTATCTATGCTAGCTTGAAGTATGTCTTTTAATTACCAATAGAGAAGGTACATCAAATAATATTTTTTTCTGAGCTGAGGCAAGGAAGTAATCTTTAAGCTAATCTAGGGCTCAACCAAGCCACAAATAAATTTTTCCTCTTTGATAACATGACTTCCTAGAAGAACGCGCACGCTCTGATCTGTGATTCGTCTAGGTCAGCGATCGCTGCCAGGACTGCCTGCCGCCATGGGTGCACCAGGGGGTGCGGAGCCCTATCCCACCCCTCCATCATCATCAGCAGAAGCCTTCCGTATCCTGCTATCGCAGAAGGGGAAAAAACGACCACATCCTAAAGTCCCGAAGTCCATCAAAAAGCTGGATGAAATCCCAGAAATTGCTTTCCCGGAAGATCAACTGATCAAAATCGCCCTTGCCTTGGCTGACAGAAGTTTAGTGGGGCAATTTATGGGTTGTTGGCCAACAAAAAAATTGACTGATGAATGGGTTCAATGAAACTCAAGGCCCCTGCTGCCCAACAACGTGATCTGCTATGCGGTCGGTAGAGGTTTTCTCATATTCGAATTCACTACCAAGGAAGACCGAGATCTGGTGTTTAGAAACGGTCCGTATTTCATGGGAAACCAAGGTCTCTTTCTGAATAAATGGACCCCCGACTTCGACCTTTCAGTCGATGTCCCAAAGGAGGTCCCTGTTTGGGTTCGGCTACCCAACCTGCCAATACACTGCTGGAGCTTCCACTCCCTGCAAAAGATAGGAAACAGACTGGGCAGATTCATCAACAAAGCTGATAACAAGGGCCAATACACCTGCCCCAGAATTTGCGTGGAAGTTGACTTGGAAGCTGGTCTGCTGGAAGCCATCAAACTTACAGTTGGAGATTAGCACCACTTCCAAGAGCTGGACTATGAGCAACTACCTTTTAAGTGCAGAATCTGCCATGAGCACGGTCACTTTCAATGAAACTACCCCAAAGCACCATCAGGGGACAAAGTGGAAGAAGAAGGATTGAAAGAAATAAAAAAGGGCAAGGTAGTCTCAAAGCCAAACGAACAGAAGAAAACAGGACCAAGGGGGAATCCCCAGACCAATGATAAGACCAAACCAGCCTCAAATGAAGGCCCCTCCTCAGGGGAAAAGGTGGATGCATCAGAGAACCATGAAGAAACTGAAGATCAACCGAAGAAAGGGAAAGAAACCGAAGAAGAAACAAATGTCCCCCTAACAGAGGTAGATCAAGGGGGAAACACAGGCAACGACAAGCACATTAGTCTTGCATCTGACTCAGGGGAAGAATCAGAAGAAAGAGACTCTGAATCAGACAGCTCACAAATTTCTCCTATCAAATCGACTAGGGGCTGGAAATCCAAGAAGAAACAGAGAGAGGAGAAAACTTATCTGGATGTTCTCCAAGGCTCCCAGAAAACTCTCAAAGGAATGATGAACACCAGATCTGGGCGCAAGCACAACAGGGCTCCAAAAGGAGCCACTCCCTCCCAACCCAGTAAATAATGAAAGAAGATGCAGAGGATTAGGTAGCAGGTTGAAAGAAGATGCCCTGAAAGACATTGTGAGGTTGCATTTGCCTGAAATCCTTCTCATCCAGGAGACAAAGCTGGAGGACACTCTCCTCCTCCATTCCAGCAAAAGATTCTGGCACAAAGGCCCTGGTAGAGCTGTTAGTGCTAGAGGCGCCTCTGGTGGGATTGCCTCCTTCTGGGACAGCTCCAAATATGACTTGATTCAAGAAGAAAGTTGCCAGCACTGGATTTTCACTCAGCTCCTCCACAAAGACTCTGGTCAACAAGTAAGTATGTTCAACCTTTATGCTCTGGTCTCTCCAGCGGAGAAAAAAATTTGTTGGGAATCGCTCTAGTCTTTTATTTTATTGCACAATCCAGAAAACATCATCATTGCAGGGGATCTGAACGTTACTCTAGCCACTGAAGAGAAAAAAGGTGGTTCTCCTGTAAGGGATCCAGCTAGAGAATGGGTAGAAGATATAATGATTGGCTGGGATCTGGAGGATATCAAACCATCAGCTGGGGAATACACTTGGTCTAACAAAAGATTAGGTCCCAGCCATATAGCTACTCATTTGGACAGATTCCTCGTCGAAGCCTCCTTTCTTACTAGTGGTCTAATGGCCTCATCCAAAATTCTTCCTAACTGCACTTCCGATCATAAACCCATTAGTCTCGAGCTCTCCATGGATGGTTTTCTTGGCCCCATTCCCTTTAGATTTAGCCCTTTAAAGACTATATTATTGCGGTCCGGAAATGCCACAACTGTCAAGTGTTTGATCGCAAGATGCGCACACCACCTGCTCCTCTCCACCCTATAATTGCCGTTGGTCATTTTGCCAAATGGGGTATCGATTTTATTACATGTAACCCTCACTCAGCCGGGGGGCATGCATATATCATCCTTGCAGTTGATTATTTTACTAAGTGGGCCGAGGCGATGCCTACATTCGAGGCAGATGGCAAGACAGTTGCAATTTTCGTATTCAATCACATCATTGCTAGGTTTGGTGTCCCACAAGAGATAATCACTGACCATGGGCGCCATTTTCGAAACGTTATGATGACAGAACTTACAGGCCAGCTTAGTTTGCGTCACGATAGCTCAACTCCTTATTATCCACAAGCGAACGGTCTGGTTGAGTTCATCAACAAAGTTTTAGTTATCATGATCCGACGAATCATTGGTATTCCGAAGAGGAGAAGCGTTTATTATACTTATCTCAATTAGATGAGACTCGACGTGACGCTGCATTGGCAATCGAGACTCACGCAAAACGTATGAAAGCTCAGTATGATCGAAACGTGACCCCTCGAAATTTTTCGGAAGGAGACCTAGTGCTCTTATATGATCAGGCTAACGATAAATTAGGTGCTAGAAAATTCGTTCCTATGTGGCATGGGCCCTACATTGTCAAGTGAAAGCTAGCAAAAGGGGCCTATGAGCTGGTAGATTTTGACGGGGACTCTTTGGGTAAACCCAGAAATGGAATTTACCTAAAGAGGTCTTATGCTTAAATGATGGGTATGGAGATTTTAGTTAGGTTAGGTTTTTCTTTATAGCTGGCGTGTTTGTTAGTATAGACAGTGTGCTTAGCTTAGAAAGTGTGTTTTTCGTCGTTATTCTTGCTTATCTTGGTTTTACTCTTGATATTGCAGATGTTGATGCCTCTCCAAACGTACATTGGATTCGCTGATGGTGCTTGTTGTAGTACACGGAATATCTCTTCCGCAACTTGGGTTATCTATTCGCCCACTGACGAGTTAGTTTCTATGCATGGGGTGAGCCTCGGTCAAACAACAAACAACATTGCAGAATACACTGCAGTGATTGAATTATTGTCTGAATCTATTTCGTTTGGGATTCGGAGCTTGATAGTGAGGTTAGATTCTGAACTCGTTATATTACAGCTTAATAGAGTGTATGCCATTAGAAATCTAGTGTTATTAAGGTTATTTTTGAGAGTGCGTCTCTTGGAACGTGAATTTGATTACATTGAATATCAGCATATTCCAAGGTCTTTAAATACATTAGTAGATGCAATTGCTTCTCGAATGTTAGACAGACATTTGCGATAATCATACATGTAAATTTAAAAACATTTCATCACACATGTTTAACAAGATAAGCCGGTAATAATGATATATATAGATAGGAGTGTGTCAAAAAATAAATCGTCTTCGATCATAGGTCGAAAAACACCTTATGATCGGCAAAAATGATAAGTACAAAAAACCAAAATGTCACATGTCTCTACAAAAGTGACCATCCAATCACTGGTGATGCTCTCTATACGACACCACTGCACGTGCCACCCTACACAAGAACCTCCTAAAAGGTCCTGGGACTGCGACGACATAGCGCTGAAGCCTGATAGGAAAATCATCTATAGTAGTCTCTCGTATGTCTGCTGTAAGACGCTCTAGGTCTTGTTCCAACTCAGCTAAGGTCTCTGCAGCTGCGTCCTGTGGGGTCGGTGCCGGTGCAACTGACACTCTCCTCTCGAAAGGCTGGAGATTGGCTGGACACTGTGGGCCTACATCTGCATTTTGAAAATTGTCACTGTCAGTTTTGAGATGATATAAAAACAAAAAAAAATAGATAATTTAAAAACTTGTGAAAAATGAAGTACCTGTGTCATCCCACTGTTCTCCCGGTGGAAGAATCATGTCCGGATCTCCACGAAAATCAACTCCAGCATAAGGAAAATCCTGTATCAAGAAGACCTGGTTCTCTAACCAGTGAAAATACTTCGGTCTAAATCGGACAACCTCCGTGCCCTCGTCAGGATGACGGGCCATCACCGCAACCCATCACGTCAACTTAGGCTCTCGGGGAGGCCCAACCTCAACAGTGAGCTGCTGTGGGATCAGCATCGGAACCCTCTCTAGGGAAAAACTCACAACTAAAGGCCCATAACCAAAAGTCTTCAGCTGTCCGTTTTTGGTCCTAGTCAGTTGGCCCTTTAAGTTGGCCAACACAGCACCACACTAGTTGAAAATGGTGCCCCGATAGCAATCAATCGTCATCCACGTCTGGGATCCAGTGGCAATGTGCAAAGCGGCAGCCCCGCAAAGTCTGGTAACTATAAAGGCAATTACCATAAGTTCAGGTCGGGATATCTTTTTGATTTGTATCCCCTTATCCTGGTTTTGATTATTACACCACTCTAGTCAGAGACTAGCAATGGACTGGCCACCCGGCCTAGTCCCGGACAGAGTCAATTGTTCGCCCCTCTTGGGCAAACCAGTGAGAAAGTAAATATCTGAGGGCTCTATCTCGAGCTGGTGCCCTCCAATGTAAAAGCACTGATCCTGAACATTCCACCTTTCAACCAGCCACTCTATAAAGCGCACTTGGGCCCTCATGCCAGGTATGGCACAGTATTTGTAAATACCGCATGCCTTCAAAGCATCAATGGAAGGTTGTTGATTAATCGCGGCCAAATCAACATCTTCGTGTTCTCTCTCGCGCCAATAAAGCATGGTGGGAATCTACACACCATAAAACAACTGTTAGAGTCCATAAATTTAAAATTTTTTGGTTCATTTTGGAGAAATGGGAGTTTGAAAATCCTCTCTGCGGTGTACGCAGCCCGCCTTTAGAGACAGGGCGTATGTACGTAGGTTCTCTTAAGGCAAGCTGTGTACGCCCGACATTTTCCCAACTGAGAAAATGTTGGGGTACGCAGGTCACCCATGGAGCACCTGCGTACCCCGAAAAGCGGACCTTGAAACCCCAAGGCCTCCAAAAAATGAAACTAAAGCTTAAAAACAAATTCTAAACGAATGGAAATGCAAGGGAGGATGTTGTAGAATACCTGATGAGACGGCGTTCGGTTTCGATAGTCAGATTCTCCACAATGTCCACGGGAAGTTTCTTGCCAAAAGCCCTTTTTCTCTCCTCAACAGTAAAATGGTAAAAATGAAATGGTAAAAGCCCTTTTTATAGGTTTTTTTGGGTAAATAAATGTCAAATTTGTTTATTTTCCACCATGAAAAGGTTTTTTTCAAAGTATTTTTATCTATCTTTAAACAGGTATGAGTAATGTGTTGGTTTTTGTGCAGGATAAAAGGATTTTCAGGGAAAATTGTCATTTTTCACAAACAAAAACATTAGAGTCATCTTTTAAGCCCTTTTATGACTCCTAAAAACATGAAAAGATTGCCGAGTGTTTCTTTTACACTCGTTAAAACGGAATTAAAAGACGGTCCCCTTATAGCCCTTTTCTGACCGTAAAAACAGGAAAAGATTGCCGGATTTTTGTCGTTTCAAATTCGATATTGGAAATAAAACGACGTGTCCTTGATCGCTTTTTACTTTTCAGGTCAAAGACACTAATCATGAAAGTACTCCTTGGTCGCAAGATCAAGCGGTTCTCTCAAGTATTATTTTATACTTTTTCGGGCTTGGGAGACACAAATTTACGAAAAAGTTCAACCCTGCAGTCTTCTTAAGTTTTTTCAGACTCTCGAAAATTGAAAAACGCCGAGTTTCTCCTATACTGGACTCGTTAAAATTTCACAGTAAAGGACCTGTTCGATTACAAACAGGAACAGACCACTCCTTCTTAGGGTTCGAATCTAAACTAAGTTGGACTCATCCGAAGGATGAGCTTATAATCAAGCATATGTTATCCTCCTCAAGCTTGTAAAAAATAAAGAGGTACTTGCCAGCAATGGTGGGGGAAAAGAGAGAAAAATGAGCCTATTTGTTATCCTTTGTCTCAGAAGAAGCCTTATCACCACTCTTGAACACGACACTTTCCATTCACCTGGCTTGGGAAATCCTTTGCCTCACAGTTGATCAAACCACATTGAAAGTCTTCAGCCGGGTATTAACTTTTGGTCAAATGTCACCAAGCCATCTGTTGTGTCGTTATGTGTTCAAGAGGTCACTGCAAATAAACCATTCATCTGCAAAATACCCGTCATCCATCTCGACCATCTCTGAGTCAGTCCTTACAGCTACATTTCTTCAACTTGATCTATGATTTCGTGTTGTGGGCTTGCCTGCAACGGGTCACTTTCTATCAACATCAGCACATTATCTAGAGAGATGACCTAGAAATCATCAGTACCTTGAGATCTGCATGCATCAATGGCAGGTTTCTCGCCTTTGACGATGGTTTACATCATTGACTTTCGATCGAAGGACTCCGTGAAATGTTCGACATCAACTCATTCATTCACATCTCATGGATTGTACTGGGTACTTTGAGAACCATTGACATCACTGGTGGTCTCTCTCACACTTGTTAACAGTTTACATCATCGACTGGTAATCAAGTGGTTTCTACCATGTTCGACATCAACTCATTTATTCGCATGGATAGAATGTACCTTTTTTGGGAAGTAGAAATGAAGACCCTGGATCTAGTTTCCACCATCCAGGCTGCGAGGATTTTTGTATTCATTATATAGTAGACTAATCATAAACAGATGGCTGCGTCCATACTGTGTCTACAAAAGTCTATGATTATGATGTATTGCGAAATCATTCCTGTATCAGAGCAGTAGTTAGTTTGTTAGTAAAAGTTTTTGATCTGAGTATGGGAATGCCTACCTCAGCGATGATATGATATTATATATGTATTTTGTGTTGAATACTTGCAGGTTCCGACTGGGCTCTCCACAAGATAATCCTTGAAATGATAAAGTACTTCACCCTTCCTAGATGATATGAAACCCTAATCTACTACAGGCTTCGCACTTTAGGGGGCAATCTGTTACACTAAAATTTGTCACCATGACTATTTGCAGTTAGTATGGCTCCATCAGCTGTCATACTATCCTCCTTGGCAAGTCTCATACCTCTGCTCCTCATGTCAAACTCCAAGAAAGAGAGAAAGTCTTTAAAAATCTATATAACTCTGGGTACGCAGTTTCTCTTAGCCTTACCTGCGTGTACGCACCCCAAGTTCACAATACCTGCGTACTTGTACGCTCTGTCTGTAAAGGGGTGGGTGCGTACTCCTGTAAAGGTCAAAAGGCGCAAGTTTCACTTCAAAAAAGTTACTTGTGGTCATTTCTAGAGCATTCTAGAAGCTTGTTTGACGTGTATTGAGTGCTTCCAGATGGTTCATGTATCCCTATGAAAGAGGAACTTATCCCATCAAGAGGGGAGCTATCCCATTCAAAGAGGGGCTTATCCCATTGATGGTGGACCTGATTAACTTCCTCTAAAGCACTATAAATACAGGCATTGGGCCAAAGGGAGGGGAGGTTGAAAGCTGAAGATTCCTAAGGGTAGATGCTGCTGGAATTAGGATTCCCTTATAGAGCTTGAGAGGAGAGATTCCCATCCTTTCCTAGCCTTATTTGGAAGTGGGTGAGCTGATCAAAGTAAAGGAAAACTCTTGCTGGACCCTAGGAGGGACCTGCACAACACCAAGGCTCAGGTTGTAATGGTTTCTTTTGTTTCCACTTAATACAATTAAGCTCACTTTTCTCAACAGATTGTTATACATGATTTGTTTCATATACTCCTTGGTCTGTATGATGAATATGTGTTATTTTATAAGTTATTCAGGTGCTATGTAATCTTTTGGCTTGTTAGTGAATGTAGGTTTCGAAGAGAAGGAGGAGCTCATCCGGATCAGCGAAGCTGGACTACTACAAAGCATTGGACTAAAGGTATGTTATGAACACCTGATTACTTGTATTCTAAATGCATATTTAGAGAAAGGTAGTGTTTACTTGTCTTGTTTGTCACTAGAAAGCCTTAGCTTCTAGGGAGGTCGGTTTTGTCCGCAAAATTGACTCTTTCCGCATGACAAAATGGCGACTCTGCTGGGGACTCCATTGATGTGAATGACTTTTTCCTTTGTGTGAAACTTTGATTTGAGAAAAGTCATTTGTTTTCTGGTTTTTGGCTGTTTGACTGTGCATTTGGGTGGGATAGCTTAGGGATAAATTAGATTTTAGTTTTTCTTGGTTTTGCTAGCAGTACGCACCCTCTGAGTTAAGCACAGTGCGTACCTGTACGCACTGCAGCTTTGCGCACAGAGCGTACACGCACTGTGCAAACAGGTTGCCTGCGTACCCTGTCAAAATTGAGAAAATTTCAATTTTCTCCTTTTTTGCCTTTTAGATTTTGTTTATAATTTGTTTTTGCCGCCCAGATCCACTGGTTACCTGTCATAAACCTTCACCTAAGCTTGTTTCATCAGTGTCAAGAGTTTTAGTGAAATTCATAGAGATTTTGCCCTAGGGTTTGATTTTTGCACTGGTCCTGTAGTGACTTTGGCTTTAGAAGTTGTAAAACCTTGGATCTCCCTGGTCTTTTCAGTCTTCTTAGGAGTCGGACCTTTCATAGAATCCACCCTTGTGAGAAATCTACCTTTGTGTTGTCCCTTTGCGGAATCTCGAAAAAGTTTGTTGATTAAACTTTGAATTTTATTCTTAAGAAAAAGAACAAAAGATTTTGATTTTTGTTTTTGACTGGTTTTTGATTCTACATTAACTAGTCCTTATTTAAATTTTGACTGAGTAAAACATCCTGGAATCATACTTGCTAGGCTTTTGCCTCATTAGATTTACTTTTAGGTGAATTTCTCTTAGATTTTCTTTTGGGTGAAATTGAGTTGATTTGATTGCCATAGATTTTTTAACTTTGATTTCTGTTAAAGTAAGTTTTACATGCTTTATTAATATAGGGAAAAATACAAAAAAAAACTCTTTTGAAGAAAAGTTTGCTTTAGTAGCATTTGAGTCTTTGAAAAGAAAAGGAATTTTCGTGAAGTAATTAGTGGTCATGTGTTGTATGCTTTGGAAAAGATAAAGAGTTTGTTTCTTTGATTTTCATTGCCAAGAAAGTTGTTTTTATATCAATTTTGCATTCTCCAACTCTCTTAGCTAGGGAATTCATTGAAAAAGAAAATTAGTATAAATCATCCTAAGTGCATCTTTTTAGTGGATTTGAGTCGAGTCTACACACCATCAGTTTCATCTCCACTACCTTTTGTCCTAAAGAAAAGCCATAAAAATTAACGCTTAAAGTAAAATCAACTTAGTAACTTTTATTTACTAGGGCTCTGAAACACCAATATAGATCAGGCTAGTGTCTTGGAGTAGGAGAGTAATTAACTCTCCAAGATAGTAAAACCAAACAAGTAGCTCATCTTGTGGTAGGATAAATCCAACTGTTTCATTTGTACTCTGGGAAAGCTCCTCTTAAAGGAGAAGCACGAGACCGTGTCCGAACCAGTGAGGGGATCAATCCTCCTTCATTGGGAAAGACGCCAGATATGCACGTACTACAAACAGTAAACCTAGGATTATTGTCGAGGAGCCTGGGGTCACTTGTCGGTAAACCTTGGATTATTGTCAAAGAGCCAGCAAGGGGATTGAACTTGTTACTCTGCCCTTGCGTGCTATCGGGTCGTAGATTGTTCCCCCAGGTATATTTGTTGCTGTTGGTAACCTTAGTGACCATTATCTTTAGGATTCTACCCAAGGTGACGGTGGAGGGAAGATCCCACTGTACCTGGAGCAAATGTCGGCTAGACTCACTTGGATTTTCCGGGGGGTTCACTTCACTCGAGACGGTTAAAGTGGAGGAACTTGTGCCGGTCTATTCATTAAGCAGGTTGCCGGGGTAACTGTTCCACCCACCACTTCTGTACTGAATTCGGCGATGTTGGGTTTCATCTCCAACTAGTGTTTTCGGTCCGAAAGGCTACTGTTTGTGTATGGTTTGATGCCCTAGATTCTTTAGGCGTGTGATTCGAATTTGTTTGCTTCTTTAGAGGCTTTAGGCAGTTTTCTTTGAGATTTTACTTTGTTTGCGTGTGCAGTAGTTGAAAGTTTTTAACTGTGGCTGAATTACTGAGACAGTCCCGTAGACTTCGGGGCCAGTCTCCTGAGATTGTTACCGTGGCTGATTTGTTGAGGAAGTCCCATAAACTTCAGGGCGAACCTCCTGAAGACGTCCCGGGTCATTACGAAGGTTTAAAAGTCCTTGTAACTCCTAGTGGCAGTAAAGTAGGTTCACCTGAAGAAGGAGAGTCGTCATTGGTAGTCCATCCAGATTACCAAGGTCTAGAAATAGGTTATAATCCTGAAGCTGTTGCAGTTTCCAAGCTTGCTGGTAGTTTTTCATCTACTAGTGATATAGGCGAAGAACCTGAAATATCTGAACCTGTTACTCCAACTTCTAGTGTTCCTGATTCACCTAGGGTAGAAAGAGTCATCACCAAAAATCTTCCTTCTGGTTTGATAACTATTGAAGGACTTGCTCCAAAAGAAGAAATAGGCGTCTCTATCCTTGAAGATCAACCTACTATTGATCTAAGGGAGCGTGAATCCATCTTTTACAATCCTCCTAGAAGTACTACTTGGTATCTTTCATTAACTAATTATTTGGACAACTCAGGGTCAAGTTTTTCTCCACCTCGTACTCCTTATCCACCTGGAGGTATTTATACTCCTGTAAATATGTCTGGTCAGTCGTCCGTGTTCACTCAATCTCCTGAATCTTTCTTGTTCTGCGGTCCTTCTGTTCCCTCTGGGTATCAGTCACTTTCTGGTACTTTTGCGGGAGCATCTCCTCAACCCATTGAACATGGGTTATTAACTGGAAACAATGGTAATAAACCGTTGGGTGTAGGAGACATTTACATGATGTCAGGTTCAATTCCCGGTTCCCAACCTCGAGGTGGCCAGTTACCGTCTGGGGGGCAGCCTCAATTAACGCCTGGGGGGCAACCTCGAGGTACACAAATTGCGTCTGGGGGGCAACCTCAAGGACAGTATGTACCAATACTACAATACATTCCTCAAGGTCAACCCTAGCCTCAATATGTACCCCAAGGTCAACCTCAGTATTAATTTATACCTCAAGGTCAACCCCAGTATCAGTACTTACCTCAAGGGTATCTACCCCAAGGTCAGTACTTGAGTCAAGGTTATCAACCACCCCAAGGTCAATCTTATGCTCAAGGTACGGGAAATGTACCTTTCAATTATCAATCCTACCCTCAATCCGGTTATGGATCTCAATATCCTCAACCTGTCATGGATCAGTACCCCAGAATGAACATAGTGTGGGATCCATCGCAAGTTCAACAGGTATTGCAGCCAAGTGTACAATTGTCATCTCAAGCTAGACAACCCTTAGTTTCTGGTTCACCCCAGCAACCAGTCCAGTCTAATGTTCAAAATTCTGTACCTTCGGTAGTTACTCAGTCGCCCATTACACCTAGTACTCCATCTCAAACGACTGCTGCAACAACCGCAACATCTGTTCCTTCCACCACACTTACTTCTGGAGTATTGATAGCTCCGGTTTCTACTGTCTCTGCAACTACTCCTCAGACATCTTTACCATTGTCTGGATCCACGATTCAAACTACGGTTCAGATTCCTATAGGATAGCCTGGTTTAAGTATGGCTGTCACTAGTCAACCACAATTCACTTATCAACCGTACCAGGGACAGTACCAATATGGGCCTGCTGTCCAACAGCCAGTTTACCAGTATCAACCGTATCCTGGGTACACTTATCAACAACCTCAACAACCCCAGTACGGTCCGGTTAATCCTGGTTTTCCGGGAGGATACAATATCCCGAATGCGATTCCTATTCCAAGTTATCGTGGATATCCTCCTCCTAGGACTGGTCTTGTGACCCAGAGTTTTAGGGATCCTAATCGGAAATTACCGTTTATCGCAACTTTGGATTTACCAGACTTGTCACACCTAACGAACGATCTGATCAATTATCTTCCGTTTTGGCCGCCAATGCCGAATAAGTTGCCCAGTGACATTCCCAAGTTCGAGGGTAAGTCTGGAGAGGATCCGTCAAATCATGTGATGACTTACCACCTATGGTGTGCTTCAAATTCCATCTCGGATGATTCGATCCGATTACACCTTTTCCAGCGTACGCTCATTAGTCTCGCGGCCAAGTGGTACATTGAGTTACCACGAGCCTCTTTTTATAATTTTAGTCAGTTAGCTACCTTGTTCCTAACTCATTTTCAGTTGCCGGTCAGATATGATAATGGCACGGAGCTACTAACTTCATTAAAACAGTCGACATCCACTTATATTTCCGATCATATACATGAATGGAGACATCGAAGGCGATTAGTGAAAGTTTTTATCTAGGACCAAATCTTAGCTGAATGGTTTGTTAAATCATTGTTACCGAAGATTACTGAAGACGTAGTTGTTATAGACATTTTTGTGCCTCGCAGCACGGAGCATGAAATGTCGATAATTACAGGGATCCTCAGTCCCTAAACATGTTGTTCTTACCCCTAGAAGAGCAAGGTCAGCAAACCACAGCACTTCCCATCAGTTCTCCACCTGAAAACACTCAAAAACAGGCTATTTTTGGATCATGTCAGCTGCTCCACTGAGCATCTGCACTGGAATGCAACTGCTCCTCCTTGTACCTGCGCTGAAAGTCAAATCTAATGAAGGCTACCTGCGCTGGGCGAGATTGGCCAAGTGGCACAGTCATTCTGCAAGGTGTCAATTGCCCAGGAAGCTTCCAAACTGACACTTGGTTCAAGGGATTCGCCCTGTGATGAGTAAGAGGTACTTGATCTCCATGTGTAAGCAAGGATCTCCAAGTGGACTCAAGAACTGAAGTTTAACTGAAGAGGGAGAGGACACAAGGCAGCTTTATGTCAGTCTCAAGCTGACTCATCCTTTCTTCTTCTATCCTATATATAGAGCTCTTCTATGAGGTCTAAGGAGGCTGGAATTTTGTGCAAAGCAAGGAAGTGCTGTTGGTTTACAGTTAGAGCTATTGGGTGATTGCTTTTATAGAGGGGAAGAGGAGATTTCTTGCTGCTGGGGAGGTGCTGCTGGATTGGAGCCATTGATGGTTGTAACCTTCTCAGAACCCTTTTACTTCTATCAATAAAGCTTTGAATGTTCTCCTATATACTTGTATTGCATTGATGTATTGTATTTACTTGTATATCTGATTCACTCTAATCCATGCATCAGTTATGAGTACATGTTTCTTGTAGTTTCCCTCTCTTGTTTGTGCAGGATCTTTGTGTAGCTGGGCCGGCAAGAGAACAAGGAGCTGGAAGCAAGGGACGAAGAGAGAAGACAAGATCGACAAAAGCGAAGGATATCGGTTGGTCAATCTTTTCTTCCTTCTCTGTACTTTCATAAAGGAAAATATCAAAGCTTTACTTTCAGTTGTTGCTAAGGAACTATCACCCTTAGAGTAGGGATAGGGTCATTCCGAGTCGGATACTTTTCCCCACAACAAACTGGCGACTCCGCTGGGGAGCCTAGTATCTTGTTGGTGTTTGTAGTATCTTTGCTATTCATTTCCTGAACAAAAGAGTACCAAATCGAAAAGCTTTTGACTATATCAAAAGCGAAGTAGAGGGGCTGCTACTCTTGCTCATTTTCTGAGCAGATTCATGATTTGAAGAGCTGATCTACAAAAGACTCTTGTGCTCTTTGTGATAGCTTTTCATCCTCTTGATCATCCCTTAGCTTGTACTTGACCTATAGCTTTTTATTTCAGCAAAAACAGTGAATTTTTGAGCTTTTTATGACCCGGAAATCCTTGTAAACGCAACTCTCGTGTCTCAGTGCAGGCTGTCCACAGGCAGTCTGCATTCCAGCGCAGGTACTCCCTTCGGGAACTGCGCTGAGAGTCAATTTGACAGACCAGAGCCTGCGCTGATCCAGTTAGGCTATGTCTTCCTAAGGTTTCCCACTGTGTCTTAGCCCTGTTTTCACTGTTGTTTTGCTGCTGATTGCTTGTCATTGTACTTGCTGTAAACCAACTTTCCTTGACATTATTCCGCCTCAGTTGTGTGATGAAACTGTGATTGTTCTTTCAGTATTTCTTGTTTCAGTTACAGTTTCCCATTGTGAAAAGCAAACCAGTATAGTTGTGGCCTCTTAGATCCTGAACTGTAAAAGTGTCTTTGTGATCTTAAGAGCTAGTTTTGTTACTGTTCATGGCTGTTTGAGTTTGTTTGTTTTTCATTTTGTGGTTTGAATCTATACATTTCCAGTGTCTAAACAAGTCGATCTTAAGGTGTCTTTTGATTTTGGACAAGCTTGTTTACTTTCGCTTGAAATTAGATTCAAAGTTATACAACAGTTTCCTTTTTGTCTTACATCAACATTAAGGATAAAGAAAAGAAATATCTGCATTGTGCATGTGCATTATTGACAGTTTGCATGTTGATTTAGGGAAAAGTGCATTTAGTGTGTGTTCTATGATCTGTGTGAAAAGTTGATGTCTTTCTTTTCCCTCAGTAGATTAAGGTTTTCAAAGTTGAAAGATTGAAAAGTTTTGCTTCTCATCTTAGATTGCATTTAGGAAGTTGTATATATACATCTCGTGGTGATCCTTAAAGGCAAACTGCTAAGCAAGATCAACATTAAAATAAATCCAATTTACATAACAACGCTTTGTAACATAACGCAAACATCTAGAGGTCTAGGTAGAGACGTGTTCCGGCGTCGTTAAACATAGTGACTGTCGATCTCTACGAAGGTGGGTGATTCCTCCTGAGAGTCGGTGGCACTAATACGGACTTGTGCTCCCACGTACCGTCGCGTATATATTGGGAGACCCCTATAGGCAATTATCCTTTATCCATAGGAAGCCGTGTCGACCGCCCTACTGATCGCGATGCAGTGAACACAGCATTCACGAAGATCGACCACCCGTACCGTAAAACGTATTCTGTGGTTTCGCGAAAGGTTTGGCACACCCTCTGCCTAGATCTCCAGAGCAGTTTCTTTTGGCCTTTTTCAAACTCTATAACTGAAAAAGTCCAACCGAGCATTTGTCACTTCGGGCTCGTTAAAACATCGAAGGCGACTAGAGTCATCTTTAGCTTTTTCTCGACTCTTAAAACATGAAAAAGCAAGTTTGTGTCTAAAAGCGTCGTTAATAAAATTTATTTTAAGCGGAACAAAATCACCTGTTATTCCCACGTTGATCTTTCAGTTGAAAAGTATGGAGCCCACCAACCAAGGAGGCAACCTTGGCGGAAGTCCAAATCCCTTCTCCTCTTGGGGAGATGTTGGTGCGCCTCATATGGCAACATTGTCACTTCCAGGATTGACAATCGGCCTCCCTGTATGGCTCTTTTCAACTAATGTAGTCCAGATCGCCACTAATCCTGAGCAATCGAATCAACAGTCAGACCAGTCTAGAGCTACCCACCAGCCTTCCACTTCTTACAATACTTCCTCTGATCCTTCATCTTCGCAAGGTAGAGCTGGCAAAAGTCAGCCTCCCAAGGAGAAGAAGGAAAGGAAGAAGAAAGAGAAGAAGAAGAAGGAGCCTAAGGCGACTGGGGGCAAGCAAAAGACATCTGACGAAAACCCACCCACTGCACAGACCGGGCCTAAATCGCCATGTGTCATATGTAGAGGAGACCATTTCCACAGAGATTGTCCCTGTATTCCCCGGATACTAAGGGACTGGTCCCCTCGTCTGCACAATTCGGGGGCATCAACCTCTGACAATCAGGTTGATGGCTTTCCGTCAACCAGCGAAAGTGAAGGATCAAGACAAAAAGGGGGAGTAAGATTCCCCTGTAAGTTGTGTGAAGGAAGTCATGCCATCCACCGTTGTCCCTTCTTAGACGAAGCGAAGAGAGTTTTGGAAGACTGTCCGGTTTCACCGGTAAAACTTCCTCCTGGATACAAAAAACTCGTGCCAAGTCCTTCGTTGGTTGAAAATACAGCTGGCCCGCTCAAGTGGTCGGCTGAAGCGTCAGTCACTGAAAATGAACCTACTGAATCCAGACCGGACGAAAGTCCAAAGGTCGATACGGCAGTTGACCTGGTTCTACCTTCAGAAGTTTCATCTTCAAATGACACCGTCGCCGAAGAGTCATCTTCATGCGACACCCTCACTGAAGAGAATAAGGATGACACCATCCAGGTTCTTTTCATCAGCACCGACTCTGATGAGCGTCAGGGCAATGCGCCCATTCCTTTATCGCAGGAAGGAACATCATCAGGGTCATATCCGGCCGTATATTCGGTCCCACCACCAAGCAACCTGGTTGTATCCTTTGATTGGAATCAACTAGGCAGACCCCGGTTACCAGCCAGTGTACCATTCAGAATCATTGTCCAGATCTATAGAATGATCATGGCTGGTACTATCGTTGATGAAGGGGCGTCTGTGAGTATCCTTTCCTCTGTTGCTTGGAAAGCACTGGGTTCCCCGGCGCTTTTACCTGAGTTAAGAAATCTCTCAGGTTTTGATAAAGGAACCAGTCGACCATTAGGAATCCTCCCCAATGTGCCTGTTACATTGAAAGGGAAGACCGTCAATTTGAACGTGATGGTCGTTCAAGGACCCTTGGATTATAACCTACTCCTTGGACGTGACTATATTTATTGCATGGGAACGATAGTCTCCTCACTCTTTAGGGTAATGTGTTTTCCACACGAAGGAAGGATGGTCAAGCTCGTAGACCAACTTTCATTTCCGGGATCTCGCATCGCAAATAGTCAAATACCATTCCTAAATGGTCTGTTCACACAAGATTCGCCTCCACCCCCAGTCCTCCTTCCCGATGAGTGCGAGTGATTCGGAAAGAAAGACTGGAACCCAGGGGGCATGCACCCTGGTCTGCTCCGGGCAGAAGAAACCCTGGGTATAAGGTAGAATTTCCGCAGAAGAATATGACTAGTCCGTACCCCGTCCGTGGATGGAAGAGGGGTTGTTCTGGAATAGTATTCTTTTGTTAAAGTTATGTGTTTGGCTAAAGAGTCATTCACCTTTGTCTAAAGAGGTGGGCACTGCCCAAGTAGGAATTCCCTTATTGCGACAAGCAGTAACCATCTTTGGGGAAAAGCAAGCCTCACCCATTAAAACAAATGTTTTGAAGGATAAGTAGGGGCAGCCTCCAAAGAAAGAGATTCTATTGTTGTGATATAGGGTAACCATATTTGAGTAACCCAATGATAGACATCGCCGAAGAAAGAGATTGATTTGCGGCAGCAAATAGAACCCTCTTCGGATAATAAGAAAGAGACAAGCCTCCCTCAATAATACCAATGTTTTGTCTTTGAGTAGTGTTCTTCTCTTGTCACAAATAGCTGTTCGTTAAAAGTTGGGCCGACGGGAAGACTGAGTACCGCGTAAGATCCCTTAAAATAACGAGAAGACTAGTATCGTTAATATTAGATTGGCAAGATGACAAGTAGCTGTGAACACCCAAAGAAAAGCAGAGGTGGGGGAGAGGAGGGGCAGCCTCGAAATTCTATCCTATACCTGGGGGCATGCAAACCTTCTGGAGTGCAAGCTAGGGGCGGTTATTTATCTGGTTTTAAGATTAACCGTTTTCCGAACTTACACAAAGGAAGGATGAGTTGGAGCATAGCTGTGGTAAGGCGCAAGCTCTATAAAAAATGGATCCTTAGAGGAGGCATTCTTATTTTATGACTGGTATTTCGAGCAGTTTTAGCACATAGTTCATGCTCGTTTAAAAAAATAAACGCAAGATCCGAGCAGTTTTAGCGCATAGTTCATGCTCGTTAAAAAATAAACATAAGTTCATGAGCAGGCTTTCCTTTAGAGTTCAAGCTCATTCAGAAAAAATGAACCGGTAAATACCCTTTTGAGATCGTAAATTCATCAGCCATAAAAGCCCTTGGTCGTGTTTGTGCACCGTCACCTCCACCGTCATTTGGCCGATCATTCACTTCCATTTGTGTGTTTACCCATTTTGAGGAATATCTGCGAAGAGTGATTTCACCTAGCCATCATTGTGACACTGCCGTGATTGGAAAATTCCAACCTGTACCTGGAATCTGCTGCTATCCCTGTTCATCACTCATTCCTCAAAAGACGAGTCCTCTTTGAGCTCTTTTCAGACTCGTAAAATATGAAAAGTTTGCCGAGTTTTGGCCTTCCAGCTCGTTAAAAGGACCGGAAGAGCTATCCCTCATTTAGACTTTAATCTTTTTGGACCTGAGGGATTATTACACAAAAAGATCGAGCGCTTGTCTTGTTCGGCTCGTTAAAAGTACCGAACACCCATCCCTTCTGTATTGTTTTATACTTTTTCGGACTTAAGGGATTAGATGACGAAAAAGGAATTATGGAGTTAACTTTCTGTACCTTTTCAGACTCTCTAAAAATGAAAAGGACCGAGTTTTCCTTGTCGTTAGACTCGTTAAAATGATTAAATAGCGACAAACTTGTCTTTAGACGAGAACGAGTTTCCCTATCGCTAAGCTCGTTAAATCATAGCGATGGGCTTGCCCGAAGGGCAGGTTATAGAACAAGCATATGTTATCCTCCTCAAGCTTGACAAAAATAAAGAGGTACTGGTCAGAAATGACTGGGGAAAAATTGGGAGAACATCGAAGCTTAATGGTAGCAAGTCGCTCTTGAACATGACACTTTTCTTCCGTACCACATCGGGTTGGGTTGTTTCATTCACCGGTCTCATCACCATGGTCTTCGCCAAACCGTCCACTTTTGGGGTAATGCTACCGATCCATCGCATCAGTGTCGTTATATGTTCAAGAGAGGTCATTCTGAAAGTGTCAACCGTGTCCCATCCACTGCCATACATTATCCTTCATCCATTCATGATCGCCACCCTGAATCATATGTCACAGTTTGTTTTCACCTCCACTAAAATCATTAGCTCCATTCCGTGTCATTGATGTGGGATTCATTAAGGCCCTCCTTTGACGGATCGCTTCTTGTCGACTTCAGCTCATTATCCAAGAAGTTGATCTAGGAACACCCCCATCAGTACTTTGAAGCTTGCATGCCTCAATGGCAAGTTTCTCACTTCCGGCGACAGGTATACATCAATGACCTTCGACCAGAAGATTTTGCGTGGCGTTCGACGCCAAGTCCTTTATTCACGCCACGTGAATTGTACTGCAGTACCTTGAGGGTCATTATCATTATCGGTGATTCCTCTCGCGCTTGTTAACGGTTTTCATCATTGACCGGTAATCAAGCGATGTCTTTCCATGTTCGACTTCAGCGCAATTCTCACATGGATCGACTTGTACTTAGAGTGAAGATCGAACGAGTTTGAAGACCCCGGATCTAGTTTCATCCATCCGGGCTGCGATATATATTCAGGAAATATAAAAGCATTTGTCATGTACATCATTGCAGCAGAAAATTATCAGTCTACCATCAGACGATCGTCTGTTATATGTACCAAAATGTATTTATAAAGCTGAGCATGGGAATGCCCGCCTCAGCTAGATCATGAAAACAGAATGAAAAATAATGTATTGTATTGTATTGTATTACAGGGTGCCTCCTCAGCACTGGAATGAACTTCGGACCCTCTAGATAAAGCATTTCACCCGATAAACGGCCTCATACTTTAGGGGGCAACTGTTATAGACATTTTTGTGCCTCGCAGCACGGAGCATGAAATGTCGATAATTACAGGGATCCTCAGTCCCTAAACATGTTGTTCTTACCCCTAGAAGAGCAAGGTCAGCAAACCACAGCACTTCCCATCAGTTCTCCACCTGAAAACACTCAAAAACAGGCTATTTTTGGATCATGTCAGCTGCTCCACTGAGCATCTGCGCTGGAATGCAACTGCTCCTCCTTGTACCTGCGCTGAAAGTCAAATCTAATGAAGGCTACCTGCGCTGGGCGAGATTGGCCAAGTGGCACAGTCATTCTGCAAGGTGTCAATTGCCCAGGAAGCTTCCAAACTGACACTTGGTTCAAGGGATTCGCCCTGTGATGAGTAAGAGGTACTTGATCTCCATGTGTAAGCAAGGATCTCCAAGTGGACTCAAGAACTGAAGTTTAACTGAAGAGGGAGAGGACACAAGGCAGCTTTATGTCAGTCTCAAGCTGACTCATCCTTTCTTCTTCTATCCTATATATAGAGCTCTTCTATGAGGTCTAAGGAGGCTGGAATTTTGTGCAAAGCAAGGAAGTGCTGTTGGTTTACAGTTAGAGCTATTGGGTGATTGCTTTTATAGAGGGGAAGAGGAGATTTCTTGCTGCTGGGGAGGTGCTGCTGGATTGGAGCCATTGATGGTTGTAACCTTCTCATAACCCTTTTACTTCTATCAATAAAGCTTTGAATGTTCTCCTATATACTTGTATTGCATTGATGTATTGTATTTACTTGTATATCTGATTCACTCTAATCCATGCATCAGTTATGAGTACATGTTTCTTGTAGTTTCCCTCTCTTGTTTGTGCAGGATCTTTGTGTAGCTGGGCCGGTAAGAGAACAAGGAGCTGGAAGCAAGGGACGAAGAGAGAAGACAAGATCGACAAAAGAGAAGGATATCGGTTGGTCAATCTTTTCTTCCTTCTCTGTACTTTCATAAAGGAAAATATCAAAGCTTTACTTTCAGTTGTTGCTAAGGAACTATCACCCTTAGAGTAGGGATAGGGTCATTCCGAGTCGGATACTTTTCCCCACAACAGTATCTAAGGCCGGAGTAGTTACTGAGGAGCAAGTGATTGCTCAAGCGCAGTACCTTGACTTAGTTTACACTCAGTCAGGTACGTTACACGAAAAGATCCCAGATCTTCCAAGGTCAAATCAAATCACTGCTGCTCCTTCGGGATCTCATGCTGCTGATGGCATGATTGGTAAGCAAGAATAAGTCTTCAAAGAATTCTTCTCCTATTATAACCCTACCAGACTCCCCGACAGGAGAATCTTCTGCTGAAGTTTCCGCTGATATTCACGCTGTAGAGTCATCTACAGCTAAATAAAAAAACGGTGGGAAGAAGAAAGGTAAGAAGAAGAATAAAGTAGACAAGACTCCAAAGGAGAAAACAGAAAAGTCAGAAACCAATGACGAAAAGTGCAAACCTCGATATCCTTGTCTTATTTGTGAAGAGGATCATTTTACAAGAGATTGCCCTCATCGGGCCGAGGTTGTGAAAATCGTGAAGAACCCATATTAATGATGTCTCATGTAAGGATTGTGACTCGATCACAAGATTATGGTAGTAAAAGTCCTGTTGATGGATCGAAAGAAGCAGAATCTTCTCATTCAAATCCATCAACCTCAGCTCCCGGTTCCGATCCACTACAGATCGAGAAACCTAACCCTGACTTAGTAATCAAACCGCCTGCCAAGGGTGTACTTCGAAGGTCTGCTTTCAATCCACATGCGAGAGCGGCCCAGAATTACAACATTGCTGAGGATTTAGCTGTTTCACCCTCAGCAATGTCGGCTTTGGAAGTGCTGTAATCATGCCCAGCACAACGCAAATTACTTTTGTCGGCTATAGGAGCTGTTGATGTTCAGGACCCGAACCTAATAATCTTTGATCTAGAAAATAGTACACCGCGTTTGCCTCATCAGATGGCTTTCCAGATACCAGTGATAGTCAAAAACAGGCCTATTCATCGGACTGTAATTGATGAGGGAGCTTCCACGTGTATTATGTCGATACAGTGCTGGAGATCGCTTGGTTCTCCTTCACTAAATCAATCCCCGACAACTCTTAAGGCCTTTGATGGCCGTGGGTTCCATCCGTTTGGCATTCTATAGGATTTGCCTATAGGGGTTTAAGGAAAAACCGTTAGTCTAGATGTGGAGGTGGTTGATGCCCCTCTAGACTACAACCTTCTCTTGGGTCGAAGTTGGTCTTACGCTATGACAGTGGTCGTTTCATCGGTCTTCAGAGTAATACATTTTCCACATAATGGCAAGATCATAACCATAGACCAGCTGGCTTACTTTTCATCCGATCCAGCCTCTTCAGAGGGTATCCAGCATGTCGGTAAAACGACTATCCCTTACAAGGATGTTGGCGTAGGATTAGTTAAAGATTCCGGTTTACTGGGAACTTTTCCTTTTCCTCCAATCAACGTCGTGTCTTCGTTTGCATCTATTCATATGATTACTTCAGACACCATTGTTTATGACGATCCTTGGATCGTTCCTTCTGAATCTGAGATAGACTCATTTGGTGACGCAATGCCTTTGAGTCCATATGAAATTGCCTATGAAGCCGTGCAGTATTTTACCGACCCGAGTTCAACCAAAATCGACCAAATGAATGTGGTCCGTGAGGAATCACTTTTCGCATCAACCTCGGAGTTAATAACGTTTCCCGAAGTTGTGTCATCTGACGAACAACTTTGTGAAGTCCTGTGCGTAGACGATTTACCATGGGAAGATCTCCATCGTAGATCTTCATTTTTACCTGAGGATGATCGTTTTGAAAACGATTTCTCATCAATCTTTACAGCTGAATATGTCAAAGAAGCTCAGAGTCCAATGAAACATCCTGATTCAGAGCTGAATTTGGGAAACATTTCTCGCACTATTCCCATTGACATTTCAGTCAAGACCGCAATTGTTGAGCACATTCATATAGGTGCCTCGTGTTCAGATGACGAAATTCAGACATACAAGGCCCTATTTCAAGAATTCCGCGACATGTTTGCCTGGTCCTATGAGGAAATGCCAGGAATTGATCCCGCAATTGTTGTCCATGAGATCAAGACTTACCCGGATGCTAAACCTATCCGGCAATGTTTGCGTCAGATTCACCCACGAAAAGCGGCTGCAATTAAAGCAGAAGCTGACAAGCTGTTGAAAGCAGGTTTCATTTATCCGATCCCGTTAACGGATTGGGTATCGAATATTGTTCTGGTTAACAAAAAATAGGGAACAATAAGAATATGTATCGACTATAGGGATATCAATCGTGCTTGTTCCAAGGACAACTATCCAACACCCTATATCGATCAAATAATTGATGATTGTGCCGGCAGTGAAATATTTTACTTTATGGACGTTTTTCCGGTTACAATCAAATCAATACTGTACCTGCCGATCAACCAAAAACGGCTTTCATTTGTCGATGAGGGACATTTGCTTATTGCAAATTAACTTTTGAGCTGAAGAATGCCCGAGCCACTTTTCAAAGGGCGATGTCTTATGCATTTCATGACATCAAACACATTGTGCAACCGTATCTCGATGATTTTCCCGCTCACTCCTTACATCGAGCTGATCACCTTGTCCATTTACGAGCAATTTTCATGAGGTGTAGGCATTATCGTATTCGGTTGAACCCACACAAATGTGTCTTCTGTATAGAAGTGGGACAATTGCTGGGATTTGTAGTTTCAAAATCCGGCATCCGCGTCGATCCCTCGAAGGTAGAAGCTATCATCAAATTGCCTCCTCCTTCGAGTCTTCGCCAACTCCAAAGTTTGCAGGGGAAAGAAAACTTTTTACGCCGATTTATTCCTAACTACGCTGAGATTACGAAGGGTTTTACCCGGTTGTTGAAACAGAACTTTCAATTCTCTTGGGATGATATAGCTCAGAAATCTTTCGATGCGCTCAAGCACGCGTTGACCCATGCACTGTTGCTGCATCCTCCCAACTACAACCAGGATTACTTTTTGTACCTCGCCGCCGCTCATTCCACCATTGGAATGGTCTTAGTTCAGGAAGACGAATTCGGAATGGAACATGTGATATATTACCTTAGTTGGACCTTAAATCCAACTGAGCTCAAGTATTCACATGTGGAGAAATTTGCATTGGCAGCCGTTCAAGCTGTCCAACGTTTTCGTCACTACATTCTTCTCCATAAAACTACAGTCATTTCGGATTGCAACCCTATGATCTACATTTTAACTAAACAATTGCTAGGGGGCAAGTACTCTAAATGGATCGTTATCCTACAGGAGTTCGACTTGGAATTTGAAAAGTCTAAGTCTAAGAAATCTTTAGTTTTTGCAGAGTTGATGTGTGATTTCCCGGGTGCTGACATGGAAACTGTGGCAGAGGAACCCATTGCAGATGAATCTTTGTTTCTCATCAGCACTTTAGATCTGTGGTATGGGGATATAATCGTCTATCTCCAGACCCAATCCTTTTGGCCCGAAGTTTCAAAGTCGGAACGTCGGAAAATTCGATTCCAGTCCCAACAGTACAAAATTATTGGAGATACTCTTTATCGCCGTGGGGCGGACTTAGTTTTTCGTCATTGCTTAACTCACAAGGAAGCTGAAAGGGTTCTAAATGACTGTCACTCTGGAGCGTGTGGCGGTCATATGTCTGGGTATGCCACAGCCCAAAAGATATTGCGCGCTGGCTACTTCTGGCCGTCCTTATTTAAAGACTGTATTATTGCGGTCCGGAAATGCCACAACTGTCAAGTGTTTGATCGCAAGATGCGCACACCACCTGCTCCTCTCCACCCTATAATTGCCGTTGGTCATTTTTCCAAATGGGGTATCGATTTTATTACATGTAACCCTCACTCGGCCGGGGGGCATGCGTATATCATCCTTGCAGTTGATTATTTTACTAAGTGGGCCGAGGCGATGCCTACATTCGAGGCAGATGGCAAGACAATTGCAATTTTCGTATTCAATCACATCATTGCTAGGTTTGGTGTCCCACAAGAGATAATCACTGACCATGGGCACCATTTTCGAAACGTTATGATGACAGAACTTACAGGCCAGCTTGGTTTGCGTCACGATAGCTCAACTCCTTATTATCCACAAGCGAACGGTCTAGTTGAGTTCATCAACAAAGTTTTAGTTATCATGATCTGACGAATCATTGGTATTCCGAAGAGGAGAAGCGTTTATTATACTTAGCTCAATTAGATGAGACTCGACGTGACGCTGCATTGGCAATCGAGACTCACGCAAAACGTATGAAAGCTCAGTATGATCGAAACGTGACCCCTCGAAATTTTTCGGAAGGAGACCTAGTGCTATTATATGATCAGGCTAACGATAAATTAGGTGCTGGAAAATTCGTTCCTATGTGGCATGGGCCCTACATTGTCAAGCGAAAGCTAGCAAAAGGGGCCTATGAGCTGGTAGATTTTGACGGGGACTCTTTGGGTAAACCCAGAAATGGACTTTACCTAAAGAGGTATTATGCTTAAATGATGGGTATGGAGATTTTAGTTAGGTTAGGTTTTTCTTTCTAGCTGGCGTGTTTGTTAGTATAGACAGTGTGCTTAGCTTAGAAAGTGTGTTTTTCGTCGTTATTCTGGCTTATCTTGGTTTTACTCTTGATATTGCAGATGTTGATGCCTCTCCAAACGTACATTGGATTCGCTGATGGTGCTTGTTGTAGTACACGGAATATCTCTTCCGCAGCTTGGGTTATCTATTCGCCCACTGACGAGTTAGTTTCTATGCATGGGGTGAGCCTCGGTCAAACAACAAACAACATTGCAGAATACAGTGCAGTGATTGAATTATTGTCTGAATCTATTTCGTTTGGGATTCGGAACTTGATAGTGAGGTTAGATTCTGAACTCGTTATATTACAGCTTAATAGAGTGTATGCCATTAGAAATCTAGTGTTATTAAGGTTATTTTTGAGAGTGCGTCTCTTGGAACGTGAATTTCATTACATTGAATATCAGCATATTCCAAGGTCTTTAAATACATTAGTAGATGCAATTGCTTCTCGAATGTTAGACAGACATTTGTGATAATCATACATGTAAATTTAAAAACATTTCATCACACATGTTTAACAAGATAAGCCGGTAATAATGATATATATAGATAGGAGTGTGTCAAAAAATAAATCGTCTTCGATCATAGGTCGAAAAACACCTTATGATCGGAAAAAATGATAAGTACAAAAAACCAAAATGTCACATGTCTCTACAAAAGCGACCATCCAATCACTGGTGATGCTCTCTATACGACACCACTGCACGCGCCACCCTACACAAGAACCTCCTAAAAGGTCCTGGGACTGCGACGACATAGCGCTGAAGCCTGATAGGAATATCATCTATAGTAGTCTCTGGTATGTCTGCCGTAAGACGCTCTAGGTCTTGTTCCAACTCAGCTAAGGTCTCTGCAGCCGCGTCCTGTGGGGCCGGTGCCGGTGCAACTGGCACTCTCCTCTCGAAAGGCCGGAGATTGGCTGGACACTGTGGGCCTACATCTGCATTTTGAAAATTGTCACTGTCAGTTTTGAGATGATATAAAAACAAAAAAAATAGATAATTTAAAAACTTGTGAAAAATGAAGTACCTGTGTCATCCCACTGTTCTCCCGGTGGAAGAATCATGTCCGGATCTCCACGAAAATCAACTCCAGCATAAGGAAAATCCTGTATCAAGAAGACCTGGTTCTCTAACCAGTGAAAATACTTCGGTCTAAATCGGACAACCTCCGTGCCCTCGTCAGGATGACGGGCCATCACCGCAACCCATCGCGTCAACTTACGCTCTCGGGGAGGCCCAACCTCAACAGTGAGCTGCTGTGGGATCAGCATTGGAACCCTCTCTAGGGAAAAACTCACAACTAAAGGCCCATAACCAAAAGTCTTCAGCTGTCCGTTTTTGTTCCTAGTCAGTTGGCCCTTTAAGTTGGCCAACACAGCATCGCACCAGTTGAAAATGGTGCCCCGATAGCAATCAATCGTCATCCGCGTCTGGGATCCAGTGGCAATGTGCAAAGCGGCAGCCCCGCAAAGTCTGGTAACTATAAAGGCAATTACCATAAGTTCAGGTCGGGATATCTTTTTGATTTGTATCCCCTTATCCTGGTTTTGATTATTACACCACTCTAGTCGGAGACTAGCAATGGACTGGCCACCCGGCCTAGTCCCGGACAGAGTCAATTGTTCGCCCCTCTTGGGAAAACCAGTGAGAAAGTAAATATCTGAGGGCTCTATCTCGAGTTGGTGCCCTCCAATGTAAAAGCACTGATCCTGAACATTCCACCTTTCAACCAGCCACTCTAGAAAGCGCACTTGGGCCCTCATGCCAGGTATGGCACAGTATTTGTAAAGACCGCATGCCTTCAAAGCATCAATGGAAGGTTGCTGATTAATCGCGGCCAAATCAACATCTTCGTGTTCTCTCTCGCGCCAATCAAGCATGGTGGGAACCTACACACCATAAAACATCTGTTAGAGTCCATAAATTTAAAATTTTTTGGTTCATTTTGGAGAAATGGGAGTTTGAAAATCCTCTCCGCGGTGTACGCAGCCGCCTTTAGAGACAGAGCGTATGTACGTAGGTTCTCTTAAGGCAAGCTGCGTATGCCCGGCATTTTCCCAACTGAGAAAATGTTGGGGTACGCAGGTCACCCATGGAGCACCTGCGTACCCCGAAAAGCGGACCTTGAAACCCCAAGGCCTCCAAAAAATGAAACTAAAGCTTAAAAACAAATTCTAAATGGATGGAAATGCAAGGGAGGATGTTGTAGAATACCTGATGAGACGGCGTTCGGTTTCGACGGTCGGATTCTCCGCAATGTCCACGGGAAGTTTCTTGCCAAAAGCCCTTTTTCTCTCCTCAACAGTAAAATGGTAAAAGCCCTTTTTATAGGTTTTTTGAGTAAATAAATGTCAAATTTGTTTATTTTCCACCATGAAAAGGTATTTTTCAAAGTATTTTTATCTATCTTTAAACAGGTATGAGTAATGTGTTGGTTTTTGTGCAGGATAAAAGGATTTTCAGGGAAAATTGTCATTTTTCACAAACAAAAACATTAGAGTCATCTTTTAAGCCCTTTTATGACTCCTAAAAACATGAAAAGATTGCCGAGCGTTTCTTTTACACTCGTTAAAACGGAATTAAAAGACGGTCCCCTTATAGCCCTTTTCTGACCGTAAAAACAGGAAAAGATTGCCAGATTTTTGTCGTTTCAAATTCGATATTGGAAATAAAACGACGTGTCCTTGATCGCTTTTTACTTTTCAGGTCAAAGACACTAATCATGAAAGTACTCCTTGGTCGCAAGATCAAGCGGTTCTCTCAAGTATTATTTTATACTTTTTCGGGCTTGGGAGACACAAATTTACAAAAAAGTTCAACCCTGCAGTCTTCTTAAGTTTTTTCAGACTCTCGAAAATTGAAAAACGCCGAGTTTCTCCTATACTGGACTCGTTAAAATTTCACAGTAAAGGACCTGTTCGATTACAAACAGGAACGGACCACTCCTTCTTAGGGTTCGAATCTAAACTAAGTTGGACTCATCCGAAGGATGAGCTTATAATCAAGCATATGTTATCCTCCTCAAGCTTGTAAAAAATAAAGAGGTACTTGCCAGCAATGGTGGGGAAAAGGAGAGAAAAATGAGCCTATTTGTTATCCTTTGTCTCAGAAGAAGCCTTATCACAACTCTTGAACACGACACTTTCCATTCACCTGGGTTGGGAAATCCTTTGCCTCACAGTTGATCAAACCACATTGAAAGTCTTCAGCCGGGTATTAACTTTGGGTCAAATGTCACCAAGCCATCTGTTGTGTCGTTATGTGTTCAAGAGGTCACTGCAAATAAACCATTCATCTGCAAAATACCCGTCATCCATCTCGACCATCCCTGAGTCAGTCCTTACAGCTACATTTCTTCAACTTGATCTATGATTTCGTGTTGTGGGCTTGCCTACAACGGGTCGCTTTCTATCAACATCAGCACATTATCTAGAGAGATGACCTAGAAATCGTCAGTACCTTGAAATCTGCATGCATCAATGGCAGGTTTCTCGCCTTTGACGATGGTTTACATCATTGACTTTCGATCGAAGGACTCCGTGAAATGTTCGACATCAACTCATTCATTCACATCTCATGGATTGTACTGGGTACTTTGAGAACCATTGACATCACTGGTGGTCTCTCTCACACTTCTTAACAGTTTACATCATCGACTGGTAATCAAGTGGTTTCTACCATGTTCGACATCAACTCATTTATTCGCATGGATAGAATCGTGCCTTTTTTGGGAAGTAGAAATGAAGACCCTGGATCTAGTTTCCACCATCCAGGCTGCGAGGAGTTTTGTATTCATTATATAGTAGACTAATCATAAACAGATGGCTGCGTCCATACTGTGTCTACAAAAGTCTATGATTATGATGTACTGCGAAATCATTCCTGTATCAGAGCAGTAGTTAGTTTGTTAGTTAAAGTTTTTGATCTGAGTATGGGAATGCCTACCTCAGCGATGATATGATCTTATATATGTATTTTGTGTTGAATACTTGCAGGTTCCGACTGGGCTCTCCACAAGATAATCCTTGAAATGATAAAGTACTTCACCCTTCCTAGATGATATGAAACCCTAATCTACTACAGGCTTCGCACTTTAGGGGGCAATCTGTTACACTAAAATTTGTCACCATGACTATTTGCAGTTAGTATGGCTCCATCAACTGTCATACTATCCTCCTTGGCAAGTCTCATACCTCTGCTCCTCATGTCAAACTCCAAGAAAGAGAGAAAGTCTTTAAAAATCTATATAACTCTAGGTACGCAGTTTCTCTTAGCCTTACCTGCGTGTACGCACCCCAAGTTCACAATACCTGCGTACTTGTACGCTCTGTCTGTAAAGGGGTGGGTGCGTACTCCTGTAAAGGTCAAAAGGCGCAAGTTTCACTTCAAAAAAGTTACTTGTGGTCATTTCTAGAGCATTCTAGAAGCTTGTTTGACGTGTATTGAGCGCTTCCAGATGGTTCATGTATCCCTATGAAAGAGGAACTTATCCCATCAAGAGGGGAGCTATCCCATTCAAAGAGGGGCTTATCCCATTGATGGTGGACCTGATTAACTTCCTCTAAAGCACTATAAATACAGGCATTGGGCCAAAGGGAGGGGAGGTTGAAAGCTGAAGATTCCTAAGGGTAGATGCTGCTGGAATTAGGATTCCCTTATAGAGCTTGAGAGGAGAGATTCCCATCCTTTCCTAGCCTTATTTGGAAGTGGGTGAGCTGATCAAAGTAAAGGAAAACTCTTGCTGGACCCTAGGAGGGACCTGCACAACACCAAGGCTCAGGTTGTAATGGTTTCTTTTGTTTCCACTTAATACAATTAATCTCACTTTTCTCAACAGATTGTTATACATGATTTGTTTCATATACTCCTTGGTCTGTATGATGAATATGTGTTATTTTATAAGTTATTCAGATGCTATGTAATCTTTTGGCTTGTTAGTGAATGCAGGTTTCGAAGAGAAGGAGGAGCTCATCCGGATCGGCGAGGCTGGACTACTACAAAGCGTTAGACTAAAGGTATGTTATGAACACCTGATTACTTGTATTCTAAATGCATATTTAGAGAAAGGTAGTGTTTACTTGTCTTGTTTGTCACTAGAAAGCCTTAGCTTCTAGGGAGGTCAGTTTTATCCGCAAAATTGACTCTTTCCGCATGACAAAATGGCGACTTCGCTGGGGACTCCATTGATGTGAATGACTTTTTCCTTTGTGTGAAACTTTGATTTGAGAAAAGTCATTTGTTTTCTGGTTTTTGGCTGTTTGACTGTGCATTTGGGTGGGATAGCTTAGGGTTAAATTAGATTTTAGTTTTTCTTGGTTTTGCTAGCAGTACGCACCCTCTGAGTTAGGCACAGTGCGTACCTGTATGCACTGCAGCTTTGCGCACAGAGCGTACACGCACCTGTGCAAACAGGTTGCCTGCATACCCTGTCAAAATTGAGAAAATTTCAATTTTCTCCTTTTTTACCTTTTAGATTTTGTTTATAATTTTTTTTTGCTGCCCAGATCCACTGGTTACCTGTGATAAACCTTCACCTAAGCTTGTTTCATCAGTGTCAAGAGTTTTAGTGAAATTCATAGAGATTTTGCCCTAGGGTTTGATTTTTGCACTGGTCCTGTAGTGACTTTGGCTTTAGAAGTTGTAAAACCTTGGATCTCCCTGGTCTTCTCAGTCTTCTTAGGAGTCGGACCTTTCATAGAATCCACCCTTGTGAGAAACCTACCTTTGTGTTGTCCCTTTGCGGAATCTCGAAAAAGTTTGTTGATTAAACTTTGAATTTTATTCTTAAGAAAAAGAACAAAAGATTTTGATTTTTGTTTTTGACTGGTTTTTGATTCTGCATTAACTAGTCCTTATTTAAATTTTGATAGAGTAAAACATCCTAGAATCATACTTGCTAGGCTTTTGCCTCATTAGATTTACTTTTAGGTGAATTTCTCTTAGATTTTCTTTTGGGTGAAATTGAGTTGATTTGATTGCCATAGATTTTTTAACTTTGATTTCTGTTAAAGTAAGTTTTACATGCTTTGTTAATATAGGGAAAAATACAAAAAAAAACTCTTTTGAAGAAAAGTTTGCTTTAGTAGCATTTGAGTCTTTGAAAAGAAAAGGAATTTTCGTGAAGTAATTAGTGGTCATGTGTTGTATGCTTTGGAAAAGATAAAGAGTTTGTTTCTTTGATTTTCATTGCCAAGAAAGTTGTTTTTATATCAATTTTGCATTCTCCAACTCTCTTAGCTAGGGAATTCATTGAAAAAGAAAATTAGTATAAATCATCCTAAGTGCATCTTTTTAGTGGATTTGAGTCGAGTCTACACACCATCAGTTTCATCTCCACTACCTTTTGTCCTAAAGAAAAGCCATAAAAATTAACGCTTAAAGTAAAATCAACTTAGTAACTTTTATTTACTAGGGCTCTGAAACACCAATATAGATCAGGCTAGTGTCTTGGAGTAGGAGAGTAATTAACTCTCCAAGATAGTAAAACCAAACAAGTAGCTCATCTTGTGGTAGGATAAATCCAACTGTTTCATTTGTACTCTGGGAAAGCTCCTCTTAAAGGAGAAGCACGAGACCGTGTCCGAACCAGTGAGGGGATCAATCCTCCTTCATTGGGAAAGACGCCAGATATGCACGTACTACAAACGGTAAACCTCGGATTATTGTCGAGGATCCTGGGGTCACTTGTCGGTAAACCTTGGATTATTGTCAAGGAGCCGGCAAGGGGATTGAACTTGTTACTCTGCCCTTGCGTGCTATCGGGTCGTAGACTGTTCCCTCAGGTATATTTGTTGCTGTTGGTAACCTTAGTGACCATTATCTTTAGGATTCTACCCAAGGTGACGGTGGAGGGAAGATCCCACTGTACCTGGAGCAGATGTCGGCTAGACTCACTTGGATTTTCCGGGGGGTTCACTTCACTCGAGACGGTTAAAGTGGAGGAACTTGTGCCGGTCTATTCATTAAGTAGGTTGCCGGGGTAACTGTTCCACCCACCACTTCTGTACTGAATTCGGCGATGTTGGGTTTCATCTCCAACTAGTGTTTTCGGTCCGGAAGGCTACTGTTTGTGTATGGTTTGATGCCCTAGATTCTTTAGGCGTGTGATTCGAATTTGTTTGCTTCTTTAGAGGCTTTAGGCAGTTTTCTTTGAGATTTTACTTTTTTTGTGTGTGCAGTAATTGAAAGTTTTTAACTGTGGCTGAATTACTGAGACAGTCCCGTAGACTTCGGGGCCAGTCTCCTGAGATTGTTACCGTGGCTGATTTGTTGAGGAAGTCCCATAGACTTCAGGGCGAACCTCCTGAAGACGTCCCGGGTCATTACGAAGGTTTAAAAGTCCTTGTAACTCCTAGTGGCAGTAAAGTAGGTTCACCTGAAGAAGGAGAGTCGTCATTGGTAGTCCATCCAGATTACCAAGGTCTAGAAACAGGTTATAATCCCGAAGCTGTTGCAGTTTCCAAGCTTGCTGGTATTTTTTCATCTACTAGTGATATAGGCGAAGAACCTGAAATATCTGAACCTGTTACTCCAACTTCTAGTGTTCCTGATTCACCTAGGGTAGAAAGAGTCATCACCGAAAATCTTCCTTCTGGTTTGATAACTATTGAAGAACTTGCTCCAGAAGAAGAAATAGGCGTCTCTATCCTTGAAGATCAACCTACTATTGATCTAAGGGAGCGTGAATCCATCTTTTACAATCCTCCTAGAAGTACTACTTGGTATATTTCATTAACTAATTATTTGGACAACTCAGGGTCAAGTTTTTCTCCACCTCGTACTCCTTATCCACCTGGAGGTATTTATACTCCTGTAAATATGTCTGGTCAGTCGTCCGTGTTCACTCAATCTCCTGAATCTTTCTTGTTCTGCGGTCCTTCTGTTCCCTCTGGGTATCAGTCACTTTCTGGTACTTTTGCGGGAGCATCTCCTCAACCCATTGAACATGGGTTATTAACTGGAAACAATGGTAATAAACCGTTGGGTGTAGGAGACATTTACATGATGTCAGGTTCAATTCCCGGTTCTCAACCTCGAGGTGGCCAGTTACTGTCTGGGGGGCAGCCTCAATTAATGCCTGGGGGGCAACCTCAAGGTACACAAATTGCATCTGGGGGGCAACCTCAAGGACAGTATGTACCAATAGTACAATACATTCCTCAAGGTCAACCCTAGCCTCAATATGTACCCCAAGGTCAACCTCAGTATCAATTTATACCTCAAGGTCAACCCCAGTATCAGTACTTACCTCAAGGGTATCTACCCCAAGGTCAGTACTTGAGTCAAGGTTATCAACCACCCCAAGGTCAATCTTATGCTCAAGGTACGGGAAATGTACCTTTCAATTATCAATCCTACCCTCAATCCGGTTATGGATCTCAATATCCTCAACCTGTCATGGGTCAGTACCTCGGAATGAACATAGTGTGGGATCCATCGCAAGTTCAACAGGTATTGCAGCCAAGTGTACAGTTGTCATCTCAAGCTGGACAACCCTTAGTTTCTGGTTCACCCCAGCAACCAGTCCAGTCTAATGTTCAAAATTATGTACCTTCGGTAGTTACTTAGTCGCCCATTGCACCTAGTACTCCATCTCAAACGACTGCTGCAACTACCGCAACATCTGTTCCTTCCACCACACTTACTTCTGGAGTATTGATAGCTCCGGTTTCTACTGTCTCTGCAACTACTCCTCAGACATCTTCACCATTGTCTGGATCCACGATTCAAACTACGGTTCAGATTCCTGTAGGATAGCCTGGTTTAAGTACGGTTGTCACTAGTCAACCACAATTCACTTATCAACCGTACCAGGGACAGTACCAATACGGGCCTGCTGTCCAGCAGCCAGTTTACCAGTATCAACCGTATCCTGGGTACACTTATCAACAACCTCAGCAATCCCAGTACGGTCCGGTTAATCCTGGTTTTCCGGGAGGATACAATATCCCGAATGCGATTCCTATTCCAAGTTATCCTGGATATCCTCCACCTGGGACTGGTCTTGTGACCCAGCGTTTTAGGGATCCTAATCGGAAATTATCGTTTATCGCAACTTTGGATTTACCAGACTTGTCACGCCTAACGAACGATCCGATCAATTATCTTTTGTTTTGGCCGCCAATGCCGAATAAGTTGCCCAGTGACATTCCCAAGTTCGAGGGTAAGTCTGGAGAGGATCCGTCAAATCATGTGATGACTTACCACCTCTGGTGTGCTTCAAATTCCATCTCGGATGATTCGATCCGCTTACATCTTTTCCAGCGTACGCTCATTGGTCTCGCGGCCAAGTGGTACATTGAGTTACCACGGGCCTCTTTTTATAATTTTAGTCAGTTAGCTACCTCGTTCCTAACTCATTTTCAGTTGCCGGTCAGATATGATAATGGCACGGAGCTACTAACTTCATTAAAACAGTCGACGTCCACTTATATTTCTGATCATATACATGAATGGAGACGTCGAAGGCGATTAGTGAAAGTTTTTATCTCGGACCAAATCTTAGCTGAATGGTTTGTTAAATCATTGTTACCGAAGATTACTGAAGACATAGCTAAGGCCGGAGTAGTTACTGAGGAGCAAGTGATTGCTCAAGCGCAGTACCTTGACTTAGTTTACACTCAGTCAGGTACGTTACACGAAAAGATCCCAGATCTTCCAAAGTCAAATCAAATCGCTGCTGCTCCTTCGGGATCTCATGCTGCTGATGGCATGATTGGTACGGTGAATACTAAAAGCAAGAATAACTCTTCAAAGAATTCTTCTCCTATTATAACCCTACCAGACTCCCCGACAGGAGAATCTTCTACTGAAGTTTTCGCTGATATTCATGCTGTAGAGTCATCTACAGCTAAATCAAAAAACAGTGGGAAGAAGAAAGGTAAGAAGAAGAATAAAGTAGACAAGACTCCAAAGGAGAAAACAGAAAAGTCGGAAACCAATGACGAAAAGCGCAAACCTCGATATCCTTGTCTTATTTGTGAAGAGGATCATTTTACAAGAGATTGCCCTCATCAGGCCGAGGTTGTGAAAATCGTCAAGGGTTCCTCAACTCTTGCTGTTTTGAAAGATCCATTTCCAAAGCAGGAGAGTAAGATGATAGGTTCTTCCTCGAGTGCCAGTGAAGAACCCATATTAATGATGTCTCATGTAAGGATTGCGACTCGACCACAAGATTATGGTAGTAAAAGTCCTGTTGATGGATCGAAAGAAGCAGAATCTTCTCATTCAAATCCATCAACCTCAGCTCCCGGTTCCGATCCACTACAGATCGAGAAACCTAACCCTGACTTAGTAATCAAACCGCCTGCCAAGGGTGTACTTCGAAGGTCTGCTTTCAATCCACATGCGAGAGCGGCCCAGAATTACAACATTGTTGAGGATTTAGCTGTTTCACCCTCAGCAATGTCGGCTTTGGAAGTGCTGTAATCATGCCCAGCACAACGCAAATTACTTTTGTCGGCTATAGGAGCTGTTGATGTTCAGGACCCGAACCTAATAATCTTTGATCTAGAAAATAGTACACCGCGTTTGCCTCATCAGATGGCTTTCCAGATACCAGTGATAGTAAAAAACAGGCCTATTCATCGGACTGTAATTGATGAGGGAGCTTCCACGTGTATTATGTCGATACAGTGCTGGAGATCGCTTGGTTCTCCTTCACTAAATCAATCCCCGAAAATTCTTAAGGCCTTTGATGGCCGTGGGTTCCATCCGTTTGGCATTCTACAGGATTTGCCTATAGGGGTTTAAGGAAAAACCGTTAGTCTAGATGTGGAGGTGGTTGATGCCCCTCTAGACTACAACCTTCTCTTGGGTCGAAGTTGGTCTTACGCTATGACAGTGGTCGTTTCATCGGTCTTCAGAGTAATAAATTTTCCACATAATGGCAAGATCGTAACCATAGACCAGCTGGCTTACTTTTCATCCCACCCAGCCTCTTCAGAGAGTATCCAGCATGTCGGTAAAACGACTATCCCTTACAAGGATGTTGGCGTAGGATTAGTTAAAGATTCCGGTTTACTGGGAACTTTTCCTTTTCCTCCAATCAACGCCGTGTCTTCGTTTGCATCTATTCATATGATTACTTCAGACACCATTGTTTATGACGATCCTTGGATCGTTTCTTCTGAATCTGAGATAGACTCATTTGGTGACGCAATGCCTTTGAGTCCATATGAAATTGCCTATGAAGCCGTGCAGTATTTTACCGACCCGAGTTCAACCAAAATCGACCAAATGAATGTGGTCCGTGAGGAATCACTTTTCGCATCAACCTCGGAGTTAATAACGTTTCCCGAAGTTGTGTCATCTGACGAACAACTTTGTGAAGTCCTGTGCGTAGACGATTTACCATGGGAAGATCTCCATCATAGATCTTCATTTTTACCTGAGGATGATCGTTTTGAAAACGATTTCTCATCAATCTTTACAGCTGAATATGTCAAAGAAGCTCAGAGTCCAATGAAACATCCTGATTCAGAGCTGAATTTGGGAAACATTTCTCGCACTATTCCCATTGACATTTCAATCAAGACCGGAATTGTTGAGCACATTCATATAGGTGCCTCGTGTTCAGATGACGAAATTCAGACATACAAGGCCCTATTTCAAGAATTCCGCGACGTGTTTGCCTGGTCCTATGAGGAAATGCCAGGAATTGATCCCGCAATTGTTGTCCATGAGATCAAGACTTACCCGGATGCTAAACCCGTCCGGCAACGTTTGCGTCAGATTCACCCATGAAAAGCGGCTGCAATTAAAGCAGAAGTTGAGAAGCTGTTGAAAGCAGGTTTCATTTATCCGATCCCGTTAACGGATTGTGTATCGAATATTGTTCTGGTTAACAAAAAACAGGGAACAATAAGAATATGTATCGACTATAGGGATATCAATCGTGCTTGTCCCAAGGACAACTATCCAACACCCTATATCGATCAAATGATTGATGATTGTGCCGGCAGTGAAATATTTTACTTTATGGACGTTTTTCCGGTTACAATCAAATCAATATTCTACCTGCCGATCAACCAAAAACGGCTTTCATTTGTCCATGGGGGACATTTGCTTATTGCAAATTAACTTTTGAGCTAAAGAATACCGGAGCCACTTTTCAAAGGGCGATGTCTTATGCATTTCATGACATCAAACACATTGTGCAACCGTATCTCGATGATTTTCCCGCTCACTCCTTACATCGAGCTGATCACCTTGTCCATTTACGAGCAATTTTCATGAGGTGTAGGCATTATCGTATTCGGTTGAACCCACACAAATGTGTCTTCTGTATAGAAGTGGGATGATTGTTGGGATTTGTAGTTTCAAAAGTCGGCATCTGCGTCGATCCCTCGAAGGTAGAAGCTATCATCAAATTGCCTCCTCCTTCGAGTCTTCGCCAACTCCAAAGTTTGCAGGGGAAAGAAAACTTTTTACGCCGATTTATTCCTAACTACGCTGAGATTACGAAGGGTTTTACCCGGTTGTTGAAACAGAACTTTCAATTCTCTTGGGATGAGATAGCTCAGAAATATTTCGATGCGCTCAAGCACGCGTTGACCCATGCACTGTTGCTGCATCCTCCCAACTACAACCAGGATTACTTTTTGTACCTCGCCGCCGCTCATTCCACCATTGGAATGGTCTTAGTTCAGGAAGACGAATTCGGAATGGAACATGTGATATATTACCTTAGTTGGACCTTAAATCCAACTGAGCTCAAGTATTCACATGTGGAGAAATTGGCATTGGCAGCCGTTCAAGCTGTCCAACGTTTTCGTCACTACATTCTTCTCCGTAAAACTACAGTCATTTCGGATTGCAACCCTATGATCTACATTTTAACTAAACAATTGCTAGGGGGCAATTACTCTAAATGGATCGTTATCCTATAGGAGTTCGACTTGGAATTTGAAAAGTCTAAGTCTAAGAAATCTTTAGTTTTTGCAGAGTTGATGTGTGATTTCCCGGGTGCTGACACGGAAACTGTGGCAGAGGAACCCATTGCAGATGAATCTTTGTTTCTCATCAGCACTTTAGATCTGTGGTATGGGGATATAATCGTCTATCTCCAGACCCAATCCTTTTGGCCCGAAGTTTCAAAGTCGGAACGTCGGAAAATTCGATTCCAGTCCCAACAGTACAAAATTATTGGAGATAATCTTTATCGCCGTGGGGCGGACTTAGTTTTTCACCGTTGCTTAACTCACAAGGAAGCTGAAAGGGTTCTAAATGACTGTCACTCTGGAGCGTGTGGCGGTCATATGTCTGGGTATGCCACAACCCAAAAGATATTGTGCGCTGGCTACTTCTGGCCGTCCTTATTTAAAGACTGTATTATTGCGGTCCGGAAATGCCACAACTGTCAAGTGTTTGATCGCAAGATGCGCACACCACCTGCTCCTCTCCACCCTATAATTGTCGTTGGTCATTTTGCCAAATGGGGTATCGATTTTATTACATGTAACCCTCACTCGGCCGGGGGGCATGCGTATATCATCCTTGCAGTTGATTATTTTACTAAGTGGGCCGAGGCGATGCCTACATTCGAGGCAGATGGCAAGACAGTTGCAATTTTCGTATTCAATCACATCATTGCTAGGTTTGGTGTCCCACAAGAGATAATCACTGACCATGGGCGCCATTTTTGAAACGTTATGATGACAAAACTTACAGGCCAGCTTGGTTTGCGTCACGATAGCTCAACTCCTTATTATCCACAAGCGAACGGTCTGGTTGAGTTCATCAACAAAGTTTTAGTTATCATGATCCGACGAATCATTGGTATTCCGAAGAGGAGAAGCGTTTATTATACTTAGCTCAATTAGATGAGACTCGACGTGACGCTGCATTGGCAATCGAGACTCATGCAAAATGTATGAAAGCTCAGTATGATCGAAACGTGACCCCTCGAAATTTTTCGGAAGGAGACCTAGTGCTATTATATGATCAGGCTAACGATAAATTAGGTGCTGGAAAATTCGTTCCTATGTGGCATGGGCCCTACATTGTCAAGCGAAAGCTAGCAAAAGGGGCCTATGAGCTGGTAGATTTTGACGGGGACTCTTTGGGTAAACCCAGAAATGGACTTTACCTAAAGAGGTATTATGCTTAAATGATGGGTATGGAGATTTTAGTTAGGTTAGGTTTTTCTTTCTAGCTGGTGTGTTTGTTAGTATAGACAGTGTGCTTAGCTTAGAAAGTGTGTTTTTCGTCGTTATTCTGGCTTATCTTGGTTTTACTCTTGATATTGCAGATGTTGATGCCTCTCCAAACGTACATTGGATTCGCTGATGGTGCTTGTTGTAGTACACGAAATATCTCTTCTGCAGCTTGGGTTATCTATTCGCCCACTGACAAGTTAGTTTCTATGCATGGGGTGAGCCTCGGTCAAACAACAAACAACATTGCAGAATACAGTGCAGTGATTGAATTATTGTCTGAATCTATTTCGTTTGGGATTCGGAGCTTGATAGTGAGGTTAGATTCTGAACTCGTTATATTACAGCTTAATAGAGTGTATGCCATTAGAAATCCAGTGTTATTAAGGTTATTTTTGAGAGTGCATCTCTTGGAACGTGAATTTGATTACATTGAATATCAACATATTCCAAGGTCTTTAAATACATTAGTAGATGCAATTGCTTCTCGAATGTTAGACAGACATTTGCGATAATCATACATGTAAATTTAAAAACATTTCATCACACATGTTTAACAAGATAAGCCAGTAATAATGATATATATAGATAGGAGTGTGTCAAAAAATAAATCGTCTTCGATCATAGGTCGAAAAACACCTTATGATCGGCAAAAATGATAAGTACAAAAAACCAAATTGTCACATGTCTCTACAAAAGCGACCATCCAATCACTGGTGATGCTCTCTATACGACACCACTGCACGCGCCACCCTACACAAGAACCTCCTAAAAGGTCCTGGGACTGTGACGACATAGCGCTGAAGCCTGATAGGAATATCATCTATAGTAGTCTCTGGTATGTCTGCCGTAAGACGCTCTAGGTCTTGTTCCAACTCAGCTAAGGTCTCTGCAGCCGCGTCCTGTGGGGCCGGTGCCGGTGCAACTGGCACTCTCCTCTCGAAAGGCCGGAGATTGGCTGGACACTGTGGGCCTACATCTGCATTTTGAAAATTGTCACTGTCAGTTTTGAGATGATATAAAAACAAAAAAAAATAGATAATTTAAAAACTTGTGAAAAATGAAGTACCTGTGTCATCCCACTGTTCTCCCGGTGGAAGAATCATGTCCGGATCTCCACGAAAATCAACTCCAGCATAAGGAAAATCCTGTATCAAGAAGACCTGGTTCTCTAACCAGTGAAAATACTTCAGTCTAAATCGGACAACCTCCGTGCCCTCGTCAGGATGGCGGGCCATCACCGCAACCCATCGCGTCAACTTAGGCTCTCGGGGAGGCCCAACCTCAACAGTGAGCTGCTGTGGGATCAGCATCGGAACCCTCTCTAGGGCAAAACTCACAACTAAAGGCCCATAACCAAAAGTCTTCAGCTGTCCGTTTTTGGTCCTAGTCAGTTGACCCTTTAAGTTGGCCAACACAGCATCGCACCAGTTGAAAATGGTGCCCCGATAGCAATCAATCGTCATCCGCGTCTGGGATCCAGTGGCAATGTGCAAAGCGGCAGCCCCACAAAATCTGGTAACTATAAAGGAAATTACCATAAGTTCAGGTCGGGATATCTTTTTGATTTGTATCCCCTTATCCTGGTTTTGATTATTACACCACTCTAGTCTGAGACTAGCAATGGACTGGCCACCCGGCCTAGTCCCGGACAAAGTCAATTGTTCGCCCCTCTTGGGCAAACCAGTGAGAAAGTAAATATCTGAGGGCTCTATCTCGAGCTAGTGCCCTCCAATGTAAAAGCACTGATCCTGAACATTCCACCTTTCAACCAACCACTCTAGAAAGCGCACTTGGGCCCTCATGCCAGGTATGGCACAGTATTTGTAAAGACCGCATGCCTTCAAAGCATCAATGGAAGGTTGCTGATTAATCGCGGCCAAATCAACATCTTCGTGTTCTCTCTCGCGCCAATCAAGCATGGTGGGAATCTACACACCATAAAACATCTGTTAGAGTCCATAAATTTAAAATTTTTTGGTTCATTTTGGAGAAATGGGAGTTTGAAAATCCTCTCCACGATGTACGCAGCCCACCTTTAGAGACAGGGCGTATGTACGTAGGTTCTCTTAAGGCAAGCTGCGTACGCCCGGCATTTTCCCAACTGAGAAAATGTTGGGGTACGCAGATCACCCATGGAGCACCTGCGTACCCCGAAAAGCGGACCTTGAAACCCCAAGGCCTCCAAAAAATGAAACTAAAGCTTAAAAACAAATTCTAAACGGATGGAAATGCAAGAGAGGATGTTGTAGAATACCTGATGAGACGGCGTTCGGTTTCGACGGTCGGATTCTCCGCAATGTCCATGGGAAGTTTCTTGTCAAAAGCCCTTTTTCTCTCCTCAACAGTAAAATGGTAAAAATGAAATGGTAAAAGCCCTTTTTATAGGTTTTTTGAGTAAATAAATGTCAAATTTGTTTATTTTCCACCATGAAAAGGTATTTTTCAAAGTATTTTTATCTATCTTTAAACAGGTATGAGTAATGTGTTGGTTTTTGTGCAGGATAAAAGGATTTTCAGGGAAAATTGTCATTTTTCACAAACAAAAACATTAGAGTCATCTTTTAAGCCCTTTTATGACTCCTAAAAACATGAAAAGATTGCCGAGCGTTTCTTTTACACTCGTTAAAACGGAATTAAAAGACGGTCCCCTTATAGCCCTTTTCTGACCGTAAAAACAGGAAAAGATTGCCAGATTTTTGTCGTTTCAAATTCGATATTGGAAATAAAACGACGTGTCCTTGATCGCTTTTTACTTTTCAGGTCAAAGACACTAATCATGAAAGTACTCCTTGGTCGCATGATCAAGCGGTTCTCTCAAGTATTATTTTATACTTTTTCGGGCTTGGGAGACACAAATTTACGAAAAAGTTCAACCCTGCAGTCTTCTTAAGTTTTTTCAGACTCTCGAAAATTGAAAAACGCCGAGTTTCTCCTATACTGGACTCGTTAAAATTTCACAGTAAAGGACCTGTTCGATTACAAACAGGAACGGACCACTCCTTCTTAGGGTTCGAATCTAAACTAAGTTGGACTCATCCGAAGGATGAGCTTATAATCAAGCATATGTTATCCTCCTCAAGCTTGTAAAAAATAAAGAGGTACTTGCCAGCAATGGTGGGGGAAAAGAGAGAAAAATGAGCCTATTTGTTATCCTTTGTCTCAGAAGAAGCCTTATCACCACTCTTGAACACGACACTTTCCATTCACCTGGGTTGGGAAATCCTTTGCCTCACAGTTGATCAAACCACATTGAAAGTCTTCATCCGGGTATTAACTTTGGGTCAAATGTCACCAAGCCATCTGTTGTGTCGTTATGTGTTCAAGAGGTCACTGCAAATAAACCATTCATCTGCAAAATACCCATCATCCATCTCGACCATCCCTGAGTTAGTCCTTACAGCTACATTTCTTCAACTTGATCTATGATTTCATGTTGTGGGCTTGCCTGCAACGGGTCGCTTTCTATCAACATCAGCACATTATCTAGAGAGATGACCTAGAAATCGTCAGTACCTTGAAATCTGCATGCATCAATGGCAGGTTTCTCGCCTTTGACGATGGTTTACATCATTGACTTTCGATCGAAGGACTCCGTGAAATGTTCGACATCAACTCATTCATTCACATCTCATGGATTGTACTGGGTACTTTGAGAACCATTGACATCACTGGTGGTCTCTCTCACACTTGTTAACAGTTTACATCATCGACTGGTAATCAAGTGGTTTCTACCATGTTCGACATCAACTCATTTATTCGCATGGATAGAATCGTACCTTTTTTGGGAAGTAGAAATGAAGACCCTGGATCTAGTTTCCACCATCCAGGCTGCGAGGAGTTTTGTATTCATTATATAGTAGACTAATCATAAACAGATGGCTGCGTCCATACTGTGTCTACAAAAGTCTATGATTATGATGTACTGCGAAATCATTCCTGTATCAGACCAGTAGTTAGTTTGTTAGTTAAAGTTTTTGATCTGAGTATGGGAATGCCTACCTCAGCGATGATATGATCTTATATATGTATTTTGTGTTGAATACTTGCAGGTTCCGACTGGGCTCTCCACAAGATAATCCTTGAAATGATAAAGTACTTCACCCTTCCTAGATGATATGAAACCCTAATCTACTACAGGCTTCGCACTTTAGGGGGCAATCTGTTACACTAAAATTTGTCACCATGACTATTTGCAGTTAGTATGGCTCCATCAACTGTCATACTATCCTCCTTGGCAAGTCTCATACCTCTGCTCCTCATGTCAAACTCCAAGAAAGAGAGAAAGTCTTTAAAAATCTATATAACTCTGGGTACGCAGTTTCTCTTAGCCTTACCTGCGTGTACGCACCCCAAGTTCACAATACCTGCGTACTTGTACGCTCTGTCTGTAAAGGGGTGGGTGCGTACTCCTGTAAAGGTCAAAAGGCGCAAGTTTCACTTCAAAAAAGTTACTTGTGGTCATTTCTAGAGCATTCTAGAAGCTTGTTTGACGTGTATTGAGCGCTTCCAGATGGTTCATGTATCCCTATGAAAGAGGAACTTATCCCATCAAGAGGGGAGCTATCCCATTCAAAGAGGGGCTTATCCCATTGATGGTGGACCTGATTAACTTCCTCTAAAGCACTATAAATACAGGCATTGGGCCAAAGGGAGGGGAGGTTGAAAGCTGAAGATTCCTAAGGGTAGATGCTGCTGGAATTAGGACTCCCTTATAGAGCTTGAGAGGAGAGATTCCCATCCTTTCCTAGCCTTATTTGGAAGTGGGTGAGCTGATCAAAGTAAAGGAAAACTCTTGCTGGACCCTAGGAGGGACCTGCACAACACCAAGGCTCAGGTTGTAATGGTTTCTTTTGTTTCCACTTAATACAATTAAGCTCACTTTTCTCAACAGATTGTTATACATGATTTGTTTCATATACTCCTTGGTCTGTATGATGAATATGTGTTATTTTATAAGTTATTCAGGTGCTATGTAATCTTTTGGCTTGTTAGTGAATGCAAGTTTCGAAGAGAAGGAGGAGCTCATACGGATCAGCGAGGCTGGACTACTACAAAGCGTTGGACTAAAGGTATGTTATGAACAAATGATTACTTGTATTCTAAATACATATTTAGAGAAAGGTAGTGTTTACTTGTCTTGTTTGTCACTAGAAAGCCTTAGCTTCTAGGGAGGTCGGTTTTGTCCGCAAAATTGACTCTTTCCGCATGACAGACGATACTCTGCTCCTTGGTGGAGCGAGCATTAATTCAGCCAAATCTTTTAAAAAGGAATTGGACATTTATAAGGAGGCCTCCGACAGCAAGATAAATTATTCAAAAAGCACAATCTATGGCTGGAACTGCTCGGTCAATTATCTGGCTGACATAGCTAGGCTCCTTGAGATGAAAGTCTGTCAGACCTGGGAGTCATTCAAATTTCTTAGGATTCCAATCTTCAAATCCACTCCTAAAGTTTCCTACTGGATGCCCCTCTTAGACAAGCTTAAGCTCAGAATACAAGCCTAGGGAACCTCCTGGCTGAACACCGGAGGGAAAATAATTCTTATAAAATTTGTCTTAATAAGCATGCCTCTTTTTCAGCACTCCATTCTTCTTGCCCCCAAAACCTATCTCAGTAAAATGGATTGTTTGCTGAGGAGATTCCTTTGGGAAGGGGGGAAAAATAATGAAATAAGACTTCACTTATTTAATTGGGATACCATTAAGAGGCCAATCCTGGAAGGAGGTCTGCAAATGAGAGATTTGGCTGCACAAAATCTCGCTCTAGGCTCTAAAATCCTGTGGAATATTGTGGCTAGGAAAATAAGCTGGAGCAAGAAAGTCCTGTGGAAGAAATATTTTCAAGGTCAGAGTTTGAGATGTTTGGATCATCCGCCAAAAACCACCAAAGGTTCCCCAATTTTCAAGCTTTGTATCGCTGCCCTGGAGCATTTCAGTCCCAAGCTCTACTGGATCCCAGGTAATGGGAAAAAAAATAGAATTTGGGAAGACCAGATTCTAGGAGATCAGCCTTTGAACCAGATAGAAGGCCTTGCAAATATTAAATTATGGCTACGGTCCAACAATATGGAAACCCTTTGGGACATATCCACCTGGACGGAGGACTCTGGTAGACGTTGGGACAGCTTGAATCTGGGAGAGGTTCCACATCGTCTGCAAACTGAAGTTTCATTACTATTAGACAAACTCCAAGGAAAATCCCCCATGTCAGCAACAGCCAAGGACAAAAGAGAGTGGGGCTCCCATTCTGGTACTTTCTCGGTTGCTGAAGGTTACAAAAGTTTGATTGCTGTTCCTAATGTCCCTCCTGACCCAACGCAATGGAATTTCATTTGGGGCTTCCCTTCGCTCCCAAAAATTGACTTCTTCTGCTGGACGTTAGCTCACAACAGTATTCTCACAGGAGATAACTTGAGAAAACGTGGAATGGAAGGGCCATCCAGATGCCCTTTGTGTATGTCAGAGGAAGAAACAACTGATCACCTGTTGTTGCTATGCCCTTTTGCCAAAGCAGTTTGGTAGGGGTTTTTGAGATCAAGGGCTAACAAGGTTGAGCTGCCAAGAAATATGCCAAAACTGCTTCACGAGTGGGCCAAGCTATCTTCATTCTGCCTCAATAAAGAAAACCTGCTTAAGGCTGCTTGGATGTGGATCCCTAAATTCACCTATTGGAAGTTATGGTTAGAAAGGAATAACAGATTATTTAGAGGTTAAACCTGCACTTCAAACAACGTTATCGCCAAAATTAAATCTCTTTTGGGAGAGACTTTGGATGCTATACCGGCCTTAAGGAATGAAGCGATTCTGGATAGTGAGGAGGAGCTTTGGTTGAAAGGTATTGTTCCAAATAATCAAACCAATCCTATTACTCCGGCCTCTGGCCATGCTATGTGGGAAATTCGCCTGGAAGAATAGGAGTTTCTTAAGTGGCGTTCTGCTCTGGATGACCACTGCCTATTCTTCGACGGGGCCTCTAAAGGCAACCCTCGGGCTGCGGGTTAGGGTGGAATTCTTCTGAATCCTGATGGCTCTACATTGCTCAGGTATCATTGGGGTCTGGGATTCGAATCAAACAACCGAGCTGAGGCTCAGGCTTTGTGGCAGGGGCTTTCTCTGGCTCTTAATCGGAACATTCAGTCTCTGATGGTCTTCGGAGACTCCAAACTTATCATTCAAGCGATGAACTCTCTATCGAATCCTTCGCAGATCCATTTAGTCCTCATTCTCAAGAAAATTAGATCCATACTGGCCAAGTTTCGGAAAATTTCCTTCTATCATATCCTGAGGCAACTGAATTCACAAGCCGATCTAGAAGCCAATCTTGGCTCAGCCCATAGCCAAAGGACCCTTTCAGTCAATTCTGAAGAATCTCTCTGCATCATCCCATAACCTTCTGAAGGCCTTCACTCTCAGAAAATCTGTTCAATCTAATGCATTGGGGATCTGCACCTGAACTAGTAACATTGGCTCTGCAACAGGCTATTCCTGAACTAGTTCCCTGATCGACTGTTACTGATTTAGTTTGCCTTCACTAGCACCAGGCTTCATTGGTAGGCAATCAATACAGAAAACATTGATACTCTGGAAGCTAAGTCCCTATCAGTAGCACTGGAAGCTCAGACCTCAACAGAAGCATTTGCCAAAGTGTGAATTTCTGAAGATAAGTAGACAACAATCCAAGATGTTCTATTTACAGGAAGGTTCATCATGAACAAAGGAGAGAAATCTTGGGCAGTAACCTTTGCAAACTGATACGGTTTCCAAACATGACCACTCCCAATCTGAAAGATGTTCTTTATTGCGAAGATTTGGATAATGTGTGTGCAGCAAAGGTAGTGTCAGAAGCACTTCTTTTGAAGGCAGTCGCACCCCACAAAATATTGAATGAAAGGGTGTACCAGCATTCCCTTGTTACAGTGGTGGAGTTTGATGAGTGTTTTGGTACATAACCAAAGATTCTTGTTCTTGGTTCTCTCCTGATGATGAGCGGATGTATTCTGTTCTGTGGTGCAAATACAGCTGTAGCATTAGCCATTTGCGCAACCCCAAACAACGGCACAAAATATTTTATGCTCATTCCTTCTTTAGCTCACCCAGAAGGTGGTTGGTATTTCATTTGCCCGTGGATTTAGTGGAAGGCCGAGGAGCAGGCATTGGTCCTAAATGCTTGTACAGAGTAGCAAAACGAACAGAGCAAATTCTATCCCGGCAAATTGGTGGTTTTTCTGACATCAAATGGCGGTCTAGATAAGTCCATCAGTTCAAAGAACCTCCAAGCATGGATTCAGTGAAACAAATCCTCCAAAGGGCGGTCCAGTTTCAAAGCATCTTCATGGACCTGCTGTATCAAAGAGCAAAAATCTCTCTGTGTAATAAGAAAACCTGAGTGACAAGAAATAATGGGTAACAAATGAATTCTGTGTAACAAGTACGCGGCAGCTGTTTTGCCGCCTTTCAATACAAATTAACCATTAAAGTAAAAAAAAAAACATGACTTCCTAGAAATGTAATGATTACTATAAATGCAAAGTAATCCTAAAATGCAAGAAAAAGGAAAGAAATCCTAAGCCTATCTTGATTAGGAAGATGTAGATCTAACCCAACCGAGAGCAAAATAATTTAATGATTGGGATTTTAACATCCTTGGTTTTAGGTGAATATCTGGCTAATGAAATAGTTCTACTAGCTGATATTATAATTACCAAAACATGCTTTGTTCAAAGACCTGTTAACGGTGAATGATTAACCAATAACATTAGGAAATAGTTCACATAATGTCAATGGTAATTAAATCGAATTTAGATAGAATATTTCTGAGTAAAAAGCTACCTAGAAATCTTATTTAAGAATATGTGAGCAAAAGAGAAAATTGATAACATATCTGTAAGGTTCATGTAATAAATAGCTAATTCAAAAGACAACCTTCCACATCAAACAATAGTTAATAATATAATAAAGCTTCACACATATCTGTTATTCAAAATGAAAATTTCATTACAAATAATAGTATTTAAAATACAAATTTATTAAAACTTGGTCTCTGTGCTTTGTTCCTTGAACTGACCTCCAACAATCTCTTATAGATCAAACACTCTGCCATTAAAAGGAAAAGCTACAATAGTGCAAGCTTTGCTTATAATACAAAGTTTAAATTTGAAAAAGAAAAATCCCAATGAGTCAAATCTAAGGTTTTCCTCCTACTTATACAACTTGAAAATCTCTTACAATAGTGCTTCATAATTCCCTTACACACACTAGGATTCTCTAAAATTCATATTTATAATTACAAATGAAAACCAAAATGAGAGATTTGTGGGAGAAATAAATTTATCCAACGAATTGATTGGCCAAAATTCTTTTTCTTCTTTTGCTGGAGCAATTCCATTGTTTCAAATATTCTCTTCATCATCCTCCCAACTACTCTCCTGCCACAAACAATTGAAATTAAGAAATTAAAACATATTTGTTGAATAAATTTATATAAAACAAAACTCATTCTCAACAAATTGTTAAAAATAAAACAATAAAATTAAAATACAAATAAATTTCAAGATGTGATTGCTTCTGTTGAGTTTGATTTTCTTTTGAGTAATGCTGGAGGAGGAATTAAAAACACTAAGTTTTCCAAAGGTAATAACATTTGCCCAAATCATTTTTTTTAATGCAAATTCATCACTTTGTCTTCCATTGGTTTTTTGGGTCATTAGATAATATTTTCTAACGTTAAACATTTCATATTATTATCCTTTGTATTATCTTTCCAACGAGCTATTACAAGCCTCATTTGGCTGAGTAGATCTCTAGATATGCCTCTCCAAAAATGAGGTATCAAAAAGATCAAAATTCTAGAAAATGTTTACCAAGGGCTAAAATTAAGAAATTTAATTAAAATCTAATAGTATAATTAAATTAAAAGTTATTAATTAATTATAATTATTATACAATTAATATGAAAGAAATCCTCAACCTTTATAGAAAATATACACATCAACATATCAAGCCTATTAGAGTTATGCGAGGCATAAGAGGAGAGAGACTAAGTCATATCAGAGGTTTTGATATTGAGGAATTTTAATATCGTAAGATTTTTATCGTGTGCCTTTGATCCAACATGTTTTGATATGAATTATGTCCAATATGAAATATGTAAAGGGATTTTTTATATCGTAGATAAGTTATATCGTAATATTTCAAAAGAGGTCCCAACATGTCAAGAGGCCTGATGTTTTAATATAACACCAAATTAAATATCTATCCGTGTAAATAAATATCAAAAGTTTGAAATATCAGAGATTGTTGGCATTATGGCTAAAGTGTTGTCCTTGATGGCAACCCATTCAGGCGATAGATCACAGTACTTCAAGTCAGCAGCAGAGATTGATGATCAGCTGTCAAATATTGAAGAAAATAAGGGGTACGCAGGTACACCTTACATAAGGTGCGTACGCGCAGGACAGTGTTACATAAAGTGCGTACATACCCATAGTTATCCTGTTCAGGAGGTGCGTACCCCCAGTGCACACATTTCAAGGCAAAGAAATTCACATGTGGGGTTTTCTTATGTTTTACTCTTGGTATTTAGCCGACGGTATTGGGTTATTATGGTGTCGGCTCGTGGTATTGATCCATGTTTTAAGGAAGAGCTTTCCTATATAAAGCAAAGGAGATCATTTGGCTTGGGCATGTTTTGGTTGAATATCTTATGAGGGCTAGATCTGGTCTAGATCTAAATAAGGCGAATCTACTGATGGACCGAGATCTCTTCGGTGCATGTTCAGATCTGTAGATCTGACTGTCTGGGTTATTTTTGAAATCTTGAAATCATCTATGCCCGAAGGTACGCAGGTACAGTGAGAGAAAAGTGCATACATACGCAGGAACGAAGCGTTTCAGGTGCGCCGGTATGCAGGCACAGAAGGGTTTCAGGTGCGACGGTACGCAGGCACAGAAGGGTTTCAGGTGCGCTGGTACGCAGGCACAGAAGGGTTTCAGGTGCGCCTGTACGTAGGTACAGAAGGGTTTCAGGTGCGCTGGTACGCAGGCACAGAAGGGTTGCAGGTGCGGAGGTCCGCAGGCAGTTCAATGGACTCAGAGCGAGGTACGCAGGCTAGCAGTTGAGCAGGGTGCGTACATAAGCAGGCTAGCAGTTGAGCAGGGTGCGTACTGTAAGCAGGCAAGCAGTTGAGCAGGGTGAGTACAGTAAGTAGGCCAACAGTTGAGCAGGGTGCTTACGTAAGCAGGCGAGCAGTTGAGCAGGGTGCTTACTTCTCTTAAAATCTTTGTTTATCATTGTTGTGTTCTGGGTTTGGTCCTATTATTGTTGATCTGGTTACTACAGTTGACTGGGTGATTCTCTTATTCTTGATGATCATTTGATGCTTATGGATCCAGTTTGAAAATTTATGAAAAGTGGTCCTTGTAAGAAAAGAAGTAGGGGGTTGTAGCTCCCTTCCAGGAGAGACTGGAAAATGAGAGAGAGAGTTGTAGCTCTCTGCAGGTTGCAGCCTGCGTACTGGTAAAGGACTGCACCAGTACAAAACCATTGTAAAAGGAGTTTCTAATTTGAAAGAAGATAGAGACATATTGCAGCAGGTGGTTTTCACCCACATTGGGTTTCCACCTTACATCTTGTGTTCTTTGGTGTGACTATCTGTTTTCTTTTGTTCATGCTCATTATTTTATGGTACTGACATGCAAAAATAATTCAAAGAACAAATAAAGAAGATTTATTAAAAGAATTAGATAATACTGATTCACCCCCCCTCTCAGTATTATTTCCAACAATTGGTATCAGAGCAGGTCCTTCAGAGAAGCTTGATCGCTTGAAGGTAGATCGTTCATCATGAGCAACTACGAGAGAGAAGCATCAATCAGGCCACCGGTTTTTGATGGGACAAACTTCAATTATTGGAAGGTAAGAGTTACTGCCTATCTTCAATCTCTTGGTACAGAAGTTTGGGACATTGTAGAGACAGGCTACGCTTTTCCTTCAGCTACTCCTACAGATGCAGCCGAGAAAAAGAAGTATGAAACAAATGCGAAAGCAGTCAGTACTCTATTAGGATGTATATCTCAATCAGAATTCATGAAGGTAATGCACTATAAATCTGCAAAAGGGATATGGGACAAAATTGTCACGAGCTATGAAGGAGATGAACAGGTAAAGCGTGCTAAACTTCAAACTCTCAGAATTCAGTATGAGACTCTCAAAATGTATAATGATGAAAGTGTGGCTAACTATTTTCTTCGGGTAGATGAGGTTGTTAACTGTATGAAAAATTTGGGTGAAGAAATAAAAGAGGCTATTGTGGTTGAAAAGGTTCTAAGATCATTGTCCCCCAAGTTTGAATCTAAGGTATCTGCAATAGAAGAAAAGGAAAATCTACGAATTCTTACTATGTCTCAGCTACATGGAATTCTAACTGCTTATGAAATGAGAAAGGGAGGTCCATCAGACAGAAGAGAAGCTACTTTCAAGGCATCAGGCAAAGGAGATTATTATGAAGCGAGCCATGTCCCAGAAGAAGAGGAAGAAGAATCAAATTTTGTCAGAAATCTTCAAAGGGGTTCTGGAAGGTTCAGAGGTAAGTTACCTTTTAAATGCTTTGCTTGTGGAAGAGTAGGTCATTATGCTGCAAAATGTCCTTATAAGGATAAAGGAAAGGAACCTGCTAGATGGAACAAGAAACAGAATGCAAATAAGAAAAGCTACTACACTCATGAAGATAGTGATGGTCTATCAAACAGTGATGAAGATGAACAAGGTAATGAATATAAGTTGTTAATGGCATTTGAAGATGATGATTATATGGATGCTATAAATGTGGATAACCTTTATGATGAAATTACTAGACTCAAGAGATGTATAGAAGAAAAGAACATGATCATTGATACTCTACAATTTCAAATTGATGAAAAGGAAAAACATCTTGAAAAATTAGAAGGTGAAATTGTTGGTCTTAGAAAAGAGATTGAGAAAACAAAAGCTATTAATCTCAAGTTTGTTAAAGGATCTGAAACTTTGGATGAGATTATCAATGTGCAGCGGTCTCCACTAAACAAGACAGGTTTGGGCTATAATGGAGAAACCTCTCAAGCATCCACCTCAAAAAGTTATCTTGATGCAGCAAGAAGAAATGAGCAAAAGCACAATGAAGATCATCAGGTAAAGCAGGGACGAATTACAAACAGAAACTATCAGGGGCAATCCATCTTAAGGGTGAACAAAAGCTACAACCAGCCACAGGTAAAATCTTCTCAATTTGGTTCAAGAATAGATGACAATAGAAATTACAATCAATTGGCTGGTAGATTCGATAACCGCAGAAGTTTCTTCAATGGACAATGCTTTTCTTGCCATAAGTTTGGTCACAAAGCAGCTCAATGTGTTGCATATAAAACGATCATGACTAGGGAAGCTCAAAAACAAAGAAGTATGACGGGGATTACAAAAAGGACCTATAACAACTTTTCGGTTCTTGAAAATGAAGTTGAATGTTCTATTTGCAATAACTTTGGTCATGAAGACTCTGAATGCAGGAGCAGGTTTCAGCAGAAAAAGGAACAAGCCTCAAGCACCAAAACATGGAGAATAAAGGAACCTCAAACAGAAAGATGTGGGATAGAATTTTATGCAGAAGGACAGGAAAATCTATGGTACATTGACAGTGGATGTTCAAAACATATGACAGGTGATAAAGAAAAACTTGAGTCTTATTCTACTTTAGAAAAGGGAAAGAAAGTCTCTTTTGGAAATGATACTCCTGCAACTATAAAAGGAAAAGGCATTGCTCAGTTAAAAGAAAAGGTCAAGGCTGGAAATGTTTTGTATGTTGATGGATTGAAGCATAATCTTCTAAGTGTCAGCCAGATGTGTGATCAAAGAACCGAGGTTATATTCAGATCAAATGGATGTCTTGTTCGTGATCTTGATACAGGTAAAACAGTGATCAAAGGCAAAAGAACTCCAAATAATCTGTACATATTTGAAGAAGGACAACAACAATGCTATCTGAGCAAGGATGATGAGCACTGGTTATGGCATCAGAGGTTGGGACATCTAAGCTTTTCACAAATAAGGAAAGCATGCAAATGTCAGGCAGTTCGCGATCTTCCAGATATCAAAATTCCTGACAACACCATATGCAAATCATGTCAGTTTGGAAAACAAACTAGAACTAACTTTCCAGAGAAAGAAGGATCAGCTAGCATGCCTCTTGAGCTAGTACATACAGATACATGCGGTCCTTTCAGGAAAAGAACACCTCGAGGAGAAGAATACTTGATATTATTCATTGACGATTTCTCCAGGTTTGTCTGGTTAGGACTTATGAAGCACAAAGGTGAAGCATTCGAAAAATTCAAATCCTTCAAAGCCTTGGTTGAAAATGAATCAGGTCACAAAATTAAGTGCCTCAGATCCGACAGAGGTGGGGAATTTACTTCAAATGAATTTTTCGATTTCTGTGAAGAACATGGGATAAGAAGAGAATTCTCTACAGCAAGAACTCCTCAGCAAAATGGAGTTGTGGAAAGAATGAACAGAACAGTCCAACAAATGGCTCGTGCTATGCTTGATGAGTCAGGAACTCCCGCAACTTTCTGGGGTGAAGCTGCACATGCTGCAGTTGTTATTCTCAACAAAACAAATGTCCGGGTGAACAGCACTCAAACTCCTCATGAGCTCTGGAGTGGTAGGACTCCTTCAGTAAAGCACTTCAAAATCTTTGGGAGCAAATGCTATATCAAGAATACTGATGAGCAGCTTGGCAAACTTGAACCTAGAGCAGATGAAGGCATTCTTCTTGGTTACTCTCCACATAGCAAAGCATACAAATGCTATAATAAAAGACTTGGCAGAATTGTTGACAGCATTGATGTAGTGATTGATGAGAAGGGTTACATTCCTAGGCAAGTACATCATGAAGACATCGAAGAAGATGAAGGCTACCCCCAATGACAGAATGATGAAGAAGAAGAACCTCAAGAAGAAACTCAAGAAGAACCAGAGGAGCAAACAAGAATAGAAGAAAAGACTCCATCCAGATATGTTCAGAAGAACCATCCAGAATCTCAGATTATGGGGCAGAAAGAAGCAAGTGTACAAACAAGAAGAACAGTTGCAGAAGCTTCAAGCTATTTGGCATTACTCTCCTCTACTGAACCACAAAATGTGAAAGAGGCATGCAAAGATGAATTTTGGGTGAAAGCAATGGATGAAGAACTTGAGCAGATCGAAAAGAACAACACTTGGGAGCTGGTTCCTAGACCAAAAGATAAGAATGTTATCGGGACAAAATGGGTCTTCAAAAACAAATTGAATGAAAATGGAGAAGTAATTAGAAACAAAGCCAGACTTGTTTGTAAAGGGTATGCGTAGCAAGAAGGAATAGACTTTGAAGAAACCTTTGCTCCTGTTGCAAGACTTGAGGCCATCAAAATGTTCCTTGCTCTCTCAAGTTTTCAAAACTTCAAAGTATTTCAAATGGACGTGAAATCAGCCTTTCTGAATGGAGACTTGGAAGAAAAAGTGTACATTGAACAGCCAGATGGGTTCATTCTTGGAAATGATCCAAATCTTGTATGCAGATTGAAAAAGGCTCTCTATGGTCTCAAACAAGCTCCAAGGGCTTGGTACTACCGTTTGGACAAATATCTTCATCAACAAGGCTTTTCAAAAGGATCGGCAGATAGAAATCTTTATATAAAAGTTGAAAATGACAAATTGCTAATACTTGTTGTGTATGTAGATGACATTATTTTTGGGAGCAATGAAGAAGCTATGAGTCAAAACTTTGCCTTGGTCATGCAGAAAGAATTTGAAATGTCCTTGCTAGGAGAACTGACATATTTCCTTGGTTTGCAAATCCAACAAAAAGAAGGAGGAATCTTTTTATCTCAAACCAAGTATCTCAAACAGATTTTGAAGAAATATGGTATGGAAGATGCAAAACCAGTATGTACACCCATGGTCACAGGATGTAGCCTCAGTGCAAATGATGAATCTGCAGCAGTACATCAACCAACCTACAGATCTATGATTGGAAGTTTACTTTATTTGACAGGTACCCGACCAGACATCATGCATGCAGTTGGAATAGTTGGAAGATTTCAGGCAAATCCGAAGGAGACTCATCTTCAGGCAGTGAAGAGAATTTTCAAATATCTTCAAGGGACTCAAAATTATGGCTTATGGTATCCTAGAGATACAGATCTTACACTTCATGCTTATACAGATGCAGATTGGGCCGGAAGCGTGGATGACAGGAAAAGCACAAGTGGTGGTGCGTTCTTTATGGGTTCCAGACTGGTATCTTGGTTCAGCAAGAAACAGAGTTCGATTGCCTTGTCTACAGCTGAAGCGGAATATGTTGCTGCTGCATCTTGTTGCACCCAACTCCTTTGGATGATGCAGACTTTGCAGGATTTTCAAATCACTTGTACACCACCAATCCCCATCTTATGTGATAACACAAGTGCAATCAGCATCTCAAAGAATCCTGTTATGCATTCAAAAACCAAGCACATACCAATCAAGTATCATTTTCTCCGGGAACAAGTGCTTGAACAGAAGGTCAAGTTGGAGTATGTTCCTTCTAAGGAACAAGTTGCTGATATTCTCACCAAACCATTGCCCAGGGACACTTTTGAATACCTCAGGCAAAAGCTGGGGGTTGTTGATGCATCATCTTATTGCTGAACCTCTTCTGATTGATGGTACAGGTTCAGGGGGAGCATATAATGCATTGTTGGCGTTATGGAGGATGTGCAGAAGGAGATCTTGGAAGTAGCTGCAATATGTCTCTATCTCTTTCACGGTGGATTATGGTTCTTCGTTGCAGATCTAGTTTATATTCAGGGGAAGCATGTTCTTAGGGGGAGCATAACCCTTTGCCCTTGATGTCAAAGGGGGAGAATGAAGCTGAAGTTTTGAGGTTGCCATCAAGTCCAAAGGGGGAGATTGTTGGCATTATGGCTAAAGTGTTGTCCTTGATGGCAACCCATTCAGGCGATAGATCACAGTACTTCAAGTCAGCAGCAGAGATTGATGATCAGCTGTCAAATATTGAAGAAAATAAGGGGTACGCAGGTACACCTTACATAAGGTGCGTACACGCAGGACAGTGTTACATAAAGTGCGTACATACCCGCAGTTATCCTGTTTAGGAGGTGCATACCCCCAGTGCACACATTTCAAGGCAAAGAAATTCACATGTGGCGTTTTCTTATGTTTTACTCTTGGTATTTAGCCGACGGTATTGGGTTATTATGGTGTCGGCTCGTGGTATTGATCCATGTTTTAAGGAAGAGCTTTCCTATATAAAGCAAAGGAGATCATTTGGCTTGGGCATGTTTTGGTTGAATATCTTATGAGGGCTAGATCTGGTCTAGATCTAAATAAGGCGAATCTACTGATGGACCGAGATCTCTTCGGCGCATGTTCAGATCTGTAGATCTGACTATCTGGGTTATTTTTGAAATCTTGAAATCATCTATGCCCGAAGGTAGGCAGGTACAGTGAGAGAAAAGTGCATACATACGCAGGAACGAAGCGTTTCAGGTGCGCCGGTACGCAGGCACAGAAGGGTTTCAGGTGCGACGGTACGCAGGCACAGAAGGGTTTCAGGTGCGCTGGTACGCAGGCACAGAAGGGTTTCAGGTGCGCCTGTACACAGGCACAGAAGGGTTTCAGGTGCGCCGGTATGCAGGCACAGAAGGGTTGCAGGTGCGGAGGTCCGCAGGCAGTTCAATGGACTCAGAGCGAGGTACGCAGGCTAGCAGTTGAGCAGGGTGCGTACATAAGCAGGCTAGCAGTTGAGCAGGGTGCGTACTATAAGCAGGCAAGCAGTTGAGCAGGGTGAGTACAGTAAGCAGGCCAGCAGTTGAGCAGGGTGCTTACGTAAGCAGGCGAGCAGTTGAGCAGGGTGCTTACTTCTCTTAAAATCTTTGTTTATCATTGTTGTGTTCTGGGTTTGGTCCTATTATTGTTGATCTGGTTACTACAGTTGACTGGGTGATTCTCTTATTCTTGATGATCATTTGATGCTTATGGATCCAGTTTGAAAATTTATGAAAAGTGGTCCTTGTAAGAAAAGAAGTAGGGGGTTGTAGCTCCCTTCCAGGAGAGACTGGAAAATGAGAGAGAGAGTTGTAGCTCTCTGCAGGTTGCAGCCTGCGTACTGGTAAAGGATTGCACCAGTACAAAACCATTGTAAAAGGAGTTTCTAATTTGAAAGAAGATAGAGACATATTGCAGCAGGTGGTTTTCACCCACATTGGGTTTCCACCTTACATCTTGTGTTCTTTGGTGTGACTATCTGTTTTCTTTTGTTCATGCTCATTATTTTATGGTACTGACATGCAAAAATAATTCAAAGAACAAATAAAGAAGATTTATTAAAAGAATTAGATAATACTGATTCACCCCCCCTCTCAGTATTATTTCCAACAGAGATATCCCATATTGTTTAAAAAAAAATGCTCTGATATTCAAAGGCCCCTCAGGTTCCAATATGAAGGCTTCGGGAGTTATATAAAAATCAATTTTTTGTTGAATAGATAGCCTTACGTCATGAGCCATCAGGGTTTTGAAATATCGAAAGATTTTAAAAAAGGTGTTACAATATTAAACGGTATCGAGGTTCCGATAACATATGACAAGAGAGTATGGTGTGAAGGGGGAGAGGAGGAACACGTTGGGTGGGACCCACCTATACACTACAACCACTTGATATTAAGCTTCCATTAATATTAAAAAGCTACAACCACTTGAGTTTTTTGGGATTTCGGATCTTGGGACTTTTATTAAAATAAAAATTTAAATTAACTTCCAAAATATGATAATGCCCTAATTTTAATTTCTCTACAATTTGGTTGTGGTTATTTTGTAGGACCGTTAGCGAAAAATGAGTAAATTAGAAAAAATGAATTAAAAATCGATACTTACAATTGATTTACAAAAATTAAAATAATATACATTTTGTACATCTTTTAGCCCTTGTAGTAAAAATGATCAAATTTCAATGAAGCACCATTTGAAAACTATATATCCAATTGAGATAAAACGAGAATTGATGGAAAGATTATGAAAAGGTAAACGTAATGAAGCAATCAAATAGAATGTCTCTACTCTATACTGCAAAATATCAGGTACAGATATAAAAGGTTAAATATGTCTTACTATTTTTTGGATCCAATGTTTCGAAGTTAGTGTGTGAAGGATGTGGTAAATATCCGTTCTCAATGAAAGTGCAACAACTGAATCCTCAAGAAAAATGTGTGATATATGAAAATCTCCATAATGCAGATCTTGATAAGATAATGGATTTGAAATATGTAAAGGACATATGGGACAAATTGTAGATGTTGTATGGAGGAGAAAATAATAGCAGTAATGGAGAGATTGAGAAGAAGAGAAAAAACAAGAAAAAGAAGAAGGGATCTTAGAAGAAAGAGTCTCAACGTAATTAGGTTCATCCCCCTAGTGTGATTTCATATGATCATCAAGAGAAGAAGCCAAAAAATTGAGGACCAAATGTACTGTAGCAGAATGTATATGAAGGTATACATGTTGATGATTTATTTCTAAGTTATGAATTAGGTAGTTCTGATGATAACTCATTTTAGATATGATTAATCATGATGATGATGTAATGGTTCTTAAGGTTGAACTTGAATCAACTATGGTTTTAATTGATAAGCTAACTATTGAGGTAAGTAGGTTGATAGTTGTGTGTAGAGACCAAGGAAATCTATTGCAGATCTGTGATGAAAAGGAGGTTGAGCTAAAGTAGGAAATCATCAATTTGAAGACCCATTTATAAGATGAGAAAAGGATTGACGATGTGATGGCCAATCAACGAAGAGAATGAGAGGGATGAATTGAATAACATGGATTTAAATTGGTCTCCATGAGGAAACAACTAGAACAAAAAGGTAATCATCTAAAGTAGGAGAATAGCACCAATGTTTTGGACAATATCCTCAGTAACTAAATGTATTACTTGATAAGATCTGGTTTAGGGTTTCATAAGGGAGATTCTAGCTCACAGGATCGTGCAAACAATGATGCATATCCTAAATTCTTGTTACAAATAATGAAAACAACAAGAGCATCAAAAGAGGTAATAAGTATCAGATCCAATAATATAAGAGGAATGGAGCAAGAAGAGCATTTGTGTCAAGAAAACCACTCACTCCAAGAGAAGACTATGGCAGATTTCAAGGGAGAAACAATAAATCATTTTCCCTCTTGATGTGTGAGATTTAATGCTCTATATATGACAACTTTGGACATGTTGAATCCACTTATAGAAGCAATTCATTTAGATCTTACCATCATAGTAGACCTAGAAGAAAAATAGAGGAGAATGTACATATCAAAAAGAAACCTACCAAAGTGTGGAAGAAGGAATAATAGCAACAATTGAAGTAGGAGAAGCTAGTCCCCACTATAGTCTATTACTCTTAGATTTATTCGGAAAATACTTTAGAAGAAAAATGTGAGGAATTTATAGTCTCAGGGGGAGCATGTGTAAAAATCATGGTAGAATGAAGAAGGCATGAAGACAAGATGCAACAGAAGCTTGATATGACCAAGAGCCTAAAAGCATAATCAGGTCCATAGGAATAACAAAGGAGTGTGAAGGTACATTAGCGCAAGGAGTTGTGCATGCAATTAGGTTTTCAAGGGGATGTTATTTCTATAATGTTTTCACTCGTAATTTTTGTAGCAGATGCATTTGATGTAATTATGTGTGAAAATCATGTAAATTAGCCATGCATGTATTCGTCTATCATTACTATGATTGGTTGAGAATCCCTTATATCAGTTATGCATGTAAAAGAATCATTTATGTTAGGCATGCATAAAAGAGAGTCACCTTGTTTCATCCATGTAAGCACCCTTGAGTGCATCAATCTATCATTGTAATGACTTTCTTATCCTTTGGTTCAACCATGTTAGGGAGGAAGAGTCATTTATGTTTTGGCATGCATAGAAACAATCATATTTCAGCCAGGTATTGGATTTTGGGTATCAACGTCTAGTCTTTTATTTCATTTTTACAACTTGTTGAAGGCTTGAAAATGTAGGCCTCAACATCAGGGAAAACCACTCAGTTGGGAAGTTAGAGCAACTCCTTTTCCATTTGAGATGGTGGCTTTGATTGGGTTGATGGAACCATTTTCCCTTAAAAAGATATATGAAAGTGGATAAAAGATATAAAGGTGTTAAGGTTGATGGATGTAGATAAAACATAAATGAATATAATTAGAGGCCTTACAATATTGATCATGGGATACTATATCTTCTATATATGTGACTTGAAGATTTCACTCATAATATGACAATATAGATCATCAAACTATTCATGAATACAAAATGAGTAATGATAACTAATTTAATTAAATATTTAATTAAATTAGTTGATATAATTCACTCCACATATAATATATCATTGTTTGTCTATATACTTAAATTATTTCAATGAAAACACATCACTAGTAATAATTGTTCAATCACATGCAACAACATATATAACGAACTTGAAAATAAATAATAATTAAACTCATAAACATAACATCAGTATATAGATAATAGTACCTGATACACATTAACTCTGCTCATAAGTAAAATTTTAGTGGTTCTCCTTTCTATTAATACTTATTTTCAGCTACAATAGTGAAAACTAAAAGCTTTCTTGCAAAATCTTCCTGAATGGGATTTGTAGTTTGAAATCAAAACTGAAATATAGAAAAGTTCCATAAAATGCTGGGTGGTTTAAACAAACCACACTTAAAATAAAATACAAGATAATAATAGCTTGTTGTTGTAACAACTTTGATCATGACTAGGAGGAGGACTGCTTTGCCATTCGTTGTCGAAGCTCGCATATGTCTATCATTAGCTTCAATTGAGGTGGATGGTGAGGATCAATGTGCATGTGAGCAGTGAATAACGCATTGTTGAGTGCTGGAAGAAGATGACTGGTGGTATTTGCAAGAAACTTTAGCATCAACCACTGACTGTGAGGTTTGAATAGGAAATTCCAATGGCATTCCAAGTCAATATTTGATAGGGCCTTTATTCCCTCAACCTTTTTCTTTGATGATTCTTTCCCAAGTATTTGTTAAAACTTTTACATTGGGAAAGGTATCTTCAGGGCAGTCCAAAAATGAGATTAGCCTACAATAGGTTATCACTGACTGATTTAGTGATGTTATTTGATATGTCCCTGGCACTATAGATCACCATATCTGCATACTTAATCTTAATCTCCTATTCTTGAAAGACAGTGTCTTTCTAAGATTCTTCTATTTTGGGGACATTTTCCGATCGACCCTCAGAGCCGTCCTGTCAATTAATGAAGTTGGAAATCTTTTCCTATACTTCTCTGTAATATGTCCTCAAATCAGATAATTGATCTACAAGTGAATCACTCGATTTTCATAGGTCTTGGATAATGGCGAACTTTTGATAAAATACAACTTGTTGTTGAGCAAGTAGGTTGTTTAGCTCTACTACTTCTTTCTTGAATTCTGCTATTTCTGGATTGGCCTTTAGTTGCTCAATTCTGTCTTGCAACTCATGTATTTGGGAATCTCATCTCTTCATGTTAGATTCATATTGAATCTTTAGGTTATAAAAAATGGTTTTCAATTGTGCAAGCCAAGCTTGAAATTTCTAAGTGGCTCCATTCTTTTCACTTTCCAAACTCTGTTCAAGCTGCCTTATTTTATCATGCTTCTCCCTAAGGAGTTGTTTCACTTCTTAGGCCTGATCAATTGTTGCACTAGCATAAGCTCCTGCATATTGTGATAGTCTTCCTAGGTCTTCAAAGGGCGTGACATGGGCATCTTTCTAGAATACTTGAAAGGAGGCATTACCAGGGACCAAAGTCTGGCTTTGTTCAGTTCTTCTCCTTTTCCTTTGTTTGTTGACCACTGCCTTATGCTTAGGACTATAGAATACATCAAGAGGAGGAATATCCTCTATTTTCCGAACAACCTTAGAGATTGGAAAAATTAATATGATATCAAAATCATTAGTGTCCATAGCTTCCTTTGAAGCCTCAATAGTGAACGAGGTCTTCTTGTGTGTTGACGGTGCTGGACTCGCAACATGTTAAGGGATCTCCTAGGTAAGAAGTCCCAACTAGGCCTCAGACCATTTGGTGTAGGAGTCACAGCAATGGGTATTAAAGTATTGCATTGACTATAGTTGAATGTAGAGGTAAGTAATACGTCCTTGTTGGTAGCAAAGGGTGTGACCTTGCAACAAGTTAAGGAAGGTGTATGAAAGGCTTTACCACATGGAAGGGGAAGTGAGTGCACCCCTTAGAAACCTGTGATAACATGCAACTTGAAAGGGAACACATGAGTAGAAAGACATCAAGAGATGGAAATCAAGATAGTCAACGATCTAAAGTGGTGGATTACATCAACAACACATTTCAATAAGATTCATGCAAACACGTATAGAATAGTCCATACATACATGCGTAAATAATAACTACATATATCATTAAAGTAATCACGATAGTCGACCACAATAACAACATATGCATAAAACGTGTTGGCTCCGTTATATTAAGAAATTGAAAGATCCAATCATACATACAACCAAGACTTCCACTAGCCTAGATAACGGAACATTACAGTCATTGTGGCCTGCTCCTTCAAAGAGATGTACTAGCTCTGCACTGTGGAGAAGCTGAGGATCGTTACAATACACTCCAAGCTTTCTGTAAGTTACACCTATAGGAAGCTTGGATCCCAAAATCCTGTACAATGAGTTAAGAGGTTAAATAAATAGAAAAGGGTAAGGTGACCCTTAACCTTCCCCCTTTGTGACTCTTCACCTACCCTCACAACTCTTCAACTACTACATGACCGTTACATTCTACTATCGACATTTGGTCTTTCATTGTTACAACACGTTTACATTATGATCTGAACATGTACCCATGTTAGACAAAAATAGGCTTGTGTAAGCCATGCAATACATCACTAAGACGCAAATAACTATGGGAAGACTAACTCTTCGACACCCTTGCAATGATCGACAGTGGCAAACTGATGCCAAGCTTGGTAGTTAGTTATGGTGTCCGCGTGATCCAGGGTGACATCCTTCTAAAAGCAAACTCTTGCCTCCATTGCATCTGATAACATGCGCATCATAGTCATGAGTTTAGCTGGACCATCAACATACTGATGAATAGTTTCTGCGATGATCTCCAAGTCTGCGTTGGTGGAAATGCTCATCGACTCATCAAAGTACATGTCCAGCTCTAGTCGGACTTGTTTCTTTAACTTCACTTCAGTGAGTGTGCTAATGGATGGGATAGCATGTGTTCTCACAATGACATCCATGCTCCTGAACACCCGTGCATGTGAAGCCTTCAAATTGGTGATGAGTTGCAGAAGTTCCGCATAGTTTCAGATCTGACTCTAGATGCGTGCCTTTAACTCTAACACCTTTGGATTCATCACCTTTGACAAGTGCAATGGGGCTCCTTTGTACCTCATTGTTCATGTTTGCATGTGATCAACAACAATGTGCAGATCTGACAAGAGGTGTTCTCTCCTAGCATAGTGCTGCTGCCAACCATTGAGATGGACAACTGACTTGTGAATGGTGATGAATCTTGAGTACAACTTCTGCATGACTATCTCAAGAGACGATACTTCATCTAGTATTTCTCTCCTCAACTCTGCTTTGATGAATGATGTAACCTATTCTCCTCCTTGATTGGCTGCTTATAACTCCTTAGCCATGCACTTTTTCTCAGCTATCAAGAATCTAACACTCGAGGTAGTGCCTTCGACATATGCTTTGGTAGCATCGGCTAATGCAGCTAGATTCTCATGCACATTGGACACGATCACTCGTTATTAAAATTGCGTAGGAGATATATGGACATCCGGAGAGGGAACTCTACGCATCTGCACAAATCATTGTTGTGATTCGTCGAAAGATTTGCTATGAATCTCTGCTTCTGAATTATCTTCAAGGATCTCTATGTCTCCTTGACCGCTTGGGACTTGCTCTACTTCCAAATTTGGTGAAGTCGGTGGGGTGACCTCTTGGTTCTGAGGCATGAGGTCAATATACTGATCTGACTCTAGCTGAACCATGTCCATGTCCATCTGCTCTAGAATCTATTCAATCTCTTGAGCAAGGTCCTACCCTTGTGACTGCTCACCTTGGCTTCTTTGTGCCAGCTGCTTGGATGAGTCTATAATGTGTATAGGTGCAATTTCATCAATCTTTGTATGTTTTTCCTCCTGTTGCTCTTGTCCCTTTTGCACAACTCCTGTTATTCCATTAGCTACCAATTCAACTCCTGCAACTCCTTTTATGTTTCCTCCATCCTCTTCTTCTCTCTTTTCCATTGCACGATTCTCTTGTCATGCTATCCCTTCTTAGCCTCAATCTCCAAAGCTGCTTTGAACTTACAGCTTTTCAATGCCCCTACATTCTCAACAACCTTTCTCTTGCCTTTGTCACACGCAGGTCTGCTACCCTCTACTTCTTTTGATGATGTTTCTATTTAAGATGCTTCTTCCTTCTACTTTCCTAACCAATCTACAAGTAAGACAACATGTTCATTGAGCCTTGAGAAGTGATAGAAGTATCTCCATGGGTATTCCTCAGGACAATGACATGCCCCATGCATCCAAGGATGTTGCACTCTCACACAATGGTCTTTCACTATGAAATGCGAGTCATATGGATTGAAATTTCTGGTGGCAAAGGTGAATCCTTTGAATTCCTCAGTCTTGGTTTCAACATGCTTGAGATTTTGGATATCATACAAATCGATTTACAAAGGAAGAGCGGGCCAATGTGCCTTCCTATTCCTGTGCAGTCTCGCTGACAACCCTATTGAGATGTGATATGAAACCTCTTGCATGAAGAGCTTATCCATGGAAAACTTTAGTAAGACATGCAAAGCCTTCTACGCACTATATATCCATATGAAGGTGCCAAGGGGTGAGGCATACCAATCTGCTATGTCGATAAATGCCTACATTGCTACCTACGACATGCAAGGTGGATCCTACTAAAATATTATCCTATACACCGGGGTGGCGAAGTGGTTTGATAACTATATGATAACTCCATAGAAGCTGCATTCATAGACCAACTTATAATAAGTATGCATAGAGGTTTCAGAAGGTGTCCATGCCCAACCCAAGCCTGGGAACTGCTGACGGGCACATAATGCATCTAGTATGTAAGTAGACATGTACATCTTCACTTTTTGATCCTTGGGCAGATGTTGGGCTTCTGTTACCCGTTCCTTCAACCTGAGCGCCAACATATCAGACTAGTTGCAAGGTCTTTCTTCGCTGGCCAGTTGATCCAACACGATCACCCAACTCTGCTGGAAGGTTTCTGTGCTCTCTTGGCGGTATAAGCGGCATGGAAAGATGACCAAGAGCTAATATTCCTTCCATGGTATCTTCGTCTTGTAAACCTGGTTGGGTGTTGTCCTCAAATTGGCTAGCTCTTTCACCCATCTCTTCAAGATATCTCTTGAGTTTGTAGTGTTGTTGGGTCTACTGAAGGGTGTATCAAACGTGATTACCCGCTGTGGCAAGTGATACATATACTAAAAGTCCTTCGCCCCGAAGGTAGAAAGTTGTGTTCCACTGACACTACTCAATACCATTGTCTCTGGATCAGTATGCGAGACAATTGAGTGGATCATGTATGCACATGGAAATGCAAGATACCTGCATGCAATCTAGTACAAGACAGACTTGTGAATGTTGACATAGACCCTGCAGTCTTCCAGATTTTCCTCAAATGTGCTTGGGAATGTATCGTTGATGTCCCACCATTTTATCTTGATATATTTTTCTATGAACAACTTGGTTTGTTCATAGATAGGCAAGCTCATAGACACTTGCTCAACTACATCTCTAATTACGATCTCAAAGGTGTCCTTTGAACCTGCTCTCTTGGAGGCCATTGTACCTGTACTACTGAGGGACAGATGAACACATGTGATACCTAGAGTGTTATAGACATTTTTGTGCCTAACAGCATGAAGCATGAAATGTCAATAATCTAAGGGATCCAAAGTCCCTAAACTTGTTGTTCCTACCCCTAGAGGAACAAGGTCAGCAAACCACAGCACTGAAAATCAGTTCTCCACCTGAAAACACTCAAAAACAAGCTATTTCTGGATCATGTCAGCTGCTCCACTGAGCATCTGCACTGAATGTCAACTGCTCCACTCTGTACCTGCGCTGAATGTCAAAAGAAATGAAGGCTACCTGTGCTGGGCGAGATTGGCCAAGTGGCACAGTCATTCTGCAAGGTGTCAATTGCCCAGGAAGCTTCCAAACTGACACTTGGGTCAAGGAATTCGCCTTGTGATGAGTAAGAGGGTCTTGATCTCCAAGTGGAAGCAAGAATCTCCAAGTGGACTCAAGAACTGAAGAATAACTGAAGTGGGAGAGGACACTAGTCAGCTTCATGCCAGCCTCAAGCTGACTCATCCTTTCTCCAAATCTCCTATATATAGAGCTCTCTCATGAGGTCTAAGGAGGCTGGAATCTTGTGAATGTAAGGAAGTGCTGTTGGTTTGTGCATAGAACTATTGGGTGATTGCTTTGAAGAAGGTGAAGAGGAGATTTCTTTCTGCTGGGAGGTGTTGATGGATTGGGCCTCTTATGGTTGTAACACTCTCAGAACTTTGCTTCTTCTATTAATAAAAGCATTTGAGGTTCTTCTATATGCATGTGTCTCTATGGTGAATTGATGCTTGTATATTTGATTTATTCTAATCCTTGAATCAGTTATGGATGTATGCTTCTTGTAGTTTCCTTTCTTTGTGCTTTTACAGGATCTTTGTGTAGCTGGGTCGGTGAAAGAGCAAGGAGCTAGGAACAAGCAGCAAAGAGGGAAGATTGGATCAACCATTAGCGAAAGATAACGGTTACTGGATCCCTTTTCTCTTCTCTCTCTCATCTCATAAAGAAGTAATCTTGAATAGCTTTGCTTTGATTGTTGCTGAGGTACTATCACCCTTAGAGTGGGATAGGGTCATTCCGTATTGGATACTTTTCCCAACAACAAATTGGCGACTCCGCTGGGGATCGTATCTTGTTGGTTGATTGTGTTTTTGCTATTCATTTCATAAACAAAGAGAGTACCGAATCGAACTATGTTTGAATCTTTCAAATACAAAGTAGAGGGCAGCTACTCTAGCTCAGTTTCTGGGCAAGTTTATGATTTGAAGAGCTGATCCACAAGGACTCTAATAAGCTCTTAGTGATAGCTTTTCATCTTCCTTGTCATCCCTTAGTGTGTCCTTGACTGATAGCTTTTGATTTGAGCAAAAACTGTGAATTTTTGAGCAATCTGTGACCCGGAAACCACCAGAAAAGAAAGTTTCGTTCTTCAGTGCAGGCTGTACAAAGGCTGTTTGCATTTCAGCGCAGTTCCCGAAGGGGCTACCTGCGCTGAAGGTCAAATAGGCAGTGTTCCACCTGTGCTGGACCAGTCCTTCCTTGTGCTGCTGGGGTTTCCTACTGTTTCTTGCCCTGTTTTCACTCTTGTTTTTGCTGTTTGTTACTAGTCAGTGGGCCTATCTGAAACCAACTTTCCTTGTCACTATTCCACCTCAGTTGTATAAAGAAACTGTGTTTGTTCTTTGTGTATTTCTTGTACATTTACACTTTCCCATAACGAAAGTGAACTAGTCTTGCTGTGACCTCTTAGATCTAGACCTGTGATAAAGTGTCGTTTTGATCTTAAGAGTTAGTTTGTTTGCTATTCATAGCTGATTGGGCTTTTGCTTTCGTCATTTGGTTTGAGTTTATATATTTCTAGTGTCGAAACAAGTAAATCTTAAGGTGTCTTTTGATTTTGGACAAGCTTGTTTGCTTTCACTTGAAATTGAATTCAAAATTATACAACAGCTTTCTTTTTGCATTTCACCAACATTAAGAAAGAGAAAAGAAATACTTGCATTGTGCATGTGCATTACGACAGCTTGCATGTTGATTTAGGAAAAAGTGCATTAGTGTGTGCTCTATGATCTGTGTGAAAAGGTGTTATCTTTCTTTTCCCTCAGTAGTTAAGGTTTTCAAAGTTGAAAGATTGAAAAGCTTGCTTATCATCTTAGACTGCATTTAGGAGTGTTACTATACATCTCGTGGTGATCCATAAAGGCAAACTGCTAAACAAGATCAACCTTAAAATAAATTGAATTTACATAACAACGCATTGAAACATAACAAAAACATCTAGAGGTCTAAGCTAGAGACGTGTTCCGGCGTCGTTAAACGTGATATCTTAGCGTTGAGTGGTTGGGTGATTCCTCCACGGTGAAGCGATAAGTATCAATACGGACTTGTGCTCCCACGTACCGTCGCGTATATATTGGGAGACCCCTATAGGAATAAAGCCTTTATCCAATAGGAAACCGTGTCGGCCGCCCTACTGATCGCAATGCAGTGAACACAGCATTCACGAAGATCGACCACTTGTACCGTAAAACGTATTCTGTGGTTTTGCGAAAAGTTTGGCACACCCTCTGCCTAGAACTCCAGAGCAGTTTCTTTTGGCCTTTTTCAAACTCTATAACTGAAAAAGTCCATCCGAGCATTTGTCACTTCGGGTTCGTTAAAACATCGAAGGAGACTAGAGTCATCTTTAGCTTTTTCTCGACTCTTAAAAAGTGAAAAAGCAAGTTGTGTCTAAGCGTCGTTATAAAATTTATTTTAAACGGAACATAATCACCTCCTATTCCCGCGTTGATCTTAAAGTTGAGAACATGGAACGCCCCAACCAAGGAATTCCACATGATGGAAATCCTGGTCCATTCTCCTCTTGGGGAGAAGTTGGTGCGCCCCACATGGCCACATTGTCGCTTCCAGGACTGACAATTGGCCTGCCTATTTGGCTATTCTCAACTAATGTAGTTCAGACCACCATGGTTCCTGAGCAGTCGAGTCAACAGTTAGACCAGTCAAGAGCTGCCCACCAGCCTTCAAATTCCTATAACTCTTCCTCCAATCCTTCATCTTCGCAAGGTGGGGCTGGCAAAAGCCAAGCTCCCATGGAGAAGAAGGAGAAGAAGAAGAGAGAGAGGAAGAAGAAGGAGCCTAAGGCGACTGGGGGCAAGCAAAAGACATCTGACAAAAATCCACACACAGCACAGACCGGGCCTAAATCGCCATGTGTCATATGTAGAGGAGACCACTTCCATAGAGATTGTCCCTGTATTCCCCGGATACTGAGGGACTGGTCCCCTTGTCTGCACAATTCGGGAGCATCAACCTCTGATAGCCATGTTGATTGCTTACCCTCAACCAGCGAAAGTGAAGGTTCAAGACAAAGAGGGGGATCAAGATCCCCCTGTAGACTGTGTGAAGGCGATCACGCCATCCACCGTTGTCCCTTCTTAGACGAAGCAAAGAGAGTTTTGGAAGATCGTCCGGTTTCACTGGTAATACTTCCTCCTGGATACAAAAAACTCGTGCCGAGTCCTTCGTTGGTTGAAAATACAGCTGGCCTGCTCAAGTGGTCAGCTGAAGCGTCAGTCATTGAAAATGAACCTACTGAATCCAGACCAGACGAAAGTCTAAAGGTCGATACGGCAGTTGACCCGGTTCTTCCTTCAGAGGTTTCATCCTCAAATGACACCCTCACTGAAGAGAAAAAGGATGACACCATCCAGATTCTTTTCGTCAACACCGACTCTGATGAGCATCAGGGCAATGCGCCCATTCCTTTATCGCAGGAAGGAACATCGTCAGGATCGTATCCGGCCGTGTATTCGGTCCCACCACCAAGCAACCTGGTTGTGTCCTTTGATTGGAACCAACTAGGCAGACCCCGGTTACCAGCCAGTATACCATTCAGAATCATAGTCCAAATCTACAAGATGGTAATGGCTGGAACTATCATTGATGAAGGGGCATCTGTGAGTATCCTTTCCTCTATTGCTTGGAAAGCACTGGGTTCCCCAGAGCTTTTACCTGAGATAAGAAATCTCTCGGGTTTTGATAAAGGAACCAGTCGACCGTTAGGGATCCTCCCCAATGTACCTGTTACATTGAAAGGGAAGACCGTTCAAATGAACGTGATGGTCGTTCAAGGACCCTTGGATTATAACCTACTCCTTGGACGAGACTATATATATTGCATGGGAGCTATAGTCTCCTCACTCTTTAGAGTAATGTGTTTTCCACACGAAGGAAGAATGGTCAAGCTCGTAGACCAACTTTCATTTCTGGGATCACGCATCGCAAATAGTCAAATACCAACCCTGAATGGTCTATTCACCCAAGAAATGTCTCCACCCCCAGTCCTCCTTCCCGATGAATGCGAGTGATTCAGAAAGATGGGACTGGAACCCAGGGGGCATGCATCCTGGTCTACTTCGGGCAGAGGAAACCCTGGGTATAAGGTAGAATTTCCGCGAAGGAATATGACTAGTCCGTACCCCGTCCGTGGAAGGAAAAGGGGTTGTTCTAGAACAGGATTCTTTTGTCAAAGTTATGTGTTTGATGATTTCTAGTCATTCACCTTTGTCTAAATAGGTAGGCAATACCAAAGAAAGAGATTCCTTTGCGGCAGCAAATTGTAACCATCTTTGGGTAAAAGGCAAGCCTCACCCATCAAAACAAATGTTTTGAAGGATAAGTAGGGGCAGCCTCCAAAGAAAGAGATTGCTTTGCTGCAACAAATTGTAACCATCTTTGAGTAACCTAATGATAGACATCGCCGAAGAAAGAGTTTCATTTGCGGCAGCAAATAAAACCATTTTTTGGATAACCTGAAAGAGGCAAGCCTCACCCATCAAAACAAATGTTTTGAAGGATAAGTAGGGGCAGCCTTGAAATTGTACTTTATACCTGGGGGCATGCGAACCTTTTGGAGTGCAAGCAAAGAGCGGTTATTTATCTGTTTTTTGGATTAGTCGTTTCCGAACTTGCATAAAGAAAGGATGTGGGGCAAAGGTCAAAATTTGCCAAATGAGGAGCATAGCTTCGTGAGATAAAGCTCCATAAAAAATAGCTATCTCACAGGAGACATTTCTTATCTTATAACTGGTATATCGAGCAGTTTTACCACGGAATTTATGCTCGTTAAAAAATAGAAAAGCGAGATCCGAGCAGTTTTAGCGTCATAGTTCATGCTCGTTAAAAAATAAACATAAGCTTTTGAGCAAGAGTTTCCTCCAGAGTTCAAGCTCATTAAAAAATGAACCTATTCCGGTAAATAACCATTGTGATCGTAAATTTATTAGCCATAAAAGCCTTGGTCGTGTTTGCACCCGCCACCTCCATTTCATTTGGCCAATCGTTCACCTCCATATGATTGTTTACCCATTTTGAGGAACAGCTGCGAAGAGTGATTTCACTTAGCCATCCTTGTGACACTGCCGTGATTGGAAAATTCCAACCTGTACCTGGAATCTGCTGCTATCCCTGTTTATCACTCGTTCCTCAAAAGACGAGTCTTCTTTGAGCTCTTTTCTCCTGACTTGTAAAATATGAAAAGTTTGCCGAGTTTTGGCCTTCCAGCTCGTTAAAGTGACCGGAAGAGCTATCCCTCCTCTAGATTTTAATCTTTTTTGGACCTGAGGGATTATTGCACAAAAAGGTCGAGCGCTTGTTTTATTCGGCTCGTTAAAGTTATCAAAAACTCATCCCTTCTGTATTGTTTTATACTTTTTCGGACTTAAGGGATTAGATGACGAAAAAGGAATTTTGGAGTTAACTTTCTGTACCTTTTCAGACTCTCTAAAAATGAAAAGGACCGATTTTTCCTTGTCGTTAGACTCGTTAAAATGATTAAATAGCGACAAACTTGTCTTTAGACGAGAACGAGTTTCCCTATCGCTAGGCTCGTTAAAACATAGCGATGGGCTTGCCCGAAGGGCAGGTTATAGAACAAGCATATGTTATCCTCCTCAAGCTTGACAAAAATAAAGAGGTACTGGTCAGAAATGACTGGGGAAAAATTGGGAAAACCTCAAAGCTTTAATGGTAGCAAGTCGCTCTTGAACATGACACTTTGTCCTCCGTATCACATCGGGTTGGGTTGTTTCATTCACCGGTCTCATCACCATGGTCCTCGCCAAACCATCCACATTTGGGGTAATTCTACCGATCCATCACATCAGTGTCGTTATATGTTCAAGAGATGTGTTCAGAAAGAGTCAACCGTGTCCCATCCACTGCCATACATTATCCTTCATCCACCCATGATCGCCACCCTGAATCATATTTCACAGATTGTTTTCACCTCCACTAAAATCATTAGCTCCGTTCCGTGTCACTGATGTGGGATTCATTAAGGCCCTCCTTTGACGGATCGCTTCTTGTCGACTTCAGCTCATTATCCAAGAAGTTGATCTAGGAACAAACCCCCTAGTACTTTGAAGCTTGCATGCCTCAATGGCAAGTTTCTCACTTCCGGCGACAGGTATACATCAATGACCTTCGACCAGAAGATTTTGCGTGGTCTTCGACGCCAAGTCCTTTATTCACACCACGTGAATTGTACTGCAGTACCTTGAGGGTCATTGTCATTATTGGTGATTCCTCTCGCGCTTGTTAACGGTTTACATTATTGACCGGTAATCAAGCAATGTCTTTCCATGTTCGACTTCAGCGCAATTCTCACATGGATCGACTTGTACTTAGAGTGAAGATCGAACGAGTTTGAAGACCCCGGATCTAGTTTTATCCATCCGGGCCACGATATATATATTCAGGATATAAAGACATTTGTTATGTACATCATTGCAACAGATGATCATCCTACTCAAAGGATGATAATTTCAGCAGAGAATTATCAGTCTACCATCAGACGATCGTCTGTTCTATGTACCAAAATGAATTTATAAAGCTGAGCATGGGAATGCCCGCCTCAGCTAGATCATGAAAGCAGAATGAAAAAATAATGTATTGTATTGTATTTTATTACAGGGCACCTCTCAGCGATTGAATGAATTTCGGATCCTCCTGATAAAGCATTTCACCCGATAAACGACCTCATACTTTAGGGGGCAACTGTTATAGACATTTTTGTGCCTAACAACATGAAGCATGAAATGTCAATAATCTAAGGGATCCAAAGTCCCTAAACTTGTTGTTCCTACCCCTAGAGGAACAAGGTCAGCAAACCACAACACTGAAAATCAGTTCTCCACCTGAAAACACTCAAAAACAAGCTATTTCTGGATCATGTCAGCTGCTCCACTGAGCATCTGCGCTGAATGTCAACTGCTCCACTCTGTACCTGCGCTGAATGTCAAAAGCAATGAAGGCTACCTGCGCTGGGCGAGATTGGCCAAGTGGCACAGTCATTCTGCAAGGTGTCAATTGCCCAGGAAGCTTCCAAACTGACACTTGGGTCAAGGAATTCGCCTTGTGATGAGTAAGAGGGTCTTGATCTCCAAGTGGAAGCAAGAATCTCCAAGTGGACTCAAGAACTGAAGAATAACTGAAGTGGGAGAGGACACTAGTCAGCTTCATGCCAGCCTCAAGCTGACTCATCCTTTCTCCAAATCTCCTATATATAGAGCTCTCTCATGAGGTCTAAGGAGGCTGGAATCTTGTGAATGTAAGGAAGTTCTGTTGGTTTGTGCATAGAACTATTGGGTGATTTCTTTGAAGGAGGTGAAGAGGAGATTTCTTTCTGCTGGGAGGTGTTGCTGGATTGGGCCTCTTATGGTTGTAACACTCTCAGAACTTTGCTTCTTCTATTAATAAAAGCATTTGAGGTTCTTCTATATGCATGTGTCTCTATGGTGAATTGATGCTTGTATATTTGATTTATTCTAATCCTTGAATCAGTTATGGATGTATGCTTCTTGTAGTTTCCTTTCTTTGTGCTTTTACAGGATCTTTGTGTAGCTGGGCCGGTGAAAGAGCAAGGAGCTAGGAACAAGCAGCAAAGAGGGAAGATTGGATCAACCATTAGCAGAAGATAACGGTTAGTGGATCCCTTTTCTCTTCTCTCTGTCATCTCATAAAGAAGTAATCTTGAATAGCTTTGCTTTGATTGTTGCTGAGGTACTATCACCCTTAGAGTGGGATAGGGTCATTCCGTATTGGATACTTTTCCCAACAACATAGAGACAAAGAAACACTCATGGAAAGCAATCTATCAGTTGAAAACCAAAACAACTTGAGGCCTGACATGCAACATACCCGGGTCACTGACTGGGAATATTGTATAATTTTCACCAGGAAGCTCGAGACTGACTGTAAAAACTACCCAAAGAATAGTCCGGACTATTAGCGGGTTGACTAACTACTGAGACTGTGCAATGCATAGTCTAGCTTGGCCTATTGAGGACTGAAACTGTGCAATGCGCAGTTTCAGTCAGTAGTGATTGCAACGAAAAAATTGCATTTTCGCAATTCCTAGAGCCAACAAGGTACTGCATCTTAGAATTGCACAGAGAAAGCCTAGAGGTAAGTGCTGGGATAGATTCGTGTAATTTTTTGGGGGAAGGTTAAGCGTTGACTCTAAGAAATACACATTACCAGTGGGGCAAGCCAAGGTCTGGGCCAAGGAAGCCCAGACCTGCCGACAGGTGACTAAAAACATGAGAAGTTTGAATGAATGGTGAAGATGATGTTGGGTTGTGTTACATTCTTTCCACGTAGTTAACAGGGGGTTTGAGGGGCACCCGTAACCCCACTTTATGGGGTCCGGGGTAGCGTCCTAGAAAATTTTGGTTTTGGACCCTATGTTAGGTTGGGCGGACCCACCTATGGTTTTGTGCATGATTTTTGCACATGTTTTTTTGGACGCGATGGTTTTCAATCCATGGTATTGGACGCGATGGTTTTTCAATCCATGGTATTGGATGCTTCAACATGTATAAATATGTATTATAACATTGAAAGGAACATAATGAAAAATCAAGGTGGTAGTCCCGGTTTTGGGATCCAGGGGAAAATCTTTGTGTATATGTGTTTGATGTGTTTTTCTCTCGCATTAGTTATTTTCTGTGTTTTAGAATTTGTATGCAGGTAATTTCTGCAGGTAATTTGTGTTTATTAGAGCATATTTGGCTTCAAGGGGACGCCTTTGTTGCTGAGGGTTTTCGCTTGGGCCTGTGGTAGACCCTGTTCAGTGGGATATCTACGAGATAGATTCTGGTGGTGAAAGAAGATGGAAAGCAGTGGAAAGATAGAGATCAAGAAATTTAATGGTTAGAGTTTTGAGTTGTGGAAACTCAAGATGGAGGATCTGTTGGTGGACAAAGATTAGTGGATCGCGGTAGATCCGAGTACTAAACCAACGAGAGTGTCCGATGAAGAATGGAAGAAGTTGGATCGGAAGGCAAAGAGCACAATATGATTGTGTGTCTCAGATTTAGTATTGTCGAATGTATCAGGGGAAGCTACATAAAAGGCTCTGTGGGACAAGTTAGGGACTTTGTACCAATCTAAGTCTCTAGTGAATAAACTATTCCCGCGAAAAACGCTATATAACCTGAGGATGAAAGATGGGGACTCGGTGACAGAGCATCTGAACGCATTTAATACTGTGGTAAGTTAGTTAGCATCTGTTGATATTTAAATTTCAGATGAAGATAAATGCATCAGTTTGTTGTGTTCTCTACTAGATTCATGGGATAGTCTGGTTATTGCAATAGTTAGCAATGCAACTGCCTTGCAGTTTGATGAAATAGTATTAGCCTTGTTGACGAAGGAGATGAGATAGAAAAATATGGAGAGACAAAATGGTGATGCTTTGTCTGTACGAGGACATTCCTAGAACAGAAACAAAAATAAGTCATCGAGTGGGAGATCTAAACCTACAGGGAGATCTAAATCTCCAGGAAAACCTGTAAAGGTGGTGTGCTGGAAATGCGGAAAGGAATGCCACTTCAAAAGGGATTGTAAATCTAAAGCTCCTGACAAAGGAAAGGGATCTGATAAGGCTCCTTCTGCAGAGGCAAAAACCACCTCAGATGAATGTGGGGATGTGTACTTGGCTTCTTCAAGTACACATGTAGATCATGAGGCATGGTTGATTGACTCAGGTGCATCCCTTCACTTCACTCCCCATCGAGAGTGGTTCTGTGGGTATGAGAAATATGATGGTGGTGATGTCTTCTTGGGGGATGACAGGAAGGCTAAAATCATTGGTTGTGGAAAAGTAAAGTTGAAGCTGCAAGGTGGAAGGGTTAGAACACTTCCGGGTGTTCTGCATATTCTTGCATTAGCCAGAAATCTGATTTTTGTTAGTAAGCTGGATGATGCAGGTGTAGAAACATTGTTCGAGAAGGATACTTGCAAGATGGTTTGGGGAGCACTGGTATTGATGCGGGGAGTTCAAATTGGAACAATGTACAAGCTGGAAGGTAGCACTTTTGTTGATGGGTGCAACAGTTCCATGGTTCCTGAAAGTGGAGCAGAAAAATCTAGTGGTGTCTGGAGAAAAGACCATGCTATGGCATCAAAGGCTTGGACATATTGGAGAGAAGGGCCTTCAAAAAGGTATGGTAGAAGGTATGAGTAGTAGCTCTTTGGATTTTGATATCTGTGAAAATTGTGTATACGGGAAGCAAAATTGGGTGAGTTTCCCCTCTGGTGGTAAGAGGGCGAAACATATATTAGAGTTTGTGCGCAATGATGTGTTTGGACTTGTGAAGGTTCCATCACTGGGTAAGTATGTGTACTATGTATCATTTATAGATGACTTCTCAAGGAATACATGGATATATTTCCTTAAGAAGAAATCTGAAGTCTTTGATAGGTTTAAAGAATTTAAGGCTCTAGTGGAAAACTAGACAGAGAAGAAGATAAAGGTGCTGAGGACAGATAATGGTGGAGAGTTTTGCAGTAAGGAATTTGAAGAATTTTTCAAGAAGTGTGGTATAGCACGGTAGAAGACTACTCCATATAAACCTTAGCAAAATGGAGTTGCATAAAGAATGAATAAGACATTGATGGAAAGGGCAAGAAGCATGCTCAGTGGTGCCGGGTTAGGATAGGAATTTTGGGAAGAGGCGGTGGATACTGCATGTTACTTGGTCAATAGGTCACCTTCATCAGCATTGGAGGATAAGACTCCACAAGAGGTATGGACTGGTAAGAAACCCTCTCTTTCACATTTAAGGGTATTTGGATGTGATGCATGTGTACCTGTTCCAAAGGAGAAACGAACCAAGTTGGATAGTAAATCTGAAAAGTGCATCGTTATTGGGTATAAGGATGGTTTAAAGGGTTATAAGCTTTGGAACCTAGTAACAAGGAAGGTTGTGTACAGCCGAGATGTGGTGTTCAGATAGGTGAAAGATGTTATTAAACATGAATTCCAACCAAAGGAACCTAAGAAGATAGAGTTTGAGTTAAAGGAGGAAGAATCAGACTCTACAGCAGAGGAGGAATCAGAAGATGAAGAGCCACAAACTCCAGTTGTGAGAAGATCAGTTCGAGAAAGAAGGCAACCTGAAAGGTATAGTCCATCTACTTTCTGTTCAAATTTTTCTTTATCTATTACTGACGATGATCCCAGAAATGTGAAGGAAGCAGTAGATTCAGAGGATGGAAAACTTTGGAAAGAGGCCATGGTTGATGAAATGGCATCTTTGCACAAAAATGAGGCTTGGGATCTGGTGGAGTTGCTGGCTCGGAGGAAACCCATTGGAAGCAAATGGGTGTTCAAAAAGAAGACAAATGAAGAAGGAAAAGTGGAGAAATACAAAGCTCGGTTGGTAGAAAAAGGTTATTCCCAGGTGTCGGGAATTGATTTTGGTGATATTTTTTCTCTTGTTGCCAAGGTAACTTCTATTAGATTACTTTTATCTATTGCTGCTGCTTTTGATTTTGAGGTAGAACAAATGGATGTGAAGACAACATTTCTTCACGGGGATCTGGAAGAGGACATCTACATGAAGCAACCTGAAGGCTTTGTGGTGAAGGGTAAGAAAGAACTAGTATGTAAGTTAAAGAAGTCTCTATATGGGTTAAAATAGTGACCAAGGATGTGGTATCAGAAATTTGATACATTTATACGGGGACTTGGCTTCACCAAAAGCAAAGCAGAGCACTGTGTGTATTTTAAATTAATTGGTGACCATGTTATTTATCTGGTCTTGTATGTGGATGATATGTTGTTGGTTGGAAATGACAAAGAATTTATCCAGGATTTGAAGACCCAATTGTCCTCCAAATTCAACATGAAAAATCTTGGTATTGCAAACTATATTTTGGACATGGAAATTAAAAGAGATCGGGCAAAGATGAAGCTCTGGTTAAACCAGAGGAAGTATGTCGAGACAATATTGAAGAGGTTTAATATGCAGGATAGTAAACCAGTGAAGGTTCCTATTCCTATAGGTGTGAGTTTATCTGCTGAACAATGTCCCAAGACTCAAGAAGAGGAAGAGGACATGTCCCGTGTTCCATATGCAAGTGCAGTTGGTAGCTTGATGTATGCAATGGTCTGTACTAGACCAGACATTGCACATGCAGTGGGAGTATTGAGCAAGTTTATGTCAAAACCAGGGAATGAGCACTGGACAGTAGTGAAGCAAGTTTTCAGGTATTTGCGTAGCACTAGTGATTATGTTTTGTGCTATCAAGGAAGACTAGGATTGGATAGAGTGTTGGATATTCATGGCTTTGTTGATGCAGACTGGGCTAGAGATCTGGATCAAAGAAGATCTACAAGTGGGTATGTATTTAACCTATTTGGAGGTGCAGTCAGTTGGATGAGTAAGAAAAAATCTGTAGTGGCACTGTCAACTACAGAGGCTGAATACATGGTAGCCATTCATGCAAGAAAGGAAGAAGTTTGGTTGCAGAGATTGTGTTCAAGAATGGGGTTAGTACAGGAAGCTATAAGGATAGACTGTGACAGGCAAAGTATAATTTTCTTGGCAAAGAACCCTGCATATCATTCAAAGACAGAGCACATTGATGTTTAGTAACACTTTGTGAGGGATATGATAGAAGACAAAAAGGTGTTGCTGGTAAAGGTGGAAACTTTGAAGAATACTATAGATGCATTGACAAAATCTATGAGCTCTGAGAAGTTCTCTTGATGTAGAGAGACAATGGGCATTTTAGGACTGGAAAAATGACTAAGCTCTCTTGTGGCCCCTTGTGGAAAGAAAACAAAAAGTGGGAGAATGTTGGGTTGTGTTATATTCTTTCCACGTAGTTAACAGGGGGTTTGAGGGGCACCTGTAACCCCACTTTATGGGGTTCGAGGCAGCGCCCTGGCAAATTTTGGTTTTCGACCCTATGTTAGGTTGGGCGGACCCACCTATGGTTTTGTGCATGATTTTCACACATGTTTTTTTGGATGCAATGGTCTTCGATCCATGGTATTGGACGCGATAATTTTCGGTCCATGGTATTGGATGCTTCGGCATGTATAAATATGTATTATAACATTGAAAGGAATATAATGAAAAATCAAGATGGTAGTCTCGGTTTTGGGATCTAGGGGAAAATCTTAGAGTATATGTGTTTTATGTGTTCTACTATCGCATTATTTATTTTCTGTGTTTTAGAATTCGTATGCAGGTAATTTCTATATGGGGTTAAAACCTACAAACTATTGTAAACATGAGTGAATGACCATGCATGCATACAGTGAGTGCAAGATTCAAAAAAAGGGAAAACAAGCATGTGTGTGAAGCGAGTCATGCATGCAACAACAGTGAGATGCAATGAAAACTTGAAAGAGTGATTCTACAAGATAACATGCATTAACATGATAGCAATCATTCAACGAAACCACGCAAACAACACTCACACAAACTAAAATATAAAAAGCGATAGAAAAGAAGCAAAAGACATGAAAATCAGACTTACCTGGAAAAAGATGAGCTAAATGTGGTGAATGCTCCTAAATGTGATGTGGGATGTCAGAGCTCTAAGATTGATGTGAGGAATGAGTGCTAAAGTGTCAAATAAATAAGTTTGATAAGATCGAGGCTTATGATGAGTATGCCACAAATCTAGGAAAAAGCAACACTTGGTGGGAGATTTCTTAAATGAATTTTGCTTGTAACCTCCAATTGCTAAAAATGGATCCCTAAAATCAAGGGATGCTTTTTTCTTTTTTATTTTTTGGGAAAAGAAGCCCATGCATGCAAATCAAGATTGCTTAGTCCTGGAGGGAATTTTTCAACCTAGGAGCACATGCAATAGTCTGCAAGCATGGGGATGACATTTGTGCAGTTTCTAGGCTTAGAAAATCTGGCTTTCCCTCATGCATTGCACAATTTTTGGGCTAAAGCCCTAGCTGTCAGTCAGAATTGCACAATTTTTGAGATGAATCCCACTATTGGGATACATTACGTAGTTTCTAGAGGGAAGGATGCCTGGATGTTATACACATTTTTGGAGAGAAGCAAGCAGCCTAGATGGATTGAATTTTTTTTAGAGGGAAGGTTGGGTCTCCTCCAGAATTAAGAAATTTTCAAGTGAACATGAAAACCAGAAACTGACCAAGTTTCAGAATGTCAGCTTGCAGTTGGGAGGCAAATAAGTTGACAAGTACATGTTGGTGAGCCACTGAAACTCAACTGAAGCATTTGTACTTGGACAATGCAAGACATGCTGCTAAGGATGGTTGGTAGGGAGGCTCCAAAAAAGAGCTAAGGAAACAATTGGAGGGTGGTTTTAGCCACTACAACACTTGGTGACACATCAGTAGAACTCCATCTCTCTAAATGGATCTTGTTTCTTGAAAACAAAGTCTAACTCCTCCGGAAGTATTATTTGATTCTTAGATCATCATGGTTTCCACACCATCTTGATTCAAAGATGTAGTACATGCCATGCTCTTGGTCAGTTAGCATACATTCCAAACCAATTCAACACAGTTGTTTTGATTGGGGATAAGGGGAATATTGGTACACAAGCAATATGACAGTTAGAGTTTAAGTTTCATCTCTAGTGTTGCTCCACTGCCAACAGGCCTGAACAGTACCCCAGCAGAGTCATGCAAGAACACAAGCATCACTCCACTACCGACGATCCTAGTTAGTACCCCGATGGAGTTACTTGCATCACCTCTCTATGCAGGAAGACTTTCTCTTCTTTCTTGTTATTCATTTTTCAAAATTTTCACATTTTCATTTTATTTTTCATTTTTTCAAGAACTGTGGATAACACTTATTTATTTCAAAGGCAAAAGAGCGATCTCGACTTATTGAGAGCAGAATAGGTTTTTCCTTCAGAGAAGTATTATGTATATACCTCTGACATACTTGTTATGGTTTTCCCCCTCACCTTACTCTACTTAATTGGGTTGAAAAGGGTTAACCCAAAAACAACCGAATAGAGTAGGTGATACTCGTTAGCACACAAGAGTTGTGTTTTCATCGAGGTTCACTTTGAACAAAACATATTTTCCATTGGTGTATCATTAAATGAAGACAACAATTTTTACATAAAGAGATAGGACAACAGATAACCAAGTATTGATAATTGCACAAGTCCTCTTGTATTTTACCTTGCTTGTTTCAAGAGTCTTGCACGGTTTCATGCGGAACTAACCTATGGACGTAAACAAGTAAACAAAACAAAAAAAACAAAGAGTAGAAGCAAATGCGAAAGCAAAGCAAGTAAGAAAAGCAAGCAGGAAAGAAACCATGCATGCAATCAAACAAGACAAAAGAAAACACTACTATTACTCCTAAGGTAATGGTGCATGGGTCTAATCACGTGAAATGATATTTCCAATGCAGCCATTGGTGCATTGGTTGACCCATGTTGGTGAAGGCATGGTTTGTGAAGAGTACAGTTAGGCAAACTAGCAAACATGAAGGGTATAACAATGAATACAAACACAATCTGATTTTAAATGCATCCACATAAAAGAAAAAACTGAAAGTGCATGACATGCACTTTGTGGACTGGCCATGGTGTTGTGCTACACTGCATGCAGATGTTAAGCATATGCATTCTCTTAACTGTGACATGTAATAAAAAATAAGAAACATAGACAAATTGCATCGTGCAAGTGTGCTTGCTGTGTATGATTCCTCCAATGCATGAGCGATGGGATCATGTGGTTCGAGTGGGGGAAGAGAAATCTATACGTTGGATTGATCTTCAATGCATATAGATGAGTGATGAGGAGCCTTGGGTGTTTCAAAAATTTCATGATCTTAAGTGAAACCAATGTCAAGACAACAAGGGCTTGACATATCCATCAAATTGGGCTGAAGTGCCTCAACACCCTACGGGGTTTCGACTTCATCGACAAATAGATAGAATCAAGATCGTGATCAACTAAAGGAGTAAATATATCAAGACAACTATGATAATAAAAATCAATAAGTTCATTGGCATCCACATGATCCGATAAATCAAATAGAGGGGTAGATGAGAAGCAAGAATGTTCACCCTCTGTGTTTCCAGAAAAAGCAGGTGAAAAACCAAGTGGGTTTTCAATGAAGAATTTGTCCTCTCTGTTGTTGAATGATGGATTGATATTAGGTGCGTTTTGTAAATGATAAACAGTGGATGTATTCATGGATGGATTTACACAAGGAAAATCAAAGATAATAGAATCACCAAAGATGTCTGGAAAAGGCGGAAGAGGCGTGGATAGAAACAAGTCATCCTTCACCGCGGTTTGATGTTCAGGTTCCTAGTCATACTCATCATAAATGACAACGTAGGTTGGTTGTTGAACACTAACTCTATTGGTGGCTTAATCCTAATTCCCAATAGGTGTAGAGTATGGAACAAACGAACATAAGATAGTACAATTCAGAGGATCAGTAGAACGCGAAGACGGAGGCTGAGGTAACAAATGCATGTGACAACCCATGGGCTTCCCAACCAATTTTGTGCATAGATTAAGAGTTGTGATGATGGGAGGATGTGACAGTTGAAAAGACATGTGTGCATGTTCTCCACATCACTCTGCCATGGTGGATATGCTTGATGAGGGGAAGGTGGACAATCACTTGTGACAACAATTGTGTCCACCTGTGATTTCGCAGCTCCATCACCGAAGTATGCTGAGAAGGTTTTGAACTTCAACTTCATTTTGGGATAGAATGGTTTTTGAAGACAATATTCAAATTTGTCCCAAAGATACTAGAATTTCATCTGGTTTTTCAGAGATTCAAAATGAAGTACACGGAAGCGCTGCCAAAAATCCATAGGTGATTCATGTAGAGTCTTCCATTGTTTTAACAATTTTTTGTCAAGAGGCTTAGGATCAAAATGATGGAAAGTAGATTCAATTAGATCACATAACTGCTTAAATGAGTGCATACAGTTTTGAGGTAGGCTGTAGCACCATCGTTATGGGGATTCACAAAGTATGTGTTAAAGTAGCATGTAGACCTCAACTTCATCAAACTCCTATACATGCTCCACAAATGCGAGGAAGTCATGTAAGTGCTCAGGCTAGGCCATTTCGCCTTCACCATCGTAAGTAAATTCTGACAAGAGATCATAAAACTCCTTCGGGATGTTAAAGGGTTAAGCATTAGAGAGACATCGTAGAGGGTGGACTCTAACGATATCCATGACAGATGTGCAAAGGTTCAAAATAGAATGTGAGGACTCAGATTGTCATCTGGTCATCATTTCAGGGATTCACGAAGTGTGTGTTAATGTAGCATGCTGACCTCAACTTCATCAAAATCCTCTACATCCTCCACGAACGCGAGGAATTCATGTAAGTGCTCAGGCCAGGCCACTTTGCCTTCACCATCATACGTGAATTGTGACAAGAGATCATAAAACTCCTTCATGATGTTAAAGGGTTGAGAATTAGAGAGACATCATGAAGGGTGGACTCTAATGATATCCATGATAGATGTGCGAAGATTAAAAATAAGATGTGAGGACTCAACCTGTCATCTAGCCCTCTTTCTAGCACCATAAACATTGATGGTGTTGGACCCGCCCACATGATAGGGGATATCCCCAGTAAGAATTCCCAACTAGACCTCAGATCGTTTGGTGTAGGAGTCCCAACAATGGGTAGTACAGTATTGCCTTGACTTCGGTTACTCGCATAGGTAAGTAAGATGTCCTTGTTGGTAGCAAGGGGTGTGACCTTGCAACAAGTAAAGTAAGGTGCATGAAAGTCTCTAACACATGGAAGAGGAAGTGAGTGCACCCCTTAGAAACCTGTGATAGCACACAAATTGAAAGGGAACACACGAGCAGAAAGACATCATGAGATGTAAAGAAGGATAACCGGTGATCCAAAGTGATGGATTATATCAACACCACATTTCAATAAGATTCACACAAACACATACAGAATAGTCCATACATACATGCATAAATAGTAGCTACATATATCATTAAAGTAGCTAGGATAATCGAACTACAATAACAACATATTCATGAAACGTGATGGTTGTGTTATATTAAGAAAGTGAAAGATCCAATCATACATACAACCAAGACTTATGCTAACCTAGATAGTGGAACATTACAGTCACTGCCGCCTACTCCTCCAAAGAGATGTATTAGCTCTGCACTGTGGAGAAGCCAAGGCTCATTACAATACACTCCTAGCTTTCTGTAAGTTACACCTATAGGAAGCTTGTCTCCCAAAATCCTGTACAATGAGTTATGAGGTTTTATAAATAGCAAAGGGTGGGGTGACCCTTGACATTCCCCCTTTGTGACTCTTCACCTACCCTCATGACTCGTCAATTACTACATGACTGTTACATTCTACTATCGACACTTGGTCTTTCATTGTTACAACATGTTTACATTACAATCTGCACATGTACCCATGTTAGATGAAAAGAGGCTTGACTAAGACATGCAAGACATCACTAAGACTCAGACAGCTATGGGAAGACTAACTCTTCGACATCCTCGCGATGATCGATGGTGGAAAACTGTTGCCAAGCTTGGTAGTCCGTTATGGTGTCTGCATGATTTATGGTGGAATCCTTCTAAAAGAGAAATTTTTCCTCCATTGCATCCAGGTACATTGATTTGGCACCTCTTTCAAACTCATTTGATAACATGCACATCATAGTCTTGAGTGTACCCTGACCAACAACATACTAATGAATAGTGTCTGCACTAGTGGCTACATGCATTGACTCATCAAAGTACATGTCAAGCTCGAGTTGGACTTGGTTCTTTAATTTGCCTCAGTGAGTGTGCCTGTTGTCCCTAAGGAAACCAATTTCTTGGCTATGGAGAAATTGTGCCTAAGACATCAAAGTTTGATTATGCATGTCACTCATTTGTATAAAGTGTCTTTATCTTGAGGAGTATGAAGAGCATTATTTTTAAAACCCTTGACATATAGGTGACATGAAAATTTGAAGATGCCATGTGATTCTGAATACAAATGTTGTGTGAAGAATATTTAGGAATATTAAAGACAATATGTTGTATTTAACAAAAAATAGTATCTTTAATGTAGAGGAAATACAGAGAAAGGAGCTTTAAACATGGGAGTGCTATTTTAAGGAAATTTAACTTTATTCACAGAAGTAAACAAAGACCAGCAGCTTCATTACCATATTCAAAGAGAGAAAGAGATAAAATGACACATAACAGAGAGATTACAAATCATACTCAACACCGTATGGAAAACTCCTGATTCTTTCATTAATAATCAATTCATCAAGTACAAAATTGTGTAGTCTTCAGATTCCCAAGGCTCAGACCCCTTTTCTTTGGTTTTCCTCCTTTTATACATTATGGGACACTTGCTAACTACCAAGAAACTGTCAAAATAGTTAACTACCTTCTAACTGCCTTAAGTAAATGTCATTTTAAAATATTACATTGGAGGGTACAAGACACCTCACTTTTCTTAGAAAATAAAATAACATAAAATGAAATGAAATAAAATTATGATTGATTGTTGCTGGTCACTGTTCGGATTGTTGGTCTGAATTGATGGCCCTGCTGATGAATCTTTTGTCTATTCTATCATCCACTCTTTGCATCTTATCCACAATGGTACATTTGGCTTTGCTGCTTCTTCCAATTTGTTGAGTGCCATTCTGAACATTGAGATCCTCCTATAAGTAGGCTTGTCTGTAAACAAAGTCTTTACCATCCACAGAATTTTAAAATCCTTATTTAGACAATTCACAATAGTTGCTCCTTTGAGTACTATTGTCTTCTCATGGGTGCTGTCAATCTTACTTTTTGCTTCTACTAGAAAAGCCTCATATGATTCCCATGGAAGAAAATTTCCTTATAAATCCCAGCAAGAGGGGAGTCTAGCTCTAACTATTTTATCAAACAGGACATTGAACCTGGAAACTGCTTGTTTTATTTCATTCATCTTCTTCTCAACAGTTTTTCTGTAGACATATTTGATAAACATCTTATTGAAATCCATTGCACACAATGTTCTATCCATACGGTCATGTTCTTTTAGCTCTGCATCAAACTTAGATTTAATAAAATCTATCATTATTGTTGCAAACTTGGATCTCTGTAACAATTTTTGCTTATCTTGCATAACCAAACTTTCCATCTCCCTGACAATTGTTTTCTCAACAGACACAAGGACAAGGAATTCCCAAATGTTCCTGATGAATTCAATAATTTCATCCCAGAGAATTTCCCCAACCTTGATTAATGATATATTACCTTTCATTCTATCCTTTAACCTTTTAATCTCCTCTTCAGCCCTTTGGAAGTCTTCCCTGTATTTCTTAGTGTTTTCCTTCTCCATTCTAGCTTCCTCTTCACTCATGTTGAAGACTTTATAAATTGTCTCCATATCCCTCTATGTTTTTTTCAAATCATGCTCAGCCATCTTTAATTTTGTACCCAACTACATCACCTGTGCCACTGAATCCTCTGTATTGGTTGGCATCACTACTGTGCAGGAATGAGTATCTACTTGTTTCTGTAGCTTGGCCAATGATTCCTTAAGCAAAGAAACCTCGTCAGTTTTGAGCAATACATCTTGTAAAAGCTTCTCCTTTTCATTTTCAACTTTGGATATCCCTATAGCAATAGGGTGCTCTCCTGTAGGGAGATTCAACTTCTTTCAAAAGATTCCAATCTCAGACTTCGCAGATTGCAATAATTTTTGTATTGCAGGTTGATCATCAGGATTGGCTCCTATCTTCACAATAATCTTCTTTAATTCATCCACCTAAGCATTTACAACTCTGGAATTGGCTTTCTCAAACTTCAATTGCTTGATCAATTTGTGTAACATTTTATTTTCTTTAATAGTAGCTGCATTGGTCTTATGTAAATCAATTACAATCAATTGCCGAGTCTGCATGTGAAAATTGATTTTGTCAAGCATGGGGAGTTTTTGAGTACCAACTGTCAAATTGATAGCTTTAAAGTTACTAGAGGATCCAACTGACATCTCTGTGCGATGAGAGAGTGCAATTTTAAGCTGGAACTCTAAATCCATAACACACAATAACTTGGTTTGCTCGAAAACAATTTCAGACTCAGCCTAAGCCTCCATGTTCAACTTTATTTCCTGGTTTCTCTCAGCTATCTGGAAAACATGCTCTGAATAAGAGGAACTTTCTCATGAACAAGCTCACTGGAGGATGGAGAAGCTGGTGCACCCTCTGTTTCTCCTAATTGGATTACTAAACCAGGTTGTGCTGAAGACATTGCATCCAATAGTTTAGTCCTCTTTGTTGTTTCTGGCTCTTCTTCATCAAGATCAACAATTTCCTCTCTGGCCCGTTTTGAACCCTTTTCTGAAATACTTGGGGTTTCAATCTCTACTCCTTTGGTGTTCTGTGGACCTCCATTTTCCATTTTCTCAACCTCTGGCCTATTTTCATGTACAAAAGCCGAATATCCATTCTCTATCCTTCTTTTAGAAATGATCTGATGAGGATCATAAGCCCATTCAACAACCTGCAAAAGACACATATCACCCAATAATTTCTCAACCTCTTGGGTAGCCTGTCTTGTGTTCACAATAAAGGGTCCCACTGTTCTGGGCAACTTAAAGAGATAACCCTTTTTCATTGGGACAAAATGAACCTGATCCACATTTAGGCTTTGTCTAATAAACTCAAGAGCAAAGAGTCGCATTGGCACAAATTTTGGTAATCTATATGGTTTGACTGAGGCCCCATAAAGCCTAATTTCTACATGCTCTTCAAATATAAACCAGTCTCCAAATCTTACATCTTTTCTCAATTGAATAAATTCTTGAGCTTTGGGAAGAAATGTTGGTGGCAAGGTCCCATTCAAAATCTTGTAGGCCACTGGAAGAAAGAAATAAGTAAATTGAAACAGGCCGCCATATTCTGGATCACGCCTCACCAGGTCTGTCCAGAACACCACTAACTGTTTCTTTTTATTTATGTCTACAATGTTTAACCCCAAATTTGCAAAATGCTTAGCATTCTAGTACAAGAACAAATAAGTGACAACTGAAGGAAATTTAAATGAACCAGTAAGTGACAGAGTCATGAATTGAGTATTAATGGTGTCCACCCAAAATGATGGAATATCTAATACCACTTCTGGCTTCATCATCATAGTGAAAAATCCCAAAACTACTTTATCAACCTATCTAGAGTCTTCCCTTCCTAGAATTTTAGAAATCACCTGCAAAATTGGTCTTATATTTGCTACAAAGATATCTAAAGAAAACAAATTTTCATCTAGGGAGAATTGTCTAGGTTTGGGAGCTAAGAAGGATAAAGCATAAGAGGACTCTTGGGATGGTAGGTTGTCATGACATGAGATCAAAGACTCTTCAGCAAAAGTGACATAAGTTCTAGAGACATGGTAATTGAAATCTTGGTGAATTAACCGAGAGGTTACCTAGAAGATACTTTCTCCTCACTGATTCTTCACAAAACACAACTTAGGGTACATAGTCGAGGCAAACCACTAAATGAATTCTGGAAACAAGTGGGTTTTTGGGACAAATACAACTAGGACACCTAACCTAATCATTGCCATAAATAAGGGGGACTTCTTGTGATTCAAAATAATTTCTTGATATAGGGGGAGATGCTTAATTGTGTTGAAGGTATTAGAGATATCATGTTCTACGTCCATTAGCAGGGTATGGATGACAGAAGAGGAACTTACTTATTTGGCCATGGTGTCTGAAAATGATAGTTGCTAACTTGGAATGTTGAACTGGAGGTGAGAGTTTGCGTGCTGGAGCTACTTGTAGCAAGAACGGGTGATTAATACAACATGGTTTATTTCCCCTTTTTTTATTTATAAATGAAAGAAAAATTGGGGGAGAAGTAATGAATTAATGAAGTGATGGGGATGAGGTGATCGGGTATAGTGGCTGAGCTGTACAGAAATGAATGAGGGCGGAGGATGAAGTGGCAGACGTGAGGTGGAGCGGGACGATGAGGGGTGGCCCATTGCTGGGGTAGGGGGTGTATGAGATGCTGATCAAGGTTGAACCCTTGCAGTGTGCTTAACCTATTTTATTTGTTGACATTTGATCGCACTTTGTGGAAATTCTCAGGATTTAATAGATGGTTCGGGCCCACCTTCTTAATGCCTTCAATGCCACTGTTAGTGTCATTTAAAATAATATTTCAATTTTTTTTATAAATTTTCCTTTGTTTTTTCAAAACTTATACATGAAATTTAATTTTTTGGATTTTGAATAATATTAAAAACTAAAATGACAGAGTAAGCTACAACACCTGTTTCCACCTTGGGATAGTGCTTTTTCCCTATAAGCACTAAAAATAGTAGATCAGTTCCTTCACCTCGGCCATGGAGTCATGTATTGCTTCGCCAAATTCAATTCTATGGAAAATATACAATGAATTCACTCTGATATTTACAATGACAAGGTGCACATGACTCAGAACTAGAAATAATGTTTGAGGTAGTGCCCATTGACAGGAAATTGTAAAGTTTCACCATCAAGGTTATCCAATAGAAATGTATTGTTTGCCCTTGCCTCTGTAATCCTGAATGGCCCATACTAGAGAGGGTCAAACTTCCCATGTTTTTCCTTGTCTTCTCTCCTAGTATCCCACCTTAGCACCAAGTCTCCAGCGTTAAAATCAATTTCTTTAGCTTTTCTGTCAAAAATACCCTTCATTTTTTTATTGATACATAATAAAATTATCTCTCACCTTATCTCTTCTTTCATTCAACTCCATTACCTTATGCATCCTTCTCACTAAAGCATTGGGTTATTACTTTGCTTCCTGAATCATTGCAATCACAGGCTTGACAAGTTGACTAGGAAACAAAGCTTGCATTCCATACACTAACTCAAAAGGTGATTTTCTTGTAGACCTTTTTGTAGTGACTTGAACGACCCAAAGAGAAAACTTCAATTTTGAATCCTAGTCCTTTTGATTCTCTGCAATGGTCTTTGTTAGAATTTTCACCAAAGTTTTGTTGGTGGATTCAGCCAATCCATTCCCTTGAGGGTGATAAGCTATTGAATGAGATAGAATAACATTATATTTCTGAAAAAAAGCAACAAACCTAACTGAACTGAACACTTGAGCATTATCAGTTATGATTTTAATAGGGCACCCAAATCTACTAAAAATGTTTTCTTCTAAAAATTTCATCACCACTTGGTCATTTGCCTTTCTAGTAGGTATAGCTTCTACCCACTTGGTGAAATAATCAGTTGTTGTAAGAATCCATTTATACTATCCACTTGAAGGGGGATTAATTTCTCCAATGAAGTCTAGCCCCCATTGTCTAAATGGTTCTTCTATGAAGACTGGAATCAATGGAAAAGGGGCCAACTTCTTCTTCTCAGTGAAAAATTGACACTTTTGACAGCCTCTGACAAACCTATATATATCACTAAATAAGGTAGGCCAATAAAAGCTTGCCTGGAGAATTTTATGTGTAGTGACCTTCCAACTGTAATGGGCCCCACACAACCTTTCATGATAATCCTTAATTATCCTATAGACTCATCTTCTGTCAAACATAACAACAAAATTCCAGCAAGATCTTTCTAATACAACCTACCCTCTACAATCACATATGGTTGTGCCTTGATTTTTAATGCTCTATATCTTGCTCTATCTAATGAATGAGGGAAAGAAATAAAACATAAATAGTGAAATATGTGCTTATACAAATCTGAGCATAGAAATTTGTATTGGATCTTCATACCTAGCTTTGACTTATCTTCATTTTCTTTACTTGTTTCTTCATTTACAGGTGTTAGTAAATTAATTTCTAAAGCCTGAAAATTTGACTCATCCAACATCTTTTCTAGCCCCTATCCTTTCACTAGTTTGGTTAGATTTATGTCTAGGTCATATTCTTGGATCTTAGCTATCTGTTTCCTCTTTTACCCTCCATGTCACTCTGGACTAGGAAATCCTTCACTGCAGCATTTGTCACATAAACAATAATTTGTGACTCTAACACATAAGTCCTAAAATCTTTTAGGGCCTTACTAAGGCATACACCTGATTTTCAAGAATATTGTATTTGAGTTTAGCATCCTTGAGTACCTTAGTAAAGAAAGAAACTGACTTCTTTTTACCTTCATCATTTTTTTGTAGCAAAACAACAACTATTGAACTAGGTGATGCAAATGAAAATATTTGAAAGGGATTTTGATATTCAGGACTAATCAAAACTGGGGCTGCTTGATGTGATTATTTGATTCTCGAAAATGACTCTTTAGCCTCTTTGGTTCAATGTACTTCATTTTCCTTTTTCATCATATTAGTAATCTCTTTCACAATTTTAGCATAGTTTGACACAAATCTCCTTAGAAAAATTATTTTCCCCAAAATTTTTTGAATATATTTTTTACTTCTAGGTAGAGGTATCCTTTTCACATCATGTACTCTTGTTGGATCTATTTTTACTCCCTCTCTTGAAACAATGTGTCCCAACAGCTTGCCTTCTTCTAGAGCAAAAACAAATTTCTTAGGATTCAAAGATAGTCCATATTTCCTGCGCTTATCAAAAGTCTTTTTCAGATGTTCCAAATGCTCCTCATCTAACTTGGAGAAGACAGTGATATCATCAAAGTATATCACCACAAACTTATCACCCACAAATGCAATATCCAGAGCTCTCTGGAACGTTGCACTTGCATTCATCGGCCAAAAGGGCATCTAAGCATACATGAAGGTTCCCCAAGTGGTTGTATATGCAGTCTTCTTTTGATCCTCCTTATCAACAACCACCTGATTATACCCAGAGAAACCATCAACCATTAACATTCTAAATGATCTAGTTACCTTTTCCAACACATGGTCCATTTTAGGTAATGGATAGTTATCCTTTAAGGAGGCTTTATTCAAATTCCTAAAATCCACACATAACCTTATTTCACCATTTTTCTTCCTTATTGGTACTAAATTGGCCACCCAATAAAATTATCAGAGTGGAACTATTATCTTGGCATCCAAAAGCTTCTTAACTTCTTTTTCAATTAATGGCAAAAGCAAAGGATTGATCTGCCTGAGTTTTTTCTTAAAGGGTTTAATCCCTTCTTTCAGGGGAATCTTGTGCTGAATTATGTTCACATCATATGTTTTGAGATCATCATATGACCAAGAAAAAACATCAGTGTACTTATTAAAAAGCTCAATATACATTTCTTTATAATTAAATGGAACTCCCTTAAACAATTTGACTAGCTTGGGTTCCTTCTGGGTTCTAATGTTGCAATCTTGGACCTGTTCATCTTGAGAAACTTTTTTTGAACCAACTTCTACATCATTAGAACTAAAGAGTCTTTCAAGAGGGACAAGCACTCTTGGCAAAACATTATCCTTCAATTGAATGATCTTCTGATTAGCTATGGACTTTTTATAATCACTTACTTCTGCATTTTTTGTTACTTCATCCCCATCTTGATCAATTTCAATTCCTTGAAAGTCTTCAATCATCGTTAAGAACTCCTTGATTTGCTAGTCATCCTCAAAAACCTGCCAGTGCTTTATGTTATCTGGAACAGACGATCTATACTTCTTTTTGACCTCATACCTCAATTTTGGATTTATAGGAGGTTTGAAAGTGCTGGTTGCAACAACCAATGAGTCTGCTAACATGTTCCCATCTCTTGGAACAAACTGTATATTGAAAACCTCAAAGAAATTCTCAACTAGATCCCAAACTTCATTTCTATATGCCATGAGTCTAGGGTGTTTTGCCTGACAGTGATTTTTTATCTTCTTTATAATCAATTCTGAATCTCCAAAAACAGAGATGGACTGAACACTCATTTGTTTTGCTGTCTAAAGAGAAATGATTAAGGATTCACACTCTGCCATGTTGTTAGTTGCTTCAAATTCTAATTTAAAAGAAAATGGCATCATGTTATCTCTAGGGGTAATCAACAGCAAACCAGCAATTGTGCCATCCTTAGAGTAAGCACGATCAAAGAATCACTTCCATATGCATTCTGTTTGCAGCTCTATATTTACACATGCTGAAGTGAGCTGCCTCTTATTATCTTCAGCAAGTTTTGCATTATCATGCAGCATAAAACAAGAGAAATCATCTTTTTCTTGACTGTACATAGGTGAATTACTTGCTCCATTCTTTGTAATTGTCTTGACAAACCTTGTTTCTCTATACAACCTTCTCTGTTCCCCACCAAAAACCGGCATAATAGCTCAAGTAAAATCCAACTTCAAAACTCCTCCCAATTTAGCTCCCCATGACCTGGATAACATCATTCCAAACCTAGCCAGGATATATGCAACTACTACATCCATTACTAAGCTTCTGGCTGGGATCTGTGCTAATGACAACACCATATCCTTGATGACACTAAGTAACTTGACCTTATTTGAATCAAAGGAGTATAGATCTCTGTAGGGCTTAGCGACTTCTAAATTTAGTTGTTTCATTACTGACAGTGGCATGAGGTTATGTGAAGCTCTAGAGTTGAGCATGTAGTTATGCAAAATGAAGTCAGGAATCAATAAAGAAATGTAGAAGGGGGGGTTGAAGAATCTACCTCCTCAACATGTGGGCCAAAAACAACTACATGTTTATCTTCTTGTAGATTCATAGTATCATTCACATTTACGTTTTGAGACAAGTTGATAAACTCAGCGATTTCCTTTTTGTAAGCAGGTGTCTTAACCAACTCTGTGAGAGGTACCTAAATGTTTATTTTCTCCAATTCTTTAGTGAGACTAAATGCATGGAGCTGTCTTGTATTCCTTTATGTTTCTTCTTCACTTCTCCTCATAATTGTAATTTCTTCAGGAAAGACACAATTCTTTCTAAATGAATTTCATTAGTTTTATCTTGAGAATACTCACCTTGATGCATATGAGTCTTGCTATTTACACTCTGTGAATACTTTCCTTTATTAAACTATTTTGCAGGTTGTGCCTCTTGTGGAGTCTCCTTGTGGAATGAGACTAAATGCATGGAGCTGTCTTGTATTCCTTTCTGTTTCTTCTTCACTTCTCCTCATAATTGGAATTTCTTCAGGAAAGACACAATTCTTTCTAAATGAATTTCAATAGTTTTATCTTGAGAATACTCACCTTGATGCATATGAGTCTTGCTATTTACACTCTGTGGCTACTTTCCTTTATTCAACTATTTTGCAGGTTGTGCCTCTTGTGGAGTCTCCTTTTGTAAGGGAGCAGAAACCTGCTACTCACCTTCATTTTCCCGAACTCTAGATCTTTTTCTTGATCTCAAGTCATACTTCTTGCGCAATTTTTCCTGCATAAAATCAATAAACTAGTTCCAATACTCTTCAATTTCATTTCCATCAAAGGTGACATCTGTTTTGGTATATTCTTCTTCAACACCTATTTCAGCTTCGTCCCCTGCATACAATGTGGAAATATGATCATCATGATCTTTAGAATGTTCTTCTGATGCTTCACTAGGATCTTCCTCCAAGTAGAGTGGTGCTTGGACTTGATCTTGCTCCTTTCTTTCCTTCTGCAAAATCTGGAAAGGTTGCCTTCTGTATTGGGGATTAAATCCTCTATTCTATTGTTCTTTCCTTTGAGAATTTTTATTCTCCAATTCCAATCTAATCGATTTTATAGACAAATTTTTTATCACCTTGTTCATATCGTCCAATGTCTAGTTTTGAGATGATTCCTCATTGGCCTTTCCCTTATCTTGTGCGGGCTGTGTCTCTAGTGCTTTGCCTACAACCACCATATTTTCTTCTATTTCTAGAGCATTAGTTTGAATCCGGTCAAGTGTTGAGGATCTTCTCTCCCTTAACATGAATCCAAAGTTTGATTCAAATTCTCCTACAAAAGTCACTTTTCCACCAGTAGGAGGGGGCTTGATCTCCACTGGAAGACTATTGTAAAGTTTATTGAACATCTGGATGAAATCAACAGTGCTTTCATCAAATTTCCTTTTGATAGAATTAAACTTTGTAAGTGAATATCCATGATCTCATTTCTCTCCCCATCTCTGGGTGAACTGACACTCAATCTCCTCCCATGCAAGGATAGAGTTATTAGTGAGCCCCTTAAACTACTTTCTTGCTTCACCATCTAAATATTGCACAAAAAGTCTTAAAACAACATCCATGTGTTCAACATTGAGATTTTCTGCAAAGTTACAGAACACCACTATATGTTTTTCTGTTGTTTGTTTGTCTTCACCCGTGAAACGAGGAAGAATATTTAAGTATTCTTAAGGCATCAAATTTAGTTGTTGAGGCAACTGAATAGGTGCATACCTATTCAACAAGAATGCAGGTGCTACCATGTTTACACCATAACTCATTGAGCCTTGAGCACCAACAGATGTAGAACTTGCCTAAAAGGTAAATGAAGTATGAAAAGGAGGTAATGCTGATATAGGTTCAGGTTGAATGACTATAGTAGATATATTTTCAGGTACTGAAAAGTGAAAGATAGACTCTAAAGACTATTCTTGAAATTTAGGCTCTTGAAATGAGTTGGGTGTAAAAGGTGATTCTTGATCAAGGAAAGATAATATTTTTGCTAAGCTTTTAGGAAAAAGATGTGCATAACTGATACCAAGTGCAAACGGTGTGGGACTTGGTGTAGATGGATTTTTTGGTTTCCAAACCCTCTTAGAAACTAATCTCTCATGATCTGAAAGGACTTGAGATTTCTGCTGCAAGGTATTTGACCTCATATGAGGCCTTTTTGAAGCCAGAGTTGTAATTCTTGTTCAATACAGGTAAATATTTCCTCCTCACTGAACAACTAGAGGAAAGTATTAAAACGCAGGGAGGAATATTCTTATCTTCGTCCCTGTTAATGGCACCAAATTAATGTTGTCCCTCAGGAAAACAATTTCTTGGATGTGGAGAAATTGTGCCTAAGACATTAAAGTTTTATTATGCATGTCACTCATTAGTATAAAGTGTCTTTATCTTGAGGAGTATGAAGAGAATTATTTTTAAAACCCTTGACATATAGGTGACATGAAAATTTCAAGATGCCATGTGATGCTGAATACAAATGCTGTGTGAAGAATACTTAGGAAGATTAAAGACAATATGTTGTATTTAACATAAACTATTATCTTTAATTTAGAGGAAATACAGAGAAAGGAGCTTTAAACATGGGAGCGCTATTTTAAGGAAATTTAACTTTATTCACAGAAGTAAACAAATACCAACAACTTCATTACCATATTAAAAGAGAGAGAGAGAGAGATAAAATGACACATAACAGAGAGATTACAAATCATACTGAGCACTGTATGGAAAACTCCTGATTCTTTCATTAATCATCAATTCATCAAGTACAAAATTGTGTAGTCTTCAGATTCCCAAGACTCAGACCCTTTTTCTTTGATTTTCCTCCTTTTATACATTATGGGATAGTTGATAACTACCAAGAAACTATCAAAATACTTAACTACTTTCTAACTGCCTTAAGTAAAAGTCATTTTAAAATATTACATTGGAGGGTACAAGACACCTCACTTTTCTTAGAAAATAAAATAACATAAAATGAAATCAAATCAAATTATGATTGATTGTTGCTAGTCACTGTTCAGATTGTTGGTTTGAGTAGATGGCCCTGCTGATGAATCTTTTGTTTGTTCTATCATCCACTCTTTGCATCTTCTCCACAATGGTACATTTGGATTTGCTGCTTCTTCCAATTTGTTGAGTGCCATTCTGAACACTGTGATCCTACTATAAGTAGGCTTGTCTGTAAACAAAGTCTTTACCATCCACAGAAGTTTAAAATCCTTATTCAGATAATTCACAATAGTTTCTCCTTTCAGTACTGTTGTCTTCTCATGGGTGTTGTCAATCTTACTTTTTGCTTCCACTAGAAAAGTCTCATATGATTCCCATGGCAATAAATTTCCTTGTAAATCCTAGCAAGAGGGGAGCCCAGCTCTAACTCTTTTATCAAAAAGGATATTGAACCTGGAAATTGCTTCTTTTATTTCATTCATCTTCTTCTCAGCAATTTTTCTATAGACATTTTTGATAAACATCTTATTGAAATCCATTGCACACAGTGTTCTGTCCATAAGGTCATGTTCCTTTAGCTCTGCATCAGACCTAGAGTTAATAAAATCTATCATTCTTTTTGCAAACTTGGATCCCTCTTACAATTTTTGCTTATCTTGCATAGCCAAACTTTCCATGTCCCTAACATTTGTTTTCTCAACAGACACAATGATAAGGAGTTCCCAGATGTTCAAGATGACTTCGATAATTTCATCCCAAAGAATTTCCCTAGCCTGGATTATAGACATATTACCTTTCATTCTCTCCTTTAACCTTTTAATCTCCTCTTCAGCCCTTTGGAAGTCTTCCCTGTATTTCTTAGCGTTTTCCTTCTCCATTCTAGCTTCCTCTTCACTCAAGTTTAAGAGTTTACAAACTGTCTCCATATCCCTTTGTGATTTTTTCAAATCATGCTCAAACATCTATAATCTTGTACCCAACTGCATCACCTGTGCCACTGGATCCTCTGTATTGGATGGCATCACTACTGTGCAGACATGAGTATCTACTTGTTTCTGTAACTTGGCCTATGATTCCTTAAGAAAATATACCTCTTTAGTTTTTTGCAATACATCCAGTAAAAGCTTCTCCTTGGTCATTTTCAACTTCAGCTATCCCTGCAGCAATAGGGTGCTCACTTGTAGGGAGATTCAACTTCTTTCTCAAGATTCCACTCTCAGACTTAGCAGATTGCAATAATTTTTGCATTGCAGGTTGATCATCGGGATTGACTCCTATCTTCACAATAATCTTCTTTAATTCATCGACCTGAGCATCTCCAACTTCAATTGCTTGGTCACTTTGTGTAACATTTTCTCTTCTTTAATAGTATCTGAATTTGTCTTATGTAAATCATTGGAAATCAATTGCCTAGTTTGCATGTGCAAATTTATTTTGTCAATCATGGGGAGTTTTTGAGTATCAACTATCAAATTGATAGTTTTAAAGTTACTAGAGGATCCAAATGACATCTCTGTGGGATGAGAGAATGCAATTTTAAGCTGGCCCTTTTCTAAATCCATAGAAGACAGTAACCTAGTTTGCTCGGAAACGATTTGAGACTCAGGTTGAGCCTCCATGTTCAACTTTATTTTCTGGTTTCTCTCAACTATCTGGGAAAACATGCTCTGAATAAGAGGAAATTTCTCATGAACAAGCTCACTGGAGGATGGAGAAGCTGGTGCACCCTGTGTTTCTCCTAATTGGATTACTAAACGTGCTGAAGACATTGCATCCAATAGTTTAGTCCTCTTTGTTGTTTCTAACTCTTCTTTATCAAGATCAACAATTTCCTCTCTGGCCCATTTTGAACCTTTTTATGAAATACTTGGGGTTTCAATCTCTGCTCCTTTGGTGTTCTGTGGACCTCCATTTTCCATTTTCTCAACCTCTGGCCTATTTTCATGTAAAAAATCTGAATATCCATTCTCTATCCTTCTTTTAGAAATGATCTGATGAGGATCATCAGCCCATTCAACAACCTGCAAAAGACACATATCACCCAATAATTTCTCAACCTCTTGGGCTGCCTATCTTTTGTTCACAATAAAGGGTCCCACTGTTGTAGGAAACTTAAAGAGATAACCCTTTTTCATTGGGACAAAATGAACCTGATCCACATTTAGGCTTTGTCTAATAAACTCAAGAGCAAAGAGTTGCATTGGCACAAATTTTGGTAATCTATATGGTTTGACTGAGGCCCCATAAAACCTAATTTTTGCATGCTCTTCAAATATAAAGTAGTATCCACATCTTACATCTTTTCCCAATTGAAGAAATTCTTGATCTTTGGGAAGAAATATTGTCGGCAAGGTTCCATTCAAAATCTTGTAGGCCACTGGAAGAAATAAATAAGTAAACTCAAACAGGCCGCCATCTTCTCGATCACCCCTCACCAGGTCTGTCCATAACACTAATGACTGTTTCTTTTTATTTATGTCTATGATGTTTAACCCTAAATTTGAAAAATGCTCAGCATTCTAGTACAAGAACAAATAAGTGACAACTGGAGGAAATTTAAATGAAACAGTAAGTGACAGAGTCATGAATTGAGTATTAATGGTGTCCACCTAAAATGTTGGAATATCTAATACTACTTCTGACTTCATCATCATAGTGGAAAACCCCAAAACTTCTTTATCAATGTGTTTGGAGTCTTCCCTTCCCAAAATTTTAGAAATCACCTGCAAAATTGGTCTTATATTTGCTGCAAAGATATCTAAAGAAAACAATTTTTCATCCAGGTTTGGGAGCTAAGAAGGATAAAGCATAAGAGGACTCCTAGGATGATAGGTTGTCATAATATGAGATCAAAAAATCTTCGGTAAAAGTGACATAAGTTCCAGAGACATGGTAATCGAAATCTTGGTGAATTAACTGAGAGGTTACCTGGAAGACACTTTCTCCTAATTGATTCATCACAAAACACTGCTTAGGGTATATAGATGAGGCTAACCACTGAATGAATTTTGGAAACAAGTAAGTTTTTGGGACAAATTCTGCTAAGAAGGTATCAGAAATATTAGGTTCGATGTCCATTAGCGAGGTATGGATGATAGAAGAGGAACTTACCTGTTTGGACATGGCGTCTGAAAATGATAGTTGCTAACTTGGAATGCTGAACTAGAGGTGAGAGTTTATGTGCTGGAGCTACTCGTAGCAAGAATAGATGACTAATACAACAGGGTTTATTTCCCCTTTTTCTTATTTATAAATGAAAGAAAAATGGGGGGAAAGTAACGAATTAATGAAGTGATGGGGATGAGGTGATGGGGTACCGTGGGCGAGTTGTACAGAAATGAATGAGGGTGGAGGATGAAGTGACAGACGTGAGGTGGAGTGGGATGATGAGGGGTGGCCAACAACAGAGCTAGGCGTTGTACAAGAGGCTGATCAAGGTTGAACCCTCGCATTGTGCTTAATCTATCTTCTTTTCCGACATTTGATTGTGCTTTGTGGAAATGCTCGGGCTTTAGTAGATGGGTCGGGCCCACCTTCTTAATGCCTTCAATGCCGCTATTAGTGTCATTTAAAATGATATTTCAATTTTTTTTTTTAATTTCCTTTGTTTTTTTACAACTTATACATGAAATTTCATTTTCTGGATTTTGTATAGTATTAAAAACTAAAATGACAAAGTAAGCTACAACAGTGCCAATGGATGGGATCACATGCATGCACACAAGGATATAAATGTTCCTAAACACTCATTCATGTGAAGCCTGCAAACTAGTGATGAGCTATGAGAGTTCCCCATAGTTCTAGATTTGACTACGGATGCGTGCCTTCAACTCTATCGACTTTTGCTTCATCATCTTTGGCAACTGCAATGGGGATCCTTTGTACTTCATTTTCCATGTTTGCATGTGATTGGTAGTAGTGTGAAAATATGACAAGATGCGTCCTCCCGTAGCGCAAAACTATTGCCGACCATTGATATGGACAACTGAATTATACACGGTGACGAATATTGAGTACAACTTCTACATGACTGTCTTGAGAGACGATACTTCATCTAGTATTTTTCTCCTCAACTATGCTCTGGTAGATGTTGTAACCTATTGTCCTCCCTACTTGGCCACCTGTAAATCCTTAGTCATGCACTCATTCTTAGCTATCAAGAATCTAACTCTCAAGCTGGTGGCTTCGGCACATGCTTTAGTAGCATCGAGCAATGGAGCTGGATGCTTGTGCATATCAAACACAATCAATTGTTCTTCAAACTGTGTAGGAGATATATGGAGATCCGGAGTGGGCACTCTGCATGATTGCACAACTCTATGTTGTGACTTGTCGAAAGATATGTTGTGCATCTCCACTTCCAGATTTTCTTTAAGGATCTCAATGTCTCCTTGACTTCTTGGGACTTCCTCTGGTTCTAGAGCTGGTGAAGCCAGTGGGGTGACCTCTTGGTCCTGAGGCATGAGGTCAATATACTGATTTGACTCTGGCTAAACCATGTCTATGTTCATCTTCTCTAGCATTTGTTCAATCTCTTGAGCAAGGTCTTTCTCCTCTCACTGCTCACCCTGTCTGCTTTGTGCTAGCTAAGCTAATGAGTCTATAACCTGTATGGGCGCAATTTCATCAATCTTTGCATGTTGCGCCTCCTGTTGCTCCTGTCCTTGCTATGCTCCCTTCTCTCTTCTGTACAATTCTTGTTCTTCCCTGAGTTGTCGCTTCAACTCTTGTGACTCCTTTTCTATTTCCTCCATCCTCTTCTTCTCTCTTTGCATTTGTGTGATTCTATTGTCACCTCTTAGCCCTAATCTCCAAAGATGCTTTCACCAAAAGTGGATCTACTTTTAACTTGAAACTTTTCTCTACCTTTGCACTATCAACAACCTTTCTCTTTCCTTTGCCACGTGCAGGTCTTCTACCCTATGCTGCTGCTGATGATGCTACTTTCTGAGATGCTGCTTCCTTCTGCTTTGCAAACCACTCTATAGCTAAGCTGACTAGTTCATTGAGCCTTGAGAAGTGATAGCAGTATCTCCATGGGTCTTCCTCAGGCCAATGACACACCTCGTGCATCCAAGGATGTTGCACTCATGCACAGTGGTCCTTCAATAAGAAATGCGGGTGATATGGATTGAAACTTTTGGTGCCTCCATCTTGGCCTCATCATGCTTGATATTCCATATCTCATACAACCCAATTCATAAAGGAAGAGCAGGCCAAGGTGCCTTCTTCTTCCTATGGAGTCTCGCTGACAACCCTGTCGAGATGTGATATGGCACCTCTTGCATGATAGGCTTATCTATGGAAATATTCAGTAAGAAATGCAGAACCTTCTCCATCCTGTACATCCATGTGAAGGTGCCAAGGGGTGAGGCATACCAATATTCTATGTCGATCAATGCCTCCATTGTTTCCTATGACATGCAAGTGGGATCCTGCTCGAATATCATCTTGTACACCCAGGTGATGAATTGGTCTGATAACTGTATGATAACTCCATGGAAGCTGCATTTGGACCGAACAGAGGTTTCTAAAGGTGTCCATGCCCAACTGAAGCCTGGGAACTGCTGATGGGCACAAACTGCATCTAGTATGTAAGCGGACATGTATATCTTTTCTTGTTGACTCTTGGGTAGATGTCGGGGTTTTGTTACCTGTTACGTCAACCTGAGCGCTAACATGTCGGACCAGTTACAAGGTCTTTCTTCGTTGGCTAGTTGATCCAACAAGATCACCCAACTCTACGAGAAGTTTTCTGTGATCTCTTGGTAGTATAAGCGACATCCAAAGATGAACAAGAGTTGATATGCCTTCTGTAGTATCTTCATCTTGTAAACCTGGCCAGGTGTTGTCCTGAACTTTGCTGTCTCTTTCGCCCATCACTTCAAGATATCTCTTGAGTTTCCATTGTTCCTAGGTTTGCCAAAGGGCGTATCCATCATGATCATCGGTTATGGCAAGTGATACATCTCCTGAAAGTCCTTTTCCATGAACGTAGAAAGTTGTGTTCCACTGACACTACTCAACACCATTGCCTCTATATCAGTAGGCGAGACAATCTAGTGGATCATGTCCACACATGGAAATGTGGGATACCTACATGCAATCTGGTACAAGCTAGACTTGTGAATGTTGACATAGACCCTGCGGTATTCAAAATTTTCCTCCATGTGCCTGAGAATGTATCATTGATGTCCTTCCATTTCATCTCGATATCTTTGTCTATGAACAACTTGGTGTCTTCATAGATAGGGAAGCTCACAGACACTTGCTCAACTGCATCTCCAGTTGTGCTCTCAACGATGTCCTTTGACCCTTCTCTATTGGAGGCCATTGTATCAATATTTTTGAGAGATGGAAGAACACCTGTGGTACCTGGAGACATAGAAACACCCATGGCAAGAAATTTGTCAGTTGAAAACCAAAAAAACTTGAGGACTGACATGCAACATATCCGAGCGACTGACTGGGAAGATTGCACAATTTTCCCTTAGAGGCTACAAGACTGATTGTCAAAACTACGGAAAGAAAAACCCGGACTATCAATGGGCTGAGTGAATACTGAGACTGTGCAATGTATAGTCTAGCTTGGCTTGCTGAGGACTGAAACTGAGCAATGCGTAGTTTCAATCAGCAATGACTGCAACCAGCAAATTGGATTTGTGCAATTTTTGGGGCCAACAAGGCATTGCCTCTTAGAATTGCATAGAGCAAGCCTGGAGGCTGATGATGGGCCAACTTTGCATAAATTTTGGGGGGAGTTTGAGTGTTCACTCTAAAAAATGTGCATTACTAGCTAGGCAATGCAAGATCTGGGCCAACGCATCCCAGACTTGTCGACAGGCGACTTAAAACGTGAAAAGTTTGAATGAATGGAAAAGCTAAGTCCAAACAAGAATGAATGATCATGCATGAAAACAGTAAGTCCAAGATTCAGAAAACAAGAAAACAAGTATGTGTGTGAATTGAGTCTCCGCAACGATGACCGTTAGTGCAGAAATAGTGTCATGCATGCGACAATAGTGAGATGCAATGAAAAACTTGAAACAATGCTTCTACAAGCTATCATGCATTAAAACAATAGCAAGTGTTCAAAAAAACCAAGAAAACAACACTCACACAAACCAAAATATAAAAAGTGACAGAAAAGCAGCAAAAGACATGACAATCGGACTTACCCAGAAAAATATGAGCTGAATGTGTCGAATGCTCCTAGATGCGATGTGGGATGTCATAGCTCCAATATCAATGTGAGGAATGAACTTTGAAGCGTTGGATAAATAATTTTGAGAAGATCGAGGCTTATGACATGCATGCCACAAATCTAGGAAAAACAACACTTGGCAGGAGGTTTCTAAAATGACTTTTGCATGTAACCTTTAGCTACTAAAAATGGATCCTTGAAATCAAGGGATTCCTTTTGCTTTTTTCCCTTTTGGTTTTTTAGGAAAAGCAACACGTGCATGTAAATCAAGATTGCTCCATCCTAGATGGAACTAGTCAACCTGGGAGCACATGCAACAACTTGCAAGCCTGGGAATGACATTTGTGCAGTTTCTAGGCTAAGAAAGTCTGGTTTTCCCTCATGCATTATGCAATTTCTAGGATGAGGCCCTGGTTGTCATTCAGAATTGCACAATTTTTGAGATGAAACCCAGTGTTGGGCTGCATTGCGCACTTTCCAAAGGGAAGGCTACCTGGCTTTTCTCTGCATTTTTGGAGAGAAGCAGGTAGCCCAGATGGATTGTGCAATTTCCAGAGGGAAGGATGCATGGCTATTCTATGAATTTCTAGAGAGAAGCAGGAAACCTATATGGATTGTGCAATTTCTGGAGGGAAATATGGTTCCCCTCTAGAATTCCACAATTTTCCAAGTGAACATGACAACCAGAAACTGAACAAGTTTAAGAATCCCAGCCTGCGAGTGGGAGCCAAACAAGTTGACAAGTGGAGGCTGGTAAGCCAGTGAAACTCAACTGAAGAATTTGTACTTGGACAGTTCAAGACATACTACTAAGGATGATTGGCAGGGAGGCTCCAAAATGAAGTTAAGGAATAATTTTGGAGGGTGGTGGTAGCCGCTACAATACTGTGTTTTTAGGAGTTTGCAGACTTTTGGGGTCAGATTGTTTGGCAAACTGTTCCCAAATTTCTTCCAGATTCTTATCTTTTAGAACTTCCTATGCCTATGAAGAATAAGAAGCTATGTCTCTCTAGTATGATATACATTTGAGACTTGTGATGTGCTCACTCCTTTGTCCTACTTTGTGCTCTGTTGATTGAGTTTTAACACCTCTATGGGTAAGTGGGAAATCCTTTTAGTCCTATATTGATTGACCTAAATTAATTCTTCGAGACTAAAATACATTACTGCCTCTTTATAAACCTTTTAATAGTCAGAGGCAGACTCAAACATGTCATTAAACTTATCAAGCTCATTTTTGAAATTCCTGAGTTTTTCCTAGGTTGTAACATTCTTGGCAGTGTCAATGGAGTCAAACTGCCGATTCTGAATTCTTGGAAAGTTAGTAAGCTAGATTTCCTATATTTCCTTAGTAGCATGCTTGAAATTATCAAGGGAATAAACACCACTTTTGATCTAAAGATGATTTGAGGTTGTCATTGATGTCAACCCAAGTAGCACCAAGGATGACCTTGGAGTTCCATGGCACATTGGGCATCATCATTCATGTTTTCTCATCTCATAACCATTATAGGTATACTCTACTCAAAAATATCTTTCTATCGGTATATAGCTCTCCTCGTAATTCCTCATAGTTTGTAAGTTATTCAAGATTGAATTTAGTAACCCTAATTAGTGGGATAAAACCCCATGGGGTTGTGGCATGGCATTTATCATTGATTTTGGTCATTGAATAGTCAATAATTAATAATTTTTTAAGCTCCTAAAATCCCTCCAACATTCTCTATAGAAGCCCCTCTCAACTATATAAAAAGAAATCTCATATAAGGGAAAGACAAGCTACATTGTCTTTTTATTATCTTTCATGACCTTAGATAGGTCATTTCCCATAATCTAATATGTTGTTTCTAGGGCTAGGAGCTTGTCGGGAATATATAGGGGAGCACATGTGGGTGTGCAAGGCTGCCAAAAACCCAAATGTAGCTAAAGGAATCTTCTCCAAACCATCTTCCAAGTGATAAGAGGTGGTTGTTGGCTTCAAGAGAGATTCTATGGCATTTCTCATTAAAGACAAACTAGTGGATTGAAAGAAAAACTTCATGGCAAATTTTGTAGAAATGGGGCTGATATTTGGATTCCCAAAAAATACTATGATAGAAGTGTATAGACATACGGTCCTGAATGGTCCATTTTCCATCCCATGGATGGGAAATTAGAAGTGAAGCAAATAACATCCATTACATAGGCACTCATGTAAAATGGGGGAACAATGTTTTCAGAAAAACTATGTTTCTTCCTATAATATAGGATTTGGATAGTTAAATTATTAGATAGAATATTTCCCCAATCCATAACATAGTTATTAGAGGCGGCATCAATCAAGGGTAACCATTGGTCTGAAAATTTTTGGGTGTTTCCACAACCAATCAATCTGCATATCATAGCGACAGCATAACAATAGGGCCCGACAAGAGAAGCTATAGAGTACATACCCTTATCCTCTCTCTTATTCTTGCTAGAATATTTTCTCCATCCTTTGATGACTTCTGATTCATCTTGGTTTTCCTTCATGAATTTCTCAATGAAATGGTTATCATATTTCTTTTGAGGTGTCGGCCGCTGGTACATCTGAGTCAAATATTTGCTGTGGAAAGAGCTGATGATCATGTTCCTCTTGGTCATAATGTTTCTATCTACAATGTTTAGATGGTCGATGGCCAATTTGAGCATATCCATGTAAGGCAAGATGTTAAACTGAGTGGCAATCCTGTGGAGGAATGAGTTGGCCATATCAATATATGTGGTATCGGAAACCGAGTATGAATCTTTGGCTGTGGCTACTTTTTCTGTGACCCTCGACTCTTCATCTTTGAAAATATTATAGATGGCATCCTAAGTAGAGGTTTGCAGCGTCTAGGGTGCATGTGCTATCGGTAAATAATGCAGGAAATTCTGCGACCTCACGGGGAGGAGTGACTGATTTATGCTAAACAATAGGTTTCTTCTTGGGTTTGGTCAACTGAGACATTTCCTCTTAATTATGTTTGTGAATTATTTTTGTCAGGACTAGCTTGTCAAAAGAAACACAAGAGTGGGGAGCAACGAACTTCAGAGAAAATAAATTGGAGAAAATAACTAGTTACACCATAATCCAAGACTTTTATTATTGAAATCTTAGGATATCGTTAGTAATAATCAAGGTGTTTATTATAGATAAAACCATTAATTCTCCACATTTGGTCATTTACTGATAAAATGTGAATTCACATGGGCCACATTACATGTCAACACATCAGAGAAATTTATCGACGAAAATTCATTGTCACAACATTAAAACTTGTGATAGCGTTTACCTCTGATAAGGTTATAGTACATAGAAGCTTAGAATTATAGGAGGGAAGAATTATCGGAGGTTTTGCATCATCGTTTTCATTTTAGGGATTTGAAAGGATAACAGCCGATTAGAAAACCTCGATATGACAATTGCGATATAAGAGGCGGGTAGTATATAAGAGATCGGAGGTCGAAGGTGAGACAAATATCGGAGATCAGAGGATTGGAGGATCAGACATGGCCATCAAAATGAAAACACTGATATGGAAACCCTGATATGATACATGGAAGTCTTGTGGGGTTGGACCTTATTTTAGTGCTATAACATAAAACATAGTGCTTTATTATTTTAAGGCTTTAAGACTTACGAAACCCGATCAGGAAATGTTTTAATTGGAGTTTTTATTAAGGGGATATGTTGGAAAGCTCTGATATTATATTTCGTAAGAGAGTTTTTAAGGTTAAAACCAATGTTTAAAGGTTTAAGCTTTGATATTTAAGTTTCAATAACGAAATTTTTTAGATTCAATCAATATTTTGAAACAATAAAGCTAATATTACCTTGTTTTATTGGATTTTTTGGGTTTTATCCTAAATTTTAAAAGGGTCCCCATTATCTGTTAGTTCTACTATTAATTATAATGGGGGGTTGTTGAGTAGTACAACAATTGGAAACACACTGGGTGAAACAATTATTTGTGTTAAAAATAAATGAAGGTTTAATGAATCAAACAAGAAGACTTAGAAAGATAAAAATTCTTGAAGTTTAGTTCAAGGAAAATTTTAAGGATGGAAATTTATCTTAAAGTTTAGAAACCTTGGAAAATATCACTAGTCCATGATATGCCATATATAAAATGTTTGGTGGTATTTTTGTAAAAATATTCAAATTTATAATAATTCTATATAGTCTCTATATAAAATTTTAGTGATTTTTAAGGTAAAATAATTTTATACTATAAAATTTGGGCGAAACATTTTTTGAAACAATGAAAATTAATGAATCTGTTTTTTGGAAAAATCATGAAAAATTAGCCTACTTGTGAATACTAGCCCCTAAAACTTTCCTTGGTTTAGTTTGATAATAGTTACTCTAGATAAAAGAATTCATAATTTTATAAATTATCTCATAACCTGTGTATTGATGAAAACGTTTGTTATCCCTGTTTTTCATCTAACTAGTTATAAAGAAAAATTTAAAAGATATATAATTTTAGGTTTTAAGATTGACCTATTTGTCACTGGTAGAGCCACTGCTACCAGAAAGCATCCATAGCCTCGATGAGGTTACCATTTAACCACATATACGTCGGTATCCCATCCACTTATAGTAAAAAATTTAGGTGTCTTTTTTTTTTTTTTTAAAGTTTGCCTGAAAGCCATTGCCCTAGTTTGGTGACCAGATTATGAAAATGCCATTCATGTGTTGTAACGATACTGTACAAGTCGGATTGTGTTGAGACCTCTTGTGTTATGTTTATATAATTGTAAGCCATTATCATGGTTTGGTGGCCAGTTTGATAATGTTAGTATCATTGGTTTCCCATGATCATGGTAAGTCGACTCATGATGAGACATCTTATCTTTCAAGTTTAATATATTTTTGAGTTAAACTCTAAAACATTTTAAAATCAGTGGATAGGGAGGCATATTCACTCCTTAAGAGTAATGGATGACAATTGAAGTCAAAAGATGATAAAAATTCATAATAGCCTTTACTTTTTAAAGGAAAACCTTTTATATGATCAATCAAGGGATAACGATATTTTATAAAGTTTCCAAGCTATGAAACATTCACAGTTTAATGGAGACAAAGATTTTAGAGTTTTGTTATAATTTGCGAAACTAAACCTCAATGTTATGGTTTGCTTTCTAAAAATCTATTGCTTAATCAATCAAATCTTGTTTTAATGATGAGAGACCCCAATATGAGGACAAAAGTATATTACCTAACAATGCTAGGGCTAAGACACCGATATATACATATGATTATTTACATATTTACAAAAGGATAGGTATCCTTAATAAAAATATTTCTTCAAAACTAGCCCATTAACAAGAAGAGCATCCCTCTTTCCTTGTAGATCTTGTAGAATAAAAGTTGATGGGCCTAGTTTTTGAACAATCTAAAATGGGCCAACCCATATTCTTTGGAATTTTGAATGTTTGCCTTTCTCCTCATGGGCTTTGTCCCATTTCGGAACTCGATCACTAATTTCAAAATTTTTATTTTGAACTCAGCTTGCATCAAATGCAGACTTAACCACTTGTTGGTGATGGGCATGGAATTTTCTAGCTTTATCTCTTTCTTCCTCCATTTTAAGGATTTGATACATTCTTAGTTGAAGAGCAGAGGAAGGGTTTTTTTTTTCAATGGATTGCACTAGGGCTAGTGATGGTATAGCTATATTAGGTGGTAAAATAACTTATTTACCATATACTAATTGAGAATGTGAAGTTGCTAAAGAGGCCTTCTAGGTAATTCTGTTAACCCATATCGAAAAGACTAGAGATTTATGCCAATTTTTCTGATTTTGGTCCGTGGTCCATTTGATTATTCTAATATTAGTAGATTATGCTAAGAGATTTCCTTGTGGATAATAACTTGTAGAATACTTGAATTTAAAACCCTTTCTAAGGGAAAATTTAGTAATGGTGTTACCTAAAAAATAAGACACATTATCAAAAATTAAAGCATGAAGAAGACCAAACCTAACCACAGAAATCTACAATCCATTAATAATAAATTCATCAACGAATTCAATAATGTTCTCAGAATTGGCCATCTTCAAGGATATAGCTTCCACCCACTTAGTGAAGTAATAACTAGCACTAAAGATGTATTTATGCTTCTTGGAAGAGTTAGGTCTCACCTATTATGTCTAGTCCCCATTGTTCAAAGGGTTGTTCAATGTTAACTAGTTGTAAAGGTAAGGCTAGTTTATTTTGTCTTCCAGTAGTAGTTTGGCAGACTTTACACTTTCTAACATAAGAATTAATGTCCCTGAATAAAGTCAGTCAATAATAACCAACATGTAGGATCTTGTGAGCAGTGGTGTCTCCACCATAATGTCCTCTATATGGTCCATCATGTAGCTCCTCCAAGACCTTTTCAGCTTCAAAATTTACGAGACATATTAACAAAACAAAATCATAATTTCTTCTAAATAAGACATCATTAAGAAGTTGATATTGATTAGCCTTTAGTGTGAGAGCTCTTTTCTTCTTATAATTGAGTTTTGGTGGAGCATAACCATTTTTTAAATAAAAAATAAGACCAGCATATTGCAATTCTATTTCGATGGGAAATACCTCTATGATCAACCTGCAAAATCTTTGACCTATGAGAATTTTATCTGGTTTAATATATATGTCATATTCCTGTAGGGTAGTAACCCAATTGTCTCTTTTATCTCCTAATTCTTTCTTAATAAGTAATTACCTAACAGTAGGGAAAGGAACAATTACTTTAGTGTGTGTCTTTAGGATGGAAGGCCTAAAATGCTATATGGATTTAAAGACTGAAAAATATTTCTTCTCAACCTCTGAGTAATTGATCTCAGCTTCGTGTAGATTTGAACTAAAAATGTGATTGGAGCCTCAATTTGTTGTTAGTTAGGTTGAGCTAAGACTGCTGGATAAGATTGTTGGGAAGCAAAAGTATAAATAATAAAAGGTTTAGTAAAATCAGGGGTTGATAACGAAGGGGCATCAATGATTGCTTGTTTTATTCCCTCAAATACTTTTCTTTCAATGAGTCCCCATTTAAAATTTGTCTTCTTCCTGATCAGAGCTTTTAAGGGAAGCACAATTTGAGAGAAATATGGAACAAATCTTTTGACATAATTAATTTTCCCAAGGAAGGATTACATAGACATTTTATTCTGAGGCAAATATATTTCAGATATTACCTTGATTCTATCAGGGTTTATACATATCCATTCTTTAGAGACAATAAAACCTAGAAGGTTTCCTTTGTCAAGAGAAAAAAATGACTTTTTGTGATTCAAGGAGATTCCAAATTTCCTACATCTTTCGAAGATTTTCTTCAAATCATGCAAATGATTCTTCCTTTGTTTGGAATAAATTGTAATGTCATCAAGATACACTACAATATATTTGTTAATAAAACCTCTGAAAGGAATATCCATAGCTCTTTGGAAAGTATCTCCAACATTAATTAATCTGAAATGCATTTTTTGATAAGAATATGTCCCCCACTTGGTCCTGAATGTGGTCTTTAGTCTATGACTTGGATGTATAAGTATTTGATTATATCCTAAAAAACCATCTAAGAAGGACATCATTTCAGATTTGACCACAAATTGTAAAATTTACTCCATTGGGGGTAAAGGAAAATTTTCCTTCTCACAAGCTTTATTAAAATTCCTAAAGTTAATACAAATACAAATGTCTCCATTCTTCTTTCTGATAGGCACAAGATTTGAGACCCACTTGGAATGTCTGACTGGAAAAATGATTTTAGCTTTAAGAAGGTTGTTCAGTTGAGTCTTAATTTGAGCTTCCAAGTTAGGGTGGACCTTCCGTAGCTTCTGTTGAATAGGATTGACATATGGAAGCATAGGAATAGTGTGTTGATGATGGAGGTATCATAGGTTTTCAAATCATCATAATCCCCTGCAAAAACATCCTTGTACTTTTTCAACAAATGAATGAAAGGAGATCTTTCATCTGGTGAGAGTGCAAGGCCCAAGTTGATTTTCTGAGGTTTATGATCAGATCCTATGTTAACTAACTAATATCTCAAGGTAGAACTATAAGTTTTTAAATTAGTGGTTCTTTTGAATTCATACTTTAAGTCATATAAGTCTTCCAATTTAACTATAGGTTTGGGTAAATTATTTTCATCGGAGGACCTATTTTGCATCTTGTCATGCTCATATTCATCAATTACTTGATTAGAGTAAGAACCTTATGATGTTAAGAAACTAATAATATCATCATCATCATTAAAAACATGCCAATTCATTACATTATTTGGAATGGAGGGGCGAAAAATAAATTCAATTGAAAATATGTCAGGGATAAAATCCTCGAGTGGAATGAGTTTAGAAGCAACATTTTTTAGAAGGTTGGCATTAGAATTTTGTATCCCTGGGATGGTAGCTATGTCAAATGCAGTAAAATGAGCAGTGAGTTCTTGAATCAAAGACTGATAATGTCTAAGGTGACTAGAAACATAGTGGATGGTGTTTCTAACTTGTTTAATGAAAATCTCCGAATCACCAAACACTTTAAGGTATTTGATGCAAGACTAATAGGATTTTGTAAACCCTGCACCAATGCTTCATACTCAACAATATTATTGGTATAGTCAAATTCTAATCTACGTGCAAGCATATCTTTCTCACCTTCAGGACTTACCAAGATGCAACCAACTCCTGCACCTTCACTAGATTTTGAACCATCAAAATAAAGAATCCAAAAAAAATAATAATGCTTATTTACAATGTTGTCTACAATATTAATGCATTTAGATGAATCTATTTTTGAATAATTTTCAATTTGAGATGATATAGAATCAACAAAAATTGAGAAGTTTGTGCTAGACAATTTTTGAGGAAAGATTCAAAAGAATATTTTCCAAGGATGTTATTTGAAAATACTACTAGTTCGTTTTGTTCATCAAAATCAATGAGTGAATGTTTCATATGCTTCTCTCTATGGACACGAATTTGATTTGGTTTTACATTGTAGGGAAGCCACATATGTGAACAATCAGTTGCAAAATAAACATGTAGATTTTCAGACCAGTCTCTGCTCAATATAAGACCATAAAACTCAGGAATGTCAATTACTAATATATCAATTATCTGACAAAATTTAGAGTTTGAAGCTAGTCCAATCAAGATAGGATTATTTCCCCTAAAACTATGACCTTTGAGCGATCTAATTGAACAATTTGTACAACAGATTTTTGGGGTGATATATTTAGCTTAAGGCAAACTGCATAAGGCATGATATTAGATGATGCACCCAAATCTACCAAACAATTATGAAATTTTTTATTAAAATATTCAAAAGTTAAGAGAAAGGGGGGAGTATGAGAGTTTGATCTATCTCCGATTAGAATAGCATCTGAAGGGTAAAATTTATATGAAGAGACATTAGGAGGCTTAACTTTTCCTTTTGAAGCTCTTAAAGTAACAACAATAGATAATGGCGATGCATGAATTGCATTTAACTCCTTAAGTAAGAATTTATGTTGTTGTGTTAGCTTGCTAACTTCACATAGGGAGATGTTGGATTTAAACTTCTGCATGTCCTCCACAATGTTACACTCAATATTATCATAGAATACAAGGGTTTTAGATGAAGAAGGAGGATTAGAAGTAGTAGGATCAGAAATTGAAGGAGGAGTAGAAGTATTTTTTACTATGTTTTTTTCTTTAGTGGGAGGAGCAAGAGAATTTTGCTTTTGATTTGCTGGCGGAGTATCAACAAGTCCTTTACTTCTCGTACTAATAGGTAGAGATTCTTCTTCTTCTTCATTTTCTGATGAATTTAAAATAAAATCCCACAATCCATGGGTTTCTTCTAATTCTTATTCTTGGGACTCTTCAACGGATAGGCCTAATTCTTCCTGGTCATCATCCTGGTTAGATTTTACATTGGAAGTGATGGCAGGTGGTTGTGATTGGGATGGATGATTTTTTCTAAAAGGCCAAAAAGGATTTTTTGGATGTTTCAACAAACTATTTCTTGATCTCTACTATTTCGTTTGACATAGTATTGAGAACCTTTTGTAATCCTTCTAGATCGAAAGGATCTTTTGGAGCTTTCTTCTTTGGTTCATCCTTGAAAGTGACCTTTTCAGTTTGTTTCCTTTCCTAAAGAGTTGTTTTCTTCTCAAGGGAACGGATTGTATTTTCTATAGACAAGGCCTCTTTCATATTATCAGATAATGACATTTTTTTTGCCCTATCTACAAATATTGTAATTTTTAAAGGAAGGGCACTAATGTACCATTCAACTTGTACATATACTCCAGGTGTAGAAATATCTGGGATTTTGTTTAGTAGCTTGTTAAACCTTGAATTGAAATCCTTAATCTTCTCACTTATATTAGATTTACGATTTCACAAATCGTTAATCAAAGTGGCGGTGGTTCGGTCATCTCCAAATTTGAGTAAGAATTATTCTTCAAACATGTCCCAGTTAGCTATAGAACCAGATGGAAGAGAAAAATACCATGATCCCACTGGTCCTTCAAAAGTATAAGGAAAAAATCTAACAGCACAATCTTCTTAATTGACTCCATTTAAATTTATGGGGAACATAAAATTATGAAGATGTTCCTCTACAGGGAGGCCATCTTCAGGATTGTATTTAGGAAGCCATCTTTCTGGGTGTCTAGGTAGAGGGTGTAGTGGTGGAGCCATCTGAACTACACCAGGATTGTTCCATGGTCTATTAGGCATCTTGGGATTTATTACAACAAAGGATGTTATAGAAGAAGTGGAAGATGAAGAGGATTGGGAAGTGGAAGATGATGAGGATTGGGAAGTGGATGACGATCGAGTAGTGATACTAATTACAGGAATAGAGGAAGTTGTAGAAGATGCAGAAGATGAAGAGGAAGGGTTAGTGGAATAAGTTTTCATGATGCTACTAATTACAACTGCACCAGATGATTGTGTTTGAGAAAAGGATGGGATAAAAGGTTTATAAGAAGATAAATAGGTAAAAGAAGAATTGGGACAAAGAGAAGGAATAAGAGCAAGATATTATGATGTAAGATCACTACCTAAAGTGTGAGTTTCTAGTGTGATTTTCTTTCTCTGATGAGTGACCAATGGAAATTCAAAAGGGTTGACTCCAAGCTTTTCACTCTTAGATCTAGTTAGTACACCGAAAGATTGTAAAGAGGATGTAATACTTCCTTCTGATATGTAAGCTTGAACAATTTTCTCTCTAGAGATAGATATATCCTCTAATTTATGGATTAAAGACTAAAATTCAGGGGAATCTGAAAGTGGAAGTGTGCTAGGAGCGTTGGTGGTTGTTTGAGCAACTTCAGATTGTGGATTTGGAGATTTATAATCTGATCGAGAAGTTGGTGGTGATTTTGAGGGGGATTGAATATTTGAATGAACTTTTAATTTAAGAGTGGATCTTCTTGCCATTCAAATTCTGAAGGCCCTCCTTCTAGCGCCAAAAATGTTGTAGGCTCGAAAATTTCAGCCTCAACATCGAGGAAAACCACCCAACCAAGAACTTAGAAAAGCACCTTTTCCATTTGAGATGGTGGCTCCAACTGGGTTGATGGGTCTACTTTCACTTAAAAAGATATATGAAAGTGGATAAAAGATATATAGGTGTGAAGGTTCATGGATGTAAATAAAATAGAAATGAATATAATTAAAGATCTTACAATATCGATCTTGGGACAATATATCTTCTATATATGTGACTTGAAGATTTCAATCATAATATGACAATATATATCATCAAACTATTCATGAATATAAAACGAGTAATGATAAATAATTTAATTAAACAGTTAATCAAATTAGTTGATATAATTTAGTGCACATATAATATAGTGTTGTTTGTCTATATACTTAAAATATTTCGATTAAAACACATCAATAGTGATAATTGTTCAATTGCATGTAATAACATATATAAAAAACTTGAAAAGAAATAATAATTCAACTCATAAAAATAGCATTAGTATATAGATAATAGTAATTGATACACATTAACTCTTCTCATAAGTAAAATCTGAGTGGTTCTTCTTTCTATTAAGACTTCTTTTCAGCTATAGTAGTGCAAACCAAAAGTTTTTTTGCAAACATTCAAAACCACTTTTTCATAACATTGAATGGGATTTATAGTTTTTACATCAAAAATCAAATATAGAAAAGTTCCATAAAATGTTGGGTGGTTTAAACAAACCACACTTAAAATAAAATACAAGATAATAATATCTTTCTGTTGTAACAACTTTGATCACGACTAAGAGGAGGACTGCTTGTCCATTTGTTGTCGAAGCTCTCATATGTTTTTCATCAACTTCAATTGAGGTGGATGGTGAGGATCAATGCGCATCCAAGTAGTGAATAATGCATTGTTGAGTGCTGGAAGAAGATGACTGGTGGTGTTTGATGATTATTTCCAAGTATTTGTTAGCACTTTTACATTGGGCAAGGTATCTTCAGGGCAATCCGAAATGAGATTAGCTAGAAATAGGCTATCATTGATTGATTTAGTGATGCTATTTGATATGTCCCTAGCACTATAGATCACCACCCCTGCATTTTTAAGCTTAATCTCCCATTCTTGAAAGATAATGTCTTTATGAGATTCTTCTATTTTGAGGAGATTGGCCAATTGACCCTCAGAGCCATCCTGTTAATAGATGAAGTTAGAAATCTTTTCCTCTACTTCTCTGTAATATGTCCTTAGATTGGGCATTTGATCTACAAGTGAATCACTTGATTGGGATATGTCTTGAATGATGGACAACTTTTGACAAAATACAACCTGCTATTGAGCAAGTAGGTTTTTTAGCTATACTTCTTCTTTCTTGAATTCTGCTATTTCTAGATTGGCCTTTAGTTTCTCAATTCTGTGTTGCAGCTCATGTATGCTCTTCATGTCATATTCATAATGAATATTCAGGTTATCAAAACTAGTTTGCAATTGTGTAAGCTGAGCTTCCCATTGTTGAGTGACTCCCTACTTTTCACTTTTCAAACTCTGTTCAAGTTGCCTTATTTTATCATCCTTCTCCCTAATAAGATGTTACACTTCTGAGGCCTTATTAATCTTTGCACTAGCATAAGCTCCTACATACTGTGATAATCTTCTTAGGTCTTCAACCGGGGTGACTTGAACATCTTTCCAGAGTACTTGAAAGGAGGTATTTCCAAGGACAAAAATCTGGCTTTGTTCAGTTCTCCTTTTCCTCTATTTGCTAACCATTACATTATTCTTAGTGTTATAGCACCATTTACCACCCTTGGTAGATTTGATGCTTTGTGTTATGGCCTAGGGCGATCCTTCCCTTCCAGACTTGGTCCAAATTTCAATTTTTTTTTTAAATCCCATACACTATTTTTTCCACGTATAAAAAGAGTGTACACGCAGGTAAGTCTATACCCAACCCATGCATATGTTTTAAAACATTAAAAAATATATGATCTCCTTAAATTCGAGTGGAGTTGATAGGTTTTAACTATTAAGCACCTACTATAGCTTGTTGCCCAACTATTTTCAAACTGAAAAAAAATAATTTGGAGAAGTATAAATAAACCTCCATGGGAAGGCCTAAGGGAGGTGTTACACAATATTTTGTCACACCTCCTGCACTTCCCTACGACATACCCCGAAGTGCCTAATACATGACTATAATGCAGTGTACTCATTCATATATGCAGCTCAGATCCTTCCTAATACATTGATTGGAAAAAAACTTGAGCTTCACCTTAAGGAAATAACTCTTAAACCCTAATTTGAGAATGATTGCTCTTATGAGGCTAAAAACTGTGACGATTGCCTGTTGCACTATACTAGACCTGTGATGGCATCACTCTGTTTTCTCATATACCTTCCATGATCCAAAAAAGGAAATTTTCCAAAAGAGGATGAGAAGCTTTGTGATCTAGAAGCTTCCAGAGCGACGAGCTAGAGGTTGTTCGACATAGATGAGGTCGAATTCTCCCAAATTTTCCTCTTGGTATTATCCCTATGAGATAAATACTTGAGATGAGGGCCTAATATTATCTTTGGAGAGGTCCTAACTCCCTTTCCTAGCCTATATATTCATCCTCTGCCATTCCCAAATGGTTGCCAGTTAGAGGCTGGTTGGTCTTTGCCTATTTGCACCCTTATGCTAAGATTGTGCATATATGCTACTCATTTGGCTTGGAGAAGGAGTGCTTTGAGAGCTTAGTTTGGACTTGGATATTCATTCAAGGAGAGCCTATCAACATCAAGGCTTGGCTGTATGTTTCCCCCAATTTTCTACTAATATACAACTACTAGTTCATTTTCCCTAAATGTGTATGCTCATGTATCATTTAGCTTAACATTCCTTGGTTAGTTAAGTAGGTTGCTTTTGAATATGCTATTTTTATTTTCATGCTTTGTTTTGTCTTGATCTCTTGTGAAAGTGCATGTGGTGCAGGTAAATTCTCAGTGCGGACACAAACAATTCCTCTAGCCCGAGAGAGCAGGTCTAGCCACAAACAAACAATCTATGGAAAATATCCTTAATATAGAATCAATTAAGAGGGCCTGCCTCTTAGAATGCTATTCCACTTGGTGATGATCCTGCTTCCTCACTCCAACTATCTTCCATTTCCTTCCTTCGAATACCTGAAACAAGAAAACAACAACAACAAAAAGCGTGATAGCATACACTATTGTATTTAGCCTACTTAATAGGTCAAGGAACATTAAGCCATAAAAATGTAAAATAACACTTCATGTAGGAAATCAATCAATAGTTGTATTCATATAAATCAGAAAGAGATTACAACCGATGCCTTGATGTTGTTGGTCTCCTCTGACGTATTTAGATTCCCACACTTCTGATAGCACTTCATGGATAGCCCAAACAATGGAATTTTTAAGGCCTCTTCCCTATAGTATCAAACCAAACCAAAACACACTATTCTCCCTCAAAAATACACTAGAAAGCTACGAGCTATAGATTTCTTGCTAATCATTCAAATTCACTCCAAAACTAGTTTAGCTTGGGAAAAGAAAGGTTTTTATAGCTTGGATGGATGGGAGATGGTTCCTCTCATCATGGGATAGGGTATTATCTCTTGAGTTTATTCCATCCTAATAGGGGAAAGGAGCCCAAACTAACTTCCTTGGCTCCATGTAGCCCAACCATCTACCAGACTTCTGTTACGAAGATTCTAGAGCTAGAAGCTTCAACTCCTTATTTAAAAAACTTGCCAAAAGAGGATCAGACTGACTGGAAAAGGGATTAGTCGCTCCATACGATGCTAGGGCTAGTTTTAATCTCTGGGAATAGGCATGAGGAGGAAACTGGTTAGTAGCGTCATGCTTGTAAACTGGGATAAAAGGAATATTGTTGGGAAATGATGAAAAAGGGAATTATTCTGGCCATGAAAAGGGACATACTGGGAGTTTCCTCATGGTGGGAAAGCATGTCAGGTTCACTGTAGCGGTCCTCCAGTGTCATGGATGGGGAGTACAGGGATAGTGAAAGAATGATTTGTAACATATTCCCCATAAAGTGTGAAGGCAGAACTAGAGTGAGGGGTGAAATGCTTTACAAGTGGATGCTGTGAACCAGAGTCCGTAATCGGAAAACCTACAAGCAAGCATAGATACATACATCACTGAAAACTCTATCGAATGATACATGAATCATGGTCTAGCTGTAGCCATCTAGAGAATGATCGTATAAATGGATCCAAGGCATGGGCGCAACCATCCAATAATGAGAAGGACCACATATAACAACTCATGGTATGGTCGAACCATCCATCAGAAAGAGACATGTATATCAACATGATCACGTCACATCACCTTGTAACCTAGACTTGTATAATCTGAGCCTAGGGTCTTGCACTCCAATTGACTCAATCAAAGTACGAATCCTAACATGTGAAGGAATGTGTTGAAGTCGAACATGCTAAAAGGTCACTTGATTACCGGTCAATGATGTGAACCATTAACAAGCGTGAGAGAAACCACCAATAATGAAAATGGCTCTCAAGGTACCAACAACATAGTTCATGGAATGTGAATGAAAGAACCGAAGTCAAACACTCGTGAAATCACCCGATCGAAAGCCAATAATGTGAACTTGTCATCGACTGCGAAGAACTTGCCATTAGGGCATGCAAGCTCTAAGGTACTGGAAGTGAGTCCCTCAGCCAGCTTCCTGGATAATGAGCTGAAGTTGACAGGAAGTGACTGTGTTGAAGGAGGGACATGATGTATCCCACATCATTGACACGAGACAAAGAGATGAAAATGATTTCAGATGATAGAGAGAGTCAGGAGTAAGTGTAACTGCAGAGGGACTAACTCTTGAACATATTGGCGACATAAATCTGGAGTTTTGGTAGCTTTGGGATCCATAGGATTTGTGGTCATGATGACATGGTAGAGATCAAATGGAAGGAAAAAATGAACGGCCCAACCCAGGATGGTCAATGATGAAAAGGAAGATATCCCAATCCGACACGAAGTAGAAAGTGTCATGTTCAAGAGTGAGCTTCTGACACGACTGATAGGATTTCCAATTTTCCCCTACCATTTCTGGCAGGTACCGCAGTTATTTTTTATCGCAAGCTTGAAGGGGATAACATGTGCTTGCACTATAAGTTCATCCTTCAGACGAATATAACCTAGTAAGTTTAATGGGACCTAGGAATGAGAAGCTCATGTTCATCATGGTTATGAATTTGATGGCATTTAATGCTTTAACGAGTCCGACAAAGGGGTAACTCAGTATCTTTTTCATGTTTAGATAGTTTGAAAGAGACACAGAAAAGAAAACTCCAGATGGTCCCTTTTTGTAAATTTGTGTCTCTCGAGCCCAAAATGGTAGAAAACAATACTTGAGAGAATTGCTTGACCATTTCAGTCAAGGAGTACCTTTTTCGTAAATAGTTCATCCTAGCCCGAAAAGGGGTAAACATATACTGGGTGAAAAACATTTCACAGCCTTTAATGAGCTCAAAACTACAAGATCTCTTCGTGTTTAAAGAGTCGGAAAAGAGCTTGAAAGAAGGCCTCCCATTTTTATTCTCTTTTATGAGTCAAAAAGGGAAAAATACTCGGCAATCTTTTCATTTGAGTTTTACGAGTCGAGAAAAGAGTTGAAATGTGACTCCGGTACCATCATCAATAATCCGTCACCTATCACTGCATAGAAAGGTAAATGCATTATCCATCTTCTGAGGCAAAATAGGTCAAAAATACTTTTAAAACCCTAATATTTCATGAAAAATGAATAAAAGGAGGAAAACATAATTATTTTCTACCATTTATTTACCCACTTGTGCCCTAATTTTTCTGGAGCAGATTGCGGGAGATCTGGGAGGCCATTTGTCGAGCCGTTAGTTGCAGGTAAGAGCCAAGACCTTAAGCTCCACTTTCATATTTATTTCACCTATTTTTAACCATTTTTTGGATTTAATGAGTAGGTTTTGTCAAAAAAAATCGCCCTTAGTCGGTGTGATTTCCAGGCATGAAATCTCGCTGATCGGGGGCTATGAAGACTGTCAAGTGGGTCATCGGCGCTACTATTTTTAAAATAGTCACACTGATGCTATGAATTGTTTTCATGTTTTTGCCCAATTTATCCATGTGAGTCCAAATTTCTCTGGCCAAAGATGTTTATTGACTTGATTACATGGTTTTTGCAGGGAAAAAATTGTGACAAATGGTGGATTGGAAGGAATGCGAGCATGAGAATATTGACACTGAAGCAATGGCTGACCCAAATTGCTTGAATGCTTTGAGGAACTGTGGGCTCCTCAAATTCTTCTTTACACTAGGTCTACGGGCTCAACTCGAATTGCTATGGTATCTGATCAATCTCTGGGATGTGAATTGAGAAGTTTTCATGATCATCACCAAGAGCTGGAGTTGGAAAATTTATACATTTATTTCATCACAAGACTATCCCGAAGAGGGGATCCAGTCAATCTATATGGGTCAAGGTCGATTGGGGCAAGTGTGACCATGCTACTTATGGAACATTGCCTAGAAGAACTCAAATCAAAAGTGGCAAGATCGAGATCATGACTGTTAGGGATCTTGTGTTGAGAGTGTTATTGTTGACCATAAACAGAGTGGCTGGGGCCCAAGTGCAGCATGAGACCAACAAGTCAAAGTTTCAGTATGCTATTGACTGTATGGCACCCACTATCTTCAATTGGGCATAAGCTATGAAGGTCAACATGAAGCACCAACTATCAAAAGCTAAGGCAAGAAACCTAAAGAAGTTTTGCTATAGGTCTGTTCTAGTGACCGTCTTCCTGGAGCAGGTTCCACTACTAGCTGGCTGAGGTGGAACTGCCATTGCCATGAGACCCACGGATGGACCGTTGGAGTGCGCTGATGCCCAGGATTACTGGGGGGCCAATAAATGTCCTATAAGCCCACCTTTTTCTCATGGCTATGACGACATCTGATCGTAGTGGAGGATTGGCCTTAAAGTGGTACCGACTTCTGTGGTGATCCAGATATGCTGCTCCCAGAGGGGGAGGATTATGATGATGGAGGTACAAAAGAAATCATTTTAATTTTTTATTCTTTTTATTGTTTTTGAGATATATTGGTTCATGCCATTTTGATTTTATGGATGTAGATGTTGGACTAGAATTCCCTGCCGGGATGTCCCTCATTGCTAGGTGTGTTGCTCAATAGTTCAAGGTCACTCCTTATCAGGAGGGGAGTGAAAATGTAGAGGAGATCACGTGGAACCTTGAGGGATTGACCCATGGGATCCCAGAGTATGCCCAGATGGGTGATGTACCATGCCAATGTTAGAGGCATACAGTGGGGGTATCAGATCAGATCCAACAACTACTGACTCGTGTATAGTGAGAATTTACATGATGCCATGAGCATCATGCTCTTTAATGCCTAGGTCTAGCATTCCACAGGTTTGAGGCTTGTGAGCCATCGATGTATAAGGCCTGTGAGCCACAGATGTATTTAGAATACACATATTATTTTTGGGGTTTTGATCTATAACAAACATTATTGACATATCTATCTATCTATCTATATATATATATATATATATATATATATATATATATATATATATATATATATATATATATATATATGCTATTTTTCCTTGCTTACTATGGTACAAATGTTTTGTATTTTGAGTTCTTACATGTTTCACAAATGTCTATCCAACACATAATTATCTAATGCATCTATTAGTGTATTCATGTGTCTAGGAATATGATTATATGTAATGTAATCAAAATTTCTCTCCATTAGATGAATACATAGATACATTATCAATATCTGAGGGTTTTTGACAGAATATTACCTATTGAGTTGAAGGACGACAAGTTATGAATCAAGGCTGAAAACCAATTCCTAGATGTCAAGAGTGATAGCTTTTGACAACAATTAGATAATTGTGCTATACTCAGCAATGTTATTAGTTGTTCGATGTTATGAAACCAGCTCAAGAAAAGATAGAAAAGATAGATCAACGCCTTAGAATTCAGCCTCTTCGAGGGGGCAACCTCCTTTACATTACATAAATGAACAATTCTTGGATGATACAGATGACAAAACCTCCTTTCTATATATAGGAGTCTAAGGAGTCATAATATAATCCAGCCGACCTAACAATAATAATATAAAGCCACAAAAATAACAATAGAGGGATTCTATGGGGCACAGAAATAACAATATGGGGGTAATAGGGGCACAGCAATATAAATAAGGGGTATAACTACAATAGTAATGGGGTAATCACTAGTATTATAGGGACCCAACATGCCCCTCTCCTTCAAAAAAGTGTTGTCCTCAATGCTTGAGTAGTTCTGGATACTTCTGCATAAAATTCTCATCCTCCCATGTGGAATCTTCAGCGGATAAGTTCTTCCACTTGATAAGATACTCTGAAATTGATCGATTTCGTAGCTGTCGAGTTCTTGTTTCTATGACTGCTTCCGGTTCCAATATAATTTTTCCTTCCTCGTCAAGTTCTGGAAATATTGTTTGAATTGGGAGCTTGTCACCTATAACCTTCTTTAAACATGAAACATGGAAAACTGGGTGCAATCGAGAAGCTGCAGGAAGCTCCAATTTGTATGCCATAGTACCAATCTTTTGCAACACCTTGTACGGACCATAATACTTTGGTGATAATTTATTATCCTTCTTAGCTTGCTTTAGGGACATTTGCTTATATGGTTGTAGCCGTAGGAATACCCAATCACCTACATCAAAACTTCTTTCACTGGGATGTTGATCTGCCTGTTGTTTCATTCTATTTTGTGCCAACACGAGGTTATCCTTTAAGAGTTGGAGGACTTGTTGTTGATGTTTGATGTGATGTTCCATTGCCTGAACCTTAGAATTTTATCTTAAATATGATGTGATGGATGGTGGTTGATACCCATAAAGTGCCATAAATGGGGTCATTTTTGTTGCTGTATGGAAGGAAGTGTTATACCACCATTCAGCCAGAGGCAACCATTTGACCCATTGTGTCTGTTTATCAGATACAAAGCAACGAAGATATCCTTCCAAACATTTGTTTACTATCTCAGTTTGCCCATTAGATTGAGGATGATAAGATGAGCTATGAGCTAACTGAGTACCAAGACAAGAAAATAATTCTGTCCAAAAATTTCCAGTGAAAATGGGATCTCTGTCACTTACAATAATCTTTGGGTTTCCATGTAGCTTTTGAAATGTTTCCATAAATGCAGTAGAAACTGTACTGGCTTTAAACGGATGTGATAATGCACAAAAGTGTGCATACTTGGTAAGTCTGTCAACTACCACCATGATGACACTCTTTCCCTCAAACTTGGGTAAACCTATGATAAAATCCATTGAAACCTCCTCCCAATGTTGGCTTGGAATGGATAAAGGTTGTAATAGAACCGGTGTCTTAATTGTTTCAACTTTATTTTGCTGGCAAACCAAACATTCCGCCACAAACTTTTGAATATCCGATTTAAGGCCATCCCAAAAAGGTTCCTTCTTAACCCTGTGGTAAGTTTTTAAAATCCTGAGTGCCCTCCTAAGGGAGAAGTGTGCAATTCCATAAGAATCTTTTGCTTGATTTCGGAATTCTTACATAGGTATAAGCAATCTTTGTACCATAACGAATCATTTTTCTAGCGAAATGTATCAGATGTACTGGAATCTTGTTGTAGCTTTCGAATAAGTGCCCACACTTCTTCGTCATTCTTCCATTCCTCCCTTGCTTCATTTATCCAATCTGGTTGGATAATAGAAATGGCACACAACAATGCTTCCACATCCTTATCCTTTCTTGAGAGTGCATCTGCCACCACATTTTGCTTCCCTTTTTTGTAGATGATTTCAAAGTCATAACCCAACATCTTTGTGACCCACTTTTGTTGCTCTTCAGAGGATAATCTTTGTTCTAAAAAGTATTTAAGGCTATCATGATCCGTTTTTACCTTGAAGTGTCTTCCCATTAGGTAGGGTCGCCATTTCTTAAGTGCATGGAGTATTGCCAACATTTCCTTCTCATAAATAACTTTGCTTAAAAACGTTGCCTTGATTGGACGACTTTCAAAAGCAATGGGTCTTTCATCTTGCATTAGAACAGCACCAATTCCATTTCCTGAAGCATCACATTCCACAATAAAGGTTTTTGTGAAGTCTGGTGTAGCTAAGACCGGTGCTTGGCACATTGCCTCTTTAAGATGTTCAAAGGCCTTTGTTGCTTCCGGAGTCCATGAAAATGAATCTTTCTTCAATAATGTTGTTAGAGGTGCTGCTATTCTCCCATAATTCTTAACAAACTTGCGATAATACCTTGTCAACCCAAGAAATCCTCGCAGATGCTTTATGGATGTCGGGATTTTCCATTCCTTAATGGCTTTAATTTTGCTAGGGTCTACCTTAACTCCTTCATGAGATACAATATGACCCAAATATTCCACCTCCTGGACTCCAAAGAAACATTTGGATCTTTTTGCATATAATGATTTCTCCTCCAATAGTTGTAGCACCCTGTCAACATGTTCAACATGATCCTTCCAAGACTTGCTGTAGATTAGTATATCATCAAAAAATACTAACACAAATTTTCTAAGGAATGGTTTGAAAATTGAATTCATCAAACCTTGAAATGTTGAAGGTGCATTGGTAAGGCCAAAAGGCATGACCAAAAATTCATAATGATCCTCATGAGTTCTAAATGCCGTTTTCGGAATGTCTTCAATCTTCATTCTGATTTGATGATATCCCGAACGAAGATCCAACTTGGTGAAGTAAATTGATCCATGCAATTCATCCAGTAATTCATAAATAACAGGAATGGGGAACTTATCTTTAATAGTGAGCTTGTTGAGCTCCCTATAATCTGGACACATGCGCCATGATCCATCCTTCTTGTACACCAATACTACTAGAGCTGAGAAAGAACTTTGACTCGGTTGAATTATACCAGCCTCTAGCATTTCTGCAACCATACGTTCAATTTCACTTTTTTGGACATAGGGATATCTGTACGGCCTAATGTTTGGAGGAACACTTCCTGGAATCAGATGAATAGCATGATCATGATCACGCATAGGTGGGAGACCTTTTGGAGTCTCAAATACCTTGGAATGATTGTCCAGGACTTTTTGGAGATCTGGAGAAATAGATGATTCCAATGTGGAAACATCTAGCGAACATAATTGTGCAATTACACCTCTTTGCTCCTTTCTTAGAAGCTTTGTCGTGCCATTAGAGCTGATTATCTTTCCTGGTTTCCCTGCAATACCCCTTAATTCAACTTCCTTTCCTTCCATAGAAAATTTGATGAAAATTTCTTGAAAATTAAAAGCTATTGTACCCAAGGATTGTAGCCATTGGACTCCTAGTACAACATCAGCACCTCCCATTGGAATGGAAAGCATTGGGCTAGTCAATACATATTCTCCCATGGATAGCTTGATATTATGGCACTTTCTAGAGCAATTTATTGTTCCTCCATTTGCAATCATCACTTGACACTCTGGTGCTGGATATAGGAAGCAATTCAATTCTTTTGCTACCCTACAATGAATAAAATTGTGGGTGCTTCCTGAATCAATCAACACTATTACCTTTTTCTTCTTGATTTGTCCTTCTATCTTGATGGTTTGAGGAGTGGTAATTCCCGCCAATGCATTACAAGATATGGTCGGATTTATTTGTTCTTCATCTAGGCTTTTTTCCTGGAGTATATCTTCTTCTTTTGACCTTTCTTGCTCCTTTTCTTCTTCCTCTTCACAATCTATGTAGAATAATTTCTTCTCAGCACACTTATGACCTTTAGTGTATTTGCTATCACAACTATAACAAAGCCCTTTCGATATTTTTTCTTCCAATTGTTGTGGTGTCAACCTTATAGGTTGTGGAAGACTAGGGGCAACAACACTTCCGTCTTTATAGTTGTGAGTGGTATGCTTCCTGGTTGCCATAATTTTGCTTTCCATTTTTCTTGCTAACCTGAATGCCTTCTCTAATGAATCAGGTTCCCAAAGGCGAACATCATGTTGGATATTATCCTTTAAAGACCCTATGAACACGTCAATCCTATGCTCCTCTGGAATATCTTTTACACTTATGTTCAATTTTTGGAACTCCTCAATGTGCTCCATTACTGAACCCTTTTGTTTGAGACTTCTCAATTGGCTAAAAAAAGTGTTTCTTTTTGTATCTTCATAATGTGCTATCAATTCTTCCGTAAAAATTGCCCAAGTGATAAATTGTTTACGAGAGCAAAGCCATTGATACCATACAAACTGATTTGGTTCCAAATATATAGTTGCCATACGTACCTTTTGTGCGTTTTTCACATTATTGAGATCGAAGAATTGCTCCATCTGTAATATCCATGTGGCGGGATCGTTGCCATCAAACTTCCTCATATCGATTTTTGGAATATGGTGATTCTTCGATCCAACATTAGCATCTATGGAATCATGATTAACATTTCTTTTGTTCTCATCATGAGTTTCCTTTACTACCTTTTCACCATTAGTGACCCTTTCTTGTAGCAACTTCTTCAATTCTTCCATGTCTGTCTTCAAATCTATCTTCAAATATGCCATGTCACTCTTCAAATCTGTCTTTGAATCATCCATCTTAGCTTCCATTCCCTTTATCTTAGATTCCACGCCATTTATCTTAGATTCCACGCCACTTATCTTAGCTTTCGTTAGCTTTTGTGAGCGTGACATTTGTTGCACTTGTTCTTGTAATTTTGATATATCATGTAGCATTTCTTCCTCTTCTTCATGAGTCATTCTAGAGCTTTCAGGTTCCTTACTAGGTGTTTTCATTTTCTTTCCTCAGGGCATCAGTTACCGATAATAATGCTTTACTATGCCCTTTGAATTCCGTTAAACCAAGCTTACACAAAAATTAAAGAAAAAAAACTACACACCTTTTTTCACTTTATAGAAGCCTGATATTGAATCTGATGTATCTCTGTAATTTTGGATCATCCAGTTCTAAAATTGCTACCTGTAGTAGACTTCTATGTCCTCTTTCCAATGCCACAAGTCTGAGCCAAATTGGATTCTCCAAGGAAGATTTATGTGAAATCTCCCACAGTGACTTGCTTTTAGACTGGTTCAGTAGAGCGAAATTGTACGACGTGCCACGAGTCACCGTTTTAACCTTTGAATCTGAAACAAACACACAAGAAACTAAAGTCCGTCCTCTTTCTGTACCTTCTTATGAAATTTCAATCCAATCCCCAGAGAGAAAGTTATGACGATTTTCCCCAGGTCACCTGTTTTGAATGTAATTCAGGAGTCTGCAAAAAGACCAACTTCCTTAGATCATATCTCTGCAAATATCGTGCGAAAAGCTCTGAAATTCAGACCCAAGGTTCAACATGATTTCTTCTCAAATGGGTTTTTTTTTGCGACTTCTGAAACATCACAGAAAAAAGTTATAGCGAAAATTCCACGATGACCTGTTTGGAGCAGCGAAACCCTAGAATCCAAAGCTCTGATACCAGATGTTATGAAACCAGCTCAAGAAAAGATAGAAAAGATAGATCAACGCCTTAGAATTCAGCCTCTTCGAGGGGGAAACCTCCTTTACATTACATAAATGAACAATTCTTGGATGATACAAATGACAAAACCTCCTTTCTATATATAGGAGTCTAAGGAGTCACAATATAATCCAGCCGACCTAACAATAATAATATAAAGCCACAAAAATAACAATAGAGAGATTCTATGGGGCACAGAAATAACAATATGGGGGTAATAGGGGCACAACAATATAAATAAGGGGTATAACTACAATAGTAATGGGGTAATCACTAGTATTATGGGGACCCAACATTCGACCTAGACAAATACCTTGAAGATCAATCAACTCACCATGGGGGTCATTAATGGCCTGTGTTGCGGATGATAGATATTGGGTACTACGTAAAGCACCATGAGCGAAACCGATGTGAGGAGACACCGACATCTGCAAAGCAGGCAGAAACATAATAAGCAGGAAAGATGCTTGCGAAACAACACACCAAACCGCAATGTACAAAAATGAATAACACACTATTGTACAAAAGTAGATATGCAAGATGACCTAAGCATAGTACTTTTTGAGAGGGTCATGCTAGGACTTGGGTAATCAATCAACATAGATGAAAACCAGAGTTTTACCATTGACATGATGAGTAAGCATCGAATTAACCAAATAATAGAGTAGAACTCATATAAAACTATGCCCCCATGCCCTTTGGGTGAGGGAGAGTTACGAGTCATAAGATGAAAACCCCATTGCAATAATGGGAAATCAGTAAAAACTCGAGGAGGGAGAAAAAACCTAAGTCTATGAAGAGATAAAGGTGACTTGAGTTGAAATATCTTAACAATGCTAGGAGAAACTGACACATTAATAGGTAGCGGAGAAGAGAACTTTTCAAGATACATAGACATGACCGTTAGGCTAGAACCAAGCCACAGGGACTGAGAATACGCATTGAGAGATGTTCTTGAAATAGGATGATCAGAGGATACCGAAGGCAAAGCTAAAATTATTTCCATGTAATCGATTTCGGCGGGGCTTAATGGCATAACCTCGCCCCATGTATCAAGAAGATCCAGCGAAGGAATGACCCAAGGATCAGACTTGGCTGAAATCATGTTGACGGAGGCAACATGAGGAGGTGGGAGTGGAAAAATTCCCATCAAGGCAAGATCCTTAAAGAGTCCTACCCCCCACACTCTCATAAGGAGCATCGATGTGCTTAACATACAGAAGATTGCCATCTGAGGAGGAAGAGGCAAAGAAGGACAGTTGGTCGACTATCTTTCCTTGATGAGGAAAATGAATCACATGGAAAAGGGAGGAGGCTACAGCATGCATGGCATGGGTCCAGCTCTGTCCGAGTTGAATATTGTATTTAAGATTAGCGTCAACGATCTCTACTTCGACATGTACTATCTTACCCTCCAAAGTAAAGGAAAGGTTGGGAAGGACACTGAATGGTCGTGAATCGCGTTTGTCAAAAGCTTCCAAAGTGTTAGGGGACTGGTTCATAGTAGGAGAACCAATTTCCTTCCAACAAGTGATAGACATGATGCAGGTAGAAGCACCTTCATCGATGATGGTCCTATGAATGGTTTTCTCATTTATGATCACCTGAATGAGAAAGGAAATTTGATGAGGTAGACATGGAACATGGTTTTCCAAGTCAAAACAGATGGGATTAGATTCAGCTAGATCAAAATCCCCAATAGCCGACAGTAATGGTTTCCACTGAGAAGGACATCTTTGAAGGACCTCGAGAGCAGACATAGTTGATGGCACTTGATCCAAATCTTCAATAATGTTATAATGTTGAGTGGCTCGAGCATTGGGATTGTACGAGGACTTTTGTAGCACACCTTGAGAAAGCGATTGAATGGAAAAATCAGGATTAGGTCGCTCTATATGAAGAGGACCAGAACTGGACGGGGCTGAAGAAGAATGGGTACCTTCTTTCTCTTTCCCTGCTATCGGAGTAGGAGTTTGATGATATTTTGGCCTAGTAGCCACATTAATCAGGGTACTCATCATGAACACTTGTGAACCTGAGGAAGCGAATGACTGAGGCTGGTCTACCATTTTGGTCTGCTGGGACAGAAAGGGTTCTTTCGGGATAGTTGGGGTCCCTTTGAGAAAACAATTAACTTCAAATCATCTTGGACAATCCTTAGTATACTGATCCTCCTCACAGATGAGGCATGGATACTTGGGAGTCCATTGGGAGGAATCACTAGTAGATGACTTAGGAGGACCCTGTTTTGGGGCATTGGCTTTACCCTTGCCTTTGCCTTCCTTCTTATGTTTAGAATAATTATCCACTGCGGTAGAATGGACAATGTGAACCTTCAAGGTTTTACCAGGGCTGGATGAATTGTGAGAGGAATCATTAGGAGCAGTGTTGGAGACCGACTTCTGTTTGGAAGAAGATTTTGCAGGGGTCTGAGTCACTAAACCAATTACTCCATCAACAGGAGGTGTAGTCAAAGACTTAGATGTCGTCAAATCAGATGATGGTCTGGGCGCATCTAGTAACACATCATATAATGTGCCAGATTGTTAATAGATGAGGTCTAGATATTGGGCACACAAGATGGCTTGTTCCTCAGTGACGCATCGACCCATAGTAATGTCCTCAACAATTTTTTTGACAAATGATTTGGTGAACCACTTGGTCAAAAACTGATTAGCAATATCAAACTTAACCAGACGATGCCTACGTCTCCATTCATGGATGTGATCAGAGATTTCGGTCATAGTGTCTTTCTTGAGCGACATTAGTAGATGGGTGCTAGTTTCATAGTGAACCGATAGCTGGAAATGTGTGAGAAAGGCCATGGTGAGAGTGTTAAAGTCATGATAGGTATTTTGAGGGAGCTCAATATACCATTTGGGTACAGCACCTGTAAGATTTCGTTGGAAAATTCGAAGACGAATGGAATCATCAACGTAGGAATTCGAGGAGCAGGAGAGGTGATATGTCATTACGTGGGCTTGCAGATCCTCTTTTGCTTTTCCTTCAAACTTTGGAAAATTGATCAGAATTTTAGATGGAACTAGAGGCCAATATGGCGAATGTAGAATCGGGTCATTCGTGAGTCTAGACACATCTGGCAATTCCAATGTAGCCAAGAATGAAAATTGGGTATTGAAAGGCATTTGAGGTTGTTGTGCACTAGTATTTCAGCAATAATGCTACAACTCCTGCGCTACCTACTTTACTCTTCTCAACCTGATAGTTTGTAACAAACTTGGAAGCGACAGTGCTGTATGCACAAGTAATAGTTCTTACTGCAAGTTGTCACTTGGTCAGCTGGCACAAGATCACTAGGAGTGTTACACTAAAAAATGTCACCATGACTATTTACAGTTAGTATGGCTCAATCAACAGTCATGCTACCCTCGTAGGCAAGTCTTATGCCTCTGCTATCCATCTCAAACTCAAAGAAGAGAGAAAGTCTTGTAAAAAATGTGTTTATCTCTGGGGTCGCAGGTTCTCTCAAGCCTTACCTGCGGGGACGCTCACAATGTTCACAAAGTCTGCGTCCTTAGACGCTCTGTATGTTAAGGGACAGGTGCGTCCTTCTGTAAAAGGCAAAATGCGCAAGTTTCATCTTAAAAAAGTTACTTGTGGTTACTTCTAGAACTTTCTAGAGGTCGGTTTGATGAAATGGATGCGCCTCCAGTTGGTTCATGTATCCCTATTAAGGAGGAACTTATCCCATCAATAAGGGAGCTATCCCACCCAAAGAGGGGGATTATCCCATTGATGGTGGACCTGAATAACCTCTTTACAGCACTATAAATAAAGGCATTGAGCCAGAAGGAGGGGAGGTTGAAGCTATACATTTTCTTTGGGTAAATGCTGTAGGAATTAGGACTCCCATTTAGAACCTTGTGAGGAGAGATTGTCTTTGCTTGATTCTACTTGGAAGTGGGTGAGCTTTGTCAAAGTAGAGGAAAACCCTTGATGGACCCTGGGAGGAACTTGCACAACACCAAGGCCAGGTTGTAAGAGTTTCCTTTGTTTCGTTATTAATACAAACTGGTTTATTTTTCTCAATAGCTTGTGTTAATGAGTTATTTCATGTGTTCCTTGGTCTGCATGTTGGATATATGTTTTATTATATGAAATGCAAGTGCTTGGTAATTGTTTGATTGTTTGTGGTTGCAAGAATTGATTTGAAGGAGGAGCTCATCCGGATCGCCAAGAACGGACTACAACAACAACGTTTTGGAATAAGGTAAGCCTAAACACTTGTAGTTTTCATGTTTTAAAAGGTGTATTTAGAGAAAGATTATTCCATTTTGTCTTGTTTGTCGCTAGAGAGTTTAGACTCCTAGGGAGGTCAGTTGTGTCCGCACAAACGACTTTTTCCGCCACGACAAATTGGCGACTCCGCTGGGGATAGATTCCATTGATGAGAAAAGTCTTTTCCTTTATGTGAACTTTGCTTTGAGAAAATTGGTTTATTTTTCTGGTTTTGGCTCTGTGATTCTGTCTCTGGGTGGGTTAGCTTAGAATTAGTTTTATTTTGGTTTTTCTTGAGTTTTTTAGACGGACGCACCCTCTGAGTGCTGCACAGTGCGTCCCTGGACGCACTTTTGCTGTGTGCACAGAGCGGGCCCGCACCTGTTCTAACGGGCTGCCTGCGTCTTCCTGTAAAAATTTAGGAAAATTCCATTTTTGCTTTTTTACTCTTAGATTTTGTTTTTTCTTAGTTTTTTCTGCCCAGATTCATTAGTCCCTTGTCCAGAATCTTCACCTAAGCTTGTTCCTACTCTTAGCTTTCATCAATTGGGTGTTTTGAGTCTCTTTCTTGAGAAATTCTTGATTTGATTTCCTTTGATCATTACTTGGAGGTTTGTCTCAGTCTTTTCACAATTTTGCATCTTTTTGCTTTTGTTTTTGCAAAAAAATTTCCCCCTCATTCGCCGGGGGGGGCTAAATTGTGTATGAGTGTTAATCGCCTTTGAGTGTTTTTATGTTTTGATCTTTGGAACTCTCACCCAATTTTCTCAATTTGCACTTGATTGGTTCTTAGATCACATTAGAATCGTCTTGTGTTTGAGAATTCTTTTGCATAGATCACATTTGCACAATTAGAATTCTCATTTTCAGAATATTATTGAAAAATGTGCATAGATTACATTTGCATACTTTTCAAGTGAATTGTGCTTAGATTACAATTGCATAGTTTACGTTCTGAAAAATCAATTGTAGATTTAGATCAGCTTTCTTTGATTTGAATTTACACAAAATAAAAAATAACAAAAATTGTTTGGAATTGATTTGCATTAGTTTTTCTTGATAAAATTAGTGCATTAGAGGATTTGTTATATTTTCTCTTAGTGATCAATTTTTTGCATTGTTGGAAGTGAATGGAAACTCTCTCCTTACTTTAGATAGGATTCATCGAATTGAAAAGATTACATTATCATATTCGATTGCATTCAGTTGAGTCGGGTCATAACACCATTGGTTTCGTATCCATTTACCCATTTGAGTAATAACAGCCTTAATAACACGACGCTTAATTAAAATTCATCTAGTAATTTTTACATTTCTAGGGCTCTGAAGCACCAACATAGCTTAGGCTAGTGTCTTGGAGTAGGTGAGTACTTAACTCTCCAAGACAGTAAAACCAAACAAGTAGCTGATCTTGTGATAGAATCAAATCCAATTGTTACATTTACACTCTGGGAAAGCTCCTCTTAAGGGAGAAGCACGAGCTCGTGTCCGAACCAGTGAGGGGATCCATCCTCCCTCTTTGGGAACGACGCCAGACAGTACGTATTACAAATGGTAAACCTCGGATTAACCATTGTCGAGGAGCCAGGGGTCACTTATCGGTAAACCTTGGATTACTGTCAAGGAGCCGGTAAGGGGATTGAGCTTGCTACTCTGCCCTTGCGTGCTGTCGGAGTTTAGACTGTTCCCCCAGGTGTACTTGTTGCCGTTGGTAGCCTTAGTGACCATAATCTTTAGGATTCTACCCAAGGTGACGGTGGAGGGAAGGTCCCACTATACCTGGAGCAGACGTCGGTTATACTCACTTGGATTTTCTGGGGGGTTCACTTCACTCGAGACGGTTAAAGTGGAGGAACTTGGTCCAGTCTATTCATTAAGTAGGTTGCCGGGGTAACTGTTCCACCCACCACTTCTGTACTGAATTCGGCGATGTTGGGCTTCATCACCAACTAGTGTTTTCGGTCCGGAAGGCTACTGTTTGTGTGTGGTTTGACTCCTAGATTTGATAGCGCGTGTTAATTTGTTTGTTTTTACTTTTAGAGACCATAGGTGTGAATTGTGAATTTTAATTGTTAGGTGTGAATTGTGAATTGTTAATTTTAGTTTTAATTTGTTAATAAAATTCACTGAAGTTGAATATAATGGCAAATGTTCCGGAATTTATCAACCTAGGAACCCCTCCTAATGAGAATCCTAGTACTTTTCCTTACTTTGGAAATGTTGGTCCTCCTTATATGGCTACTTTGTCATTACCTGGATTTACAATAGGTTTACCGATATGGTTATTTTCAACTTCGTTAGCCCAAAGTACTCCAATTGTTCCATCTCAACCAGATGCTTCACCTCAACAGAGTTCACCATCTCAACATCACCAACCATCTGTTGACCCTTTACCTTCTTCGCCTAATTTTTCTTCCTCCATTTCTTCCTCTTCGCCTGGTAAAAGCCTTGATGCTAGTAACCAGGAGGCTAAGAAGAAGAAGAAAGGGAAGAAGAAGAAGAAGAAGAAGAAGAAGCAAGATAAGAAAGAAGTCAACCAACCAACCATGGCTGTAAGTGTTAGTTGTGTTGAGGAAAATTCCGACATACATCGTAAACCCAAATACCCTTGCAGACTTTGTAAGGGTGACCACTTCCTTGTCAATTGTCCTGGTATTCCAAAGGTCCTGGAAGTATGGTCAGAAAAATCTCATCAACTTTCCATTGATCCATCAACCAGTGATAGTCAGGTTCCTGGGAAAAAGGGTAAAGTTAGGTTTCCTTGTAAGTTATGCAAAGGGAGTCATCAAACTCACATTTGCCCTCACATGGATGAAGCCTCAACATTGTTGGAAAACCTTACTGTTCCACAGCAAGAATTTCCAACTGGTTACCGTAAACTTTCTCCCAACCTACCGTCAACTGACGGAGTGATTGATTTAAATTCAAGTACAGTCGATCACACTCTCCCATTGGAGAGTGAAACTCATGTCACTCAGGTTGATGATCAATTAGTTGATCAAGTGGTCGATTCAATTTCACATTCGGTCGATCACACTTTCCCTTTGGAGAGTGAACTTCATACCGCTTAGGTTCTTCTTGTTACATCAGATTCTTCTATGCCGGGGGCATTTCACCTGTTTCTACAGAACCCCCTCCAAGCACTGAGGTCTTTTCCTTTGATTGGAATAGAATGACAGAACCTCGTCTTCCTTCCTCCATCCCTTTCCAAATCATTGTCAAGGCGGGTGGTAGGGACATACATCGTACTCAGGTAGATGAAGGTGCTTCTGTTAGTATTTTATCCTCAACTGTTTGGAAAGCTTTGGGTTCCCCTCAGCTTGCGCCTATTACGCAGAATCTGAAAGCTTTTAACAGAACCATTAGTGAACCTTTAGGGATCCTTCCTAAGTTTTCTATTACCTTGGAAGGTAAAACTGTCTGTATTGATCTTATGGTAGTTCGAGGTCCCTTGGATTTCAATTTACTCCTTGGGCGAGACTATGTTTATGCAATGAAAGCTGTCGTATCGACACTCTTTCGCGTGATGTCTTTCCCTCACAATGGCAGTATTGTGACTGTAGACCAGCTTTCGTTCCCTAGTCTTGTCTCAACTACCAATAATATGACAACCCTAAATGTTCCTGATTCTCAAGTGGTATCTACCCCGCCACGGGTTAATTATGTGGCAACTGATCCCATGTTTTCAGTTACCAATGTAAGTGAGCCTCTCACAGGTTTCTCATCTTCCTTTGATTTAGATACGGTAATTGACATGGAAAACTCTATGGGATTACTTGAACACGATGTTCTTATCCCTTTTGAGTCCCTTGACATGTGTTCTTTCCAGAGAACTATTCTTCCTTCTGATGAAGACCTCTTGGAAGCCATGATCAAGGTGTGTCCATTGACATGTCTTTCTTCCAGTTGGAAGCCATGATCAGTGAGCTGCGAGGATAGTTTTTTCCCGTCTCAACCTCGTTAAAAAATGAAACTGGAAGTCATGAGCATAGTTCCTTGTCTTGTGTCAAGCTCATTAAAAAATGAAACAAGGAGTTGTGAGGATAGTTCCTTTTACTGTGTCAACCTCGTTAAAAAATGAATCCATGTGACAGAGGATAGTTCTTTTTACTGTGTCGACCTCGTTAAAAAATGAATCAGTAAGTACGAGGATAGTTTGTTCCTCTCTCAACCTCGTTAAAAAATGAAATTGGATGTTATGAGGAAAGTTCCTGTTACTGAGTCAACCTCATTAAAAAATGAATCAGATAGATAGTAGGTTATATAGGAAAGTAGGATTAGCGAGGAAAGTTCCTTTTACTGTGTCAACCTCGTTAAAAAATGAATCAGTGTGTTCGAGGACAGTTCCTTTTCCTGTGCCAACCTCGTTAAAAAATGAAACAGGCTAGTATGAGGATAGTTCTTTTACTGAGTCAACCTCATTAAAAAATGAATCAGCTAGATTTTAGGCTAGGTAGATTGTAGAAAGTAGGATTTTACGAGGATAGTTTGTTCCTCTCTCAACCTCGTTAAAAAATGAAACTGGATGTAGTGAGGATAGTTTCTTCCAGTCTCAACCTCGTTAAAAAATGAAACTAGATGTTATGAGCATAGTTCCTTGTCTTGTGTCAAGCTCGTTTTAAAAAATGAAACAAGGAGGTACGAGGATAGTTTTTCCTGTATCAACCTCGCTAAAAAATGAAATAGGCGAATGAGGAAAGTTCCTGTTACTGAGTCAACCTCATTAAAAAATGAATCAGGTAGATTTTAGGATATGTAGATAGATTGTAGCAAGTAGAGTTTTGAGGATAGTTCCTGTTACTGAGTCAACCTCATTAAAAAATGAATCAGGTATGAGGATAGTTCCTGTTACTGAGTCAACCTCGTTAAAAAATGAATCAGGTATGAGGATAGTTCTTGTTACTGAGTCAACCTCGTTAAAAAATGAATCAGGTATGAGGATAGTTCTTTTCTTGTGTCAACCTCCTTAAAAATGAAACAACTCCCTTTTCAAGTTAAATATTGAAAGTAAACCTTCATTTCATCCAGCCGGTTGAATGCAATGAAGCCTGGGGGGCATGTACCTCACTTTGCATCATTATACTGGGGGCATGCGAACTTCTTGAGCATAGTTCCTTGTCTTGTGTCAAGCTCGTTAAAAAATGAAACAAGGGTAGGTTAAGTAGGTAGTTTCTAGAGCGTAGTCATGAGCATAGTTCCTTGTCTTGTGTCAAGCTCATTAAAAAGTGAATCAAGGATTTTAGAGCACAGTTCCTTGTCTTGTGTCAAGCTCGTTAAAAAATGAATCAAGGTTTTTAGAGTAGAGTTTATTGTTAGGTAGATTATAGAGAGTAGTTATGAGCATAGTTCCTTATCTTGTGTCAAGCTCGTTTAAAAAATGAAACAAGGGTTTTGAGGATAGTTCTTTTCCTGTGTCAACCTCACTAAAAAATGAAACAGCTCCCACAAGTCTTTCCAAGATTTCGAAAGTAAAGCTTCATTCCATCCACCTCATTGAATGCAATGAAGCTTGGGGGGCATGTACCTCGTTTGGCGTCATTATGCTAGGGGCATGTGAACTTATAACAAGCATAGTTTTTCGTTTCAAGCTTGCGTAAACATGAAACCGAATCCGAGCATAGTTCTTTTCCTGTGTCAAGCTCGTTAAAAAATGAAACAAATTCTCCTCTACTTGAGTCGAGAGATTGACTAGATCTCATAGATGTTAAGTTATATATTTAGGTTAGTTATTTCAGTTTTTTGTTTTAGGTCGAGTCTTTCAAATAATCTCGTAACTCAAACCTTCATTTCATCCAACTGGTTGAATGAAATGAAGCTGGGGGGCATGCGCTCTAGCAGTTATGCTTAGGGGGCATCAAGCACAGTTTTCTTTCTGTTTCAAGCTTGTTAAAAAATGAAACTACTGGGAAGCATAGTTTTCCTCTGTTTCAAGCTTTTGTAAAAATGAAACCTATCTCGAGTCAATTTCAGTTATTTTCAAGACTCGTTAAACTCATGAAAATACCGAGATTATTTTGCTATCTTTCATTCTCGTAAAACAAATGAAAATGCCGAGTTCTTTCCGTCTTTTCCTGCTCGTAAATTAAATTGAAAGTCGGCCACATGAGTACATTTTTATCCCTTTTTTCGGACTCGTTAAAACTTACGAAAAAGTGAAACCTTAGAGTCATCTTTTAAGCCCTTTTCTGACTCCTAAAACATGAAAAGATTGCCGAGCATTTCTTTTACACTCGTTAAAATGGAATTAAAAGACGGTCCCCTTTTAGCTCTTTTCTGACCGCAAAATCAGGAAAAGATTGTCGGGTTTTTGTCGTTTCAAACTCGATAAGGAAATAAAACGACGTGTCCTTGATCACTTTTTACTTTTCAGGTCAACGACACTATTATGAAAGTACTCCTTGGTCGCAAGATCAAGCGGTTCCCCCAGGTATTATTTTATACTTTTTCGGGCTTGAGGGACACAAATGTACGAAAAAGTTCAACGTGGAGTCTCCTTTAGTTTTTTCAAACTCTCTAAAATTGAAAAACGCCGAGTTTCTCCTATACTGGGCTCGTTAAACTTTTACAGTAGAGGACCTGTTCCATTAGAAACAGGAACGAACCACTCCTTCCTAGGGTTCGAATCAAAACTAGGTTGGACTCATCCGAAGGATGAGCTTATAATCAAGCATATGTTATCCTCCTCAAGCTTGTTAAAAATAAAGAGGTACTTGCCAGAAATGGTGCGGGAAAAGAGAGAAGAATGAACCTGTTTGTTACCTTTTGTCTCGAAACAAACTTTATTACCACTCTTGAACACGACACTTTTCATTCACCTGGGTTGGGAAATCTTTTACCTCACAGTTGATCAAACCACTTTGAAAGTCTTTAACCGGGTTCCGGGGATTAACTTTGAGTTATTTGTTACCAAGCCATCTGTCGTGTCGTTATGTGTTCAAGAGGTCTGTGAGCAAAACTTTCATCTGCAAAATACTTGTCATCCATTTGACCATCCCTGAGTCAGTCCTCACAGCAACATTTCTTCAACTTGAACAATGATTTCGTGTTGTGGGCTTGCCTGCAACGGGTCGCTTTCTATCGACATCGACACATTATCTAGAAAGATGACTTAGGAATCGACAGTACCTTGAAGTCTGCATGCATCAATGGCAGGTTTCTCGCCTTTGACGTCAGTTTACATCATTGACTTTCGATCAGAGGATTCCGTGAAGTGTTCGACATCAAAACATCTATTCACATTTCACGGGTTGTGCTTGGTACTTTGAGAACCATTGACATTACTGGTGGTCTCTCTCACGCTTGTTAACAGTTTACATCATCGACTGGTAATCAAGTGGTTTCTACCGTGTTCGACATCAAATCATTTAATCACATGGCTAGAATCGTACCAATTCGGGAAGTAGAAGTGAAGACCCTGGATCTAGTTTCTACCATCCAGGCTGCGAGGAGTTTTGTATTCATTATCTATGTAGACTAATCATAAACAGATGGCTGCGTCCATACTGTGTCTACAAAAGTCTATAAAAATGATGTACTGCAAGATCATTCCTGTATCAGAGTAGTTAGTCCTTTAGTTAAAGTTTTGAATCTGAGTATGGGAATGCCTACCTCAGTGATGATATAATCTTATACATGTATTTTGTGTTGAAAATTGCAGGTTCCAACCAGGTCATCCACAAGACAATCCTTGAAATGATAAAGCGCTTCACCCTTCCTAGAATTATAAAACCCTAATCTATTCCAGGCTTCACACTTTAGGGGGCAATCTGTTACACTAAAAAATGTCACCATGACTATTTACAGTTAGTATGGCTCAATCAATAGTCATGCTACTCTCTTAGGCAAGTCTTATGCCTCTGCTATCCATCTCAAACTCAAAGAAGAGAGAAAGTCTTGTAAAAAATGTGTTTATCTCTGGGGTCGCAGGTTCTCTCAAGCCTTACCTGCGGGGACGCTCACAATGTTCACAAAGTCTGCGTCCTTAGACGCTCTGTATGTTAAGGGACAGGTGCGTCCTTCTGTAAAAGGCAAAATGCGCAAGTTTCATCTTAAAAAAGTTACTTGTGGTTACTTCTAGAACTTTCTAGAGGTCGGTTTGATGAAATGGATGCGCCTCCAGTTGGTTCATGTATCCCTATTAAGGAGGAACTTATCCCATCAATAAGGGAGCTATCCCACCCAAAGAGGGGGATTATCCCATTGATGGTGGACCTGAATAACCTCTTTACAGCACTATAAATAAAGGCATTGAGCCAGAAGGAGGGGAGGTTGAAGCTATACATTTTCTTTGGGTAAATGCTGTAGGAATTAGGACTCCCATTTAGAACCTTGTGAGGAGAGATTGTCTTTGCTTGATTCTACTTGGAAGTGGGTGAGCTTTGTCAAAGTAGAGGAAAACCCTTGATGGACCCTGGGAGGAACTTGCACAACACCAAGGCCAGGTTGTAAGAGTTTCCTTTGTTTCGTTATTAATACAAACTGGTTTATTTTTCTCAATAGCTTGTGTTAATGAGTTATTTCATGTGTTCCTTGGTCTGCATGTTGGATATATGTTTTATTATATGAAATGCAAGTGCTTGGTAATTGTTTGATTGTTTGTGGTTGCAAGAATTGATTTGAAGGAGGAGCTCATCCGGATCGCCAAGAACGGACTACAACAACAACGTTTTGGAATAAGGTAAGCCTAAACACTTGTAGTTTTCATGTTTTAAAAGGTGTATTTAGAGAAAGATTATTCCATTTTGTCTTGTTTGTCGCTAGAGAGTTTAGACTCCTAGGGAGGTCAGTTGTGTCCGCACAAACGACTTTTTCCGCCACGACAAGGAGCTCAAGCCAACTTCTATGGATTCTAGAAGAAGCTCTATATCTGATGAAAGAAAGGAAAGCTTACTCTACAAAGGCTACGCTACTTGCAGAAAGGAGAAATACTGAAATGTAAAGGAAACCTAGAAAACCCTACTTAACCAACTACTTCTACTTTTGCGGAGAGAGAGATGAAAAACCATGAAATGAATGCCATTACCTACTCAGGAAGTAAACAACACCTACTCAAGCTATTTCTAGAAGTAAATGAGTAAAAAACATCTTTTTGGATTTTATGTATTTTTATGTGAAATTGTCATGCATGTAATTTATTCGATTGTGAATGTGACAGTGATTAGGTGGTGATGGAGGGTGGCTTTAGGACTTGAGAGGATGTAGGATGGTGCAGATGGGTCCTAGGAGGTCTCAGGTGGCCTTTTGGAGGCTTTTCCCACAATTGAACTTCAAAAGGAAGCCTACAGGAAAATCTACAGGAGGCTGCAGGGGATCTACAAGAGGTCTACAGGAGGATGCCGAGAGAAGTTTTGAAGGTTTTGAAGGTGTGAAAGTGGGTGGAAAGGGTAGCTGAAGGTTGGGATGATGTGTTAAGGCACCTAGGGGTAACCAAGGATTGCTAGGAGAGGAAAAGATGATCAGGAGAGAGGAAGAAATCCTATGGAGAAAACGCAGAAAACTAAGGTAGATTTGAGGTGAACTTTGGGCGACCAGTAGGGCATAGATCAGGGAGAGAATGTGATGGCTGGTAGGTTGACTTGCCGTGAGAAGATATTTCCTGCAAAAGGACCTGAAAATCAAACAAGGAGATCAAACAAGCAAGGAAACTAAGTACATCAAAAATAGAATTTTGCATCAAGCTAATCTAAATTATGAGCTATGAAAAGAAATGCTAGAAAATGCTATAATGAGAGAAAGCATGGAAGAAAACTTATTGAAAGATAGAAATGAGCATGAGTAAAGAGATCTAAAGCAAAGCATTAACCTTCTAACAAACTGCAACACTAGAAATCCTATGGAGAAGGCAAATCTATGTTTTTTGTGGCACTAAGAGGGTCTTGGCGTCAGTTCATGGTCCCAAAGGGAGGAAAGGAGGCCAAGGCTTTGTTGATGGCATTTTTGTATATTCTTTCTATCACTATTCAACCAGCTATAGAAAACAAAAATGGAAACAACCTTCTAAATTACCAAAAGCAACCTATTCTTAACCAAGAAAGAAATTTATCTAACAACAACTAATCCATAAACTGAAACAAAGCATATAAATACAAACAAGAGGAGCTTGGCTGCTTGGATTGGGCCCTAACCCAAGAACTTCAACCCTCTAAGGTAACTCAATGCTAGCTCAAAAAGGATCTCATCTTTATTATCAAAATAATAATAGGATTACATGAAATTGTCAACAAAAGTAAGCTCAAAGTTGAGCAGAGCAAAGCTGCAACAAAAATTTGAAAATTTGACTAACTTCCTAATGAGGCCCTAAGCCTTTCTACCTATACAACTGAAGCTCCCAACAAATTTCTTAGAATCAAGGAGGCCTGGCTCCCAACACTTGAGATAAACATAAGTTATCCTCCACTTGCTCAGTTGCCTCCTAGTGCATTGATTTGGCTGTTTGTGCTCCGAGCTGCATAAAGGAGAATTTGAAGTGGGGAGTCATAAATGAGGGGGGTACCCTCCTATAAATTCTCTCTTTTTTCCACTTCGAATTATTGTTGCCAATTTTCCATTAAATCTTTTGATTTTTTCTTCAAAATTTCAACAAAAATATGCCTTAAACACATATTAGACTCCATGGCAACATAACCAACCCAACTCACTCCATAAGCATAAATATAATTAACAAAACATATAATAAGCTAAGAGAATGGTTGATTAAACTATGTTAGGAGGCAAAATTAGCCCATATAATTACCCATGTATGGGGCTCGTCATCACCCCCCTACTGAAGGTGTTGCGCATCCTCGAAGCAACTTTAGTCCATCTCCTCATCTTTGATGGCCCTGATGGCCACCCTGACATCCCATGCGTTTGATGTGAGCTCCTCTTCTCTGTCATGGAATCCTGCCTTTCTATCCACCTCTTCCCACTGTTGTTGCTCTTCTTCCTCCTTTCTGCCTTCTAGCATGCCTAGCAGGAGTGGGGGACTCAATTTGAGGCCAATCCAATTGACCTTCAAATTCTGCATAAAGCGCTTGTATAGTGGCACTCTCCTTAATGCTTCTTTCATCATTGTTGGGGAGTGATACTCCCTAATTTGCAAACTGTGTGGTAAGGTGTTCCATCTCCTCATACAAACATGAATACACTCATCCCCAAGTAATCTTTCCATATCCTCAAAATGTGCAATGGCTTGAGCCTAATCATTGATATACTTAGGGACAATTTGGGGATTATTTGCAAGTAGTTGGTGTGTGATGATGAGAGCCACAGGATCTGATGGCTCAGCTCTAATCATTAGGGGCTCATTCTACTCCTTTATCATCGACTTTCTTATTTTTGCTGCCCTTAATTCCTCATGATTTATCCATGATGCCATGGCCATTAGTTGCAGGTCCCTTAGCCTAGAATTGGGGTCCCACACATTCATGTCGGTGAGGGCCATGTTATGCAAATAGAACTCTACTATTTTTTCCTTGTCTTTGATGAACTTTGGTCACATAGGTCCATAAACTATCTGTAATCTTGGAAAGGCATTGTGCCTCTCTGTGCCAAAGTCTTTATCTGAAACTACAGCCATTGGTCCTTGAGGTATAATCCATATGATTTTTCTAGTGTTCTGCATTGCAATGCCTCCATGGACCAGCTGGCCATGCATGCTAATTGTGTCTCTTTTTCCTACAACTGTCTTTTTAGCAATTCATTTTCTGTTTGAAGGTGAGTTCTTGTGATTGCTTCTCTATGTCTGACAACACTTAGTTATCTGCCCATTTCTCTTAGTTGATTCTCCATATGGCCAATATCCTCAACTCCCTTGGATTTGGCAATTTGCATCCACCTATGGCTTCTTATTCTTTCTTTCTCCAACGCAAAGAAAAGTGGGATTGCAAATTTTTGTGGAATGATTCTTCCCCCCTCAAAAATATTGTAGTAAGAGCCCAAACTAGGCTAGGGGTCAGATTCTTGAGCCTCTGTTGCTTCCTCCTTCCCCTGTGACTGTCCTTCTAGTCCTTTTTCAAGTTTTTCGGTCTCCTGTAGTCTTGACAGGGTCAGGGTCTCTTGTAGAATAGTTTGTGCCTCATGTAGGACTGTTTTTGAGTCCTGTAACTCTACTTTTTCCTTCCATGTGGGAGATCTAGGAGTCCCCCTTTCATAAGTGATAGGTGCCTTGGAAGAGGATTCCTCCCCTTGGGTAGAGGGTGAATCTTCCATAACAATGGGAACTTTAGAAGAAGGCTGGGGTTTCCCTTGTTTGATCCTTGTGCTCTTCCTAGCCCTGAAATACATTGAGGTCTGCCTCTTCCTCTTTTGTTTTGGTTTAATTGGGGTGCTGAGGGCAGTGAGAGTAGTTGTTGCCTCTCTTTCTAGGGTCTCAGGAGACACCTCTGTCTTTCTGCCCCTTTTTCTCCTCCTTCTGTCTTTTTCTCTGTCTTTGTTGGTTTTTTTCCTCCTGTTCTATTTTTGTTTCTTCCTTCTCCCCTTCTTGTTCCTCAGTTTCTTCCCCTTCTCCCCCTTGCTGCTCCTCCTCCCCACTATCAAAAGGATTGATATCATATGTGAGGGAATTTATGTCATCTTCTTTTATCATGTTTTGAAAAATCTCCCATGCTATGGGGATTGTGAAGGTATGGAGGGCTTCTTCCACTAACATTTTAATTAACCCATGGTGAGCCAGCTGATCTAGACCTCCTACCTTCAACTTAATGCTGGAGTCTATGAGGGACTATAGGAGAAAATAGGGGATGTTGAGTTTCTGGGGTGTTGGAGTGCCCATGCCATATCTCAGCTCGTGGAGAAGTCTAAAATGGTAGCCATAAACTATGCTATACCTCCCTTCACAAGAAATATATTTGATGATTTGGTAACTGACCTCATCCCAAGGGTAAGGTATACTTGTCCTTCTAATGCCATTTTTGTCTTCTACATGATGTTCATTGTTTTGGAAGAAGTTTTTCTTGGCAGACTGTCCAATTGGGTTTTCATCTTTGCTCCAAGGTAATCCAAGAGGAAGGGTGGTGACTCTACTGATAAATTTTGGGGTGATTTCCGTGGAGATACCTCTAAAACTAACAGTGGCATGGGTCCTTGAGTGAGGGACTAAAGAAAGGGAAAATTCCTGAGCAACTTCTTCTTCAAACCCTTAGAATTTCTCAAAAAATGGCATCCAATTTGCTCTGGGGAATATGGCTACTACCTAGGGATGTTCATGGGGCCTAGTTGAATTTGTGGGCTCCTTCCTCATGAACCCCCCTATCATTTTTCTTATACCCCTTTTGAACACTGAATGATGGAGACAAGAATTTTTTAGAAACAGGAAAACAGAGAAAAACTGTGTTTTTTTAAGAAAACAGACAGAAATTTTTTATGTAATTCCTCTTCTTCTATGGACTCAATTCCTCCTTAAAATTATATCATTCCTTTCACATATTGATAATCATGGTGGGTATGTACAACCTACCTCCTAAAGCTAGAAATTGAGCAAAAATCCCGTGTTTTCTCCTTAAAAACATCTTACTGCCTCTCTTGTAGAACTGCCTGTAGGTGCTCCTATAGAACCTATAAGTTCTCTTATAGAACGCCGATAACATGAGGATAGATGAAAGCGATGGAGAATGATGGTTTTGAGGCTATGGGGGTGACAAAGAGCTTGTTGCAGCTAAGTGGGCGAGGATGAAGTGGAAGAAAAGGTGGTGAAGGAGTTTTGAGGAGGAGTACTTATTTCTCCTTTTAGATATTTCCAGTGAGGGGGTGAGCTGCAAAAAAATGTACGTTGCCATATTTGGACCGTTGGTCCCCACTCGCCTTGTCATATGATTTCTTCCTGCAATCACCTCCCATCATTGCATCGGAGTTTGCACGTGTGGTGTAATCTTCGGATGAGCAGAGTCAATTGGATGAGGGTGGCCAGTTAACTGGCCAGCTTTTCTCATTCAACCCTAACCATCTCATTCGCTTATTCATATTTTTTAATTACACCAATGCAACAGAGGAGCAGGTTAGTCACTTACTTGTGAGTCGAATGTATGTGTTGTGAGTCATTTTGGCTCCTTTTGCTGCTGCATGCTTGTATTTCCTTTGTTGTGTGCTTTCTGCTTTTTGATGTGTGGCTGTTTGTTTTGTGCAGGTATCCTTTGGCTGGATCTAGCTTCAGATGTCTCCTTCAATCCCATGGTTGCATTTCTTTTTCTGTTGTGGCTTCATTTTAATGGGATCAGCTGTTATAGGAATTCCTACAGGAGCTCCTGTAGATGATTCTCCCTTTAAAGTTTTAGCTAATTTTTTATGCTGGGAGCTATGAGGATGATGCTAGAGATGTTAATGGAGATAGAGAGGTACTTGGTAAGCTGCAGGTGAGATTTGAGGTGCTTCTCCCTTTATTTTTTCTAAAAACTAGTTTCTGCATTTTTTCGACAGGAAGGAAAAAATGATGATGATGAGGTGGTGCAGGTGTGGGATGGATGGAAAGGAGGGTGGATAGTTGTAGGAGGGTCTACATGCTCTTCATGAAACTTCCCAGCCCATTAATCTACTGATTGGAATCATTTTTGGCTCTCTGTGATTTCTACAGGAGCCTCTTGTAGAAAACACAGGGCCTCCTGTAGAACACACAGTTCCCGTAAAAAGAACATAGTGGGGTGGAAGAAAGGTCAAAAATGATGGAGAAGAGCGTGGAGGATATGAAATAGGCTTTGTGGCATCTTCCCTTGCTCCCTGTGGCCCTCCTGAAACTTGTAATGTACATTAAAATTCTCTATTTTTTTTTGAAAGACAACTAGGGTGCCTCAAGGAGATTTTCACCCTGATTGCCTGCCCTGGGTGCCTCCAAGGGAGATTTTCACCCAGGGATATTATACTCTTTTATTTTCTCTCTTCTTTTTTTTGCATCACTAAGCCGCCTCAGAAGATGTTTTCAACCCAATGATGGGACTCAAGTGCCTCATGGAGGTTTCACTTGAGTCCTTATTATTTTTTTATTTTTTCTCTATTTCTTCAGTGTGTGGGGCCTGAGACATGCCCCACTACCATCACTGTTTTATTCAGATCTTCAATGAACTCTTTCTTGGAGAGGGGCTTCTTGTAAATTTTCTACCTATGTACATTGACAAGCATGGGGATGGCTTCCTCATCAATGGTTCTGATCAGAACTGAACCATTGTCACTGCATTTTTCCATAGTGTAGGCTCCCAACCATCTTATCCTCAGCTTGTCCTTGAAGTATTTATACCTTGAATCATAGAGCATTGCCAAATCTCCCTCTTGGAATTGCTTCTCCTTGATATTTTTATCATGCAATATCTTCCTCTGAAGCTGAACTACCTTTGTGTGGAGGAGGGCCTACAATCTTTGTTCATCCAATCCATTGACTTGGAGTAGTCTTTCCTTCTGTGCATGGCTGAGGTCTAGGTCTAGCTGAGCTACCATCCTTATTGTATTGTATTCAAATTCTATTGATAGCAAAGCCTTCTTCCCATAGACTAGTTCATAGGGTGTGAACCCTATGGTGGTCTTCCATGTTGTGTTGTAGGCCCAGGTGACCTCAACTAATTGGTCTGCCCAATCCTTTCTGTTGTTTCTCACTACCTTGGTCAAAATTCCTTCCAAAGCTCTGTTAGTGACTTCCACCTACCCATTGGCTTATGGATGGTAAGGGGTGGAAGTCCTGTGCTTGATTTTATGATGTGTGAGCAGGTCTTCAATCAAATTGGAAGTGAATTGACTACCTTGATCTGTGACCAATTCTCTTGGATACATGAACTTATAGAATATGTTTTCTCTCAAAAACTCAGCTACTTTTTCCTCTGTTTCTTCTTTGATTGATTTTTTTTTCTGCCCATTTTGTTAGATAATCGGTGCACACAATGATGTAATGCTTCTGTTTTGAAGGGGGGTTGATAGGACCCACAAATTCCATGCCCCACTTCTCAAATGGTTCATAGGTCACTTGAGGTTACATGGGCATCTCATCCTTTGGCGTAGGTTTCCCCATCCTTTGACACTGATCACATTGGATGGTGTATCTCCTCACATCTTGATGAAGAGTGGGCCAATAGTAGCCTGCTTGCAATATTTTGAAGGCAGTCCTCATAAGGTAGTTGGTAGATGTCTCCCCCGGCCAGTAAATGGAGGGTGTCTAGAAGGTCTTCCAGAATTCCCCTGAGCAGGACCAACTTCAGAGATTCAGGGTCAAGCGTGCACCTAGCCCTTTTGTAACTGAGCTAGAACCTCTCTCAATAATCTTCCAAGGATTCATCACTTCCCATGGTCATTTGGAAGATTTCTTCCTTGGTATCTTTTGACCTACAGTAGTCTCAGTATTTGTTATTAAAGGCCTGTTGCATCTGAGCCCAAGTTGTGATGCTATTGCCAGGTAACCCCATTAACCAGCGTAATGCTACATCCTTGAGAGTAGAAGGAAAGAGTTTCAAATTTTGCTCATCTTCTGCATAGGCATAGGTTTGACAAATGATAGAAAACTCAAACAAGAAGGTGTCAGGATCTTATGTGGTCAAACCATGGAAGTGAGGTAGGGCTGAGGGACTTATATTCTTCATTTTGGTGTCCCCATTGGTCTCCCGAATGGGAAAGGTACCCTCTATTATTTCTCCATTCCCCCTAGCATTTATGTTCTCAGCCATTGTCTCAGGGGGGATGTTTTCTTCTTCTTCTTCTTCCCCTATAGGTTCTTCAAATATCTCTGGTTGTTCACCTAAAGGTTCTTCTTGATCACTGCCACTGAAGAAGAGAGAAGGTTGGTTATGTGATATAGTGGGGGTGTTGGGAAAGAATTTTCCTAAATTATCTTTGTTCCTACGAGGCATGAAAGGAAATCTTTTTGGTTGGTTTTTGTTTTTTTCCACTGCTTGTACCTAGAAAACTGAAATTGATTGAACAAACAAATTGCAACTAATTAAAATGAACTTGCTGAAATGAAATTGCAGAACTGTAAAGGAAAGAAAATGAAATGCAGAAATGAGAGCAGGAAATCACTAATCTACTTTTGTTGAAATGGAAATTGTAAAATTGAAAATGAAAGCAGGGAAATTGCTGAAATGCAAATTGCAGAATTGAAAATGAAAGCGGGGAATGCAGAAACTGAAAGAAACAACTACTCTACTTTTGTTGAAATAAACTACTTAGCAGAATGTTGCTATAGAAAATAGAAGAAAGCAGTAATCACAAAATATTTTGACGCTTCCCCAGCAACGGCGCAAAAAATATGGTGAGCACTAGTATTGCAGCAATAAGGCTGCAACTCCTAGACTGCCTACTTTACTCTTATCAACCCGCTAGTTCGTAACAAACTTGGAAGCGACGGTGCTATATGCACAAGTACTAGTTCGTACTGTAGGCTATCACTTGATTAGCTGGTGCAAGATCACTAGGAGCTCAAGCCAACTTCTATGGATTCCATAAGAAGCTCTATATGTGATGAAAGAAAGGAAAGCTTACTCTACAGAGGCTACACTACTTGCAAAAAGGAAAAGGAATGAAATGTAAAGGAAACTTAGCAAACCCTACTTAACGAACTACTTCTACTTTTGCAGAGAGAGAGATGAAAAACCACGAAATGAACTCCATTACCTACTCATGAAGTAAAATACATCTACTCAAGCTATTTCTAGAAGTAAATGAGCAAAAAACATCTTTTTGGATTTTTATGTGAAATTGTCATTCATGTAATTTATTTGTTTGTGAATGTGACAGTGATTAGGTGGCGATGGAGGGTGTCTTTGGGACTTGAGAAGATGTAGGATGCTGCGGATGGGTCCTAGGAGGTTTCAGGTGGCCTTCTGGAGGCTTTTCCTGCAATTAAACTTCAAAAGGAAGCCTACAGGAAAATCTACAAGAGGATGCAGGGGATCTACAGGAGGTCTACAGGAGGATGTCAAGAGCATTTTTGAAGGTTTTGAAAGTGTGAGAGTGGGTGGAAAGGGTAGCTAAAGGATGGGATGATGTGTTAAGGTGCCTAGGGGTCACCAAGGACTGCTAGGAGAGGAAAAGATGGTCGGGAGAGAGGAAGAAATCCTATGGAAAAAATGCAGAAAACTAAGGTAGATTTGAGGTGAACTTTGGGTGACCGGTAGGGAATAGATCAGGGAGAGAATGTGATGGCTGGTAGGATGACTTTTTGTGAGAAGAGATTGGTTGCAAAAGGACCTGAAAATCAAACAAGGAGATGAAGCAAGCAAGGAAACTAAGCACATCAAAAATAGAATTTTGTATCAAGCTAATCTAAATTATGAGCTATGAAAAGAAATGCTAGAAAATGCTATAATGAGAGAAAGAATGGAAGAAAACTTATTGAAAGACATAAATTAGCATGGTGAAAGATATCTAAAGCAAAGCATTAACCTTGTAATAATCTGCAACACTAGAAATCCTATGGAGAAGGCAAATCTGTGTTTTTTGGCAGCAAGAGGGTCTTGGCCTCAGTTCATGGTCTCAAAGGGAGGAAAGGAGGCCAAGGCTCTATTGATGGCATTTTTGTATCTTCTTTCTATCACTGTTCAACCTGCTATAGAAAAATAAAATGGAAACAACCTTCTAAATTACCAAAAACAACCTATTCTTAACCAAGAAAGAAATTTATCTAACAGCAACTAATCCATAAACTGAAACAAAGCATATAAGTACAAACAAGAGGAGCTTGGCTACTTGGACTGGGCCCTACCCCAAGAGCTTCAGCCCTCTGAGGTAACTCAGTGCTAGCTCAAAAAGGATCTCATCTTTATTATCAAAATAATAATAGGATTACATGAAACTGTCAAAAAAAGTAAGCTCGAAGTTGAGGAGAGCAAAGTTGCAACAAAATTTGAAAATTTGACTAACTTCCTCATAAGCCCCTGGGCCTTTCTACTTATACAACTGAAGCTCCCAATAGCTTCCTTAAAATCAGGGGGGCTTGGCTCCCAACACTCGAGATAAACATAAGTTATCCTCCACTTGCTCGACTGCCCCCTAGTGCATTGATTTGGCTGTTTGTGCTCTGATTTGCATGAAGGAGAATTTGAAGTGGGGAGTCATAAATGAGGGGGATACCCTCCTATAAATCCTCTCCTTTGTCCAATTTGAATTGTTGCTACCAATTGTCCATTAAATCTTTGACTTTGTCTTCAAAATTTCAACAAAAATCTTCATTAAACACATATTAGACTCCATGGCAACATAACCAACCCAACTCACTCCTTAAGCATAAATATAATTAAAAAACATGCAATAAGCTAAGAGAATGGTTGATTAAACTATGTTAGGAGGCAAAATGAGCCCATATAATTACCCATTTATGGGGCTCTTCAGAGGTCGATAAGGGGACCCAACTACTAGGGCCCATCCCTGTTGGTAAGGATTTTGTCCCCATAGTGGAGGGTTTTGTCCATATGGCATTTTATTTTGCCCCCACTGTAGGTTACCTTGCCCGTAGGGAGGATTTTGACCTTGAAAGACTTGAAACTATCCATCTAGAGGCTGTTGATGAGCAACATATAGGTTAAAAGGTTGTTGTGCTTGCTGGTCTTGGACATATGGAATTTGCACCTGATGTCCAGGAGCATAAGGGTTTTAGACCTATTGCTCCTGGATTAAAGGGTTCTATACCTGCTTCCCTTGGATGTAAGGATTCTACACTTACTGCCCTTGGAGATAAGGATTTTGGACTTATTGTTCATGGACAAAAGGAGGTTGAACTTGTTAACCTTGGACATAAGGATTTTACGCCTATTGCTGCAGGACTTGACCCTGGCCTTGCCCTTGCAAGGGTTGACGCTGTTGATATGAGTATAAGGGTTGCTGCTGCCTAGGTTGACCATGTTGTTGCAAGGGCTGACCTTGCTACTATAAAGGCTATTCCTACGGCTGCAGAGGTTGACATTGTCAAGGCATAGACTGGGAGGATTGTGGTGCATAATGTACTTGCGGCTTCATGGTTTGCTGCAATTTTTGCAAGGCTTTCCCCTATGGTTGTTGTAGTTGTCCTTGCTACGGTATCATCTAGACTTGCTTCTACATGGATGGCCCTTGCTGCAACGAAGGTTACCCTTGTTGCTGCAGGAGTTGTCCTTGTTGCTACAAAGGTACTTGGATAGTTCTCGGAATGACACCTTGAAAATTTCCAAACTTTATTTTTCGATACCCACCAGGCGAGACGGACATACCAGGCTAGACATAAGGTCTAGGCTTAGGGATGTAGGGTGGATTAAGAATCACTTGTGAACCATATGGAACATAAGGAGGTTGGTACAGAATCTGAGCCATATTAGGCTGCTGGTATTGGATGTTACTTGACCCAGATGAACCAATAGGGTTCGGCTGTTGGTACTGGACATTGCTTGATCCAGCAAGACTAACAGGGTTTAGAATGGCACCCGAAGAGGGTTAGTTCATTCCAACCATGTGAGCTTGTGAACCAATCACATTGGTTGCACCAGACATCATAGACACATTTGGATTTACCCCCCAGGTGGTGGCACAACCTGTCCACTTATCGAAGGGATCAAAGAACTGATAGTGACATGACTTGAGATCATCGATTGAACCGGATGGGTTACTTGGACTGACAAAACAAGAGGATTTGGAATGGTAGGTTGCATCAGGACTGAAGTAACTGCAAAAATCACCCTCTGTTGGGAGGTTGGGTTTTGAATGAATGGACCTGTGGTAGGCATAGCGCCAGATGACTAGATAGGGTTGTGATATAGTGTTGAAGCAATAGGCGTGCCTGAAACCAATTGAGCTAAAGTCATGTAATTACACGGTAACTTAGGATGAACATTAGTTGAAATGTTTCCCATGTAAGGGAAACCTTAAGGAGGGAAAGGATATTCTTGCTCCTCGACTATGTGTGGAGTGGAAACCTTCGATTGGCCCTGAGAGGAGACAAGGATTTCACCTTCTGATTCCATGGGTGAAAATAGATGACGATGAATGACTGAAGATGTTAGAGGGGATAATTCCAAAGGAATACCCAGCTGATCGTATGGACTGTATAGAGGTTGAGGTGATATCACAACAGGATTGAACAAAGGATTCAGAGGATAAACAACTAGTCCCAACTGACCTTCAGAAGTTGGTAGACTCTCAAGAGTCTGGATAGGATTATCCAGAGATTCTGGGCCAATGTCAGAAAGTGACCCAGTATCTGAAGGGGGAGGACGAGATGACAAAGTTTGAATACTTAGAACAATTCCAAGCTCAACACTTTGGTCCTCAAGCGACTGTGACAATTCAGGAAAAGGCTCCTCAGACAATCTTTCAGACAGAGGAGAGGAAGAGGAACTAGGCGAACCAGTTGGTTCAGTCACGATGATTTTGTCTCAAATAACCAGAAGATAGATTGATTTCAAGGCTTTAAAATGTATTTTAAATGGATACTGACAATGTGGTCTAGAAAAAGACTAACAAGGATGTTATAAGATCACGGGCAACAATTTTTTAAATGTAAAAACAAATTGGTGCTCTTTCATGTTTTAAGAGTCAAGAAAGAAGCAAAGGTGACTCTATCACTTTCGGTTTGAAACGAGCTTGAAAGGAAAAGTGCTCGGGTGATCTTTTATGTTAAGGGAGTCAAAAAGATCAAAATGATTTCTCAAGATGATCTAGGTAAAAAGGATTACCAGGTAACCGTGAACTGCAGAATACCTCTCGGCAAACCGAGAAGTATTGGCAGGCAATCTCCCCGAATGTTGTGTTCGGAGTATCACGTTTACAAGGTGGCATACTTGAGTTCCTATGGATAAAGGATTGCAACCTAGTGGGGTATCCCTTTATATACTCAATGGTACGAGGAGCACAAGTCCGTACTAGCACTGTCTAGTGCCAAAGCGAATGAGAGTTGCTAGGTTTAAAGACGCCGGAACACATCTCTAGCCTAGACCTTCTAAATGTGATGGTTAGGTTTCAAATGCGCCTTAGGTTAATTGAATACATTTTAGAGTTTATCTTGAAATTATGTCTCGATTTTCAGGCATTATCGACGTGACTCGAAAAACACCTATATGCAGCTAAATGAGAGAAGATCCTTTCAATTCGATGAATTGTCTACACTAGTGAGAGTAGAAAACACACTCAAATGCAACAAAACAAGAAATTGAAAGCAAAATGACCTTTTCACTATGTCTCTTTTGAAAACAAAGTGATGAAAAACTCTTTCCAATTCCTATCTTTCCTATCAAATGCACTTCAATTAGCCCTTTCACTAGTAAATGGAATTCATTTCTTTTCCAACGAAAATGATGATGCAACTCTAGCCTTTAATGGTGCGACCAATGCAACATATTGATTCGGAAAACTAGAATTACGTATCTTTTAATGAAATGAGGGAATGAATCTTTCACAAACACTTTTCACTTCAATGAAACATTTCCAATACAATCAATCACAAGCAAATGCAAAAAGGGAATTCCTTTCAAACCAGTGAAGCAAAGACTCAACCAAAAATAAGGTGAGCAATGTGATCTATGTCCTAAAAGAGATGCCAAACAACAAACGAAACTTTTCAAACTTGTTAAATGGAAATCAAAGCAACAAAAGGACTAACAAATGAAATGCAAAGAGCAACTCTGACTATCGACTTGACTTTTTGAGCACACAAACAAGTGAATGGATGACGACCTAGATGCCCTATGGTTACGAACCATCCAATAACTCAAGAAACAAAGTGAATAAAATGCAAATCAAACAAGCATACAAACCAAGCTAAAAGCGCTTTCCAGCCAGGGAGAATACAGTGAAAACAAGCTAAGAGATAGAAATCAGAAGGGAAAGACACACTAGCTATAATCTAGGGCAAACCCTGGTCATCATCTACTGGAATCAGCGTGACTGTTTTTGAGAAACTCGCATTGATCGACGTGACTGTTAGAAAAATAAATGCCATGACTGAAGATTCAGGGAAAAAAATAAAATTTTCGAAGGCTAAAACCAGACTTGTCATTGTAAATTTCAGGCTTAGAGCAGTAAACCAGGCAAAACAGAGAACACTAAAGAAAAATGGTGATACTAGGAAAGTTCACACAAAACCATAAAATGACAATCAATGAAATAGAAGGATTGGCTCCCCAGCAGAGTCGCTAATTTGTGGTGCAGGTAAATTCTCAGTGCGGACACAAACAATTCCTCTAGCCTGAGAGAGCGGGTCTAGCCACAAACAAACAATCTATGGAAAATATCCTTAAGCTAGAATCAATTAAGAGGGCCTACCTCTTAGAATGCTATTCCGCTTGGTGATGATCCTGCTTCCTCACTCCAACTATCTTTCGTTTCCTTCCTTCGAATACCTGAAACAAGCAAACAACAACAACAACAAACATGATAACATACAATATTGTATTCAACCTACTTAATAGGTTAAGGAACATTAAGCCATTAATATGTGAAATAACACTTCATGTAGGAAATCAATCAATAGTTGTTTTTATATAAATCTAAAAGAGATTACAACCGATCCCTTGACATTGTTGGCCTCCTCTGACGTATCCAGATTCCCACACTTCTGCTAGCACTTCATGGATAGCCCCAACAATGGAAGTTTTAAGGCCTCTTCCCTCTAGTCTCAAACCAAAACAAAACACACTAGTCTCCCTCAAACATACACTAGAAAGGTACAAGCTATAGATGTCTTGTTGACCATTGAAAGTCACTCCAAAACTAGTTTAGCTTGGGAAAAGAGAGGTTTCTATAGCATAGATGGATGGAAGATGGTTCCTCTCATTATCAGAGTAGGTATTATCTCTTGAGTTTGTTCCATCCTAATAAGGGAAAGGAGCCCAAACTAACTTCCTCAGCTCCATTCAGCCCAACCATCTACCAGACTTCCGTTACGAAGCTTCTAGAGCTAGAAGTTTCGACTCCATATTTAAAAAACTTGCCAAAAGAGGATCAATGTGACTGGAAAAGGGCTTAGTCACTCTATACGATGCTAGGGCTAGTTTTAATCTTTGCAAATCAGTGTGAGGAGGTAACTAATCAGTAGCGCTGGTCTTGTAAATTGGGATAAAGGGAAGATTCTTAGGAAATTATGCAAAAGGGAATTATTTTTCCCATAAAGAGGGACATATTTGGAGTTTCTTCATGATGGGAAAGCATGTTGGGTTCACTGTAGAGGTCCTCCAGGATCATGGACAGGGAGTATAGGGACAATGAAAAAATGTTGTGTAATAGTGCATAAACGCTGAGAGCAGTAAGAACGATCTCGTGGCGCGAGTGATTCAAGGTCTTCAACAAAGGAAATTGAGATAGCATTAGAATGAGGTAGGCCATATTCTTCGTCCTTCTTTTCAATTGAAACTTAGGAAAGTGTCTAGTAGATTGTCACTTCGATTGCTAGACCTATTCATTGGGTTAGAGGGGTCGTCTCTATATACAGAGAGAATTTAGCTAGGCAAAAAAATGGCGACTCCACTGGAGAAGCTATAACCCTTTCCATTCAATCCTTCACCTTGAATTTGTGATGAGTTTGACCAACCGTCAGTTTTCTAGCTTGTTTGATCTTTTGTAACTATTTTCACTTGCTGGTGATTTCTTGAGGACATTGATTTTTGTCTAATCTAGAAGATTTCTTATTTTTTCTTCATTTTTCTCACCCATCACGGTTTTCTCCCTAACAGTCACGATTATCACTCCTTTTCCCATGACATTCATAGTGATCCTAGAGTCTAAGAGAAAATAGGGGTTTTCTTCTTGTTTTCAGTCCTTGTGTCCTCTATTAGTGATCTTCTAGAGTCTCTATGGTGTTTTTGATTGATTATCTTGATTAATTTGCAAAATTTGTCTCGTTGGCTTTGAAGTGAAATATGATTGAGTTCTAGGGTTTCTATCCAAATGGTCATCACTTACTACTTGTTGGTGTCATTGAGATTCTTGTTTTGTTGATTGATTGAGTGTTATTTTATGTGGAAATCATTGAAAACATAGTTTTGCATTTGTTTTAGCTTGTATTTCAAAATTTACTTTTCGTGAAAATGCATTAGATTAGTTACATTGAAAAGTTATTTTTCGAGATTCATCATTGAAAATAGATCACATTTTTTAGTGATTGAAAGCTAAAGACTGTATAAAGTGCATCAAATCATTCAAAATGGAAAGAAAAGCATAATTCATATAAGTGCATCTTTGTAAAGTAAAATTATTTTGCTTTCAAAAAGTTTCATTTATGATAGTGAAAACTAAAAATCATTATTACTTTTGGCATTGCATTTGGAAGACGAAAGTGAAAGTTAGTGGAAGGAATTTTGCATGATACATTTTGTTTGATGCATTATTGATTGAAATTTCTTCCCTTGGTTAGTCTAGCTTTCATAGAAACGAAAGGTTTTCCTTTTTTCATATAGTTGCATCATAGGTGTTCAGGTCACATTGTTAAGGCCTTGAAATAAAAATATAATTTCAATATCAACTTTAAAATCTATTAATTAATTTAAGGAGAATTTGAAACATTAATGTTCATACTTAGTAGTATAGGCTAGAGATGTGTTCCAACATCTATAAAACTTAGTAGCTTTCGTTTGCAATACTCTTGCATTAGACAATCCTAGCAGGAACTTGTTCTCCTTGTACCGTCGAGTATATAAAGGGAGACCCTCATAGGTTGCAAACCTTTATCCATAGGAAGCCGAGTTTGCCGCCCTGTAAACGTGATACACCAAAAACAACATTCAGGGAGATTTCTTGCACATATGTCAAGTCCTTAGTAAATTTATTTGCTAAGGTGTATATTGCAATTCATAGTTACTTGGTAATCCCTTTTTCCTAGAGTATCTTGAGTAGTCATTTTGATATTTTCTGACTCCTTAAACTTGGAAATATCATCGAGTACTTGTCCTTTCAAGCTCGCTACACCAACAAAAGTGACTAGAGTCACCTTTTTGTCCTTTTATCTACTATTAAAAAATGCAAAGGCAAAGTTTTTGCTTCAAATTATAAAATTAATTGACCACAGAACAACATTCTTCCTATGGAAATACTCAGTATATCTTAGGTTGATACCAATGGAAAAATTTCCAAAGTCTACCAATCAAGGAAACCCCTCTGAAAGGAATCCTAGTCCTTTTCCTTCTTTTGGAAATACTGGTGCTCCTTATATGGCGACGTTGTCCCTTCATGGATTGACCATTGGTCTGTCATTTTGGTTATTTTCGACGTTAGTGGTTTCAAGTGTCAAAACTACTTTTCAACCAAGTTATCCTCCACTTGAACAGCATGAACTTCATGTTGATCCTAAAGTTGACCCCTAAACTTCCTTGCCTATTTCTTCACCTCCTTCCTCTTCGCCTGGTGAAAGTCTAGATTCTAGTAACCAGGAAGCTAATAAGAAGAAGAACATGATGAAGAAGAATAAGAAAAATAAGGAGGAAACCAATAAACTATTGTTACCGATGCAACTAATGAAGAAAAATATTCCAACTAGCCCCAGAAAGTAAAATTCTCTTGCATGTTATGTAAGGTTGACCACCTTCTTTGAAATTGTCCTGGTATTTCTAGAGTCTTAGAAGTGTGGTCCATAGGTTCAGATCGACCTTTGTCATCAGCCTCTAGCGATCACGATGGTGATAAATCTTCAACTAGTAAATCCTATGGGAAAAACGGAAAAGTCAAATTTCCTTGTAAGTTGTGTGAATGTAATCATCCCATTCACCTTTGTCCTTTAATGGATGAAGCTTCCAAAGAGTTGAAAAAAATTACAAATTATCAACCTCGTCTTCCGACCAGGCATCAAAAGCTTTCCCTTGATCCTTCACTAGTTGAGAAAGTGATTGATCAAAAGTCATCTTTGGTCAACCCCACTCTCTATGAAAGTGAGTCTCATGAGTCCGTTATCGACCTATCATTGGTTGAGAAACTAGTAAACTTGACTCCACCTTCAGTTCACTGTACCTTTTTCGATAGAGAGTGAACCTCATACTACTAAGGTTCTTTTGGTTTCTTTAGTTTCAACTGAACTGGAGGGAAATACTCCCATTCCCGAGGTGCATAAGAGCAACTCTACTGTTCCCATAGAGTAAGAGAGCAACCCTCTCATTCCTATGACATCCCCTCCAAGTAGTTTAGTCACTTCTTTTGATTGGAGTCAACCGACAGGATATCGCCTTTCATCTTATGTGCCTTTCCATATTACAGTACGAGAATACCATATGGCCATACTTAGCACAGTCATAGACGAGGGTGCATCTGTTAGTATCTTGTCCTCAACTGCTTGGCAGGCTTTAGGTTATTGTCAGCTTGTCCCTGTCACCTTGAATCTGTTAGCTTTTAACAGAGGAACCTATCAACTATTTGGGATCCTTCCTAAGTTACCTATTACTTTGGGAGGAAATATTGTCTATATAGACGTGATGGTTGTCCAAGGCCCTTTAGATTTTAATCTACTCCTTGGTCATAACTGTGTTTATGCCATGGGAGTTCTTGTTTCTTCTCTCTTTCGAGTGATGTGTTTCCCGCATGAAGGAAGAATTGTGATCATTGATCAACTTACATTCATTGGTCCTAAATCAACTCCCACTCAACCATCATCCCCAAATGGTTCTTATATGCAATCGGTATCACCCCCACCACAGGTTAATTATGTGGCTACCTGTTCTATGCCCACATCTACTGATGATTTAGTAGGTGATGTAGTACATCATATACTGGGGGCATTGGAGCCCGATTTTTCATTTGGATCCCTAAACATGAATCCCTTCCATAGTTTTGTTCTCCCATCTGGTGAGAACCTCTTGGAAGCCATGGCTTCTTTTGGTCGATGATGAAGGGCATGGAGCAGAGTTCCTTGTCTTGTGTCAAGCTCATTAAAAAATGAAACAAGGACCATGAGGATAGTTATTTTACTATGGAAACCTCGTTAAAATATGAAATAGGTGTGATGAGGATAGTTCTTTCACTATGTCAACCTCGCTAAAAAATGAAATGGGTCCCCATGAGAATGGTTTTTTACTTGTGTCAATCTCGTTAAAAAATGGAACAAATACCTTTCTAATTCGAGTCTTTTATTAGACCTTGTAAGATCCCAGTCGAGTCTTTCATTTGATCTTGCAATTCAACCTTGATTCCATCCATTTCTTAGTAATTAGTAGTCTACTGAGGTGAATGAAATGAATCTTGGGGGGAATGTACCTTAAATTAAGTCATTATGTTGGGGGCATGCAAACTTATCTCAACCATAGTTTGTTTCCATTTCAAGCTTGTGTAAAAATGAAACGAAATCCAGGCATAGTTTGTTTCCATTTCAAGCTTGTGTAAAAATGAAACCAAATATGAGCATAGGTTTTTCTCATGTTTCAAGCTTGTGAAAAATGAAACCATCTTCAAATATACTCAAGCATAGTTTCTTATGTTTCAAGCTTGTGTAAAAATGAAACCATTCCCACTTTACATCTCGTGATTGCCATTTTTATCCGCCGAGTTTTTCCAGATGAGCCTTGGCTTTTTCATTCCATCGTCACCATCACTTTGGCTAATCATATGCTTTCACTTGGTTGTTTTACTTGTGCCTGAGAAACATCTATGATGATTGGTCTTATTAGCCAGCCTCTTGACCATTACATGTTTCAAGCAGTTCCATCATTACTGGAACCAATTGCTATTCCTTTTTACCACTCTTTCCTCAAGGAGGGGTCATCTTTCAGCTCTTTTCTGACTCTCAAAATATGAAACTATCGCCGAGTACTTGTCCTTTTGAACTTGTAAAATTAAATGAATTGATGTCGTCTCAGTATAATTTTACCCCTTTTTTGGGCTAAGATTGACTATTTACGGAAACGGTACACCTTGGTCGATATGGTCAAGAGGTTCTCTCGAATATTGTTTTCTACCTTTTCGGGTTCAAGGGACAATTACGAAAAGGGACATGATGGAGTTTTCATTTTCATCTCTTTTTCAAACTATCTAAATATGAAAAAGACACTGAGTTACTCTTCTGTCAGACTTGTAAAAATTAAATGATGAAAGACTTGTCACCATGATGAGCCTGAGTTTCTCCTTCCTAGGACTTGTAAAACTTACTTGGATGGATTCATCCAAAGGGTGAACTTATACGACAAGCATATTGTATCCTCTTCAAGCTTGTGTAAAAATAAAGAGGTACTCAGTAGAAATAGCGGGGAAAAAGTGAAAGTGAAACATCTCTTCTATAGGCAACATGTCGCTCTTGAACATGACACTCATCTGTTTCTCGTGTCAAGTTTGGGACATCCTAACTTAGTCACTTTTCCTTCCAGGTTTGGGTAATCCATTTTTTCCTCTCATTTGACTCTTACACTTTGTCATTATGACCCTTGGTCCTATGTTGAGTAAAATGTTGCCACACTCCGGAGTCATGTCGCCAATATGTTCAAGAGAAGTCCTATTTGCAGTCTATTACCTACACATTGTCTGAATCTTTGCTACTGTCTTGGATCCTACTTGTTTCATTCCACATTATTCCTTGTTTTGCGTCGATGATGAGGGAATCATTAGGACCCTCCTTTGATGAGTCACTTCCTATCGACTTCATCTCATTATCCAAGAAGATGACTTAGAGACTCCCTTTCAGTACCTTCGAGTTTGCATGCCTTAATGGAAAGTTCTTCACATTCGACGATAGGTTTTCATCATTGGCCTTCGATTGGATGATTCCACGAGTGTTCAATTTCACCTTCTTTATCAAATTCATGGATTGTACTGTCATACCTTGGGAGTGATTGTCATTATGGTTGGTTCCTCTCGTGCTTGTTAACGTCCCACATAAATGGTTGGTAATCAGGTGGTTTTCTAGCATGTTCGATTGCGACACGTTCATTCGCATGTTAGAATTCGTACTATGATCAGGTTGGGATGGAGCACAAGACCATGAGTTTTGTCTGATATAACTCAGACTATGTGGAGTTCATGATTTTACACATGTTTCTTCTATACGGATGGCTATGACCATACCGTTGGACTTTACATTTATGATGATCCTTCTATATTAGATGGTTGCGTCCATGCTTTGGATCTTAGATTAAAGATGATCCTTTTGTACTGGATGGTTGCACCCATGTCATTGATCCTTTCATATAATCCTTACTATCCGGACGACTGCGTCCATACCGTGGATTGATGTTTTGACATCAGATATATATATGTATAAGCATCCAAGATTTTCAGGTCTCCTAATAGTGTTTTTCCTCGTCCTTGCAAAACATCATCAAGCATCTTAGCCATTACTCCTCATTTTGCCTTCATGCTTTAAGGGGAATCTGTTACACAATATTTTGTCACACCTCCTGCACTTCTCTATGAAATACCTCTAAGTGCTTGAAAAATTACCATAATGGAGTGTACTCATTCATATATGCATTTCAAATCCTTCCTAAGACATTGATTGGAAAATACCTTGAGCTTCCCCTCAAGGAAATAACTCTTAAACCCTAATTTGGGAATCATAGCTCTTATGAGTCTTAAAATGTGATGGTCGCCTGTTGCACTACACCAAACCCATTATGGAATCACTCTGTTTGCTCATATACCCACGATGATCCCAAAAAGGAAATTTTTCCAGAGAGGATGAGAAGCTTCGTGATCTAGAAGCTTCTAGAGCAGTGAGTTGGAGGTTGTTCGACATAGAAGAGGTTGAATTCTCCCAACTTGGCCTCATGGTATTATCCCTATGAGATACCTCCTTGAGATGAGGGCCTAATATTATCTTTGGAGAGGTCCTAACTCCCTTTTCGTAGGCTATATATTCATCTTGTCCCATTCCCGAATTGTTGCTAGTTAGAGGCTAGTTGGTCTATGCTTATTTACACCCTTATGCTAAGCTTGTCCCTATATGCTACTCATTTGTCTTGGAGAAGGAGTGCTTGGAGAGCTTAGCTTGGACTTGGATATTCATTCAAGGAGAGCCTATCAACATCAAGGATTGGTTGTATTCTTTCCCTTATTTTCTATTAACATACATTTTCTAGTACATTTTCCCTAACTGTGTATGCTCTTGTATCATCTAACTTAACATTCCTTGATCAATTAAGTAGGTTTCATTTGAATATGCTATTTGTATTTGCATGGCTTTTTGTGTCTTGATCTCTTGTGCAAGTGCATAAACACTGAGAGCAGCAAGAATTAGCTCGTGGTGCGAGTGATTCAAGGTATTCAACAAAGGAAATCAAGATAGCATTAGAACAAGGTGGGCCACATTATTTGTCTCTCTTTTCAAGTGAAACTTAGGAAAGTGTCTAGTAGATTGCAACTTCGGTTGCTAGACCCACTCATTTTCCTAGAGGGATCGTCTCTGTCTGCAGAGAGGATTTACCTAGATAACAAGAGGAGAAATTATTAGATATTGATATTATAGTTGATTACATCCCTGATCAAGTCTAAATAAATCATCGTTCCTTCTCCACTCCTAAGTCACAGGAAACCTCTATTTCCTCCTTGAGATGCCCTTCATCCATTCATGACATCCTTGTGTATACCTATGGATGAGGATTACTGAGACTTGGACAAGATGGATCCGGAGGATAGTTTCGCTTGGAGCTGGCGAATGACTTAGGTTGTAGTTCTTTCATATTTTCTTTAGCTTACATCAATAAAGAGGTGTTGTATTGTTCCTAACGTTTATGGTCTTTATGCGTTAATCTATGTTATGATTTTCTTATAAAATCTTATGTTAATTCTTATTTGCTTACATGCTTATATGACCTAACACCTATATCATGAACATGATTTCTATTACTGTTGTTGTATATGATTTTCTTGAATGAGTTGTAGGTTCTAAGGCATTGGAAAAATTAGAGAGTTTGGACCCTACAAGAACGACCTCAAATGTAGGACCTCCATGTAGTACCTCTTCTTCCTACTTCAGTAGTTTAAGTATTAGGACTTCTTGTTTGCATGTCTCTTTATGATGTATCTCCTCCGTTCTGTTGGGGTTCTCAACCCAATACCCTAGGGTGATTCTACCCGTAACAAAATTGGTGACTGTGCTGGGGAAACATTCTTGTTTTTCCTATATTGGGTTGTTTCTTCTTGATCTGGGTCTGTTTGGTTGATTTCATGTTTTTATAGTGTTTATGACCTATTTTCTTCCTGGGCATCAAGTCTTTTCTTTTCGATCAAGTCTGGTTTCTTTGTTTTTCTTGATTGAGCATTATATATGCACTTCTCATGGGATACATTTGCATATGCATGCTAGTTTCTTCAAATAGACTCGCGTATACGTGAGTTTCCTCTATTTTAGTTGCGTATAGACACTTTTGTGTCTTTAGGCAGTCGCGTATACCTTATTTTGATTAATTTTTCAAAATATTTCTCCCAGTTAAGATTGTTACCTGGTGGTTTTTTCTATTTTCTAGTCATTCACCCTCACTGAAGCTCTGCTTTCTTGCAAGTTTTCAATTTCTAATCTTCCTCTTGTTGAAAAACCTAGTTAAACTAGGGTTTGATTTTTGAGTAAGCTTTCAGTTTTGGCTTTGGGTTCAAGGATTCTTGTTGAAGTTCTTGGTTGTTCTGACTTTGCGGAACAAGAAACTGGTTGTGGTTTTGTTTATAACCCAATTTTTAGACTGCTTTGCTTTGCTTTCCCTTTCTGGTTGACCTATTTTTTTTTTCATGGTTTTTGAGCGCTTATTTGGAAATATTGAAAGTCTTTATTGAAATTCTTTTGGTTTGTTGAAGTCCTTTATACTATTGTTTAGATAAATCTATGCAAGTTTGTAGTCCTTTATCGTTTCAAGTTTCATTATATTGATGATGTGCATAGCTTGCAGATTTTGGGAATCTTTATGCTTGTTTTTGGTGTTTGAAGTTTAGTAGTATTTTGTGGTTTGAAAATTTTCTTTGGGTTCTTTAAAAAAGAAAAAGACAAAAACATAGTTCTTGCCTTTCATTTTCTTTCTAGTTTTGTTTTTGGTTTCTTCGTTTTTTTTAGCAATTTCGCACTTTTTTCGATTGGTTTTGCTTGGTTTCAAGGGAAGCTTTTCATTGAATTTATGCCCTCCTTGTACTCAAGTTGGCCTATTGATCTTGTGAAGAAACACATTTTCTTATTATATGAGCATTCATAGAATCTTTCATCATCATTATAGTTTGCATTAATTTAATTTACATTATAAGCATTTTTAGTCTTTTTGTTAGATTTTGAGTGTGTGGAGCGTGTTTCTGATTTTGTTTTTTTTTTGCTTTTATAAGTTTTTTCATAGAACCTTATAGAAATCCATTTTCATCGAAGAAAAATAGCTGAATTGGCATATAGCTAAGTTTCTATTGATTTCTTTTGTGTAAAAAAACCATAAGTTTCACTCTCATTTTACCCGTGACCTAAAGAACAACCCTTTAAAATCAAGCACTTAATTAAAAAGAACTAGAACATTTTTTGATTTTTCATTAATTACACCAACAATTCTAGCTCTTTAGGGCCTTGGAATAGGTGAGTGAAGAGTTAAATCTCCAAGGCCACTCAAACTGTTAAACATAGATGTAGAATAATGAGTGAAACCTAGTGTTGTTAGAAAGACTGGGAAAGCTCCATGACTGGGAGTCAAGCACAAGAGAGAGTGAAGACAAGGAAGAGAGATACCCCCTCTCCTACTTGTTGGATCCCACCCAGAGACTATTTTGCCCAACTTTTGATACGAAATGGTGTCCATTGTTGCTATTCCTAGGGATCACATAGGTCAGCGCAGAGGGGAATCCCACGGCACCTGAGGCAGATGTTGTATCACGTTCATTAGTACTTTTGGAGGGTACCCTTGTGAAGCTTGGGTGCTTGCACTAACAAAGGATTTTTTCTAGAGGTTAGCGTAACTATTTCTATCACCTTCATTGGTAGGCCTGGGCTGTCATTATCCCAGACTATCTTTAGAAGGTCCTTGATTTCACTTTCTTGTATTTTGGTGTTCAATCCTCATCACCCGGAGTGGAAATACTTGGAAGTTTCTTGATTGACTGTATCTTTTAGGGACTTTATTAGAGAGTGCTCTTTGCTCCTAGTTGGCCTAGATTTATAAATTTTTTGAGTCTTTAATTAGCTCTCTTAAAATAATTAAAAGTGGCTAATCGACCATTCATTGGCCTAGGAGGCTTTGTGGGCTTTCACCTATGAGTACTGAGCCTTCTTCTATAAGGATTAGGAGAAATTCTTCCGGTGATTTCCAATCAGTGGCAGAAGACGTAATGGAGATTGATCCTCCAGTGTAAGCTATTGATTCACAAAATAGACCTGGTGTAAGTTGAGATTTGGAGAGGAACACTCCAGTCCTTTCTAGAGTCCTCCTCCAATTAGAAGACGTTATGGAAGTTGAAGAACTCCTTGAGTCTCCTTCGACTCCTTCTACTCATCTCCCTCCTGATTATCCAGACATTCTATTATACATTGGGACTCTGACCCATAGGCCTTCGAGCCCTGGTATATACCGGTCTTTTCCTTTGATGGCCACTGTTGGGAACATGGTTTCTGTAGAGCTATAAAAAGGGTCTCTTTCACCTCTAATTATCTCACATTAATATGTCAATCCAAGAGCATTTTGTTATTTCAAAGAGTGACTCAATCCGAGGCTATTTGTCAGAGTAATGCTAGTAGTACAAGCGTTTAATGAAACTACAAGAGTAAACAAATGCTTGTCTATAACTAAGATACTTCAAATGACTAAATCACACACTCTTAAAGCTAGACAACTTTATCAGTCAAGGGTTCGACAACAATAGCCCATCCCTTTGGAAACTGATGGAAAGGAAATTAGAGCATGGACCACAGGTCTGGGAGCTAGGCAGTAAATGCCGAGGCTCGCTACAGCCACAGGTCGTCTCTCACACCAAAATAACAAATGCGAATAAATGAAACAGCAGGTAAAAATTGAACAGCAATTCTGAAATAGAACAACAAATCTGGAATGGAACAGCAATGGAATACTAAACCTCGCGAGTAGTAATCAAGCTTTATCGTATCAACTCAAATGTACTCATTGTAAACAAACATCAATCTTTCATTCTCCAAGCAAATCAAGCAGCACACGCTAACGGAAGAACACTAATTACTATGGAACAACATTTGGAAATCATACACACACACACACACACTTAAAGAGTAATCTGATTTAGCACTAATCGTCATCAACAGGAATACAACTGCGTTTCAAAATGGAATAGCATTAACCCTGAATCATAAAGAACACAACTTTCAGATAAATTCCACAACACGAATATACAGCATAAGAGCTCTGTGACAAAATAGTAACAACGTTCAATTAAGTCTAATAATATTCAATCAACTCTGAAGGTATTGGTGATATAATGCAGAGTCAATATAACAGTTATTAATGAACGAATCTTAACAGAGCATATGATGTAACTTATAAAGCATATCAGATTACCAACTAATGACAGTAAGCAAACCACGCAGAAATCAAATCGTAGTGATACAGAAGCAAGTGTCCTCCGAGGCCGGGCCCTTAGCCTCAAGGGTACACCGCTTTAGGTTAATCCAGACACAGAGATGAGATAATCACCAAGTTTATATTAATGCATAAAACAGAAAGTACAATGAGCCAAGTTCAACGAGACTCGATGATCAAAGTTCAATCTTTAATAGAAAGTTACATAAAAGCATCCTCCTCAAAGCTAACAGTGTCGTCCCTTTATATAAGGGTGACGGCGGAGATGTCTAAGTAATAAGATAAATAAAGCAACGATCCCTCAGGATCGAAGATCCTGAGGGATTCGCCAAACTGTTAATCCTTAATCACTTCTTTTCTCCTCCGCCGAGTTGGTGTGTTCTCCTCCTTTTCCAGACCGGTTTGCTTCAACCTGCTTAGCCTCGTTTGCACTCGGTCCTTCGTCAAAGGGACAGCAGTTACCCTATTCTTGTCTTTTTCTTTGGAACAACAGCTCCTCGTTTTTACCCCTTCCTGCACAGGAGAATGACAACTATCAGCGGTTAAGTCTTGCATCCTAATTCCACATGTTTTGTTATAATTCTTTATTGTTTTCCACGTTCGTGATGTAAAAAGATTCACAAGTCTGACTGAAAAGCCATTGAAATGATCATAAAAAACATACCTTTTTAGTACTCCACACACCCCCCTGCTTACCCTGTTTCATGCCCTCATGAAAACATTGTAGTTGACATGCAAAGCAGTGAGAGAATGGGCTGGAGAAGGAATCTCATGCGGAGGCCTACAGCCATGGTGAGTGACTAGGTAGTCAAAGAACTGGCCTGTTTGACCCTCAAGCATCTCATATAGGGCTTGATATCCGGGAGCAGGGTGCCAGATAATTGGACTGCGGAATCTATATCCTAACCAGGATGGCCCTGCCTTCAAAATGCTTGCGCCATAAAGGTTCAAACGGTTGGCAGCTAATTGAAAATTCTCATACTTAAATGGCTCCCTGAGATGGATGTTTGGATTAGAGACTCGGTACCGAAATTTGGCTGCTTCAACGGCGAGGTATTTAATAGAAAGAAAATATTCTAAAATGTTTCGAATGAGTGCCTCGTGCATGGGTCCTAATGTTTCAATAACACCCGGAGTCCTCATGAGGTTTCTATGTGCTTTCCACAACTACATTGGGTTCCTAGGCTCAGCCCTTACCCACAAGTCTAGGCCATTTTCCTGCCTCTGGAAAGTATTATAGGCTTTGAGCCATTTAATCTGATTAACTCCGAATGAGATGAATGCTTGCAATTGGATGTCTCCAACAAAAGGGCCAGGGTTCAGTTCAGTCTCCTGATCTAGCACGAGGTTATTCAAATAAAATTCACATAACAATCTCTGGACCTTCACCCCATAATGTTTACAACAGTTTATGAAGTCATGGACAGTGTTAATTTGTATCGGGGTGCCTGCTTTAATGGATTTTATTTTTTAATTGTAGGTACCATTCCAGTAAAAACAGAGCATAGTTTTTGGCAAGGACCCTACATGCTAAAATGTCATTGTATAAAGAACACAAGGTATCCATCTGCTTGATAACAATATCTAGCCTACGAGTTACCTTTGCAACTTTCTCTTGTTCCTTTCGCCATCCTTCAAAGGCCTGGCTTTCAGATTGATTGACGTTCCTTGGTTGTTGTTGTAGTTCTTCATACTTCTCGCGAGGGACCGTTTTCTCTCTAAGCCTTTCCATTTCTTGCTGAGCCTGTTTCAATCCCTAGTGCAAGGTCCTTGTCTTTGGATCTCTTTTCCATGCAGCAGTGGAGGCCGGGAGTTTTAAATTAACTTTCCTATTGCGTTGTTTTGAGTTCAGAACCCTTATCACCCCTGAGGGTGGTGCCTCTGTCTAGATTTCCTTGTCACAAGTAATCATATCCTCCATTTCTATTTTAACATGAATATCAGCTTGCTGCTGTTCCTTTTCAAATGGAACAACAGTCTGTTCCTCAGCATCATTTGGAACAGCAGCTGGATTTTCAGCAAGGTTTGGAACAGTAGCTAGATCTTCAGCAGGGTTTTGAGCACCAGGGCGATTTTTGGTCCTCTACCTTTTTATCTTGCGGATTTTCATTATAGTGGTCATCTTTTCCTTCCCTGCAGTCTTCCTTACCTTTTGCCTCGCTTTCAGGATCGTGATCTACTGGTGGAGCTGGGCTATTATGCTCAATAACCTCCGTTGTTCCTTTCGTAATTCCCTAATTTCCCGTGTTTTATTAGAAGGAACAGCAGGCTTTCTGCTGCGTTCTGGGCCATGACAGGTCCCTGGATCTATCTCCTGGGGTGCTTCTTCATTGTTTTGTGGTGGTTGTTCTGGGGTAGGAACCCTAACTGGTTCCGTGACTTCATTTTCTATCCCTACTTCCTCTAGAATTTCCTCTGATGCCTTGGGAACTGATTGTTCCCATTCAACGTCTCCTATCTCTTCTTCATCATGAACAGGCAGATTTCCTTCTTCTGCCTCTTCTGCATGTGGTTTTTCAGATGAATCTCCTTCCTGGGGTGTGCCGTGGAGGTATGATGGAGTGGAAGGTTGGCCATACTCACCCATATTGGCCAAGATTGCGGCCAATTCATCTTCTCCCACTGGGTCCTGTGGTGGGTTACCTACATGCTATCCCATTTCCTCCTCCTGATTGGATTGTCCAGCTTCTGCCTCAGAATGCTCAACTTCTGTTTCAGGAAGCTGAGCTTCTTCCTCATTTTCCCCTCCGGGTTGCTCGGCCTCCTCGGCCTCTCCTTCCTTTTCTTCTTCAGCTTGTTCTTCTTCTACTTCTGGCCGTGAGGGTTGCTCGTCCTCCATTACCACTGGCTGGCTGGTGCTTTGCTGGAGCTTTTCCAGCCTTCCTCTTATCCGGGTTAACCGGACTGATTTTCTGCGTTTCTCCGGTTGTTTAGGTGTATCAGTGTCATGCTTACGCTTTGCTGATTCCTGGCGTGTTTCTGGTCGTTCAGATGTGCTCGCAACATGTTTTTGTTTTACTAATTCTCTGCGTTTTTCCGGACGTTCTGGTGTGCTTGTAGTATGTTTACGTTTTGGGGATGGTGCTGTCGCCCTTCCCTCAATTATTGCAATTAGCTCTTCCCAGCTGCTTTGCTGCTGGGTGAGGCTATGACTAACTATTAATCGAATTAATCCATGCTGGCTGACAACTGACTCTACATGCTGTGCCTTTTTTAGGCTTCGTGCGACGTCATGAACTAATGAATTCAAAAGTGCAGGAAGATTTACAGAGCATTTATGCTTTAGAACAGCTAAGAGTTTAAGATGTCGTTGTCTTACCATGTCTTTCCTCCCCTCGCAGGTGATGTAGCTTTGCACTGTTCTTGCTAATTCTGCCCAGGGTTCTCCTAGTGTTGCTGGCAGGACTCCCTTCCCCTTAATCGTCAAGCTCTGGCCTTCGTCGTGGAAAATTTCCATGATCTTCTGTAATCTTTCCTTCTTTAGTGTCCATACAGGTCCGATGGCTGGTAGTCCCGAGACTTCTGCGATTATATCATCGATGACCTCTATCTGCTTCCCCCTTACTGTAGAGTGATCCTCCTGCAGGTTCTGTAGAAATTCCATCGCCACTGTTTCATTAGACTCCTGCAGGTGACTGAGATAACTCAGCCATCCTGCTTTTTCCAGGATCTCCCAGGAAGCAGCGGAGACTGTCAACTTTTGAGGTTCGCTTCGAATTGCCCTGCCTCCCATGGTTTCGCTGTGGATTCTCAATGGAACAGTAACTGCTTGTGCTGTTTGAAACAAAGAGAGGGTAATAATCATAGGATTTAGAAAAAACACAGAGTACGCGACAGAAATGACTTATGAACAACAACTTGTGTAGAAAATAGAAATATCATGCCGTTAAGCCGTGCCATTCCCTAGTACACTATCTTTCCCGAATAGTGAGCTGACACATAACCCGGGGAATAATGAGGTTAACCTCCCCCCCACAATGCGATAGATTGTCCCAGCCGTCAAAGAAAGGAGCAGCACCCGATCTGTAACCAAGTCATAAAGGAATAGCGTATGAAAATATGCCATGTTTAGAAAAACAATGAATTACCAAAATCGAGGCATAAAGTTGGATCGCGTATTAGGTAAGAGGTTGTTGTGATATGATGCGAGGGCAGGGGATAGGACGTCTGTCGTACTTGCCAAATCTCAAGTGGTCATTGTCACCTCCTTTGCCATGATTGGTGGTAGTAAATGTTCATGCAGTATATAAGTCGAGAAATAATGTATGATTAGTGCCTAGGATATAAGAAACAAAAGATTATGAGTATCCTACCTATTGGTGTAATCAATGTAACTTCAATACCATTAACAGTGCTCTGTTGCCGATAGGTGTCCATATCCTTGGCAGAGTTGTTTATTTCACCCCTGGAACCATGATCCTGTATGTGCATATTAAGGAATGTAATGTCAAAGTGTAGGCCATTATGCTAGCTTGGTAACCAGTTAGCCGTAATGCCATTCACAAGGAGGGGGCGAAGAGTGGGCAGGTCAGCTCGTGATGAGACCTCCTATTCCAAGGTTTGTTTATTTTATATACCTTTTGGACCATATCCCTAGTGTGGTGGCCATAGTGGGAATGCCACTTCACTTCCATCCTCATGATCATGGTAGGCTGGCTCTTGATGAGACCCCCTATCCTGCATTTGACAACTTATAATTCATTTTTTTTTTTACTTTCTGTTTTTTTTCATAAAGCACTTTTCCTTATATATACACAAAGGGGTGGTTCAAAACTCCTTAAGAGTAGGAATGGTGGAAGAAGTCTTATCATCTCAATAGGAGGATATAAACCCTTTGCTCTTATTCCTAAACAAAAATCAAAGAGGATTAAAAAGAATGGCATGATAAAGATAACCAATTAGGGCAAAATTAGTAAGACAATGACAACAAAAGATAAGTATGTCCTTCCTTCTGTCCTCTTACCAATACAGAGCCTTATAAAGATAGCGATTTATAATTTTTTGATTTCAGTATGTTGTGATTTTGTATTCATTGCATAAGTGCATAGCTGTCTCTAAAAGACTTTGAAAGAATAGGAACAAGAAGCATCCTCAAATTTAGATCAGCAAAAGGGATAAGTTGTTTCATAAGGAGAGAAAAAGTATGCTAGAAGTGCTCTTTTTTGAGATAAGAACAACAAAGGAGCATGGGTCTCAAAAGTGCAAATGTCGTTCCTTTTGAAAAAGGAACAACAGAACACACCAATGCCGTTCCTTTTGAAAAAGGAACAGCAGAAAATAAAATAAAAAAATGTTATCTTTCTTGAAAAAAAAGGACAACAACATACTCAAAATGACGTTCCTTCTGAAAAAGGAACAACATAAATAAAAAATATGCTACACCTTTGAAAAAGGGACAACAAACACACCGCAGTGTCGTTCCTTTTGAAAAAGGAACAGCAAAAGAATCAAAATGGTGTTCCTTTTAGAAAAGGAACAACAAAACAATAAAAATGTTGTTCCTTTTAGAAAAGGAACAACAAAACAAGCAAATGTCGTTCCTTTGAAAAAGGAACATCAGGAAAATAAAGAGTGTTGTTCCTTTTGAAAAGGAACAGCAGAAAAATCAAGAGTGTTGTTCCTTTTTAAAAGGAACAACAGAAAAATCAAGAGTGTTGTTCCTTTTGAAAAGGAACAACAAAAACACGCAAATGCCATTCGTTTCAGGAACGACAAAAATCGAAATCTTTGAAAAAAAATGACAAGAACACATTTAGTTCAAACATATGTACACGAACGACTTGAAGAAAAGAAATTATGTACAAATTGTAAAAAGAAATAAGTTCCTTAATGAATTACAGGTGAGGAAGACTTCTCTTCCTCTCCTAAAATCTCCATATCAGTGTCTCTGCGTCATTGTTGGCAAAAGGATTCCCGAGTGAGTGGTTTACGATAGAGACGAACTCGGTGGCCATTTACTTTGAAGGCATATCCAGAACCGTCAATGGTGATTAAAGTGATGGTCCCATTGTCATGTACCTTCTGGATTTCGTATGGTCCCAACCAACGAGTCTAGAGTTTCCCCGGGAAGTCCTGAAACCGAGAGTGATATAACAGAGCCCAGTCTCCCTCGTGGAAGACTTTGTTTTTGATGAGCGCGTCATGCCATTTAGCTCGCTGTTGTTGAATCAGTGTTGTATTTTGTAGTGCAGAGAGCCTAATTTCGTCCAATTCATTGATTTGATGTAGTCGATTAATCTGTGCCTCGGTTAGATCTAAGCCAACTTCCTGCGCTGTTCGTAATGTTTGGATTTCAAATTCTATAGGAAAAATGGGTTGTTTTCCAAACACTAATTGATAAGGTGAGTAACCAGTGGTGCTTCTCCATGTTGTTCTATAGGCCCAGAGTGCTTCAGGTAGTCGGGCAGCCCAATCACGCCTATGTGACGCAATGGTTTTCATTAGGATTGATTCTATTACCTTATTGCTGCTTTCTACTTGTCCATTCGCCTGTGGGTGATATGGAGTAGTGATTTTATGTTGGACATGATAATTATTAAGTGTTGCAGCTAATCTATTGCCAGCAAATTGTGGTCCTCCATCTGTAATTATTTCCCTTGGAAGGCCATAACGTACAAATAGATGGAACAGGAACTGTATGACAGAGTCCTCTCTGGCTCTTGGAAATGCTTCTTATTCAACCCATTTGGTTACATATTCTGTTGCCACCAAGATATATGTTTTCTGATTTGATGAGGGGTTGATGGGTCCAACGCAATCAAGAGCCCATCGCTCAAATGGTTCGATGACTAACTATGGTTTCAGAGGCATTTCGTCAGCTTGACTAGGACATCCTACTCACTGGCAGCTGTCACAGGCTTGGACAAATTTCTTTGCATCTCTCAAAATCGTGGGCCAATAATATCCTGTCTGTAATACTTTATGTTCGGTTCTATGCTCAGCAAAGTGTCCACCACATGGTCCATCATGACAGGCTTTTAGGATGTCAAATATTTCATCTTCTCGAACAAATCTCTTGATATGCATGTCTGCCCCTGTGTGAAACAAATAGCCCCCAATCCAGGAGAATCGAGTAATCTTCTGAACAATCTGTTTTCGTTCATTAGGGGTTAAGTGTTTTGGTAGTTTACCTACTGCAAGGTAATTGGCAACATCAGCATACCAGGGTGTTCGAACGGCAACAGCAAACAGATGTTCGTCCGGAAACCGATCTTCAACTGCTGCTGCATCAATTGGGTTTGGCATTCTTGAGAGAAAATCGGCTACAGGATTCTCTTTGCCGGGTCGATCCTTGATTGTGATATCGAATTCCTGCAATAAAGTCAACCATCTAGTTATTCTAGCATTTGTGACAGGCTTATTTACTAAATATTTTATGGCGGAATGATCCGTATACAAGATAATAGGATAGCCTGTAATATAATGTCTAAATTTATTAACAGCATGTATTACAGCTAGGAATTCTTTTTCAGTAACAGTGTAATTTAATTCAGTAGGGGATAAATTTTTGTTGATGTAATAGATAGCGTATGGTTTTTTATCCTCTTCCTACCCAAGGACTGCGCCAATGGCTTTATCTGAGGCATCAGCTGATATCTGAAATGGAAAATCCCAGTTTGGTCCTCGAAGGACTGGGGCTGTGGATACGAGCTTCTTTAAATCCTTGAAAGCACGTTCACATTTTTCTGTCCAAAGAAAATCAACGTTACTAGTTAATGCATATAAAGGTGCAGCAATGTGTGAATAATGTTCTATAAATCATCTATAATAACCAGAAAATCCAAGAAAGCTGCGTACCTCTGTTTGAGTAGTAGGAGTGGGAATAAGCAAAAGTATTTGGATTTTGGCCGGGTCTACCTGAATGCCAGCTGCTGAAACATAGTGTCCTAGAATAAGTCCTTCAGTCATCATCATGTAACATTTTTCGTGGCTTAAGCAAAGCCTGGTAGCTATGAAGCATTGTAGGACTTTTTCTAGGGTATTTAGTGCTGGATCAAAATCATCTCCATATGGTGTAAAGTCATCCATATATACTTCAAGTCCATCATTTATTAAATCTGCAAAAATGCTAAGGATAGCCCTTTGGAATGTGGCAGGAGCATTACATAGGCCAAAAGGTAGAACTCGGTAGGCAAATGTTCCCCAAGGACAAGTAAAAGTAGTTTTGTCCTAGTCTTTAGGGGCGATCTGAATCTGGTTGTATCCACTGAAGCCATCCAGGAAAGAAAAGAATTTCTTTCCTGCCAAAGTATCTAGCACTTGGTCTATGAACGAGAGAGGAAAGTGGTCTTTTTGTGTTGCTTTATTGAGTTCCCTGTAATCCACACAAATTCTCCATTTCCCATTCTTTTTTGGTACCACCACAAGCGGAGAGACCCATTTACTATCAGAAATAGGATAAATAAAATTGACATCTAAAAGTTTATGAAGTTCCACTTTCGCCACATCCTTTAGATGAGGATTAAGTCTTCTTTGCGGTTGACAGACAGGTCTAGCATCTTTTTCTATATAAGTGTGGTGTGTACACAATTGTGGGTCGATTCCTTTCATATCAGGGTAATCCCATGCAAATTCTTGTTGATATTTTCTTAATAGATGGATGAGCTTAGTTTCTTGTTCAGATGTGAGGTTGGCATTGATATTTAAAGTTTTTCCCAGTTCAATTTCAACAATTTTACTATTTGCGACAGAAGTAACAGTTATTGTTTGATCATGTGTGTATTTCAGAGGATCTTCTTCTAATTCATTATCAAATGCTGCTTCTATCATGTGACATTGTGTGCAGGATCCGGATTCAGTTTGACTAATGAAGTTTTTAATGGCATCATCTTCTGTTTGATCTTTAAAATCAAGTGCCTCTTGTATAGCCAATGGAGATCTAATGTTATCAGTAAGGTGTGATACAAGATACTTGTTAGTTTTAATTATTGTGACACTTGGCTGCGCTGGAGGGTATATAACTAAATTCTTGATATCAGGTCCTTTGCTTATGGTCATATTTCCTTGCCGGCAACCAATGTAAGCATCGGCAGTGGCAAGCCAAGGTCTACCTAGGATTAGCGAGTGTCCATCAAGTCGGGTTTTTGGATTAATTATCAGGAAATCGGTTGGATATTCCCAATAATCTACAGAGACCATGACATCATGTAGAGTACCTTCTGGTCTAACCACAGATCAGTTAGCCAATTCTAACAAAGTAGAGGTGGGTTCTACAGATGTAATGCCGAGATTTTAACAGGTAGTGGTTGTTAAAATATTGATTGCAGCTCGTAGATCAACTAAGGCATTAGACAGGGTCTGACCGTAAATTTTAACAGTTACAATTGGATTTCCTGGGTCTTCATATTTAATGGGTGTTTCTTTCCCAGATAATAGATCAGATAAAGTACTGACTACTTGGACTCTTGGATTAGTTGTTATATTCCTCCTTGGTTTCTTTATGCACAATTCTTTAATATTTTTTGCGTATATAGGAATATCTTGAATGGCTTGGAGGAACGAGATTTTTATATACAAATTTTGTAATTCTCCCAGAATTTCAAAGTCAGGATACTGTAAAGGTCGAGGTATGGCTAATCGTTCTGGGAACAGAGGAGAGGATGTGGTTGCTTGATTATGAGTCTGCTGCTTATTTACATCCTCTTGTTGCAACTGATGTTCTCTTGATAACTGATCTTCAATATGAACTGTTTTATCTCCCTCATTTTCAATGATACGTCCAGATCGTCATTGAAGATTGTTACACTCCCGCAGGTCGGGTCCTATTTCTGGTGATTCTATGATTTGAAGAGATTGGACCGGTCTGTTATTTGGATTGGGGTTGGGTTGGGCTAGGAGTTGCGGTCTCAGATTAGACTGGGGATTTTGTTGTAAAGCTGGCAGAGTAGGTTGAGGGAGCGGAATAGCTCCTACTCGCTGTTGCATCGGTCTTTGCCAGTTTGTCTGCCAGGGTGAACTTTGTGAAGCAGGGGGAGTCCATGGGCTATTTTGCCAATATGGTGGAATGTAAGGGAAATTCGGCCAACCAGATTGGCTTGGCTGATTTAGCCACAGATTTGAAGAAGGAAACAATGGTGGTGACCAGTTTGAAAATGGGGGTTGGGACTGATTTTGCCACATATTATATTGTTGAGCATTATATTGTGGAGGCTGAAAAGAAAAGGTTGGGTCTGGAAACATACCAGATTGTCTTGGCTGCCACTGGCGACACTGGTTGATCAAGTGTATCGATTCTGGTTCTTCCTCTGCTTCCTTATATACTGCTTTTAATCCAGGAAGTGAGGGGCAGCTTTCCGTAAGATGATCTTTTGTACAGATGGCACATGTTTGGACTGTATCCAATGGACACTCCTTGTGACTATGTTTTTTTCTGCATCGGGGGCAGAAAATTTCCAAATTCTGTTCTGCCTCCATCTGCTTCTGTTTGGCCTGCATAATATCAAGTTGTGTAGTTAGTGTCCCTAGAATATCAGTTTTAAAATTTTCTAATAAATTTCCAATCTCCACACGTGTTACTCCTTCTGTTGATATTTTGTTGTCTCTTGCAAACCGATCATATTCTGCCGATTTTATTCTTATGTTGCCTCTCGAACTCCTGATACATAAGTCAATAATGTCAGCAAAATTCTCTTGATAAATATCCCCTTTTCCCATGATGTTTAATGTTTCAATCCACTTTTCCTTCATGCCCCTTAACAATGCAGTTTTTAACACATTATCAGGTAAAGGTAGTGATGCATAAGGAGATCTTTGTAAATTGTACTGAAAACGTTCCACATATTCTTCTAATGTTTCGTTCGGCTTGGCTGTCATTTGGAATATTTCGTCTTTCAATTCTCTAGACCTTCAATAATCCTGATATTTTTTTAAGAAGGATTCTTTCATTTGATCCCAATTATTGATGACCCCACCACCTAGTCCCATAAACCATCTTAAAGAAGCCCCCTTTAATGTAGAGGGGAATAATTTCAATTTCTGGGGATCGGTGGTGTAATCATATCCCCTGCACAACACATCAAATTCGAATAAAAATGCATCAGGATCTTCTGATGTGAGACCGTGAAATGTTGAAGAGGGATAACTTCATGGGCGCATTTGCTGCAAAATCCACTATAGGATATTGTAATGTAGAGGTTTGAGTATTTGGCTGGTTTTGAGCCATAGGATCGAATATATGCCAATAACCTTCTGGGATATCTAGGAGGGTATTCCTAGGTTGAGAGGGAACGATTTTAGCAGGGACAGTTTTAATGACACTTCCTTTATCTGGGATAAGGGAAATACCTGATGTCTGAGGAGATTGGACTCCTTCAACAATGATATTCGTAGCGCTCCCCTTATCTGGGTTGTTTAATGGCTGATTTGTTCCAATGGGAGATTTTGGTTCTTCGGTTTCCCCTGTTTCTACTTCTCCTTCACAAAAGTTGCTGAAATTCCCTTCCTGCAATAGTTCTGGAGTAGAATTTTCAATTTCTTGAAAGTCCTGCTCTTCAGTTTGACTATGCACCTCAACAAAGGCTACAGATGGTGATCCTGTGGCCTAAAGGGAACTAATAGGTTGTTTAGAAATAATTTTCCTGGGACCTACTGATTGCTGAGATTCTATTTTCTTATAGATTTCGTCTATGAAAGTTGTTCAGCCAAGGGTCACCGGCCCCTTAGCTTTTTCAGGTTTGGATGGAAGCTTAATATTCTTTTCTAGTTTTTTCTGCTTAGTCATGCACTCAAATGAACTACTAAATTCTATTCAAACAAAGCAACAGCAAATATGTTAGGAAAGTGGACAGTGGAGAAGGGCTTTTACATGCTCCGCACGCAGGTTCTTACCTTCTGTTTTTAAGATCCAACTCTTCCCTAGCAGGTTCGTACACTACTCTGAAAAAGACAAATGGCTACACTCTTTCCCCGGCAACAACGCCAAAATGTAGAGCTATAAAAAGGGTCTCTTTCACCTCTAATTATCTCACATTAATATGTCAATCCAGGAGCGTTTTGTTATTTCAAAGAGTGACTCAATCCGAGGCTATTTGTTAGAGTAATGCTAGTAGTATAGCATTTAATGAAACTACAAGAGTAAACGGATGCTTGTCTATAACTAAGGTACTTCAAATGACTAAATCACACACTCTTAAAGCTAGGAAACTTTATCAGTCAAGGTTTCGACAGCAATAGCCCATCCCTTTGGAAACTGATGGAAAGAAAATTAGAGCATGGACCACAGGTCTGGGAGCTAGGCAGTAAATGTCGAGGCTCGCTACAGCCACAGGTCGTCTCTCACACCAAAATAACAAATGCGAATAAATGAAACAATAGGTAAAAATGGAACAACAATTCTGAAATAGAACAACAAATATGGAATGGAACAACAATGCTAAAATGGAACAACAATGGAATACTAAACCTCGCGAGCAGTAATCAAGATTTATCCTATCAACTCAAATGCACTCATTATAATCAAACATCAATATTTCATTCTCCAAGCAAATCAAGCAGCACACACTAACAGAACAGCACTAATTACTATGGAACAGCATTTGGAAATCATACACACACACACACACACACACACACACACACTCAAAGAGTAATATGATTTAGCACCAATCGTCATCAACAGGAATACAACTGCATTTCAAAATGGAACAGCATTAACCCTGAATCATAAAGAACACAACTTTTAGATAAATTCCACAATATGAATATACAACATAAGAGCTCTGTGACAAAATAGTAACAACGTTCAATTAAGTATAATAATATTCAATCAACTCTGAAGGTATTGGTGATATAATGCAGAGTCAATATAACAGTTATTAGTGAACGAATCTTAACAGAGCATATGATATAACTTATAAAGCATATTAGATTACCAACTAATGACGGTAAGAAAACCACACAGAAATGAAATCGTAGTGATACAAAAGCAAGTGTCCTCCAGGGCCGGGCCCTTAGCCTCAAGGGTACACAACTTTAGGTTAATCCAGACGCAGAGATGAGATAATCACCAAGTTTATATTAATGCATAAAACATAAAGTACAATGAGCCAAGTTCAACGAGACTCGATGATCAAAGTTCAATCTTTAACAGAAAGTTACATAAAAGCATCCTCCTCAAAGCTAACAGTGCTGTCCCTTTATATAAGGGTGATGGCGGAGATGTCTAAGTAATAAGATAAGTAAAGCAGCGATCCCTCAGGATCAAAGATCCTGAGGGATTCGCCAAACTGTTAATCCTTAATCACTTCTTTTCTCCTCCGCCGAGCTGGTGCCTTCTCCTCCTTTTCCGGACCGGTTTGCTTCAACCTGCTTAGCCTCGTTTGCACTCGGTCCTTCGTCAAAGGGACAGCAGCTACCCTGTTCTTGTCTTTTTCTTTGGAACAACAACTCCTCGTTTTTACCCCTTCCTGCACAGGAGAATGATAACTATCAGCGGTTAAGTCTTGCATACTAATTCCACATGTTTTGTTATAATTCTTTATTGTTTTCCACGTTCATGATGTAAAATGATTCACAAGTCCGACTGAAAATCCATTGAGATGATCATCAAAAACATACCTTTTTAGTACTCCACAGTTTCAACTATGAGTGCTACTAGTGTACAAACTCCTTTATTAGTACAAGGAGGAGGTACAATTTCCATACCTTCAATCACTCGTAGCACTACAATTTTTGGCTCTACCTCCATGCCATCTTCGAGTGGGGGCACCCAAGCTTTTTCCTCCAACACTATTTCTTTCCCCTTTGGAATTCCTACCAGTGCAATTCCTTCAGTTTTGTTAAGTTTTCCATCCGCTACTTCCACGTCTATGAATTCCATGGCGAGTGGGTCAACTTCTTTTCAGGGTTTCCCTTTTGGGAGTGGTCATATACCACATTCTAACCCATATTTAGGATCAATACCTTTTCCCTCCATGGGTCAAAGTTATAATACTTTCCAAGGATGGGCTAATCTAGCTGTGAGTAGCTTGAGAGCTGAGAATCAATTCTCTTTCGTTCAATAGGGGAATATGTCGTACTCCTCCATGAGTTCATTTTAGAGTTTTTCTCCCTTTGCTAATGCATGGAACCCTTACCAATGGCTCTCTGCTCCATTTAATACCTCACTAGGGGGAAATTTCACTCGATATGTTAATTTTTATGCAGGAGTTGGACAAACTCCGAATTTTTCTAAGCCACAAGCTTTTCCTCATGGTTAAGGAATTTCTACAAATTACTTTAGGAAATTTGTTGCCTTCACAAATGCAGGATATTATTTTCAGAACATTGGGAATTCTGCCCAAAGTGGTTGGAATTCTCAAGGTCCTTCACACTTACCTTTCCTGGCAACTTTAAACTTTCCAGATCTATCAAAATTGACTAATAATCCCATCTAACACAACCCGGCTTGGTCTCCAGTTCCAACCAAACTTCCATTAGACATACGCAAATTCGAAGGGAATACTGGTAAGGATTTGGGCGACCATATAACCACTTTCCATTTATGGTGTTCATTAAACTCCTTGATTGATGATTCAATCAGGTTGAGATTATTTCAACGCACCCTAACTGGGAATGGGACTAAATGGTATATTGATCTTCCAGAGGGTACCTTCACTTATTTTGGTGACTTGGCCACCATATTTTTGAACCATTTTCAGTTTCTCGTTCATTATGATGCTAGAACTAAGCTCTTAGATAATTTCCAACAAGACCAGGCAACCCACATTTATGATCATATCTAGGAATGGAGGAGAACAAAGAGGCTCATTAAATCACATATTCAGTAAGAATTCCTTCTTAAATGGTTTCTCAAATCTTTTCAGCCTGAAATGTCTAAGGATATATCGCTCTCTGGTGTATTCACTGAAGAATAGGCTACTTTTAGAGCCCAGCAGCTAGAACTATGTATTCTCAATTTGGGGTTCTTCAAAAACATTTTGCCTAATGCTCCTAGGTATAAGGTTGATCTTTCCAAGCTGAAGCTGGGTCCCCATGCCAATGGGCTAGTTGAATCAATTGATCATAGCACCACTAACCTACTAAATCAATTGCTACATTTGTCTTTGCAAAATTCTTCTTCTATTCAGTCATCGCCATCAGTGCCCATGCCTTCTTAACCTTTTCAAACTTCTAACCACAAAGGAAACCAACAATCTGATGGGAAGAAGAAAGGATGTGGTAAGAAAAAGAATCAGGATGGGAAGGGTAATGAAAATAAGCCTGACAGTGGTGCTGGGGGGGGGGGGGGGGGGTAGAAAAAAGTCCAAGAAGAAAGTGAAGTTTCCATGCAAGTTATGCAATGGTGACCATTTGACTCATCTTGCCTGAAGATTCAATATGCTCAGCGCTTATTGGTTCAACAAGGGTCTTCTAGCTCCTAGGCTATCCTAACTAACCCTTCTCCCCAAGGGTAGTAGTTTTTTGCTGGCGTGAATTTTAGTACTGGTACCCCCACAGGGGGCAACCAGGAAGGGGAAAATCCATCAAATGCTTACATCATGAGTTCACATATTGAAATTTCTATACGGCCACGTGATTATGGTGAACTAGAATCATCTAAGGACAAAACAACTCCTAATGTTTCAAAGCCACTCCATATCGAGAGGCCCATAGTTGAGTCTATACCTTGGATGCCGAAAGGTTCCTCAAAAAGTTTGACAATTAACCCTAATGCGAAGGTAACTCAGAACTACTCCATTGTAGAAGATCTGGCTCAGAGTCCTTGTGCTATGTCAGCATTACAGGTACTTCAATTGTGCCTAGCACAAAGGAGTTCATTACTCACTGTGATCAGAGGAGTTGATCCAAAAAACTCTCTTGTTCTTACATTCGACATGTCAAATATCAAGAAGAAACTCCCACATCATATGGCTTTTCAAATAAAGTGTACATACCGAAAGACCAATATCTTTCGAATTGTATTCAATGAGGGAGCTTCCACATGTGTAATGTCCATACCATGTTGGAAGGCTATTGGATCACCTCAGGATGTTTAGTCACCTACTCTCTTAACAACATTTGATGGTCATTCTCATAGGGCACATGGGATTATTCCAACCTTTCCCATTTGTGCTGGGGGAAAAGTTGTAAATATTGACGTAAAAATAATTGATGCAAATTTGGATTACAATATCCTTTTAGGAAGAAATTGGATTTACGAGATGGATGCTTTTGTATCATTGTTATTCTGCATCCTCTATTTTCCTCATGAAGGGAGAATTGTAACAGTTGATCAAATTGATTATTATCCGGGTGAATCCAATGAATATTCTTAATCTTCTAGTCCCTTAGTGAAAATTCCTAAACAACATATTGAGAATCTAGTAGTTGGGATGTACTCTTCCTTAATGGGTACCTTTGATTTTCCTACTCATATTGCTAGAATTAATGCTATTTCATCTTCCAAGGAACCTTCTTGAAGAGATTTATTTAGAACTCATTATTTTTTGGATCCGTGGCCCTTACTCTCTTCCACCAACACATTATCTAAGGGGAAAATGGGTTTAATGGCATTTCCTATGTCTTCAACTGAAATTGCTTATCAATCTATAGTTAACATTACAGACTCCGATCCTAGTCCTTTTTCACCAAAGGAGCTGGATGGGGATGTGGCTCTGGCCTATACTGTAGATTAAACTTCTGCTATGGATTGCTTAGATACTAGTTTTCCATACGAAGATGAAATTCTAGAAGCAATGACGAGTGTTGAGAGACCATGTGATGATTTGCATCATCGATCATTTTTCCTCCCTGATTTGTGAGAAGTAGAATTAAGTTTGTCTAGTCCTTCATCTACTGGTGATGTTCACGTAGTTTTAAATCCTTTGGCTCGAGTGCAGTTTTCGACTGAAGGTAACATGTCTGTCATTTCACAAACTGTTCTAGTGAACATCTCTGGGTCCCAACATTATCGAAAATGTCTTCATTGGAGCTTATTGTTCCCCTGAATAAATTCAAACTTATACCGATCTATTTAAAGATTTTTGAGACATGTTTTCTTCGTTGTATGAGGAAATTCCTAGGATAGATCCATCTATAGTCTAGCATGAGATCAATACATATGAAAATGTAAAACCTATTCGCCAGAAGAATTGACTAGTAAACCCTAGAAAAGTAGATTCTATCAAAGCTGAGGTCGAAAAGTTGCTTAAAGCGGGTTTCATATACCTCGTTCCTTTAATTGAGTGGGTCTCGAATCTAGTCCCTGTTGACAAGAAGCAAGTAACAATCTGTGTATGCATTGACTTTAGGGACTTGAATAAGGCTTGTCCTAAAGATAATTACCCCACACCCTTTATTGATTAGATTATCAATGAGTGTGTGGGTAATGAGATTTTCTCTTTTATAAACGGATTTTCCAGTTATAATCAAATCACTATTAATCTGGAACATCAACATAAGACAAATTTTATTCTCCCCTGGGGTACATTTGCGTGTAAGAAGATGTACTTTGGCCTTAAAAATGCTAGAGCTACCTTTCAGTGGGCCATGTCATATGCTTTTCACGATATCAAACATGTTATCAAAGCTTACTTGGGTGATTTAGTTGCTCGTTATCGAAAGAGAATTGATCATCCCAAGCATCTTCGATTAATTTTTGAATGATGTTGTTTCTATAGAATCCAGTTGAATCTGAATAAGTGTGTTTTTTTCGTCACGTACAGACAGCTGTTGGGATTCATCATTTCCAATGAATGGATTCAAGTAGATCCCTTTAAGGTTGAGGAAATACTTCAGTTTCCTCCCTTGTCCTCTATTCATCAACTTCATAGTCTTCAAGGAAAAGCTAATTTCTTAAGGAGATTTGTAGCTAATTATAATGAGATTACTAAAGGATTTATGAGATTGCTTAAGAAAGGGGTCCCATTTCTATGAAATGATTTTTCTTAATGCTCATTTGATGCTATGAAAAAAGCATTAACCTCTACTCCTTTGTTGAATCCACCTGATTATCGCAGAGAATTCCTTTTATATCTCACTATAGAAGAATCAACTATTGGTATGGTTCTGGTTTAGGAAGATGATGATTTTAGTGAGCACACAATCTATTATATGAGCTGAGGCTTAGTGGGCCTTGAACTCCATTATTCTCCCATTGAAAAATTAGCTTTGGAAGTTGTCCAGCGACTTAGAAATTATATTCTACTTTGAAAAACTTTCGTCTTAGCAGTTATTAATCCATTTCAATTTTTCTTAGTAGGTGAGTGAATGGGGGAAAATACAATAGATCGATTGTCATTTTACAAGAGTTCGATCTCGAATTCATGTTAGCTAAGTCTAAGGAATCCTTAGTATTTGCAGAATTGATTTCAAAGTTTCCTTATGAGGAAGAAAAATTTTATGAGGAATATTTTCCTGATGAACATATTTTCCTTATTTCCTCACAATATCCTTGCTATGGAGATATCATTCTATATCTCCAGACTTCGAAGTTTCCGCTCATTTTTCGAAGGATGAACGTAGAAAGTTACATCACCTCGCTAAAACCTGTATTGTTATAGGTGACACTTTATATTTTCGTAGTGTTGATTCAACCCTTAGATGATTTTAACCTTAGAAGAAGTCGAGTTTGTGCTTAGTGATTTCCATAGTGGGGCTTGTGGTGGTCATTTATCTGGGCTTGCAACAACGCAAAACATTTTGCATCCAGGCTACTTTTGGCCTCTAATCTTCAAGGATTGTATTGAAGCGGTCAAGAGATGCCACCCTTGTCAAGTTTATACTCGAATAATGCATGCGCATCGAACTCTAATTTTCCTTGTGATCACCGTTGGTCCATTCACGAAGTGGGGTATTGATTTTACTACTTGCAATCCACCTTTGACAAGAACTCACAAGTATATCATCACAACTGTCGACTACTTTACTAAGTGGGCCAAGGCTATGCCTACTTTCAAGAATGATGGTGAAACAACAACCTTATTTCTCTTCAATCAAGTCATTTCTCAGTTTGGTATTCCTAAAGATATTGTCACTGACCATGGCAGTCATTTCCAGAATCAGATGATGTCTGAATTGGCTCTTAAGTTGGGTTTCCGGTAGGAGAATTCATCTCCTTATTATCCTCAGGCCAATGGGTAGGTTGAAGCCGTGAATAAATCCCTAAAAATCATCCTGCAAAGGACAATTAACAAAGATCAATCCAATTGGCACATTATGTTATATTCGGCACTTTGGGCATACCAAATGTTAGTCAAGACTGCTATTGGCTTTACTCCTTTTCAACTAGTTTATCAGTTGCAATCAATTTTTGCTGTGGAATGTGAAATTTCTTCCCTTAAAATAGTTGTTGAACTTCTTCCAGATAATTCTAGTATCGAAGAACAGTTCGTTCATTTGGAACATCTTGATGAGAAGTGTCAAGATGCAGCCATAATCAACAAAGCTCATAAAAAGAGAGTAAAAACTCAATATGATAAGGATGTCCATCCTAGATTTTTATCTGAAGGCAACCTTGTCCTAGTCTATGACCAAGACAAAGATGCCTTGGGGGTAGACAAGTTTAAATCTATGTTGTATGGTCCCTTCATTCTAAAAAGGTTTTGAAAAAGGGAGGTTATGAGTTGGTTGATTTTGAGGGAAACAAGTTAAAGGAGCCTAGAAATGGGTTCTATCTTAAAAAGTATTTTTCTTAGGCTTTGGCCTAGCATTTTCTTGATTGTAAATATTGTATATTTGTGCACATCTATCTATTGGTTTCATGGTGATGTCAATATTTTCGATCTGCTTTGGTAGGTATTGATGGACGATTTGATATATCTAGGGTTTGCCAATGGTGCTAGTAGACACACCTAGAACCTCGGTTCCGCAGCTTGGGTGATTTATTATCCATCTGACCAGTTTTTGGTTTCAAGAGGCATATGTATCGGTCTTGCTTAAAATAATGTTGTTGAATATACTGTTGCCATTAATTTACTATCTGAGGCAATATCTCTTGGTATTGATTCATTAGTAGTTTACTTGGATTCACAAATAGTGGTATCTCAATTAAATAACATCTATCATGTGAGAGATCCTTATTTATATTGCCAATTTCTGAGAGTGCGCTTATTACAAAGATCATTTACTTATATCACATTTATTCATGTTCCATGATCAGAAAATTCATTTGCAGATTCTATCGCTAATCAAACATTAGATTGGCACATAAATCATTCATTACATTAAAAATAAAAAATAATCAAAGATTCATTTGTATATACATGATCATCACGGTAAACCGTTAGTACATAGATAAAGTTTTATGTTCAAAATAATATACAAAATTGGGGCAAAAATGTCCTACAAAATTAGGGCTTATTCCCATAATTACATATAATAAAAAATATCTCGTCATCGATCTATGGGTCTTGCTCAGGATGAGTAGCACGGAAGAAGACATTGGCATTGCCAGCCATCAGAATAGCCTCACCCAATCGTGTGGAACTCCTACCACTTGTCTTTGCATCTTCTTTGGAAGGTCTTATATAGCTACCATAGGTACCTGGTCAGTCAACCTCACCAAGTTTCTTTGGAAAATGTGGAGGGTCCTCTCAGTCTCTACTGATGGTGGACAATACCTTGGGTCGAAGCCCTAGTACTCTCTCAAATAAAAGGAGTACAAGATGGTTCCATATCTAAATTTATTTGTCTAACCTTTTCGGATATATGTAAGTTGTTTTTTCATATTGGCTAAGAGGGGTGTGCACCAATCAAAAATTGTCGTGAGACACTCCACTACTAGACTCATCGAAACTTGAGAAGCCTGACTTAGAGGAGCTGAACCATTTACTTTGGAAACAGTAAAGAGAAGTATTCTTAGGGCTAAGCTCTCTACATGTTTAATTGGAATCTGGGTTCCAATCTTCTCGGTGTTTCAAGGGAAGTATATGCGTATGTAGTCCTTCACACTAAGGATACCTCATGTTCTTCCTGTTGATTTGACCCTCTCTCCTCTTTGAGAAAGACCAATGATGAAATATATATCCTATATTTCTATCCTCAGAGGCACTTGGTTAATAATAAAAGCATCTTCTTCTAAATCCCAGTAATGGATCAACATCTCAAGCAATCTGGTATTTTCCTTCATATTTGGAATTTTGAAAAATTTCAATAATCCGCATCCTCGTAAGGCATATAATGCAATTGGATCTTCCATCACTTCATTATCAATCACTCTATGCTCCCTTTCTCACCAATTAATCGACATCCTGCAAAAAAAAAGTGTTTTGGATCATTAAAAACTGTGTTTCAAATTTTAAAATCGTGCACACACAGATTCAGTATTTAAACAATTGCGTATAGGAATTTTCTATACACAGTTCATCTGTGTCTAACCCGCGTGTACGTAAAGAATAATTTTTAAACTAATTTCCCATGGTGAATTTTTTGACAAAAACATTTAAAAAGCAGTAAAACTTATTGAAAAATCAATTATAAGGTTACCAAGAGGGTTGAAGGCTGAATAAATGGATGAATTTAAGGGATTGAGATTGCTTGGTTTTTTTCTCCAGAGGTCCTTCACTCACTTGTTCACAACACAAATGAAGAATTGTGAGTCAAAAATTATTTATATAAGTTGACATATGAAAATCACTTTTCATAAAGTTCATTTTTTCTTTTGAAAACTTTATGAGCTTTATGACCTTTTTGGCTTGGAGTGTTGGGATGGGTCATTTTTTTAGGATACTTTGGAGATTTTGAGAGACTACTTCATTTCCATGACTACAGACCTGTCATGATAGGTATGTTTTTCTCATTGGCATATAGGTTAGGGAATATCATTTTCCGTTGCATTTTGCATACTAGCCTCCATATTGCAATATTTTTTGGCCATAGGGTCGACCCCATCATGTCTTGATTCTTAAACCATTTTCACTCGCTGAATTATTAAATCATGACATGATGGTAGAGCCAACCTTTACATGGGAATCTTAGTTAGATCTTTGCTAGCATATGTTTCCCATGCTGCTATATTGTGTAGGCTTGAGAGTCCTCCTTAGTCCTGCCATGACTTGTGCATTGAAGATTCATTCTCTTACTTCTTCGCTATTTTTCTAGATTTATACCCTAGAGGCTCCTTTGCATTGAGTTGTACTTTTGCATTGCATGTTGACCATTTGTAACCTTTTGGCCTTAAGCCGACTTCACTTGCACTCGTGTTTAAGACACCTTTTGACCATATATTTTGTGAAATCAACCTTGCAATCACTTAGCCTTTACAACTTGACACATTTTTACCTGTGGAAAGAATGTTCCTTTGAGTGTCATTGACCAGTTTCATCACCTTGCATTGAGCATAGGGATGTTCCCCTCCCAGGAACTAGCGCATTTGTATTTGGATACCCATTCCTTCCACTGTACCATAGGCATTAATTTATTCTTTTTTCAGGATTTCTAAATATGAAAAAGACAAAAAAATGAAATATTCCAAAAAGAGCAGGAATGGGACATTACTTCTATGATTGATGGAAGCTAGAGTCAGTTGTGTTGCCCTTGAACAAAGCACTCAAAATTAAGTATTTCCTCCATTGGGATGGGCTTTAGTTTGACTTAGGAGAGCCTTAACCTTGTTATTAAGTAAGTACTCCTCTAGTTGGTTATCTCTTCCAATCATATGGAGAGTTTGTTTGTGCCTCTTGCATGACAAACTTATACAAAGTTATCATATGCTACCATATTGTCACATTTGAGTCGTGCTTCTTTTCAAGGGAAGTAAACTCGAGTTGGCCTTTCTGTGGTGTCTCTTGACTTATTTTCAGTCGGCCATCCCTAGTTGTCAGAGTCATGTTCACTGTCACATCAATTATTTGGTCCTTTACTCATGTTGGTTGAGAAGGTCTCCATTGACTTCTTTTTGTTGGGTCTTACTCTTATCGACTATGACAAATTTACCTAAGAGTGTACATGGAGCCACACCCTGGCCCTATTTTCATTATTGAAACATCAACTTATGCTCAATATTGATCAATATCATGGGTCCTTGACTGAGTGGTTTCCCTTGTGTTTGACATCAACTTTCATTATCACATATTGGGATTCATGTAGTACCTTGGTTTCCATTTTACCCTATTGGTGGATTACTCACCTTTGTTTCAGCTTTCATTATTGGTTGGTTCAGAGGGTTTCTATCGTGTGCTAGCTACATATTGCGTATGCCATAAACGTGCTTCGTTTTGGTTACTACATATTTCTTCGTCTGATTCCTTCCACATTATTGGCCTATGGGTTACACTCACACTAGATTGATGAAGGATGCCTTAATGACTTCCTTCCAACATATCTTTTCCCATCGACTTCAACTCATTGCTCTAGGAACAAGGTCTAGATTCCATTTGGCAGTAACTTAGGGTTTTCAGTCATCAGTGGTAGACTCCTTCGCCATCGACAATGGGAAAACATCATTGTCTCCTGATTGATAGATTCTTCCAAGTGTTCAACTTCATCTCATTTATTCGCACTTGTTAGATTGTACTAGGTACCTTGGCTCTCATCATCATTATTGGTGAGTAGTCTCACGCTTGTTAACGATATACATCAATGACCGATAATCAAATGATTTCTCACATGGTTGACTTCAACTCATTTATTCCCATTGTGTAGAAATGTACCATGGCAGTCGATGAAGACCTCAAGTTTGCATCAACATTTGTTGGTTCACTTACGAGTCCCTCATGTTTCTGCCAGTGACACCATATACCTTATATGTTGTAGTTCATTACAATGACATCCTATATGTTGGCACCCGAGTTGCATGTAGTACCATTTGTTCCACTATTTGACTTGGTACTTTTTGGATCAGCTTAATGACTTCAGTGATCAACTTTCTACTTCAGCATCATTGAAGAGTTATTTATATGTGATATTATGACATGTACTTCTATGGATATGATTGGATGATCTAGTATGTATTTTCAGTCCTTTTATACTTGTATGCATATTGGATCCACTTTTGAATTTGATATGCGGACATGCTTTATTATCTTTGAGAATGGGTATGCTTGCCTTAGACAACAACTTTCTTTTTATCTCTTCCATTGGCTTGGCATGCTGAAATCTAGTGAACTCCTCTCAGGTCTTGGCATGATTCCTTCTATACGCGTAATACATTTCGGCCACCATGTACCTATTTTGACCTCATACATTAGGGACCATCTGTTATAGCATCATTTACCACCCTTGGTAGATTTTATGCTCTGTGTTATGGCCTAGGGAAACCCTTCCCTTCTGGACTTGGTCCAAATTCTAAAAAACAAAGATTTCAATCCCATACTCTATGTTTCCCTATATAAAAAGCTTGTACACATGGGTCAGTCGATACCCAACCCACGTATATGTGTTAAAACATTGAAAAATATATAATCTCCTGAAATTTAGGCAGAGTTTACGAGTTTTACCTATTACTCACCTACTATAGCCCATGGCCCAATTATTTTCCAACTGAAAAAGATAATTTGGAGAAGTATAAATAAACCTCCATGGGAAGGCCTAAGGGAGGAGAAAATATTAGATATTGATATTATAGTTGATTACATCCTTGATCAAGTCTAAAGAAATCCATGTACCTTCTACACTCCCAAGTAATAGGAAACCTATGTTTCCTCCTTTAGATGTCATTCATCCCTTCATGACTTCCTTGTGTATACCTATGGAGGGGGATTGTTGAGGCTTGGGTAGGATGGATCCAAAGGACGGTTTTGCTTGGAGCCAGCGGATGACTCGGGTTGTAGTTCTTCCATATTTTGTTTAGCTTACATAAATAAAGAGGCATTGTCTTTTCCTAATGTTTATGGTGTTTATGCATTAATCTATGTTATGATTTTCTTATAAAATCTTATGTTAATGCTTATTTTATTACATGCTTATATGACCTAAAAAATATATCATGAATATGCTTTCTATTATTTTTGTTGTATATGGTTTCCTTGATTGAGTTGCATGTTCTAAGGCATTGGAAGAAGTAGAGGGTTTGGACCCTACAAGAATGACCTAAAACATAGGACCTCTGGGTAATACCTATTCTTCCTACTTTGGTAGTTTAAGTATTAGGACTTCCTGTTTGCATGTATATTTATGTTGTATGCCCTCTGCTTTGATGAGGTTCTCAACCCAGGACCCTAGGGTGATTCTACCTGTAACACTTAGGAATGTAGAATACATCAAGAGGAGGAATATCCTCTATTTTTAGAACAAACAAAGAGGTTAGAAAAGCTGGGATGATATCTGAATCATCAGTTTCCATAGGTTCCTTTGAAGTCTCGACCATGAATGAGGTCTTCCCTGTGTTTTTAGGAGTTTTCAAATTTTTAGGGTCAGATTTTTTAGGAAACTGTTCTCGAATTTGTTCCAAATTCGCATCGATTATAACTTCCTCTACCTGTGAAGAAGAAGAAGCCTATGTATCTTTAGTATGACCTACATCTAGGACCATTGATGTGCTCACTCCTTTGTCATTATCTGTGCTCTGTTGATTGGGTTTTAACAACTTTGTGGGCAAGTGGAAAATCCTTTTAGTCCTGTGTTGATTGAACTAAATTAATTCTCTGGGACTCAACTACGATTATTCCTCTTTCTCAACCTTTGCGTAGTTGGAGGCTAACTCAAATAGGTCATCAAAATTATTAGGCTCATTTGTGAACTTCTTGAGTTTTGCCTAGGTTGTAACCTTCTTGGCAGTGTCAATGGGATCAAACTGTCAATTCAGAATGGTTGGAAAGTTCATAAGATGGATTTCCTCCATTTCCTTAGTAGCATTCTTGAAATTATCAAGGGAATAAACACCATAAAAAAATGGAAAGACATACCACATTGTCTATTTATTATCTTTCATGACCTTAGATAGGCCATTTCCCACAGTCTGATAGGTTATTTCTCGAGATAAGAGCTTGTCGGGAATATATAGGGGTAACACATGTGGGTGTGCATGGCTACAAAAAAATTGAACATAGGTAAAGGACTCTTCTCAAAAGCATCTTCCAACTGATAAGAGGTGGTTTTTGGCTTCAGGTGAGATTCTAGGGCATTTCTCATTAAATACAAACTAGTGGATCGTAGGCACAACTCCATGGAAACGTTTGTAGAAATGGGGTTGATATTTTTATTCCCAGATAATACTATGATATAAGTGGATAGGAATAGGGTCCTGTGTGGTCCATTTCCATCCCATGGATGGGAAATCAGAAGTGAAGCAAATAACATCCATTACATAGGCACTCATGTAAAATGGGGGAATAATGTTTTCAGAAAAAACTGTGTTTCTTCCTATAATATAGGATTTGGATACTTAAATTATTAGATAAAATAGTCCGCTAGTCCATAACATAGCTATCGGAGGCAAAATAAATCAGGGGTACCCATTTATTTGAAAATTTTTGGGTATTGGCATAACCAAATAACCTACATATCATAACAACAACATCACAATAGGGCCCAACAAGAGAAGCTAAAGAGTACACACTCTTATCCTCTCGCTTGTGCTTGCTATCATCTCTTTTCCATCCTTTGATGACTTCAAATTCATCGTGATTTTCCTTCATGAATTTCTCAATGAAATCCTTATCATATTTCTTTTGAGGTGGCGACAACAAGTACATCTGAGTCAAATCATTGCTAGTAAAAGAGCCGATGAACATGTTCCTCTTGGTCATAAAGTTTCTATCTGCAATTTTTAGATGGTCGTCAACCCATTTGATCATATCCATGTAAGGCAAGATGTACGGCCAAGAAATAATTCTGTGGAGGAATGAGTTGGCTAGATCGCTATATGTGGTATTAGAAACCAGACATGAATGTTTGGTCGTGGGCACTCTTTTTGTGACCCTTGGCTCTTCATCTTCGAAAAGATGATACATGGCCTCTCGAGTAGAGGTTTCGATGTCTGGGGTGCATGTGGTATCGATAAATAATGCAAAAAATTCTAAGACCTCAGGGGGAGGAGCAACTAGTTGTTGTTGAACAACATGTTTCTTCCTGGGTTTGGTTGACCGAGACATTTCTACTGAATTATGTTTGTCATGATTGACTTGTCAAGAGGAATACAAGAGTGAGGAGCAATGAAAATTAGAGTGAATAACTTAGAGAAAATAATTGATTACACCATAATCCAAGAATGTTATGAGCAAAATTTTAGGAAATCATTAGTAATAATGAAGGCATTTATTATATCGAAAATCATTAATTCTCCACATTTGGCCATTTATTGATAAAACATGAATTCACATGGGCCACATTACATGTCACCATATCGGACAAATTTATCGATGAAAATGAATTATCACAACATTAAAACTTGCGATATCGTTTACCTATGACAGACTTATAGTGCTTGGAATCTTAGAATTATAGGCGGGAAGAATTATCAGAGGTTTTTCATTGACGTTTTCATATTGGGGATTTGAAAGGATAATTTCTGATTAGAAAATCTCGATATGACAATTGTGAAATCTTAGGAGATCATTATCAATAACGAAAGAATTTATTATATTGAAAACCATTAATTCTCCACATTTGGCCATTTATGGATAAAACATGAATTCACATGGGCCACATTATATATCACCATATTGGGGAAATTTATCATTGAAAATTCATTGTCACAACATTAAAACTTGCGATATCGTTTACCTCTGATAGGCTTATAACACATAGAAGCTTAGAATTACAGGCGAGAAGAATTTCGGAGGTTTTTCATCGAAATTTTAATATTGGGGATTTGAAAGGATAATTTCCGATTAGAAAACCCCAATATGAGATGTGGGTAGTAAATCGAAGATCAGAGGTCGGAGGTGAGAAAAATATCAAAGATCAGAGGATCAAAGGATTAGACATGGTCATCAAAATGAAAACGCCAATATGGAAACCCCGATATGATACGTTCCATTCTTCAGTGCCAGACCTTTATTGCTATAACATAAAACATAATGCTTTATTATTTTAAGGCTTTAAGACTTAGGAAACCCAATCTAGAAATCTTTTAATCGAAGTTCTTGTTAAGGGGATTTGTTGGAAAGCTCCGATATTATATTTCCGAAGATATTTTTTTAATTATAAAACCAGTTTCTAAAGGTTTAAGGTTTGATCTTTAAGTTTCGATAAGGGAAATTTTTAGATTCAATCAAGCTTTTGAAACAATAAAGCTAAGATTACCTTGTTTTATTGGATTTTGTGGGTTTTATCCTAAATTTTAAAGGGTCCCCATAATTTATTATTTCTACTATTAATTATAATGGGGGGTTTTTGAGCAATACAACACAACCATGTACTATCATTGATGAATCCCTATATTATCATTATAACCCCTATACTTTCATATATATCATTTATCATGGCTTGTTGTGAAGACTTGGTGTAGTCTCTTGCATGTTGCAAGGAAGCTTAAAGAATATAAGCTTTTAAGAGTTGGTTATGGATAGCTTAGTGTTGCACTAAAAATTGTCACTTTGACATTCTGCTATTTGTGTGAGTTCATTATCACTCATACTTTCCTCCTCTATAAGTCTGAAACACCAGTTCCTCATATCAAGTCTGAAAATAAGAGAAAAACCCTCAAAAGTCTTTAAAACTCTGGTTTCGCACTTTCTATTTTCATTACCTACGGTCCCGCACCTAATCATGTCTCCTGTGCACCTGACCACACTGTCTCTGTGTGAAAGGTGCGGACCCCTATAAAAGTTAAAAAGGCACGAGTATACTCTGAAAAACTCACTTTCAGTCATTTCTAGAAGCTTCTAGAAGGAATCTTGAGGTGGCAAGTTCGCTCTCTTAAGGTTCATGCATCCCATACCTTAAGGAGCTAACCCCTTGATGTGAGGAGCTTATTCCTTTGAAGGAGGATTCTATCCCTTCATAGGTGGACCTGTAACCTCCTCCTCTGCACTACAAAAAGAAGCATTGGGTTGGTTACTGGAGAGGTTAGACATTGAATATTTTTGAGGTGAAATGTTGCTGGAACTTATTCTTCTTTAGTTGAGTTTTTATGAGGAGAGATTACAAACCTCTAAGATCTCATTTTGAAGAGTACAAGGCTTGTCAAAGTAAAGGAAATTCCTATTTTGGACCCCAGGAAGATCTTGTTCAACATCAAGGCTGAAAAGGTTGTAAGGTTCTTCTACTTCAAAGTTAATAGAAAATAAATTTGTTTTTCTCAATAAGCTGTTAATTTATGGTTTATTTTATGGATTCCTTGATCACCATAATAGACATGATTTATAATATTTGCTATGCAGGTGCTATTTAATGTTTACTTGTTTGTGATTGCAGGTCCTCAAAGGTAACTCTTTTGAACGACCAGTGGATGACTACTATGAACAAGCATTGGATCTAAGGTAGGATCTTAACATCTTTGTAGTATTTATTTATAAATTACATATGTCTAGAGAAAGATAGTTTTGTTTGTCTATTTGTTGCTAGACTATCTTCTGATACTAGGGAGATCGACCTTGTCCACAAGATCGATTTATCTGACCGACACTTAGCGCATGTTTAATGGGAGAATGTGCATCAAGTGGAAGGTCATGGTTGTAGGTTTTAGCCCTGTAAAAAAATTACCTACAAATAAATTCTTAAAATAGAAAAATATACAACGGTAAGAACATAAAACAAATACACACAGATATTTTCCCCTGGATCCCAAAACTGGAACTACCATATTGATTTTTCATTATTTTCCTTTCAATGTTACAATGCATATATATATATATATATATATACATACATGTCGAAGAATTCATAAACCCCAATCCTTTAATCTTGTATTAGAACATAACTGTAGTTCCCTTGACCAGATATACAAAATACAATGGGCAGAAAACCATCATGCGTAAAACCATGCACAAAACCCATGCAGAATACCATGGGTAGATCCGCCCATGATCTTAGGGTCTAACCCCCATCCTTGGGTTCACCCAACCATTATTGGGTCTACATAAAAATGTTACTAGGGGATTGCCCCAGACTCTGTGATGGTGGGGGGGGGGGTAGCCCCCTTGCAAACACACTGACAAGGGGAGATTCCATGCCCTTGTGACACCCCACTATGCTCAATGCAACTACAACATGTTTTTATAGTTGTGGAAAGAATATAACACATACCAGACAATCGTGTTGGCATAGTTGACCTAATGACACATTATTTTAGATGCCATAAGATTTAGCAGCCATTTTGGCTAGTTTCTAATTCCTACTTTACAAGAGTGTTGTAGTTGGTTATGGTTCATCAAAAAAAAAAAAAAAGTGTCAACATTATTGATTTATGACATTGTGGTGATTGAATGAGGTTTGGTCACCCTTTTCCATTGATGTCAAAGGGGGAGACTGCGACTAGCCACTAGTGGAGAATGATACCAAACAACAAGCATTAAATGAAGATTAGTTTGGTGATGTGGTTGTGGTGTTGCTAATAATATAAAATAGGTAGAATGTTGGCAGCTTGATGTTGGAATTAATGTCAATGGTGAGTCAGGTTATGTTAACATTGATGTTAACAACTATGGATGTGTGTGATGATGATATAATGTATGAAAAAGGTGTTCTAGTTTTGTAGGAGGTTAATATGATGCTTAATGATGTGATGATGCTGGCGGTTCCTGATATGGGTTGAAAAAAATTGGTTTTTCCAAGAATAACAACATCTTCTTTGGATTGTTTCTTCATCCCCATGACACTTACATAAATTGTGTAGGCTTTCCTTTGTATCCCTAAGACAATATTCCCTAGATTTCCTTTATATCCATGTAATAATTTATATAGGTGAAAATTTATAACCTATGTGCACACACAAAATACCATGAGCTTTCCCGAGAGTATTTTCCCAAGGTTTTTGAAGCAATTAAGGCATTTGGTTTGGTCCTATTTGATTGGTTATCAAGACAAGTGGAATGCAATTAATGATTTTGATTCAGTCTAAATTGATTGTTGGGATTTTTTTTTTAAATATGTTATGTCATGGTTCGAACTTAGTCCATATGGTGTGTGTGTTGGTGGTTGAGAGTATTCACCTATAACGCAATGTAAATAGTTCTTAGTGAGTAGTTTCCTACATGTGGAGAAAACGTGACATGTGTGTTATGAAAATGATGCAGTAGAACTGTAGGTGGGTGATCTCCACATATGAAGTATAGAATGATGGATCTATTGATGATATGAAGCATTGGTCTACATAACAAGACAACAAAGGAGAAAATATTTAATTATGGAGCATGTGATAGAGTTGTGAGAGGTTTTGATTATGGTTTAGATATTGATAGTATAGTTGTTGTTGTAGGTGATGATGTCTTGGGGCTTGTTTAGTCAATTTAGTGTCCTAAATTGCTTGCATAAATTATCAACCGAGGTTTGTGAATTGATGAAGTGTTATGCACTATATGTGCTTAGTTAACCTTTCTCTTACTTCGTTGTTTTGTATTGTATGTTTGTTTTGGGGGTTTCTATTCTTTGGTGTCTAAGAATGTACAATCTATGAGAAAATTTAAATGGATTTAATGAATTTTAAAGGAAGGGGAAGGTTCCTAAGTTAATCTAATTTCCTAAAAATGGACCAAGAACTGTTTAGCTAGTTAGAACCTAATAAGAAAATAGAGCATCTATCTTACCTTTATCATTAGTCCTAATCCATGGATCTAATTCTTAAAACTAAAAGTGAAATTGATGCAGGAGGTAACTCAATAATTGCATTCATTTAAACATTCAACCATTCAATTTTGGAATATGATGAAATCAATCTCCTTGAAATGATTTTTTGGAATATCAATGATGCAACTAAGTAAGGACCTGAAAGCAAAGAAAAGGTAAAAGTATGTAAAACTAACAATCTATTGAACACATTCAATCATTGTATGAATTAGATATTTAACCATTTAAGTTAGGGTCATCATCATTTTGAAATGGTTTTTGAAAACATCTATTAACACAGTTAATTGACAGTTCTGTTCTAAGAGAATGAATAACAAAATAGTAAGAAAACTAAGCAACTGTGTATTCTTATTACTTCAGCTTAATTCAGTTTTGGAAACAAAGTCATTTTTCCATAAAATATTTTACAAAAACAAGGTTGCATAGTTGTGATTCTACCCTTACACTATTGGTTAAAAATTGAAATGAAACATCATTCTAAATTAGAAAACAGACTTGTTGAAAATAGAGTAATAGAAATTAAACTAAAAACAACAAGTGAAAAACCTACTTTCAATGCAGGGGTCCTCTGCAACTGATGTGGCAGGAATGCAAGCTAGTTAAGGATGCACTTTAAACCATCATTGAAAAATTGAAGTTTGTATTATGAAAAAAACGAAGTCTGAATACAGAGTATCAACAAAAGACGTGTAATTCCTTCTAACTTCTAACTACTTCTCGGTTCCATACAACCAATATTTATAGGAAAATAACATAACTGATTTATGAGAAATACTTACTATAGGTGGCTAATTCGAATTAAATCTAACATGACTGTTTATGAGAAAAACTTTCTACAAGTGGCTTAATTCGAATTATAATAGTACTGTTTAACTTCTGATCAACTATAGGTGGCTAATTTGAATTAAATCTTCAACATAACTATTAGACTCTTGATTAGCTATGAAAGAGCAAATCAAGAGTCCTACTGCTTCTAGATCACATATTTTGACTTCATCTTTGACCATTGCCATAGGATTGCTTTTCCATCGATCTAGACCGAGTGAATATGATAGAATCAATGTGGAGATGATTATGGAAATGCCCATGTGGCCGAGTTCTTCATTTGACACCTGTAACCTACCAAACCATGAGAGTAGCTATAGAATCCACAGTTAACTGTAGAATAGGCTGCATTCTGTATATATTTTGCAAAAATATATTAAAATAACAAGAACATGAAAATATAATATAGTGATCATTTCAATGCTTTCCCTAAGACAAAACCTAGCATTTATCATTGATTGGGTCTATAGTCTATGAGAAAATGAGAGAAAAAGGTGAGAACAAATGTCAAGGAGAGGTAATTATGAGTTTCAACATACCCCACTGTAAAATCATTTCATGTACTCATGTAATTTTCCAAAAATGTGAAATCTTCCTCCCTAATGCATTTGCTCAGACACCTCAACTAGTACATCTAATTTCCTTCTCTTGTTCTTCTTTGAAGTGACTGTCATTTTGGGTTCTCTGATAATAAGCATGTACCTAAGGTTAATGATTGTTCTGTTCAAAATAATATTTTTTCTTTTCAATTTCTTGTTTTTCTTTAGCACAGTCCTAGATTCAAAATGGTATTATCATAAATTTCCTTGTCCAATTTATTTTGTTCCTTCAAGGTTTCATTCTCTTGTTTGATATGTCTGTTCAATATCTCTAATTCACAAATTTCCTGTTTGAGAGTATCAATTTGTGGTTTTTGTGGATTAACAAAAGGTTCTGGGTTAATTGAGGCACTTCTCTTCTCCATTGATTCTATGTAATCATATATTTGTTGTAGCACTGGGTCTATGCCTGGAGATCTTCTGTTTGAGGAGAATTTTGAGGATTTTGTGAAGAAGAGATGTTAACAGGAGATGTTTCTGGGGTTTCCTCGTCTAAATTTATAAACTCTGTCCCTTTTGATGATGATTTCTTTGCCAAACCTTTGAGTCTAGAGCTTCTTCTAAGTTGTGGAGGACTTACATTCTCCTCATTTGTGACCTTTTTCTCCTTTCTTATCTTTCCTCTTTCCCTGATTTTCTTCCTGATTTCTGTCAGTTCTTCAGAGATGAACTTTTCATCATCTTTCCGTAATGAAGACTCAGGCCTGTCTTCAATAGTTATACCAGTCTTCTTTCTTTTGCTTCTTCTAACATTATCTTCTTTAGGTGACACTGGTGTTGTATCTCCTATTCTTTTAAATGAAACTCAATCAATACCTTTATCAACCCATGATGATAAATGGTTGTATCTATGAACTCTATTTTCTTTTGCATATTTGAGTCCATCCTTTGTAAACAATTTAGCAAGAAGAAAGGAAGATTTATTTCTCCATTTTCTAAGAAATTTATCAGTAAACGGATATGATAGACATACATGCAACCAAATCTCCCCTCACAGGTGATAAATTTCTATAATATCAAGAGCATGTTCCTCCACTTACTTTTAAGAGCTGAAATGGGAATTCCTTTTCTAAAAACAGAGACATCCATACCTGGGTTTTTGAGTATTACTTTCCATGATTCATTGTGGAACTCCCTCTTTTTGAACCATCTTTCACCATGCCTTGGAAGTTGTATAGCCTCGATTATGAATGACTCAGTTACTGAAAACTTAATATATCCAATTTCTACCTCTGTGCCATCAAAGGATCAAGCAAAGGATTTTGTAATCTCCTTGTGAAAACCATCAAATTTCTCGATGAATTTAAGCCATCCAGCTTTCTGCAACATTTACTTGAGCTGTGGGTATCCTTCCATGTACTTTTCTCCTACCAATTCTGATTTGACAATTAGCCCCATGCCTTCTACTACACAGTGTTTTCAAACTTCAGAATTACCCTTCCTGGTTTTATGAAATGGATTGACTGTGAATATGGTGAAAGGTATTATAGGTTTGTATGAAATAAGTAGATGGTAGGGGTTTTGGAGAAACATGGACAAGTATGTCACATTGTAGTCATGACTGTTAAAAACAATGAGGGAGTTAATTATGGACCATTATGTGACAAAATATGGAGGATTTGGCGGATATGAAGCACGATGGAGATTGCAATCAAATAAAATGATGATTCGTCAAGGAAACATATGAATATCCATATTATATATGCTTTATGTTCTAACCTTGCTATTTAAAATAAATTTTTGCACTTTACCTCTTAGAACTTAACCTTTTCATTTGTTGTTTTCTTTGATGTTGATCTGCAAATACCATTTTTAGCATACCAGTCTTCAAAAACAATATTCTTCAATTCCATGCAATCATCATTTGTTTGGAATAGATTTGTTGAATGAGATATGGCTGCAGAATCAAATTAGTTGCAGAATGGAATTAGCTGTAGAACATGATAAAAATGAAGTATGGCTATGGAACATGAATGTGAAATGAAATGGAGATGGAATATGAAAGTGAAAGGGAGTGAAAGTGAAGTGATATGGAATGAAATGAAATGAATTTGTAGATTAGGAACTGTAAATGAATGTAGCTTTATGTCACTACTTATTACAGTAAGAAAATGGGAAATATAAGATGTCAGAAATCTCTGATTTTCACCCTGTATTTCCTGTATAAGTATGCCAATGAACAATTGGTTTTCATACTTATACATTTTATTATTATTATTATTATTATTATTATTATTTATTATTATTTTTTTTTTTAATTTCCTAGATATATATACAGGAAAAATCTAAGTTAGTGGAGAAGAAGAATTCTTCTTCACCAACTTCATTTCAGTGTTATCTTGGAAAATTTTGATAAAATCCTCTCTTGAAATTGGCTTATGATATATCTTCAACTGATGACCATTCACAAGAAGAGGTACCTTTCTTTCATCTATTGTCCTTATTCTCACTGCTCCATTATTAAATGCTTCTTCAATCTCATATGGCCCAAGCCAATGAGTCTGAAACTTTCCTTGAAAATATTTTAATTTTGGATCGAACAAAAGTGCCCAATCCCCTACTTGGAACTTCTTCCCCTTGATATACTTATCATGCCATTTAGCCCTTTGCTGCTAGACTAAACTAGTTCTTTGAAATGTATCTTTCCTGATTTCATCAAGCTCATTGAGTTGCTCCAATCTATGTTTCTATGCTTATGATAAATCCAGCCCCAATTGGACTGCCATCTTGAAGGTTCTGATTTGAATCTCTATAGCAAACAGAACTTGCTTCCCATAAACAAGCTCATAGGGAGTATGTCCTGTTGTGTTCCTCCATGTAGTTTTGTAGGCCCATAAGGCTTCAGGAAGCCTTTCTGGCCAATCTCTTCTATGTAGATGTCCATTCTTAGTGAGAATTCCTTCAATTACCTTATTGGTAGATGCAGCTTGACCGTTTTCTTGTGGATGGTAAGGAGTAGACTTTCTATGTTTTATCTTGTATTCTTCCATAAGTCTTTCCACCATTTTAGATGTAAATTGAGATCCTTGATCTGTCAAAATTTCTCTTGTGACACCAAATCAAGTGAGGATGTCCTCAAAAAGAAAATTGACTATAGATTTTTCATTAGCAAAAAGTAATGCTTTAGCCTCTACCCATTTGGTGACATAATTAGTGCATACCAAAATATACCTCTTTTGTTTAGATGGAGGATTAATTGGTCCAACAAAATCCAGGGCCCATTTTTCAAAAGGTTCAATGAGTACCTGAGTTTGTAGTGGCATTTCATCTGAAGGAGCATGTTTCCCTACCGTTTGGAAGCTATCACACCTTTTGACATATTCTTTGGCATCTCTGAAGATGGAGGGCCAATAATATCCTAAATGAAGGATTTTATAGGCTGTCCTCTTGTCAGCGAAGTGTCCACCACAAGGTTCATCATGACATGTCTTAAGAATTTCAGGCATTTCATCTTCCCGAACACATCTTATGATCATGAGATTTGGACCTATTTTATACAATTCATTAGTTATCGATGAGTAACTTGCACTTAATTGAATGATTTTTCTTTTCTCCTTAGGAAAAAAATGTGAAGGTAATTTTCCTATGACTAAGTAGTTGGCAATATATGCAAACTAAGGGGTCTGAGTAGTTACTACAAAAAGATATTCACCAGGAAATTTATCTTCAACTGGAGTGTCATCTTTTATATTTTGAATTCTAGACAAGAAATCAGCAACTGTGTTTTGTTTTCTAGGTCTATCTAGAATAGTGATGTTGAATTCTTGCAGGAGTAATAACCATCTTGTAACTTTGCCATTAGTAACAGGTTTATTCATTAAGTATCTAATTGCAGAGTGATCTGTATGAACAATGGTTTCATAGCCTGTTATGTAATGTCTGAACTTGTTGATAGCATGAACAACAACTAAGAATTCCTTTTTAGTTACAGTGTAATTTAACTCAGTGGGAGTCAAATTCTTGCTTGTGTAATAGATATCATAGGGGATCAAATTTTTTTGTCCTAATACAACTCCCAAAACTATATCTGAAGAATCTGTTGAAATGTGAAAAGGTAGTTTCCAATTTGGACCTCTTATGATGTGTGCTTCAGAAGTTTTTTCCTTTTAAAGTCTCAAATTCCAACTAGCAATCATGATTCCAATTGAATTCACAATATTTGGTGAGTAATTTGAAGAGTGGGGATGCTAGTTTAGTGAAAATTTCTATAAAATTCTATAGTATCTTGTGAATCCTAGAAAAATTATAACATCCTTTTGACAACTTGGAATTGATAACTTAGAGATGACTTCAACTTTAGATTTATCAACCTTAATTCCATCTCCTAAAACGTGATTTCCTAAAACAATACCTTCTGTAAACATCATAAAAAAAAATTCATGGCTTAGTGAAGGGTTTGCTTCCTTACATCTTTTAAGAACTTTTTCCAAATTTTCTAAAGCTTCTTCAAATGTATTCCCATAAACTGTAAAGTCATCCATATATACCTCTACACAATCATGTATTAGATCAGAAAAAAGTCCTAGTACTACTCTTTGGAATGTTGCAGGTACATTGCACAATCCAAAAGGGACTACTTGGTAGGCATAAGTTCCCCATGGTCAAGTGAATGGGGTTTTATCTTGATCTTTAGGTGCTATTTGAATTTGATTATAACCACTAAAACCATCCAAAAATGAGAAATACTTCTTACTTGTTAATGTATCTAACACTTGAACTATAGAGGGCAAAGGAAAATGATCTTTTAGGGTAGATTTATTCAATTCTCGATAATCAATACATACTCTCCCATTTACCATTATTTTAGGCACAATCACTAGAGGAGAGACCCACTGGTTGTCTAAAATTGGGTAAATGAATTTTACGTTCAAAAATTTTTACAACTCCTCTTTCACAATTTCCCTAAGATTTGGATTTATCCTTATTTAAGGTTCTCTGATAGGTTTACAATTTCCTGAATGTAGATGTGATGTATACAAGTCTTAGGACTAATCCCTTTCATGTCAGTGTATTCCCATGCATATGTAGAAGAATGTTGTTGTAATATTTTGATTAGCTTTTCCTGTTGTAATTTTTCCAAGTTATTGTTTATGTTCAATGTTTTTCCTGGAAATATTTCAACTGTAGAGCTACCAAATTCTTCCATAGAATAAAGAGACATCTACCTAGATGACAAATATTCAATATTGGATTTTTCTTGAAATTGATCATGTTCATATTTTGGAGATGATTCAAAATTTTCCATTATATTTAAGATTTTACTATCTTCACTAATGGTTGAAATAGTAAAGAGAGGCTAAATATCATTTTCATCATCAATCCAGTCTTTGTCATCTATCTCTGTGATTGTTATACCCGGAGGATATAAAGTGAATTTCTTATTTGAATTCCCATTAGAGATATACATATTGCCATATGTACACCTAATGAAAGCATCAGCTGTAGCTAGCCAAGGTCTTCCTAATATAAGTCGATGTCCTCCTATATTTTTCTTTGGGGTTAAGATCATATAATCAATAGGGTACTCCCAAGAGTCTAACGACATTGAAATATCTTCTAACACACCATCTGGTTTTATTACAGGTCTATCTGCCAATTGCAGTAATGTAGGTGTATAAAGAAGATTAGGAAGTTTGAGTTGTTCCATGGTTTGTTTAATCACGATGTTTATTGCTGCTCCTAAATCAATCAATGTGTTTGGAATTTCAAATCCATTGATATGTGTTTTTACAACTGGACTTCCTGGATCAACATATTTTGGTACGACAATTTTTCCCATCATTATGTCTGTTATTTTTCATGCTAGCTGGATTTTTTTATTTCTTTTGTTTTTCTTCCTAGTTTCTTCATGCTCAATTCCTTTATTGTTTTAGATAGAATTGGAATCTCCTTAATGGCTTCTAACAAAGGGATTTTAATACAGACATTTTTGAATTCATCTAGAAAATCATAATTAGGGAACATAATATGATTTTCTACCCCTTATCAACTTGTAATCTTTCAAGAAAAGGAGGTGTAGAAGTGGATACTAGTGGTTGCTCTATGATAGGAGTTGAGTTTATTGGTTGTTTCTGTTTTTCATTTTCAGTATTCTGGTTTTGAGGAGATGTTCCTTCAAAACTTATCTCTTGTTCTTGAATAACTATAGAAGGATTTTTCTTTTCTAATATCCTACCAGATCTCAGTTGGACATCATTGAGATCTAAAGGAGTGATCATATAAGGTGGACATTGATGTCCTTCCACCATATAGGTATTCTAAGGATTTTTTTGTTGTGGTTTGGTAATGGTTGGGCAGGTAGCTGATTCGGTCTCTATGGGAATGGCAGTGAAAGTTGAGGGTTTTGGTTTTGAAGTTGGGGCTATTGATTTCGTTGAGGAATTTGTTGGGGAGGATTGTTTCGATATGATGGAGGATATTGATAATATGGAGAGAATATTCCATAGGGATTTTGCATACCTTGAGCCCAAGGTTGAGACTGAGATTGAGATTGAGATTGAGGTCAAGGTTTCTACCAAGAATTCCAATTTGGTGGGGGCTGCATATACATTTGGTTGTTAAAACCCTGGTTTTGTTTCCCTTGCCAAGGTCTTCCAGAGACAAAGCAAATAGATTCTATTGGATTTGAAATTGTTTCCTCTTGAAACATAGCCTTAAGACTAGGGATTCAAGGACAACTTTTGATCTCATGGTTTTCTAAACAAATCACACAAGTCTCTATGATTTTTGTATCCAAAAGGCATTCTCTTAAAGCACACTTCTTTCTTCATTTGGGACAGAAAATAGCTAAAGCACCAGTCTCGGATTTCTGCTTGTTTTGTAACTTAAGGGTGTATATATATTCACTAAGGCTCCCTAGAATATCTGTTTTAAATTCATCAAGCATGTTTCTAATTTCTGCCCTACTCATTGATCGAGTTGTAGATTTATTCACTCTAATAAGAGAAGGATCTCTTGGACCTTTCCTAGTTTTGGATTTTCCTCTTGAGATATGAACACATAACTCTTCAATGTCATTTAGTGGAAGTTGAGAGATATCTCCCTTCCCCATCATGTTAAGGATGTCTATCCACTCATCTCTAATGGATTTTAATAAAAGAGATTTTAAATTATCTTGATCTAAGTTATCCATTTTTTTATCTTTTTAAGTTATAGTTGAATCTTTTAATTAAATCCTCCAAATTTTCATCCTCTCTTTGCATCATTTTGAACACTTCATCTTTGTGATTGATAGGCATGCAATAATCAAAATACCTGTCCAAAAACACTTTCTTCATTTCATTCCATGTTCTAATAGACTGAGTGACCAATCCCATGAACCATTTTAAAGCAACTCCTTTCAATGTTGAAGGAAACAATTTTAGTTTTTGAGAGTCTTTTAAATTGCAAGAGCTGAAATTCAAATAAGAAGGTTTCGGGATCTTCATTTTTTAATCCACGAAAATTTGGGAGGATAGAAGGTGAGATATTTTTCATTGTGGCATCTGTTTCTTCATCAACTATAGGGAATCCAAAAGAATTATCAACTTCCCTATTTCCTCTACCTCTTCCATTATTTCCTCTCCCTTCTCCATTATTTCCTCTACCTCTTCCTCTACCTCCTCCTCCTCCAAATAGTGAAAATTATCCATCCTCTCCTTCTTCTGCCATTATAGTTTATTCAGAGTTAATATAAGATTCAACCTTCAAGGTTAATTGCTCTTCCTCTGGTTCTTATATTAATGGTATGTGGAAGAAAGGTTCTACTTCTTCTTATCCACTAGGTATTCTTAATTCTTCAACTAAAATATGTTCCCCTGCAGAGGTGAAAAAGGCTACTCCTTCTGTTAGAGATCCAAAATTTTCTTCCTCTAGGACTGCCTTAGTAGATGAAGTAGGAGATCCTCTTGATTGGATTTTTGACCTTAGAACTTGTGGAGGTCTATGGCTAGGAATATGAGTTTGAGATGGAGGTGTATCTCTTCTTAGTCTTCGTGGAGTAAGTGGTGTTGTAGGAATTGAACTCTTGCCTCTAGCTATTAATCTACCCCTAGAGTCTCTTTCTCTACGCATATCATTTTTTTTTGATGTAAGAGATGAAGTTATCTAATTACACTTCCCTGGCAACGGTGCAAAAATGTTTAGTCAATTTAGTGTCCTAAATTTCTTGCATAAATTATCAACCGAGGTTTGTAAACTGATGGTGTTATGCACTATATGTGCTTAGTTAACCTTTCTCTTACTTCATTGTTTTGTATTTTATGTTTGTTTTGGGGGTTTTTGTTCTTTGGTTTCTAAGGATGTACAATCTATGAGAAAATTTAAATGGATCTAATGAATTTTAAAGAAGAGGAAGGTTCCTAAGTTAACCTAGTTTCCTAAAAATGGACCAAGAACTGTCTGGCTAGTTAGAACCTAATAAGAAAACAAAGCATTTATCTTACCTTTATCATTAGTCCTAATCCATGGATCTAATTCTTAAAACTAAAAGTGAAATTGATGCAGGAGGTAACTGAGTAATTGAATTCATTTAAACATTCAACCATTCAATTTTGGAACATGATGAAATCAATCTCCTTGAAATGATTTTTTGGAATATCAGTGATGCAATTAAGTAAGGACCTGAAAGCAAAGAAAAGGTAAAAGTATGTAAAACTAACAATGTACTGAATAACTTCAATCATTGTATGAGTTAGATATTTAACCATTTAAGTTAGGGTCATCATGATTTTTAAATGGTTTTTGAAAAAATCTATTAACACAGTTAATTGATAGTTCTATTCTAAGAGAATGAATAACAAAACAGCAAGAAAACTAAGAAACTGTGTATTCTTATTACTTCAAGCTTAATTCAATTTTGGAAACAAAGTCATTTTTCCATAAAATATTTTAGAAGAACAAGGCTGCACAGTTGTGATTCTACCCTTACACTATTGGTTAAAAACTGAAATGAAACATCATTCTAAATTAGAAAACAGACTTGTTGAAAACAGAGTAATAGAAATTAAACTGAAAACAACAAGTGAAAAACCTCCTTCAGTGCAGGGGCCCTCTGCAACTGATGTGGCTAGAATGCTAGCTAGTTAAGGATGCACTTTAAACCATCATTGACAAAACGAAGTTTGTATTATGAACAAAACAAAGTCTGAATATAGAGTATCAGCAAAAAGCCTATAATTCCTTCTAACTTCTAACTACTTCTCGGTTCCATACAACCGATATTTATAGGAAAATAACATAATTGTTTTATGAGAAAAACTTGCTATATGTGGCTAATTCAAATTAAATCTAACATGAATGTTTATGAGAAAAGCTTGTTACAAGTGGCGTAATTCGAATTATAATAGTATTGTTTAAATTTTGATCAACTACAGGTGGCTAATTCAAATTAAATCTTCAACAAAACTGTTAGACACTTGATTAGCTACGAAAGAGCAAATCAAAAGTCCTACTACCTTTAGATCATGTATTTTGACTTCATCTTTGACCATTTCCTTAGGCTTTATTTTTCGTCAATCTAGACTGAGTGAATAGGATAGAATCCATGTGGAGATGATTCTGGAAATGCCCATGTGGCCCAGTTCTTCATTTGACACCTGTAACCTGCCAAACCATGAGAGTAGCTATGGAATCCATAGTTAGCTACAGAATAGGCTGCATTCTATAGCTAATTTGTAAAAATCTATTAAAATATCAAGAACATGAAAATATAATATGGTGATCATTTCAATGCTTTCCCTAAGACAAAACCTAGCATTTATCATTGATTGGGTCTGTAGTCTCATGAGAAAATGAGAGAAAAAGGTGAGAAAAAATGTCAAGGAGAGAGTAATTCTGAGGTTCAACAAGGCTACTAGTAGATTTTAGTGCTATACATATGCTGCAGAATGTCTTGTATTGTTATGAGTTTTGTATGTCATGCTGATGTATGTCACCATTTTCTAGAGCCTACTAGTGTTTGTATAGGTTTGAGTGATTTTTTTCTAGCACTCATATGTGTATGGTTAAGTGAGTTCATAATGATGACATGTAATTTTGAGATGTTATGTAATAAGTTTTTGCCTATGTATTCATAGTATGTTGTTTCTTGAGTTGACATTGAGGTGCATGTTGAGAGTATTGTTGAGTGAGGTATATGTTGCTAGTGTGTTGTATGATGAGTTGCATTTGAGAGAATAGAATGTTGGCCATATGTGTATGAGGATTATATTCCTATTGATGCCATGTATAAGTGAGTAACTATGCTACTAGTGTTTGATGTATTATTGAGAAGATTTGGGCGTTGAGAAAAGTTTGTTGCAAAGAGGTTTTAATGCAGTTGTGTAGAGAGATATATGTGGGTCTAGTATGTAAATATATGAAATGTGGCCTATGGTTGATTGAGTTGAGTTATGTGGGACCAATATGAAAATGTATGGAAGGTGGTCCATAAGGGTTTGAAGGTTGGGGCCTTTAGTGTGACAAGTGGTGGTTTGCTCAGAGAGTGGTGATGTCCTTTAGGTTGTGGTTTGAGAAATTGGGAGTGATGACTTCCACGAGGTGGTATCATGGGACACTATTGGAGGTTGGGGCCTACAGTAGGTTGATGCTTACATAATTTTAGAAATGGTGGCTTTCGTCATCCCTGGTCTGGGGCGACTATTTCTCGTGTACATCAAAAGTCGGGGCTTGCACACTGGTGGTGGCCAATGATTGATGTAAATGAATATTTAATAATAATAATAATAAGAAGAAAAATTGTACAATGTTTTTTCTCATGGAAGGGTTTCCACCTAATATTTGGTGTCCCTACGTGTCTTAATGATTTATGTGTTGTGTATTGACGATATCATGGTTCACCTATACTTGTGTTGATTGTTGCTCATGCTTATGGTTATGCATATGTTATCAGATGTTCGTGTATTATGCTACTACTTAGTTAACTCATGATTCAGTGATTTTTGAAGAAAAAGAAAAACGTTGAAATAGATGATCCATTGTGTACAATATTGATTCACTCCGCCCTCTCAGTATTGTTAAGCCCCCAACAAGGGTCTTGATTTTATCTCCATTATTTGGTTGGCATAATAGACATTCTGCCACAAATTTTTTCACATCTAATTTAAGACCTTCCCCAAAAAAATAAATTCTTTATCCTATGGTATGACTTAAAGAACCATGAACGTCCTCCTTTAGGATAAGTGTGTAATTCTGAAAGGACCTTTTGTTTGAGTTGATAATTCTTACATAAGTACAAGATATCTGGATACCACAACGAATCCTTTTTTCACATACTTTTGTTATTGCATTAGAGTCTTTTTATAGTTGTTGAATTATATTTCATATATTCTCATCTTTATCACATTCTATCCATGCTTATTCCACCTAGTCAAATTATGGAATGGAAATAACACTTAGTAAATAATTTGTGTCTTCCTTTTTCCTTGAGAGTGCATCTACCAAAATATTTTGTTTTCCCTTTTATCGATAATTTTATAGTCATAACCCAACATATTTGTTACCAATTTATGTTTCTATTCTCAAGATAATATTTTCTCCAAGAAGTACTTCCAACTATCATGACCTCTTTTTACTTTGAAGTTTCTTCCTATTAGATATGGATTCAATTTTTTAACTACAAGTAGTATAGTCAACATTTATTTTTCATAAATGGGTGTAAGTAAGTTCTTTCCCTTAACTTCACAACCTCCAAAGATAAAGGGCATTTCTTCTTGCATAAAAAATACACCAATGCCATGGCCTATGTTAGTGCCTAAATCTACCTTAGGATGAAGGAAGGCAGGTCTAGGGTAACATCAAACCACGCTTAACCTGGTAGCTAGCCCTGCCAGGTTGGGAGAGGGCTCTCTCCTTGTCAATCTCAGTTTAGGATGGTTGCAATTATGACTTGAGATGACTGAATTGAATGTAGATTTTAGGCTAGGTATTTTAGGTCAGAGGATTTTGTTTGATTTTGATGGTTGGTTGCTAGATTAAATGAGGAAAGCAGCTTTGGGTCTAGGAAATCAACTCAAATTTGCAGAGGTTTCTGTGGGGCGAGATAGGTAAGTATTTTGGCACTTTGAATTGGGTGTGATGGTAAGTCTAAAGATTGGTGAGGAGTTGGAGAGGGAATGCAAAGTCCATGAGTCCTCTTCAAACAATAGAAAACATTAAGAAATAAATGTATCCTCAAGGCAGAGCACTGAACATCAATGGATTCTACCTAATTCTCTTGATTCATTTAGTTATGAAGAAAGAAATAGGTGCTAGAACATATACACATAAGAGAAACTAAATAACAGAGGAAGAAATAATGCCAAGACACATTACCACAAGAATCCCACAAAATGCTAGAAAACCCTGGTTCATTTCCTTGCCAAACTGCAGAAGTGATTTACAATGAAGCTCAAGGCGTCCACAAGAGTCCAACCTTGACAAATGACTAAGAAAATACATGATATAGGCATCAAACCACCTATGCTAGCCATCAGGGGTCGAATCCATGAGTCAAGGAGCTGTTTCAATAACATCTAAACTAGGAACTAGAAAATAGGCAATGGAACAACTTGCCTCTAAAACTATGGAAACTTATTCATTCAACCTCAAACCACCTCTAACTAATGTATCTACCTCCTTAAATAATTTTTCCTCATATTTACATCATATCACATCATATTACATCATATTACATCATTAATTTACCAAGGAGAATAGAAAAAGTCAACTGACAATCAAACTAGGTGAAATTCTAAGTTTTTAGGAAAAATTGGCAAAAATTTGCCTGATGCGCTATGCCCTGAGCTTAATGTGCATCACCACTTCAAGGCTGAATTTTGAGGCCTTTCACTTCACCAAATCAGGCCCAAGATAGCTTGTTGGAAAGCTCTGCCTATCTATCTTCTACAACACTTTGCATTTTATGATTTGGAGTTGATTTGACCCTTCAAAAATCATTTCTCCCAAGACTGCTTCTTGTGAGTCCAAAAGGTGGCAGAGAGGGCATTTTTCAGGTGTTTTTTGTCCTTTAGGTGACCCAGACCTCCTCCAAATCTTATGAAACTTTCTAGGTTTCATTTTTTTTCCATGAGGAATCGAAAAATGCAAGCCATTTTGCAAAATACTGAGCCAACTCAATGTGCAGCGCCGGTGGCACTGCGCATCAGCTGAAATTTCCTGTGTTTTGAATTACAAAATTGTGAAATGGAAAAAACTTCTCAAAATTTCTACAAGTTTGGCAAGATACAAGCTTATTAACTGCTTTGCTGAGCTAATGAAGCTTTAGCCAAAATTTTAAGTTTATCTTGCTCCTTTTTGGCTCTCAAGGCTCTCTTTAACTTAGCTTTTAGGCTGTTTATCCTTGTCTTACAAATTTTATTCCGGGCTAAGTAATGATAAGCCATATGGCACAACATTTTCTTTTATTTGTTAGCTTTATCAAGCATCTTCTCAAGGGGATGTTCACTCTTTCCAACCATGATTCTCAGTCAGCCTCAATTTCTTGCTCAAGGGATGTCATCTTGATTTTTCTTCTTTTTGCCACTTGCCTATTTTCTCTAATTGTTTGCAACTCCATAATAGCTTGTTTGTCCTCCAGTTGTTTGTTCTCCTACTCAATAAAGTTAATGATCCATTGGTCCTCTCAAGGTCAAGTGATAAGGCTTGAATTTCAGCCTCCTTCTCTTTGATGATCATATCCTTGAGTCTTGAGCTTTGAGAGCCCAAATCAGTGTCTTCATCCTCAACCAAAACAAAATCCCCATCTTGCCCTTCAGTAGGGCCCTCTTCATGCACCTGTTGCTTTCCTTTGTCTCTGCCTTGTACCTATTCAGCTGAAGAAGAAGGAAAAGCCCCTTTCACTCCTGCTGAAGATAGCATTTTCCTGTGATACGGTGAAGAAAACGAGACCCCTTCCACCCCTGGTGGAGATAGTACTTTTTTGGCAGCTGCAAAAAGAATCCTAGAACCTCTTTCATAAGTAACAAACATAGGAACATGAGCCTCTTCTGTTTTACTTTCAGGGTCTCTTTGTTGCTTAGAAGGTTCACCTTCCTCTTGAGGATTTGAAAATATTTGAGGTCCCTTGAAGCATTCATGGGCAATGAAAGTTTCCCATGACACTCCCAACTGAGTGAGCTGATGCAAAACCACGATTTTAATGATAGAAAAATGATAAATACTATTGAGCTACTGTGGAAAAGGTTTGCTTTTTTGCAATCACAGTCGTCCTCTCTATGTTTCTACATAAGAAATATGGAATGCTCATCATCCTAACCCTGGTGAAGTGCATAACTAATTTGATGTGGTAGGCATAAAGTATGGAGAACCTACCCTCACATGTGAAGTATTGATGATAAGCTTCATGAGTGGAACGTACCGGTCCTCCAAGAATTTGAAAGGAAACACCCTTCTAAGTTTACCATGGTATTTGGCCTTGATATAAGGTTCATAATGATGTTTACTAATGTTCTGCCTTTTGTTCCACTTTTCCCCTACATCTGGCATTCTTGTAGCTTCTGCAATAATAGCTGGTGAAAGAGTGAAATTGATCCCAGCAAGATGCACCACATTATTCTCCATGTTTATGACAAACTACCTTGCTAACTCATGATGGTATTTAACCCTGTCAACCATCTCACAAAACTCAAAACAAGACTGATATCTGAAACATGTGGTGGCAAGAGGGCAAGCAAGGAGTTCAATCATGCTAATAGGTTCCTCCCTAGTAATTTTTCCACCCTTGTGAGGTCTCCTGGGCTGTAAATTTCCTTCCCTTAAGCTATCACTATGTGTTTCTTCTTTAAAATTGGATTCACTGCTTCTTGCCATGACTTTTGACTTTAGGGATGTGATGTGATGATGATATGGTGGAAAATGATAATAGGTGGGGACAAGGAGATGAGTATGAAGAGATTTTACAAATGTGGAATGGAGTTGGGGAATGAAGGGACAGGTTTAGGAATTAGAGTTTTGACTTGTGAGGGATTTAGGGTTTGATGAAGGGAGTTAGTTTTCCTAGGGGAATGGGAAAGTGAAAATGGAATTGATGGGTTGATTTAGGGCAATGAAGTGTGGAAAATGCTTAGCGAGGCTATGAAGTTAAACAATGGCTCAGCCAGGGTTTTCAATCGAAATGAGGCCGAATTGTGGATAAAAATCTCCTATTTGGGAATTCGCAAAGTTAGAGTGGAAGACGAAGACACATGGTGAAAACAAGTGATTTCCAGGAAGGGGAAAGGTTGCCTAACTATTAGGGTTGTGCACATTATCTAATCGTCGAGCTTCCCCGTTCTTCATGTGACAAAGAAGAGTTGTGAAAATGACTGGTTAAGGTCGGTATTTATAGTTTGGGTCACACGTGTAGGGCTTGCATGGATCACATTGTCTAATTTAGGGCGATTTGCAACCCCTGCAACCCTTTTTACCTAGTGACCTCAAGAGGTTTCTAAGTCACATAGGTCGCTAGGTCACATCGGTCACATCTCGAGGTGGTGAGACCTTTGTGACCTTGCGATTTAGTGGCTTATTGGGTAGCATAGTCACAATAGTCGCGTAGGTCACACATCAAGAAGGACTTTCCATGCGACCTCTATGACTTATCTATTTGGTGAGGTCGCATGGTCACATGGGTTGCAGAAGGAGAAATTAGTCGCGCCATTTTACTATGACTTGGTGACTAGATTTAATTATGAACTTGGTTTGGATTATGAGGCAGAGACTCGAGCTTTTGAAACTTTTATGGGGTTTCCAGGCTTTGAACAAACTCTAAGGATGGGTAGAAACTATGGAAACAGTAAAGGGGATCCAAAATTTTGAAGAGTTAGAAATTTTGGAGGGGTTGTTGTAACAACTACAATAGACCCCTATTCTTAGATATGTTATTTACAGCTATAGATTACATATTTGTGATATGTTTGATGAAATTCTTGTAATGGCTAGTGGGGGTCCAGTCAAGGGCTTGTTCAAGTATTTTCATTTTCCTCATTGTTTACCTATTATATTTCTGTTTTGAAGGTGTCATTCAATTATGGGCAGTGACCTAGGCTCTCAGCCTGAAAAAGTGGCTCGGTTCCTGGGGACACTGGCACAACACTGAGAAGAATATTCCTTGGACATTGGCATGCCTTGTTATGAGACCATCTAGAGCCTCTTGGACACTGTCAGGCCCATAGCGTGGGAGCATCCACAAGTCAAGAGGTATAAAACATCAATGGGACCCAGGGGTTGGTTACCAGAAATGTTGGGATGGTTATCAAGGGTCCTATAGTGTTGTGAAGGAAAATCCACTTTGCAAACAGAGGCGATCCATCTAGCCCAATGAGTGGGTCTAGCAACAAACTAAACAAACTAACATACATTTTCCTAGCTTATATTTAATGAATGTAGAGAGAAAGAGAAACCTAACTCGCTCTGATGTTAATTGCTCAATCCTTTTGGAGATGAATTTGATTCTTTCGCTCTAGGCCTCACTCCTTACTTGTTCTTCACATCTGGGTACCTATAAGAAATATCAAAGAGCTATGTAAGATACAAGAGCATATATGGCATACATCAAACATAAACTACTTAATAGATCAAGGAGTATTAAACTAAAAGCATAAACATTTACACAATTATGGAAATTGAATATTAGATGTATATATTAATAAGCTAAAAAGGGAAGCATACAACCTATGCCTTGATGTTGGAGACCTCCTTTTGGTGGATGTCCAAGTTCAAGCAAAGACTCTTAAAGCACTCCTTATCTAAGTTAGAATGGGTAGAATTTGGGCATAATCTCAGTATAGGAATGTAGGTAATCAATGACCAACCATTTGGGGTGATCCAAAATGGATCCTAAAACCCTCTAAGTCTTTCAATACTTAAAAACTATCGCAAAGGATAAACCTTCAAGAATGGCAGAAAACACTATCGCAAGGGAAAAACATGAAGAAATGGCAAAAACAAAGTTAAGCGGAGGCTTAAGCAACATCGCACAGGAGCCGTTGGATCTGGCCGATCAATGGTCCAGATCTAATTGGCATATCGCAATCGAAGGTGGCAAGTGGAGTCCATCGGAGGTGGCCTTATGGGAAATCGCAATAGTGAGCAACACGATTAAACAAGGGCCGTTGATCAAGCATGTAGATCAATGGTCTAGATCTACTCACGCTATCGCATCGCTAATACACACACAGAAGGACTTACCAGGGGCCCGAAGACCATGCGATATACGATTGTGATATATCGCATCGCGGCAATACAAAGGAGCAGGACCGATACATGTGACTTGCGATAGCCAGACCCAACGGGTCTTATGGGTGCAGATATATATATTTTGAGTTCTGAAAGAAAAGGGTTTTTCTATGTAAATTCACATTTTTGTTAAATAAATGAAAAACAAAGGAAATTCACCTAGAGCAATAAAATGGACCCGAAAGGTTTATACATGCAGCTTCATATATTTTGAGTTCCGTAATGAGTGGGATTTCGGGCGGGCCTCAGGTGGTAAGTGGTATTGGATGGGCTCCGCCTGATCCCATACATTGGCCGACACATGGCTTAGCATCGGAGAGAGAAACCCACCTTTTGGGGAGGGTAATCCCCATACGCATAAGCCACCTGAAATGTATATCAACCATTGGATCAATGATCACACAGATCAATGGTGGACTTGCGATAGCGACTAGAGGCAGATCTAAAAGGATTATAGGGCGGATTCGATGATTTTTGAAGTCTGATAGAAAGCGTTTTTGCTTGTTTTTAGTGTATTTCTCTATGTAAATAGGGAAATGTGTTCCAGGGGATTTCAACCACACCAAAGGTCCTTTCTGTTTAAAAATAGGTGGCCACCATACCTGAAGGCGTTTAACAAATGATTGTTTAACGCTTAGAGGGGATTTGAATGGACAGAGGCTGGGAGCCGGAGAGTCGAAAGGGAAAATGAACAGACAAGTGTTGATTGGCTTAAAAGCCACTAAATGATAGAGACAGAAGCAAGCAGTGTTGGGACAGAGAGAAGACAGAGACAAAGAGCGATAGGGAGAGTCTGTGTACCCAGAAAGGCTTAAGGGATTCAAGCAAAACCCTATTGTTTGTTCCTGTTGTGTTGAGACTCAATTTGAGCTCACATTTGTAAAAAAAGTCTGCTCTTAAAGACATAAGGGAGAGGTCACCACTGAAAGCTGAACCAGGAGACGTAGCCCAAGAGTTTTGGGTGAACTCCTTGATTATTTGTTGTGTTATGTGTGTGTGTCTATTATGTTTCTCTAACTGCTCATTATTTATATTATTCACAATCTTTTCGATCCGTTGCACTAAGTGATATAGGCAAGTCCTGAACCTGAGTCTATAATACCCTAATATTAATCTAAGATCTCATTTTCAGATCAAGTGGTATCAGAGCTTTAGGTTTGCTAAGGTTAGACAAGCTTGTGCTAGATTTTTGAGTGCTAACTAGGTCAAAGCTCAAACTAGGAGAAGGTGAACATGTTGAGGCTAATCTAGAAATTGGAAGAGTCTATCCTAGGAGGAGAATGGCATAACAAACCCCATTAGAATAAGAATCTCAGTTCATGGACAATTTTATGGCCATGCGAGCCATGGTGGAAGAGATGTATCGAGAATTTAAGAAGGGTCGAGGTGAAAGCACTTCAACACCCAAACAAGACAAAGGAGTAGAGGAACCTTCTCTAGATGCCCCCACAAAGGGCAAAGGGAAAGGGGAAAAGCCTCCCCCTCATCTCCTCCACCATCACCTCCATCATCCTCATCTCCTAGCCTTGAAAAGAAAAATAAGAAAACATCTTTGATTAAATTAGATGTAAAGTTTGATTTGCCAATTTATGATGGAGAATTAAATGCAGAAAAGCTAGATAACTCGAATAGATAGATTGATGTATATTGTAGGGTGTAGAAAATTGATTCAGAAAGGAGAAAGATTCAGCTGGCTAGCATTCGCCTTGGAACAACTGCACTAGTGTGGTGGGAAGGCAAGACACAAGTTGATCTGAAGAGACATGGTAAAATTATTTCTACCTGGAATGAATTTGTTTCTGCAATCAAAAAGCAATTCTATCATCTAGCTTATATGCAGCAAGAAATGATGAGTTGGTAAACTCTTCGCCAATTAAAGGGCCAAAGTGTAGAAAGTTATACCCAGGAATTTAAAAAAAGAGCTTTAACTCTAGGCATATCTCTAGAACCTAAAACTTTGTTGAAGTATATAGGTGGTCTGCATAGGTATTTGAAGCACACCATTCTCATGTTTAATCCCACTATCCTAGATGATGTATCAGTTCAGGCTACACATCTAGAAGCTAGAGGCAATAATGTGAACCCAGAGGTTGCGAGATCATAAAAACCCTCTGCAAGTAAGAACAAGGAAAAGAAGAAACTGAAATGGAAGGAGAGGAAGACAAACGTTGTACAGAAGGACAAACCTTCCATGCACTCACTACAAGAAGGATGGACATGATGATGAACACTGCTGGTCTTTGCATCTGGAGCTAAAACCTAAGAATTTTGGTGGTAAGAAGAAGAAGACTATTGCTGCTATTCAGAAAGACTTGGGGTCAGACTCAGGTGATGAAACAATAGTCACAACCACAGGTATAAAAGGTAAAAATTCTGAAGCATCTACAAGTAATTCTACACAATCTATTGATAATGAAGATAATGAGAGGAAAAGACATGAAATTTTTCATATTAGTGTTATTTCCAAGCACCAAAAGATTGATACTTTATTTGATAGTGGATCACAAGTAAACTTGATTTCTGAAACAATTGTAAAGAAGTTGAGCTTACTAACAACACCTCACAAGAAGCCATATCCTTTAGGTTGGGTATGTGATAAAGCAAAGCTACAAGTGACTAGACAATGTAACCTTAGGTTTGCTATTGGGTCAACATTGGTGGATGAGGCTGAGTTATATATAGTTCCCTTGGATATATGTGGTCTTGTTTTAGGAAGTCCTTACTTGTATGATAGAAAGGCCATTTTCTATATAGCTAAAAATAAGTTCAACTCACTAAAGATGGAATATAATATATTGTAAGAGCTCATAAACTCAAAAATAACTATTCTCATAAACTCAAGGCAGATGAAAAGAATTGTAAATTCATGCAAGAAATTTTTACTAATGGTTGTAAAGGAAAAGAACCCTAATAAAACCAATGTATTTGAAGGTTGTGATGCTAAACATCAATCTGATTTAGTTAAAGTTGTTTTAGAATATGATATCCCATTTCATTAACCTAAAGGTCTGCCACCCGAAAGGGAAATAGTACATGATATTCATTTGCAGCAAGATGCTCCATTACCTAACATCAGAATGTACAGGTTATCCACACTAGAGAATGAAGAGATCAAGAAGTAGGTACAAGAGCTGCTCAATAAAGGGTTCATAAGATCAAGCACATCACCATGTGGATCTCCAATCGTATTGGTGAGAAAGAAAGATTATTCATGGAGGATATGCATTGATTACAGAGCATTGAATAAAATAATGATCAAGAATCATTATCCTCTTCCTCACAATGATGATCTATTAGATCAGTTGAAAGAAGCAGTTTACTTTTCCAAGTTAGACCTGTGTAGTGGCTATCATCAGGTCAGAGTTGTAGAACAAGATGCATGGAAGATTGCTTTCAAGACAAAGCAAGGGCTATATGAATGGCTGGTTATGCCTTTCGGCTTAACTAATGCTCCTACCACTTTCATGAGAGTTATGAATGATGTACTAAGACTTTTATTGATGATTTTGTAATTGTATATTTAGATGACATTCTTGTTTTCAATAAAACACGGGAAGAATATTTGAAGCATGTAAATCAGACTTTAGATGTTTTGAAAAAAGAAAATCTCTATGTGAAGTTGTCAAAATGTGAATTTGGCAAAACATCTTTAAATTATTTGGGTCATATTGTAGGGGGTGATGAATTGAAGATACATCCCTCTAAGGTTGAAGTCATTGTGAACTAGCCTAAACCCAAATCTGCTATAGAAGTTAGGAGTTTCCTAGGAGAAGCACAATATTGGAGAAAGTTTATTGCTAACTTTTCCTTGATTGTAGCTCCCTTACATGATTTAACACGATTGAGCAAGGTGTTTCAGTGGAGAGGCAAACAACAGAAAGCCTTCGACACCTTAAAAGAAAAAATTAGTAGAACACCAGTACTAGCACTACCAGATCTTCAACGACCATTTGAGATTGAAACAGATGCTAGTGACTATGCCATGGGAGCAATGTTGGTGCAACATGGTAAACCCATATGCTATCATTTTGAGACATTTACTTCTGTAGTAGTTAATTGTCCCACATATGATAAAGAATTGCATGCATTAGTACAGAGTGTGAAAAAGTGGAAACATTACCTAATGGTCAAAGAAACAATCATACATACAGATCATCAACCACTTCAATATTTTCACTCACAAACTAAATTGCAGCAATTGAGACATTATAGATGGATGGGTTTTCTACAACAATTTCATCTTGTCATCAGATATAAGAAGGGCATACACAATAAGGTTGCAGATATGCTATCAAGACCAATCATAAATGCATCTACTATACTTAAGCATAACTCAACAATGCATGAAATTTACATTGAACAATATGCTCAAGATGTAGATTTTAAAGATGTATATGCAACTTTAAGTCATGGCAAGCAAGTAGAAGAATTGGATTATTATGTTGAGGACCAACTCTTATATCATTTGGGAAAGTTATGAATTCCACAAACTGAAAGAGTTAACATAATCCAAGAAGCACATACTTCTCTCATATCAGGTCATTTTGGTCTAAGTAAAACAGTTACACAATTTCAAAGGTTCTGTTATTGGCCCAGAATGCATGAAATAGTTTCTAGATATATTAAAGGGTGTACTATGTGTGATAAAAGCAAGCCCAGTAATAGAAAATTAGGGTTGTACACCCCACTTCTAGTTCCTTCTTGTCCTTGGGAAAGTGTTTCCGTGGACTTTGTCGAGGGATTGCCAAAATCTAGAAAAGCTCATGATTATTTATATGTTATTGTGGATAGGTTTGACAAAATGTGTATTTTGATACCTTGTAACAAGCAGGTTATAGCTGAACAAACAACGAATTTGTTCTTTCAGCATGTATGGGTTCATTTTTGGTTACCCACTTCTATTGTATTTGATCAAGATTCCCAATTTGTTGAGAAGTTTTGGTCAAGTCTATGGGAGTTGATGGACACTAGATTGAAGAAGAGCACAAAATTTCATCCACAAATAGATGGTAAAATAGAGGTGGTCAACAGGAAAGTGATCCAGTTGCTTAGAGGTTATTGCAGCAAGCATCCCAAGCTTTGGGATGAACATTTGTGTTATGTGAAACATGCTTACAACCATGCCAAGCACTCTTCTACTCAGAGATCTCCTTGTGAGACTTGTTTTGGTTTTATACCAAAGTATCCCTTGGATTTTGTCTTTAGTAAAGACATAGCAGTTGATGGACACAGTGACATGGACAAAGAAACCAAGTTCCTTGAATAGATCCAAGAAATTCACCAGGCAGTGCAGGAACAACTGGAAAGAAGCTAGGCCAAGTACAAGGAAAGGCATGACAAGCATCGAATTGAGCATAGCTTCCAAGTTGGTGATCAAGTCTGGCTATACATTAGCAAAGACAGAATTCAAGGTGAAGGTAAAAAGATGAAACTAATAAGGTATGGGTCTTTCAAGATACTTGAGAAAATTGGTGAAAACGCTTTTCGCCTTGATTTTCCAGCTTATATGCATATCTACTCAATCGTTAATGCAGAGAACTTGAGACTGTATGAACCTTCATTGATTGAAGACCCCAAAGAGAAAAGTCAGTTGCCTTCTATTGATGATCTGTTGCCTGAATATCTCAATGACTTGTAGGAAGACACAGCTCTGGACAGGAAGGTGAGAACTATGCACAGAGGGGATGTTGAGTACCTAAGAATTAGACTCAAAGGTTCAAAACCAAGCAGTGCATGATGGATAGAGATTGGACAAGTGAGGAAGCTGTATCCTCACTTGATCGATGCTTAAAAACCCACTTTTGGTGGTCGAAGATCTTTTTCAGTGGGAAGGCGTAATCCAAAATGGATCCTAAAACCCTCTAAGTCTTTCAATACTTAAAAAATATCGCAAAGTATAAACCTTCAAGAATGGCGAAAAACACTATCGCAAGGGAAAAACATGAAGAAATGGCGAAAACAGATTTAAGTGGAGGCTTAAGTAACATTGCACAGGAGCCGTTGGATCTGGCCAATCAACGGTCTAGATATAATTGGTATATGACAATCGGAGGTGGCAAGCAGAGTCCATCGGAAGTGACATTATGGGAAATCACATTAGCAATTGGTACGATTAAATGAGGGCCATTGATTAAGCGTGAAGATCAACAGTCCAGATCTACTCGCGCTATCGCATCACTAATACACACACAAAAGGACTTACCAGGGGCTCGAAGACCATGCGTTATGCGATTGTGATATATCGCATTGTGGCAATACAAAGGAGCGAGGCTGCTACATTTGACTTGTGATAGCTATACCCGATGGACCTTATGGGTGCAAATATATATATTTTTAGTTCCAGAAGAAAAGGGTTTTTCTATATAAATTCGCATTTTCATTAAATAAATGAAAAACAAAGGAAATGTGCCCAGAGCAATAAAACAGACCCAAAAGGTTTATACATGCAGCTTCATATATTTTGAGTTCCGTAATGAGCAGGATTTTGGGCAGGCCTCAGGCGGTAAGTGTTATTAGATGAGCTTCACCCGATCCCATACACTGGCCGACACGTGGCTTGGCACTGGAGAGAGAAACCGCCTTTTCGGGCAGGTAATCCCCGTATGCATAAGCCACCCGAAATTTATATCAACCGTTGGATCAATGATCACACAGATTAATGGTGGACTTGCGATAGCGACCAAAGGTGGAACTGAAAGGATTATAGGGTGGATTCAATGATTTTTGAAGTCCGATAGAAAGAGTTTTTGTGTGTTTTTAGTGTATTTCTCCGTGTAAACAAGGAAACGTGTTCTAGGGGATTTCAACCACACCAAAGGTCCTTTCTATTTAAAAGCAGGTGGCCACCATACCTGAAGGCATTTCAAAAATGATTGTTTAACGCTCAGAGGGGATTTGAATGGACAGAGGCCGCGAGCTAGAGAGCCGAAAGGGAAAATGAACAGACAAGTGCCGATTGGCTTAAAAGCCACTAAATGACAAAGCCAAAAGTAGGCAATACTGAGACAGAGAGAAGACAGAGACCGAGAGCGAGAGGAAGAGTTTGTGTACTCAGAAAGAATTGAGGGATTCAAGAAAAACATTGTTGTTTGTTCCTGTTGTGTTGAGACTCAATTTGAGCTCACATTTGTAAAACAACTCTACTCTTGAACACATAATAGAGAGGTCACCACTAAATGCTGGACCAAGAGACGTAGCCCAAGTGTTTTGGGTGAACTCCTTGATTATTTGTTGTGTTTTGTGTGTGTGTCTGCTATGTTTTTCTAACTGCTCATTGTCTATATTATTCACAATCTTTTTGGTCTGTTGCACTAAGTAATATAGGCAAGTCCTGCGCATGAGTCTATAATACCTTAATATTCATCTAAGATCTCATTTTCAGAACATGGGGATCGAAGGGAGTGCATTTATAGGAAGGGAGAGGGAGTTAGGGATCTACAAAGGAGGGAGGAAGGTCGACATCTCAAGGGGAGAGCCCATGATGATAAGATCAAGAGGCCTAAATGAGAGAGCTCGACCATATCAACAACAACCAATATCCAGCTCGTTGTTCCCGAAGGTTCTAATGAGTGAAGCTCCTCCTCCAATTTGGGAAAACTTGCTAGAAGACGTTCAATGCGGGTTTTCCTATGAAAAGATATGTTGGAAGTGCATGTGTATAAATAAGCAACCTGCCATCAACATGGGAAGGTAGTGGAGCAAAACCCGCAGATCCTAAAAATTAGGTTTTTAGGAAACCTTCTCTAGAATGGATTCAAGGTAGTTTTCTTTTGATTCTTCAAGGTTTTTTTAGTCTGTATACCATGATGGATATGCTACACAACAGTCAACGTTTTCACACTTCAGGATATGAACAGGAAGTGAACAAAAGTTGTGACGAAATATTGTGTAATAGATGCCCCCTAAAGCATGAAGGCAGAACAGGGAGTGATGGCAGAGATGCTTTACAAGTTAGTGTAAGGATGAGAACAACACCGTTGGGAGACCTTAAAATAAAGAATATACACACACATATACATATTTCACATCTCTGGTGAACATGCCTAATGATACACAAATAGGAATCTAATAATACATGAATCTGTGGTACGGATGCAACCATCCAAATAGGATGGATCATGTGCAAAGATCCTTGGTATGGTCACAAGCATCTGAATGAAAAGGATCATGAATATGGACCCATGGTATGGTCACAACCATCCATCTAGAGGAAACATGTGTACAACCATGGATGACTCATAACTCCACGCAACCTAGATTGTATCAGACAAAATCCAAGGTCTTGCACTCTATCACGACCCAATCAATGTACGAATTCTAATCATGTGAATAGATGTGTCGAAGTCAAAAATGATAGAAAACCACCTGATTACCGGTCAATGATATAAACCATTAAAAGGTATGAGAGAAAACACTAATAATGAAAATGGATCTCAAGGTATAATCAACATAATCCATGAATGTGAATAATGAAGCTAAAGTCGAACACCCATGGAATCATCTAATCAAAGGTCAATGGTGTAAACCTATCGTCAAATTCGAAGAACTTTCCATTGAGGCATGCAAGCTCTAAGGTACTAGAAGGGAGTTTCTAGATCATCTTCCTGGATAATGAGCTGAAATCGGTAGGAAGTGATCCATCAAAGGAGGGCCATAATGAATCCCACATCAATGACATGAAACAAAAGGACGTAGTAGAGTAGATAAGTATGATCCAAGACTGTGGCAGAAAGTCATACAATGTATAAGTGGTAAAGAACTGTAGATAGGACTTCTCTTGAAAATATAGGCGACACGACTCCAGAGTTTGGCAACATTTGACTCAACATAGGATGAGAGGTCATGATGACGAAGTGGTATAATCAGATGAGAGGAAAAATGGATTCCACAAACCCAAGAAGGCAAGTGACTAAGTAAGGGTATCCCAAACCCGATACGAGCAACAGAGGAGTATCAAGTTCAAGAGCGACATGCTGCCTTTATGGAATAAAAGAGATGATCACTTTCAATTTTTCCCCCACCATTTCTTGTGAGTACCCCATACATTTTTATCACAAGCTTGAAGGGGATAGAATATGTTTTCCATATAAGTTCACCCTTCAGATGAATCCATCCTAGTAAGTTTTATGAGCCTGAGGAAGGAGCAACTCGGCCTTGCCATGGTGGCAAGTCCTGCATCGTTTAAATTTTACGAGTCCAATGAAGGTGAAACTCGGCATATTTTTCATGTTTATAGAGTTTGAAAAAGAAGTGGAAAAGAAAACTCCAAAGGCACCTTTTATTAAATCGTCTCTTATACCCAAAAAGGTAGAAAACAATATTCAAGATAACCTCTTAGCAATGTTCGACTAAGGTATTCCTTTTTCGTACAATAGTCTATCTCAATCTTGAAAAGGGTTAAACTTATATGGAGTAGATGTCATTTTATTTACTTTTACGAGTTTGAAATGACAAGTGCTCATCAATCTTTTCATATTTCAAGAGTTAGAAAAGAGTTGAAAGAGGCCTCCTCCTAGAGGAACAAGTGGTATAAAAGGATAACAACTGGTTCCTGTCATGATGGAACTGCTCAAAACATGTAAAGGTCAAGAGGATGGCTAATAAGACCACTCATTATAGATGTTCCCCAGGCAAGGGTAAAACAATCAAGTGAAGGAATATGATCAACCAAAGAGATGGTGATGATGGAATGAAAAAACAAAGGCTCATCTAGCAAAAATGGGTTGATAAAGATGGGAATCACGAGAGCTAAAGTGGGAATGGTTTCATTTTTACACAAGCTTGAAACATGGGAAACTATGCTTGAGTATACTTGAAGATAGTTTCATTTTTTCACAATCTTGAAACATGGGAAAAATCTATGCTTGGATTTGGTTTCATTTTTACACAAGCTTGAAACAAAGATAAACTATGCTTGAGATAAGTTTGCATGCCCCCAACATAATGACTCAATTTGAGGTACATTCCCCCCAAGATTCATTCCATTCACCTAAGTAGACTACTGGTTACTAACAAGTGGATGGAATTAAGGTTCATTTATGAGATTAAGTGAAAGACTCGACTGTGATTTTACGATATCTATTCAAAGACTCAAATTGGAAGGGATTTGTTTCATTTTTTAACGAGCTTGATACGGGAAAAGAACCATGCTCATGAAACCTTGTTTCATTTTTTACCGAGCTTGACACAAGTAGATGAACCATGCTCATGACACCTTCTTTCATTTCTTAATGAGCTTGACAGAAGTAAAGGAACTTTGCTCCGACACCTTGTTTCATCTTTTAATGAGCTTGACACAAGTAGAGGAACTCTTCTTCGACACCTTGTTTCATTTTTTTAATGAGGTTGACATAGTAAAATAACTATCCTCATGGCCCTTGTTTCATTTTTTAATGAGCTTGATAGAACACAAGGAACTCTGCTCCATAGACCTTATCACAGAAAAAAATAGGTCATGGCTTCCAAGAGGTGCTCATCATATGGGATAACAACACTCTAAAAGGGATACATGTCGAAGGATCCAATGGAAAATACAGGCTCCAATTCTCCTAGTACATGGCGTACTACATCACCTGCTAGATCATTAGTAAATGTGGGCATGGAACAGGTGGCTACGTAATTAACTTGTGGCAGAGGTGATACTGCTTGCATATAAGAACCATTTAGCGATGGTGGTTGATTGGGAGTTGATTCAGGACTAATGAATGTAAGTTGATCAATGATCACAATGCTTCCTTCATGTAGGAAACACATCACACGAAAGAGAGAAGAGATAAGAGCTCCCATGACATAAACATAGTAACGGCCAAGCAGTAGATTAAAAGCGAAAGGGCCTTAGACAACCATCACATCTATATGGACAGTCTTTCCTCCCAAAGTAATAGGTAACTTAGGAAGGATCCATAACGATATACTGGTTCCTCTGTTAAAAGCTAACAGATTCTAGGTGACGGGGACAAGCTGAGGAGAACCTAAAGCTTGCCAAGAAGTTGAGGATAGAATGCTAACATATGTGCCCTCGTCTATGACTATGCTAGGTATGGCCATATTTTAAGCCTATACTGTAATATGGAAAGGCACATAAGATGGAAGATGATATCCAGCTAGTTGACTCCAATCAAAAGAAGTGGCTAAACTACTCAGAGGGGGTGTCGTGTTATCGGGAAATCTGGTGTCTATGGAGAGCTACTAGTCCCACTAAGGTTGGTAGCTACCTTAGAAACAAACAAACTAAAACCAATTACATTTTCCTTTACGAGAGATAGATAAGAGGGGAAAGAAGGATACCAACCTCTGTCTTGCGCTTGGTTCCTTGCTTGATTCTTCTCCCTTCTGATAGACCTTTGCCACTTTCTTCCTCGTTTACCCAGCTTCAAAGGGTACCTATAGAATCAAAGCAGCTTAACACTATCCAAGAACAAAGATCTACTATCATAAACAATATAGGACCAGATATATATTGACCACACAAATGCATATATCATCAATCATACAAGAATGTGGAGGAAAACTTGAATAGCTTTATTAATAATCAAGAATAGCAAAGAGGATTACAACCAATTGTTCTGACCCAGCGTCATCCTCTCAGCAAGAAAGCCCTTCTTCACCTCGTGAAAAGCTTAGATCACCCAACACTATGATGTTACACCACGAAACCAGCAGCACTTCCTTACAAGATACAAAATTCCAGCCTCCAACCTCTGGATCTTCGGGATGACAGATCTATATATAGATATTTGCAGAGGTGTGAGTCAACTCTAGGTTTTTGATTAGTGTCTTATCTCTGATAGTTCTTGATTCCACTTGGAGATCTCATTGATCTCTTACTCATCCTTGGGCAATTCTGAGAGGCAAGTGTCACAGGAGAAGTTTCTGGAAGATTCCATGATCATCCACCTCGCAAACTGTCTCCGCCCCTTGTCTATTCTCGTCCATCACACCCTATAGAAGGGATTTTCAGTATGCATCGCACTTCCCATGTGCATTGGGTGGGATGCATTGCACTTTGACCATGGAGCAGGTGAGATGGTCCAGTTTTGACCAGTTCTGAGTAGTTTTTTCATGGAGAACTTCTGGGAGATGATGTAATCAGCTGACCTTGTTCTTTTAGGGGTTGGAACAACACTTTTAGGGGCTTAGGAGCCCTTGGTTTATGGACATATAAGATTGGGATTGTAGTTCCCAAAAATGTCTATAACAGTTGCCCCCTAAAGCATGAGGTCGTTAATCTTTTGATGTCAGGTGAAATGCTTTATCATGAGGATCCGAAGTTTTTTCGAGCTGGAAGGCGACCTGTAATAAGATACAATACAATACATTATCTTCATAATATTTTCATGATTTAGCTTAGGCAGGCATTCCCATGCTTAGCTTTATAAATTCATTTTCATTTACATAAGACAGATAATCGTTTGTGTGCAGACTAATGATTCTGGTAGAGCCATCATCCCTTAGGTTGGATGATTATCTGTGCAGCAATGCTGTACATTTGATGTATTTATTTTACTGAATGTATATCGCAGCCTGGATGGATGAAACTAGATCCGGGGTCTTCAATCTCGTTCGATCTTCACTTAAAGTACAAGTCGATCCATGTGAGAGATGTTCTGGAGTCGAACATGGAAAGACATTGCCTGATTACTAGCCAATGATGTAAGCTGTTAACAGGCGCGAGAGGAATCACTGATAATGATGATGACCCTCAAGGTAGTACAGTACAATTCACGTGGTGTGAATAAGGGACTTGGCATCGAACACCACGCAAAATCTTTCGGTCGAAGGCCATTGATGTAAACCTGTCGCCGGAAGTGAGAAACTTGCCATTCAGGAATGCAAGATTCAAAGTACTGAAAGGGTTGTTCCTAGATCGACTTCCTAGATAATGAGCTAATGTCGACAAGAAGCGATCCGTCATAGGAAGGCCTTAGTGAATCCCACATCAATGACATAGAACAAAGAAAATGATTTTAATGGAGGTGAAAATGATCTGATGACATAAGGTTCAGGGTGGCGGTCATGAAAGAATGGAGCGTAAATGTATTGCAGTGGATGAGACACAAGTGAATTCTCTGAGTGACTTCTCTTGAACATATCGGCGACACTGACATGATGGATTGGTAGCGTTAACCCCAAATATGGATGGTATGATGGACCAATGGTGATATGACCGGTGAACGGAACAACCCAACCCGACTCGGATGCAGAGTGAAAGTGTCATGTTCAAGAGCGACTTGCTACCAACAAAGTTTCTTCAAGTTTTCTTCCTAATCTTTCTCCAGTCATTGCTGACCAGTACCTCTTTATTTTTTTCAAGCTTGAGGAGGATAACATATGCTTGTTCTATAATTTTCCCTTCGGGAAAACCCATCGCTATGTTTTAACGAGCCTAGTGATAGCAAAACTCGTTCTTGTCTGTATGGACAAGTTTGTCGCTATTCGGTTTTAACGAGTTTAACGACAAAGATAACTCGGTCCTTTTCAATTTTAGAGAGTCTGAAAAGGGACGTAAAGAAAACTCCAACAATCATTTTTCATCATATAATCCCTTAAGTCCGAAAAAATATAAAACAATACAAAAGGGATGAATTTTCGGTACTTTTAACGAGCCGAACAAAACAAGTGCTCGATCTTTTTGTGTAATAATCCCTCAAGTCCAAAAAGATTAAAATCTAAAGGAGGGATAGCAATTCCGGTCACTTTAACGAGCTGTAGAGGCTGATTACTCGGAAATCTTTTCATATTTTACGAGTCATTTGAAAAGAGCTTAAAGGAGACTCGGTTTTTGAGGAACGAGTGATAAATTTGGGTAGTAGCTAATTCCAGGTAAGGTTTGGAATTTTCCAATCACGGCAGTGTCACAAGGATGGCTAACAGGATCACTCTGCGCGGCGGTTCCTGAAAAAGGGTAAACAATCAAATGGAGGTGAATGATCAGCCAATACAAAGTGGAGGTGATGATGAGAACACGACCAAGGCTTAAAAGGCTGATGATAATGCATTCACGATGGTTATTTACCGGAAATTGGTTCATTTTTTAATGAGATTAAACTCTGGGGGAACATTTTCTCATTGCTTATGTTTATTTTTTAACGAGCTTGAATTCCGTGTTAAAACTGCTCGAGGCGGGTTTATTTTTTAACGAGCTTGAACCCTACAGTAACACTGCTCGTGATAAGTTTGCATTCCCTTAGCATAATGACGCAAATCGAGGTGCATGCCCCCCAAGCTTCATTGCATTCAAAACGATGGTTGGAATGAAGCTTTACCTTCGATATCTTTGAAAGACTCGATTTGGATTTTACGAGATCGTAACCAAAGACTCGATTTGGAAAGGGAGTTGTTTCATTTTTTAATGAGGTTGACACAGGAAAAGAACTATCCTCAGGACTCCTGGTTTCATTTTTTAACGAGGTAGACACAAGATAAGAACCGTCCTCGGTATCCACTGTATTTACAGTATTTGATAGAAAATCAAAAACTGAAGGATGATTAAGGTTGTTGGAATAATCTTCATGGTAATCCGGAAGTCGGGAACGATGGTGGTGATTTTCCCATGGTGCCTCTCCTATCATCATTGACTGAATGATTCCTTTGTCTGTAGAACGTACATGCGACCAAGGATCTGAAGAGGTGCCATATTCCTTAGACCTATCTATGCAAACATTCGATGAGAGTTGATTTGGATTTGCCCCCCAGGCCAAGAAAATTGATTGCTACAATATTTCTAAAATGGCAATGATCCATGCTGACAAAATGTTTAGGAATCTTTCGAATCTATTAGATATAGAAGACATCATATTGCAGGTCTCCACTGTGACCACTTCCGCCAGATTACTCGGAGGCAGTAGGGAAAAAGTACCCATTAAGGTAGGGTCTTTTAGGAGGCCTATTCCAATATTTTGAAGCGAATGATTGCTTCCATGGATCATTGGAATGCTTCCCGTAACTTGTGAACTGTTGGGGAGAAAAGTTTGTTAGTCGACGATTGTAATTCCTCCTTGGAAGGGAAATGCAATCTTCCTGAAGTAGGTTGACACAACTATGGCCATGACATATATCCAGGGCCTTCCCAGTACGATGTTATAATCGAGGTTTCCATCGATTACTTCAACATCAATTTCTACTGTTTTGCCCCCCAGTTCAACTTTCAAGTTACTTAAATCCTGTATGGAGTGTATGATCATCCATCAAATTCTTTTAACATTGTTGATGATCGCGACAAGGGTGGTGAGCCTAAATTTTTCCAGCAACTCATCGACATAATACATGTGGATGCCCCCTCATCAATAATTGTTCGATGAACAGTTTTGTTGAGGGTTTTCACTTGAATAAGGAAAGCTAGTTGAGCTGGTAACTGAGGGTCATATCCTTTATTATTAAAGGATACAAGATTGGAATCCGTTGGCTCAATCCCACCTATTACTAATAATAGATCCTGCTTTTGGGAGGGGAAATTTTGCGGTACCTCAAGTGTCGACATAGCGGACGACGATTGGGCCAGGTCCTCTACTATATTATAATTCTGTGCTACTTTAGCACGAGGATTAAATGTCGATTTGTGTACTACTCCCTTTGGTGGCTTTACCGTTAGCTCAGGAATGATGGGTGGCACAACTTCGGTTGAAGTTGTTGTCGAACTACTCAGTTGATCAATAGCCTTGTTATTCGACAGCTGTGGATTCCCGTAATCTTTATTCCTTGTCGATATCAAAGCATCATTTTGCTATTTTGAAATGGACAACATAAGCACTTGGGATCGGGAAGCATTTTGATTAGCAACCAATTTGTTTCTCTGGTTTGGAAACGGATCAGTCAATACCACTGAGGTTTTTGAACTCTTAAAGAGTTTCTTAACTTCAGCTTTATGTGGATGATCTCTCATCTGATGATCCTCATCACATATCTGACACCTCGCAGGGGGTTTCCTTTGCCCAGAAGGGTTTGCAGAAGGTTTTTCAGGAGATGACTCATCCTGCTTCTTTTTTCTACCTTTCTTTTTCTTCTTGCCCCCTGGTTGCTTCAGTTGTTTACCGTTGTCGGTCGACACGGCATTTACCTCCGAGGCGAGAAGTTCTTCATTCGCATTTTGATCAGAAATCTTACGGGCTTTCTTAGATGTAGCCTTTGTCGATTTTGTGCTTGTCGTAACTATCACGCCATCACCATCATAAGAGTCATTGTTCGATTTAGGAGGAGGAGGAATGAAAAATTCCAGCCTGGGAGCGTCAGGGATTTTATCGTAGAGCATGCCAGACTGAGTATAAATCAAGTCTAAATATTGCACACGAGCAATAACTTTCTCTTCGATGACGACTCCTCCTTTTGCCACATCTTCTATAATGGAAGGTAATAATGACTTAATAAACCATTCAACTAAAAGCTGATCAGGAACATACGTTTTTACCATTCTATGATGACGTCGCCACTCATGAATATGATCGGATATGTGAGTGGTCGTCATTTGTTTGAAATTGGTAAGAAGTTCTGTTCCCATTTCGTACCTTATGGGTAACTGAAAATGGGTTAAAAAGGTTGTGGCTAGGGTACTGAAGTTATCAAACGAAGCTCTAGGTCATTCGATATACCATTTTGCTACCGGACCAGTTAACATTCTCTGAAAAGGCGAAGCCTAATCGAATCATCGTTTAGGGTGTTTGATGAACACCACAGATGAAAGGTCATCACATGATTCGACGGGTCTTCACCTGGATTTCCATTAAATTTAGGAATATCTGACGGAAGTTTATGTGGAATCGCTAGCCACCAAGGGGCGTAAGCAATTGGATTGTTCGTTAGCCAATTTAGATCCAGTAACTCTAAAGTTGCCACGAAGGGTAACTGTTGATTCAAGTTTGGCGAAGCATACCCAGGATAAGATGGAATTGCCTGAGCAGTTGGTCTTTGCATACCAGCATAATTCATTTGATGTTGGTAACCTTGGTAAGGTTGATGGGCATAACCATTGTAAAATGGTTGATTTTGACCGTTTTGAATATACAGCTGCCCATTATTTGCAAAGATTTGTTGCTCGGATCCTTGGTAAACTTGTTGGAATTGCGGTTGTTGATATTGCACCAGCCATGATTGTGAAGCCATGTGCTGTTGTCCAATACTGGCTGTTTGACCAAGATGAGGGGTAATTGTACCCGTTTGGTCCTGTGTCATTCCACTAGTTGGCGATTGTGGTTGAGTCATAGGGACAAGAGGTTGTTGCATTACTGTTGTTGGGAAAAGTATCCAATACGGAATGACCCTATCCCACTCTAAGGGTGATAGTACCTCAGCAACAACTGAATGCAAAGCTATTCAAGATTACTTCTTTATGAGATGAGAGAGAGAAGAGAAGGATGATCCACTAACCGTTATCTTGCGCTAATGGTTGATCCAATCTTCGCTCCTTGCTGCTTGCTCCTAGCTCCTTGTTCTTTCACCGGCCCAGCTACACAAAGATCCTGTAAAAGCACAAAGAAAGGAAACTACAAGAAGCATACATCCATAACTGATTCAAGGATTAGAATAAATCAAATATACAAGCATCAATTCACCATAGAGATACATGCATATAGAAGAACCTCAAATACTTTATTAATAGAAGAAGTAAAGTTCTGAGAGTGTTACAACCATAATAGGCCCAATCCAGCAACACCTCCCAGCAGAAAGAAATCTCCTCTTCACCTCCTTCAAAGCAATCACCCAATAGTTCTATACTCAAACCAACAGCACTTCCTTACTTGCACAAAATTCCCGCCCCTTTAGACCTCATGAGAGAGCTCTATATATAGGAGATTTGGAGAAAGGATGAGTCAGCTTGAGGTTGGCATGAAGCTGACTAGTGTCCTCTCCCACTTCAGTTATACTTCAGTTCTTGAGTCCACTTGGAGTTTCTTGCTTCCACTTGGAGATCTAGATCCTCTTACTCATCACAAGGCGAATTCCTTGATCCAAGTGTCAGTTTGGAAGCTTCCTGGGCATTTGACACCTTGCAGAATGACTGTGCCACTTGGCCAATCTCGCCCAGCGCAGGTAGCCTTCATTAGATTTGACATTCAGCGCAGGTACAGAGTGGAGCAGTTGACATTCAGCACAGATGCTCAGTGGAGCAGCTGACATGATCCAGAAACAGCTTGTTTTTGAGTGTTTTCAGGTGGAGAACTGATTTTCAGTGCTGTGGTTTGCTGACCTTGTTCCTCTAGGGGTAGGAACAACATGTTTAGGGACTTTGGATCCCTTAGATTATTGACATTTCATGCTTCATGCTGTAAGGCACAAAAATGTCTATAACAATTACAACCTGAGAAACCTGAGGTTAGCATACAACAGGCAACGCTTGTACTTGTGATACCGTCACAATAGCCGGCGTAGTTGGTATATTAGACATAGGTAAACATTGTTGCATCAAGTATACATCTCTTGGTTTTTGAGGCAGTATTGGCACCCAACCGCTAGATGTAATTCCAGCATAACCTGAATTTTGTTGTGAACTCTCGTATGGTTGTCCTCCCGGAGGAGACAATGAAAGGGTATATTGCCCCCAATACGGCGGTAATCCGGTACTCAAAGGAATTGTTTGTCCTTGAGGACTGGACTGCCCAAATTGACACCGTGAAGGGTCAATTTGCTGAGATTTAACGTAAGATTTTCCGGATATTATTCCGGATGAACAAACAGGAACGGACCATACTGTCGAAATAGCCCCTGAGTGGGCCCCATCTAGTGATTGAGAGCTAGTTGGGACATATGGTATGCTGTGAACATTGTTGGAGTGACAACAGGAAGTTCCGTCATTGCTGTGTCGGATGACACAGTCCTAGATGTCGACGGTTGTTCAGACATTTCTAGTCTATCCAAAATATTTCCTAGTGATTCTACAGGAGCTTCCGATAATGATAGACTAATTTCTGATGAAGAAGGATATAGGGTGCTCCCGACTCCAAATTGCAATGGAGTACTAGATGGAGGATCTTCCACAATCTATTCTATAGCAATCAGACCAGGTGGAAGAGGTAGACCGGCAGGTCTGTAAAATATTTCTGGTGCCGAAGAAGGTATAGGATCTGCAGCGACCAATGTTTGGGGAATTACACCTTCCGAATCAGCTGTAGATGGAGCTGGTTCAGTAATACAAGTGTTTACCTTCACACTAGGATCAGCCCTACTGTCCTTTGGTGGCTGCGGAACTTCTTCTGTAAAGGCAGGGATACCAGAAATGTTTGGAGTAACCGGAGTCTCCGATGGTGTTGGAACACTTGTTCTATCTTTACTAGATGATTTGGAACCGGTTAAACGAGTTTGCTTTGTCCGTAATAGTTTTGATTCTGGAGACAAAGACGGTTGACTCGTAAGTCTCCACGAACGATGGGGTTTCAATTGACTTTCTTCCACGATTGCGGATTACTCGATCAACTAAAAATCAAGGGAAAATATGTTTCCGAATTAAATGAATTTTAGACGCTTTGACACAACTTGTTTTTTCAATTTTTAAGAGTCGAGAAAAAAACAAAAGATGACTCTAGTCGCCTTCGATTTTTAATGAGCTTGAAGTGACAAGTGCTCAGATGGACCTTTTCCTTTAAGGAGTCCAAAAAGGAACGAAAGAGACTACTCTAGAAATCTAGACAGAGGGATTACCAAACCAATCGCAAAACTGTAGAATACTTTTCACGGTACGGCAGTCAATCTTCCCGAATGCTGTGTTCAGTGCATTGCGATCGATAGGGCGGCAGACATGGCTTCCTATGGATAAAGGATAAAGCTTATTGTGTTCTCCCAATATATACTCGACGGTACGTGGGAGCACACATCCGTACTGGCACTTATCGTCTCAAAGTGGAGGAATCACCCAACCAGCAATGAAAAAAATAGTTACCAGGCTTTACGACGCCGGAATACGTCTCTAGCCTAGACTTCTAAATGTTGCGCGTTAGGTTCCAAAGCGTTTTTAGATTCATTAAATTTATTTTACAGTTGATCTTGCTTAAGAAATTTTCCTTTCAGGTTCACCGTGTGATGTAGATATACAATTCCTAAAATGCAATCTAAGATGATAAACAATCGTTTAATATTCTTTTTGCAATGAAAATCCTAGCTACTAAGGAAAGAGAGATGATATTCTTTCAACATAGAGCAGAGAGCACACACTATATGCACTCTCCTAAATGAAACCAACAAATAGTCTAAATGCAAATGCGCATGCATGTATTTGTTTTCAGCCTTCTTAATGTGTGAATGATAAAAAGAAAGCTAAGCACAAATATAAATTATTTTCAAAGCGACATTACTAACAAGTTTCTTTTCAAGACAAAATGAAGACAATGACGACACTTTGGTATTTGGAATTGAAAAATTGCTTTTGACACTTGAAAAACTATTAATTCAAATCAAATACAAGAGTAACAATATAATCGACTATCAAGAACAATCGGATTCTCTTCTATGACTGAAAACGACACTTGCGACACTTCCAAATCAAGAAACGACAGTTCAATTACGTTACTTCTTTGTAAAAGAGAACTGAAAATGGATCATAATACATAAAATCATTTATAGTTCTTTGCACAATAGAGGTGGAATAATGGCAAGGAAGGGGGTTTCCAACAGAGGTATACTAACTACAGACAGCAAAACTCCTAAATAGAGCTAAAAAGAGTGAAAAAAACCAAAGTCTGAAGGCAAAATTAGCCCTTTCTGATTAGCGCACCTGTTACACAGGGATTCCAGTACGCATCCCACCTACAACACATGGGAAGTGCGATTCATACTAATATCCTTGAAGAGAGGGTGCAATGGTACAGTGCGAGACTTTTGATCCAGTTCTTGATCACAGTTTGCAGCACAGTTCAGGGATTTTGGTCGAGCAAGTGGTAATCAGTAAATAAATCACAGGGGTAGATCTAAGGAGGTTACTAGAGCCACCACAAGGGCAAGTAGAGAGCTTGTAAATCGATTGTTCAATTCGTAAACAAAACCCAGAGATAGATTGAAGCAGCATTGATCTACTTTGCACTTGCAAAGCAAATTCAGTTCGAAGGCTAGCTGGCTTGACTTCAGGCTCCATTTGTAAGTTTATAAAGAAAACATATATAGACAAACAAACAATCTATTCGCTCCCCAGCGGAGTCTCCATTTTGTTATCGAGACATCTAGTGTCTATGCAGATCTACTAGTCCCACTAAGGCTGGTAGCTACCTTAGAAACAAACAAACTAAAACCACTTTCGTTTTCCTTTATGAGAGATAGATAAGAGTGGAAAGAAGGAGACCAACCTCTGTCTTACACTTGGTTCCTTGCTTGATTCCTCTCCCTTCTGATAGACCTTTGCCACTTGCTTCCTCATTTACCCAGCTTCAAAGAGTACCTGTAGAATCAAAGCAGCATAACACTATCCAAGAACAAAGATCTACTATCATAAACAATATAGGACCAGATATATATTGACCACACAAATGCATATATCATCAATCATACAAGAATGTGGACGAAAACTCGAATAGATTTATTAATAATCAAGAATAGCAAAGAGGATTACAACCAATTGTTCTGACCCAGTGTCATCCTCTCAGCAAGAAAGCCCTTCTTCACCTCATGAAAAGCTTAGATCACCCAACACTATGATGTTACACAAAGAAACCAGCAGCACTTCCTTACAAGATGCAAAATTCCAGCCTCCAACCTCAGGATCTCTGGGATGACAGATCTATATATAGATATTTGCAGAGGTGTGAGTCAGCTCTGGGTTTCTGATTAGTGTATTCTCTCTGATAGTCCTTGATTCCACTTGGAGATCTCATTGATCTCTTACTCATCCTTGGGCGATTCTGAGAGGCAAGTGTCATAGGAGAAGTTTCTAGAAGATTCCATGATCATCCACCTCGCAAACTGTCTCCACCACTTGTCTATTCTCGTCCATCGCACCCTATAGAAGGGATTTTCAGTATGCATCGCACCTCTTGTGTGCATTAGGTGGGATTCATCGCACTTTGACCATGGAGCAGGTGAGATGGTCCAGTTTTGACCAGTTCTGAGTAGTTTTTTCATGGAGAACTTCTGGAAGAGGATGTAATCAGCTGACCTTGTTATTTTAGGGGTTAGAACAACACTTTTAGGGACTTAGGAGCCCTTGGTTTATGGACATATATGAATGGGGTTGAAATGCCCAAAAATGTCTATAACATGTAGGAACATGAGAATTTCCCTCTTGCTCTATGGGAACAAGAGAATTTCTCTCATGCACCTTGGGAATGAAATAATTTCCCTCCAATTCATTCAAAACTAAAGAAACAAGAAGAACTTGAGCAGTACAAAGTTCACTCTCTATTGGAAAGGTATGGTTAACCGAAGGTGGAGCAAGGTCTACCATTTTCTCAACCAATGGTTGGTTGAGAATGGACTCACGAGACTCACTTTTGAAGAGATCAGGGTTGACCAAAGATGAATTTTGATCAACCACTAGATCAACTAGTGGAGGATCAAGGTAAATCTTTCGATAACCAGCCGGAAGACAAGGCTGGGAAGCAGTAAGGTTTTCCAACTCTTTGGAATCTTTATCCATAAGAGGACAAAGGTGAATGGGATGATTACCTTCACCCATCTTACATGAAAAATTGACTTTTCCCTTTCCCCATGAGCTTTATTGTTACTAGTTGAAGGTTTATCACCAACATGATCTCCAGAGGTTGATGACAAAGGTTGATGTGAACCTGTGGACCACAATTCTAAGCCCTTGGGAATACTAGGACAATTTCGAAGAAGGTGGTTACCCTTACATAACATGCAAGGGAATTTTACTCTTGGAGGTTGGTTGGAATATTTTTCTATATCAATTGCATCCATAGCAATGGTTGCTTAGTTTCCCCTTGCTTATTTTTCTTCTTCTTCTTCGTCCTCTTCTTCTTCTTCTTATCTTCCTAGTTACTAGAATCCAGACTTTCACCAAGCGAAGAGGAAGAACAGGGTGAAGAAATAGGTGAAGAAGGTGAGGGGTCAACTTTAGGATCAACATGGGGTTGATGTTTTTCAGTGGAGGAGAACTCGGTTGAAAAGTAGTTTCGACACTTGGAATCATCAAGGTCTAAAATAACCAAATTGACATACCAATGGTCAATCCAGGAAGGGACAATGTTTCCATATAGGGAGCACCAGTATTTCCAAAACAAGGAAAAGGACTAGGATTCCTGTTAGAGGGGTTTCTTTGACTATTAAATTCAATAAATATTGCCATCAATATCAACCTAAGATCTACGAAGGAGTATTTTCACAGGAAGGATGTTGTTCTGTGGTCAATTAATTTATTTTATAAATTAACAAAATAAAATAAAAGAGGGGTAAGCTAGGCAAGAGGGATTACCAAGTATCTATGAACCACTATATACACCTTAGAAGAAACCAAAGACTTAACGTACGATGGCCAATCTCCTCAAATGTTGGGTTTGGTATATCATGCTTACAAGGGGGCTAACTCGGTTACCTGTGGCTAAAGGATAGCAACCTAGTGGAGTCTCCCAATATATAGGCAATAGTACAGGGAGCATATGCTCGAGTTAGTATTGTCTAATGCATAGCCATTCGATGAGAGTGTTCCCATATACTTTCCATATTGGAGTGTCTCCGATATACCCGAGAGTACTAGATAACCTCCTATATACTTCCGTACATGGAATGGGATTTCACCCCTTGGATACAATGCTGCCAGATAATGATAGCTTCTACGTTTATAGATGCCAGAACACATCTCTAACCTATACCTCTAAATGTTTGTGTTATGTTCCAAATGCTCCTTAGGTTGATTGAGTAAATTTTAATGTTTTTCTTGAATTATGTTTCAATTTTGGGCTCAAAACGATGTCACCTGAATGCCTAAGATGCAACTATATGAGAAAAAGAAAAAATTTCACTTCAATGAATGATATATTAGCAAGGGAAGAGAGTTCAATCAATCAATGCAGCAAACAAGAGAATGCATCAAAGAACATGCCTCCACTAACTTTCACTTTCGGCTTCCAAATGCAATGCCAAAAGTAAAAATGATTTTCACTTTTCACTATCATAAATGCAAATTTTTCGAAAGAAAATTGGTTTTACTTTACTAAGATGCACTCATATGAATTATGATTTTATTTTCATTTTGAATGATTTGATGCCCCTAATACAGTTTTTAGCTTTCAATCATTGAAAAATGTGATCTATTTTCAATGATGAATCTAAAAAAATAACTTTTCAATGCAACTAATCTAATGCATTTTCACGAAAAGTGAAATTTGAAATACAAGCTAAACAAATGCAAAAATATGTTTTCAATGATCTTCACATAAAACAACACCCAGTCAATTAGAAAAACCAACATCTCAATGACACCAACAAGTAGCAAGCGATGACCAATTGACTAAAAACCCTAGAAGTCAATCAGGTTTCACTTCAAATCCAATGAGACAAATTTTGAAAATTAATCAACATAATCAATCAAAAGCACTGAAAAATCCAAGCAGACAGAATGGGAAAAGACCTCAGGGGCCAAGACACACTGGATTTTGACAGAGAAACCTTAAAAATTCTCACATTAAAGAACCAACACTACTTTTGAAAAACCCGTGCTGACAGGGTCATCAGCGCTACTTTTCATAGCAAAACCCATGTTGTTAGTGCTACTTTTCATAATAAAATTCATGTTGGTCTTCAGCGTGGGTAAACAGTAGAATACATGGTTTCCAGCGCAATTTTACAGGTAAGAAAAGGCGCGCCAACATGACTGTCACTGATAAAACTCGCGCTAAGAGAGGAATATGGGAAAAACAAAAATGATTTCATAAGCATTTCAGACTTAGCACTCTAAGATAGCAATCAGTGATTGTGCAGACCTATACAAACTCAAACTAACTGAGAACTCGATGGTCAATCTAATTTATCAAGAGATCAAATGGAAAAAGAGGATGAAAAGGTTATAAATTCCCCAGTGGAGACACCCTTTTGTTATGAAGGAAAATCCCCTTTGTGGACAAAGGCGATACCTATAGCCTAATGAGTGGGTCTAGCAACAACCTCGACAAACTAACATACACTTTCCTAGCTTATATTTAATGAATGTGGAGAGAAAGAGAAACCTACCTCGCTTTGATGCTAATCGCTCAATATTTTTCGAGATGAATTTGATTCTTTTGCTCCAAGCCTCACTCCTTACTTGTTCTTCACATTCGAGTACCTACAAGAAAGATCAAATATCTATGCAAGATACAAGAGCATATATGGCATACATCAAACATGAACTACTTAATAGGTCAAGGAGTATTAAGCTAAAAGCATAAAAATTTACACAATTATGGAAAGTGAACATCAGATGTATATATTAATAAGCTAAAAAGGAAATCATACAACCTATGCATTGATGTTGGAGACCTCCTTTTGGTGGATGTCCAAGTTCAAGAAAAGACTCTTCAAGCACTCCTTCTCCAAGTTAGAATGGGCATCATTTGGGGATAATCTCATTATAGGAATGCAGGAAATCAATGACCAACCATTTGGGAATGGAAGGAAGTGAATTTATAGGAAGGGAGAGGGAGTTAGGGATCCACAAAAGAGGGATGAAGGTCCACATCTCAAGGGGGAAGCCCATGATGATAATATCAAGAGGCCCAAATGAGAGAGCTCGACCACATCAACAACAACCAATATCCAATTGTTGTTTCTGAAGGTTCTAGTGAGAGAATCTTCTCCTCCAGTTTGGGAAAACCTACCAGAAGAGGTTCAGTGTGGGATTTCGTATGAAAACCTGTGCTCGAAACACGAGTGTATAACTGAGCAACCTGCCATCAGCATGGCAGGCAATGGAGCAGAATGCGTTGATGCCAAAAATTAGGTTTTTAGGCAACCTTCTCCAGAATACATTCAGGGCAGTTTTCCTTTGATTCTTTAGGGAGGTTTTGGTCTGTATATCATGATGGATATGTTGTATAGTGGTCAAAGTTTTGGCACTTCAGGATATAAACAGGAAGTGAATAGGAGATGTGACAAAATAATGTGTAACATGTAGCTGATGTGGAAGGTTTGTAAGTTGTGTTTCTGTTGATTCCATTTCCTTAAGGTCACCTAGGAGGTTAAATCCATTCATAGTAGCCTCTCATCACATGTTTACCCTGGTCGACTGGTTACTTGGGTAGATGTGGAAGGAGGGTGTTATAGGTTAATTCAAAGAAAGTATGTTGAGACAATATTAAAGAGGTTTAATATGCAGGATAGTAAACTGATCAAGTTATCTATTCTTGTAGGTGTAAAGTTATCTACTGAACAATGTCCCAAGACAAAAGAAGACGAAGAGGACATCTCTCGTGTTCCATATGCAAGTGAAGTTGGTAGCCTGATGTATGCAATGGTTTGCACCAGACCAGACATTACACATGTAGCGGGAGTATTTAGCAGGTTTATGTTTAAACCAGGGAAGGAGCATTGGACAACAGTGAAGCGAGTTTTTAGGTATTTTTGTAGCACTAGTGATTATGGTTTGTGCTACCAAGGAAGACCAAGATTGGATATAGTTTTGGACATACATGGCTTTGCTGATGCAGACTGGGCTAGAGATTTGGATCAGAGAATTTTTACAAGTGGGCATGTGTTTAGCCTATTTGGAGGAGTAATAAGTTGGATGAGCAAGAGACAATCTATAGTGGCACTTTCAACTACAAAGGCTAAATACATGGGAACCACTCATGGAAGAAAGGAAGTAGTTTGTTTGCAGAGATTGTGTTCAAGTATGGGGTTGGTATAGAGAGATATAAGGATAGACTCGGATAGCCAAATTGCAATTTTCTTGGCAAATAACCCTAGTTATCATTAGAAGACAATGCACATTGATGTTTAGTATCACTTTGTGAGGGATAATATGGTTGAGGACAAAAAGGTATGCTGGTAAAGATGGATAGTTTTAAGAATGTTGTAAATACATTGATGAAGTCTGTGAGCACTGAGAAGTTTCCTTGGTGTAGAGAAACAATGGGAATCGTAGGCTGTGGAGTACCAAAAAGGTATGTTTTGATGATCATTTCAATAGCTTTTCAGTAGAATTTGTAAACCTTTTTGCATCATGAATCTGGAAAACAATAAAGAATTATAACAAAACAAGTGAATTTTATGCAAGACTTAATCACTGATAATTGTTATTCTTCTGTGCAGGAAAGGGTGAAAACGAAGAGTTTCCATTCCGAAGGAAAAGATAAAGACAAGATAACTACTGTCCCTTTGAAGGGAAACCGATCCAAGGCTGTAGTGAGCTTTGGCATTCACTGCCTCGCTCCCAGACCCGTGATCCATGCTCTAATTTCCTTTCCATCAGTTTCTAAAGGGATGGGCTATTGCTGCCGAACCCTTGACTGGTACGTTACTTGGTTTTCTGAATGTGTGATTTTCCTTGCTTTTATTTCCTTTCTGTTAGTTTCCAAAGGGATGGGTTATCGTCACCGAACCCTTGACTGATCAGTTGCCTAGTTTTAAGAGTGTGTGCTTTAGTCATTTGAAGTAACTTAGTTATAGGCAAGCATCCGTTTACTCTTTTATTTTCGTAGAACGCTGTACTACTAGCATTACTCTGACAAATAGCCTCGGATTGAGTCACTCTTTGTAATAACCAAACGCTCCCGGATTGATATATTAATGTGAGATAGTTAGAGGCGAAAGAGACCCTTTTTATAGCTCCACATTTTGGTGCTGTTGCCGGGGAAAGAGTGTAGCCATTTGTTTTTTTCAGAGTAGTGTACGAACCTGCTAGGGAAGAGTTGGATTTTAAAAACGGAAGGTAAGAACCTGCGTGCGGAGCATGTAAAAGCCCTGCTCCACTTTCTGCTTTCCTAACAGATTTGTTTTTTTTGCTTTGTTTGAATAGAATTTGGTAGTTTATTTAAGTGCATGACTAAGCAAAAAAAAATAGAAAAGAATATCAAACCTCCATCCAAACCCGAAAAAGCTAAGGGGCTGGTGACCCTTGGCTGGACGACCTTCATAGACGAAATCTATAGGAAAAAAGAATCTCAGCCATCAGTAGGCCCTAGGAAAATCATTTCTAAACAGCCTACTAGTTCCCTTCAGGCCACAGGATCAACATCTGTAGCCTTTGCTGAGGTGCATAGTCAAACTGAGGAGCAGGACTTTCAAGAAATTGAAAATTCTACTCCAGAACTATTGCAGGAATGGAATTTCAGCAACGTTTGTGAAGGAGAAGGAGAAACAGGGGAAACTGAGGAACCAAAATCTCCTATTGAAACAAATCAGCCATTAAATAGCCCAGATAAGGGGAGTGCTGCAAAAATCATTGTTGAAGGATCCAATCTCCTCAGACATCAGGTATTCTCATTATCCCAGATAAAGGAAGTGCTATTAAAACTACCCCTGTCAAAATCGTTCCCTCTCAACCTAAGAACACCCTCCTAGATATCCCAGAAGGTTATTGGCATATATTCGATCTTATGGCTCAGAATCAGCCAAATGCTCAAACCTCTACATTTAGCAGTCTCGGTGGCTCAGATCTAATCTCGGTGGCTCAGATCTCAGAAGTCTTCCGCAGATCTCAGAAGTCTTGATAGTCTCAAATACGATTTCAGAAGTCTTGCTGGGACTCCAGAAGTCTCGGTGGGAAGTATCGGTATCGGGCTTTCACAGATTTCCTATCTCCTCTTCCGCAGATCTCAGATCTCTTCCGCAGATCGGGCTTTCTCAGATCTTTTTTGCAGATCTCCTCTTATATATATATCTGCGATTTATTGGAAAACATATAAACCAACTAGCACACAGATCTTGCTAGGCTTTCGCTGCGTTCTACGAGCAAGTAAAATATGGCTCCGAGCTTCGCAAAAATAACTGGTGGCTCATCCGCCTCTGAAGGGCAATCTCCTGCCCATATCGTGAGTGAAGCCCCAGCTCCCACTATCCAAGTGGTCCAGGACTCACTCGATGAAGCTTTGAAGTTCTCCGAAAGTGCCCTAATTTGCCGGTTCAATGGCTTTTGGTCGCGGCTGATAGCACTCCACAATTGGATCTCGGAGGTATGGAAGCTTATCATTTCTGATGAAATTAATATCTACCCCTGTGCTAGAGGTTTATTTATAGTAGATTTTGAAAATCCTGAAAGCAGACAATGTATTCTAGATTCCGACCCTTGGTTTTGGGAAAAATCAGGCCTATTCATGAAGCCATGGAAACCATCATTCGATCCCTCTACAGCAGTGATAACCTCAGCACCAGTTTGGGTGAGATTGCCAAGCCTACCTTTGCATCTCTGGAATCTCTCCTCGCTAAAAGCCATCAGAAATGCAATTGAGAAATTTTACTGCAGGTGCCCAGAAACAGAGGAATATGCCAGAACCACCTATGCACGCATCTGTGTGGAAATGGATTTCAGCGCCGGATTCCCAGCTGAAATAAACCTAACAAGTAAAGACTATGTGTGGAACCAGAAGCTTGATTATGAAAGTGTCCTCTTCAGATGTCGATCATGCTTTGAGACGGGGCATCTAGCCAAAAATTGCCCAAAAGCCTCTGAGAAAAATTTTGCTAGAAAAAACCACCACAGATCTACATGGTGGGAAGGAGCACAAAAAGAACACTACACTGTCATCAAAGAAGAAGAATATTCTAGAGAAAATGAGTCACAAGAAATCAAGGAAGAAGGAAACAACTCTCAAAACAAGCAAGGAGAAAGCCCGCCCCAACAAATCAACAGTTATGAGGATTTGAATACCGCAGAAAATAAATCTCCATTTAACAGCAAAGCAGATCTCCTAAACCAAACTTCTTCTCCGACTATTTTCAAAAGAACGAACACAATAGATCGCGAAGCTAAGACACCAATGTCCCAAGAACCAGAAGAGATGAAGGAGATGCAAGATAAAGGAAGTTGGAAGACCGTAGAGAAAAGAAAGAAAGCTACAACACCAATCTCGCCAAGAAAGACGAGGAGCCAGACAAGTAAAAATTAAGAAAATTGTAGGTCCGATAGACCAATTTGGTCTGAGTGGACGTTAACCATCATCATCATCATCATCATCAATATCCTATAGTGGATTTCGCAGCAAATGCGCCCATGAAAGCTATTCCTCTTCAGCATGTCCCTACCTTTCATGGTCTCACATCAGAAGATCCGGATGCATTTTTATTCGAATTCGATGTGTAATGCAAGGGATATGATTACACCACCGATCCCCAGAAATTGAAACTATTTCCCTCTACATTAAAAGGGGCTGCTTTAAGATGGTTCATGGGACTAGGTGGTGGAGTTAACAACAATTGGGATCAAATGAAAGAATCCTTCCTAAGGAAATATCAGGATTATTGTAGGTCTAGAGAATTAAAAGACGAAATATTTCAAATGATAGCCAAACCGAATGAGACATTAGAGGAATATGTGGAACACTTTCAGTATAATCTACAAAGATCTCCTTATGCATCACTATCTTTACCTGATAATGTATTGAAAACTGCATTGATAAGGAGTATGAAGGAACTATGGATAAAAACATTAAACATCATGGGAAAAGGGGATATTTATCAAGAGAATTTTGCTGACATCATTGACTTATGTATCAGGAGTTCGAGAGGCAGCACAAGAATAAAACCGGCAGAATATGATCGGTTTGCAAGAGATAACAAAGCATCAACAGAAGGAGTAACACGTGTAGAAATTGGAAATTTATTAGAAAATTTTAAAACTGATATTCTAGGGACACTAACTACACAACTTGATATTGTGCAGGCTAGACAGAAGCAGATGGAGGCAGAACAAAATTTGGCGATCTTCTGTCCCCGATGCAGAAAAAAACATAGCCACAAAGAATGTCTGTTGGATACAGTTCAAACATGCGCCATCTGTACAAAAGATTACCTTATAGAGAGCTGCCCCTCACTTCCTGGATTGAAAGCGGTATAGAAGGAAGCAGAAGAAGAACCAGAATCGGTGTACTTGATCAACCAGCGTCGCTAGTGGTAGCCGAGACAATCTGGTATGTTTCCAGAACCAACCTCTTCTTTTCAGCATCCATAGTATAATGCTCAACAATATGGTATGTGGCAAAACCAATCTCAACCCGCATTTTCAAACTGGTCACCACAATCGTTTCCTTCTTCAAACCCATGGCTGAATCAGACAAGCCAATCTGGTTGGCCGAATTTTCTTTACACTCCACCATATTGGCAAAATGGCCCATATCCTCCACAATGGACTCCCCCTACTTCACAAAATTCACCCTAGCAGACAAACTGGCAAAGACCGATGCACCAGCCAACAGGAACTATTCCGCTCCCTCAACCTACTCTGCCAGCCTTACAACAAAATCCCCAGTCTAATTTAAGACCGTAACTCCTAGCTCAACCCAATCCCAATCCAAATAACAGACCAGTCCAATTTCTCCAAATCATCGAATCACCAGAAATAGTACCCGACCTGAGGGAGTGCAATGATCTTCAGTTAAGATCTGGACGTATAATTGGAACTGAGGGAGATAAAACAGTTCATATTGAAGATCAGTTACCTAGAGAACAACAGTCACAACAAGAGGATGTAAACAAGCAACAGACTTATAATCAGGCAACCACATCCTCTCCTCCATTCCCAGAACGATTAGTCATACCTTGACCCATACAATATCCCGACTTTGAAATTCTGGGAAAATTACAAAATCTGTACATAAAAATCCCATTCCTCCAAGCCATTCAAGACATTCCTATATATGCAAAAATTATCAAAGAATTATGCATCAAGAAACCGAGGAGGAATATAACAACTAATCCAAGGGTCCAAGTAGTCGGTACTTTATCTGATTTACTGTCCGGGAAAGAAACACCTATTAAATATGAAGACCTAGGAAATCCAATTGTAACTGTTCAAATTTATGGTCAGACTCTGTCTAATGCCTTAGTCGATCTAGGAGCTGCAATTAATATTTTAACAACCGCTACTTGCCAAAATCTTAGCATTACATCTGTAGAACCCACTTCTACTCTGTTAGAATTAGCTGCCCGATCTGTGGTGAGACCAGAGGGGACTCTACATGATGTCATGGTCTCTGTAGACTCTTGGGAATATCCAACTGATTTCCTGATAATCAATCCAAAAAACCGACTTGATGGACACCCGCTAATTCTAGGTAGACCTTGGCTCGCCACTGCCGATGCTTACATTGGCTGCCGGAAGGGAAATATGATTATAACCAGAGGGCCGAATATCAAAAATTTAGTTTTATATCCTCCAATGTAGCCAAGTGTCACATTAATCAAAACTAATAAACACCATGTATCATACCTTACTGATAACATTAGATCTCCATTGACTATACAAGAGGCACTTGGTTTTAAAGATCAAACAGAAGATGATGCCATTAATAATTTTATCAGTCAAACTGAATCTAGATCCCGCGCACAATGTCACATGATAGAAGCAACATTTGATAATGAATTAGAAGAAGATCCTCTGAAAGATACACATGACCAAACGATACCCGTTACTTCTGTTACAAATAGTAAAATTGTGGAAATTGAACCGGGAAAAACTTTAAACATTAATGCCAACCTCACACCTGAACAAGAAACGAAGCTCATCCATCTGTTAACAAAATATCAAGAAGCATTTGCATGGGATTACCCTGATATGAAAGGAATTGATCCCCAATTATGTACACACCACATTTATATAGAAAAATATGCCAGACCAGTTCGTCAGCCACAAAGAAGACTTAATCCTCATCTAAAGGATGTGGTAAAAGCTGAACTTCAGAAACTTTTAGATGTCAATTTTATCTATCCTATTTCTGATAGTAAATGGGTCTCTCCGCTTGTGGTGGTACCAAAAAAGAATGGAAAATGGAGAATTTGTGTGGATTACAGGGAACTAAATAAAGCAACACAAAAAGATCATTTTCCTCTCCCATTCATAGACCAAGTATTAGATACTTTAGCAGGAAAGAAATTCTTTTCTTTCCTGGATGGCTTCAGTGGATACAATCAGATTCAGATTGCCCCTGAAGACCAGGACAAAACTACTTTTACTTGTCCTTGGGGAACATTTGCCTATCGAGTTCTACCCTTTGGCCTATGTAATGCTCCTGCCACATTCCAAAGGGCTATCCTTAGCATTTTTGCAGATTTAATAAATGATGGACTTGAAGTATATATGGATGATTTTACACCATATGGAGATGATTTTGATCCAGCACTAGACACCCTAGAAAAAGTCCTACAACGCTGCATTGCTACCAGGCTTTGTTTAAGCCATGAAAAATGCTACATGATGATGACCGAAGGACTTATCCTAGGACACTATGTTTCAGTAGATGGCATTCAGGTAGACCAGGCTAAAATTCAAATACTTTTGCTTATTCCCACTCCTACTACTCAAACAGAGGTACGCAGCTTTCTTGGATTTTCTGGTTATTATAGACGATTTATAGAACATTATTCGCACATTGCTACACCTTTATATGCACTAACTGGTAACGTTGATTTTCTTTGGACAGAAAAATGTGACCATGCTTTCGAGGATCTAAAGAAGCTCGTATCTACAGCCCCAGTCCTTCGAGGACGAAACTGGGATTTACCATTCCAGATATCATCTGATGCCTCAGATACAGCCATTGGCGCAGTCCTTGGGCAGGAAGAGGATAAAAAACCATATGCCATCTATTACATCAGCAAAAATTTATCCCTTGCTGAATTAAATTATACTGTTATTGAAAAAGAATTCCTAGCTGTGATACATGCTGTCAATAAGTTTAGACATTATATTACAGGCTATCCTGTTATTTTATATACAGATCATTCTGCCATCAAATATTTAGCAAATAAGCATGTCACAAATGCTAGAGTAACTAGATGGTTGATTTTATTGCAGGAATTCGACATCACAATCAAGGACCGGCCTGGAAAAGAAAACCCTGTAGCTGATTTTCTCTCAAGAATACCAAAGCCAATCGATGCAGCAGCGGTTGAAGATCAATTTCCAGATGAGCACCTGTTTGCTGTTGCTGTTCAAACACCCTGGTATGCTGATGTTGCCAATTACCTTGTAGTAGGTAAGCTACCAAAACATTTAACCCCTAATGAGCGCAAGAAGATTGTTCAGAAGAGTGCTCGATTTTCGTGGATTGGGGGCTATTTGTTTCACACAGGGGCAAACATGCATATTAGGAGATGTGTTCGAGAAGATGAAATCTTCGACATCCTAAAATCCTGTCATGATGGACCGTGTGGTGGACACTTTGCTGAGCGTAGAACTGGACATAAAGTATTGTAGACAGGATACTACTGGCCCACGATTTTCAAAGATGCAAAGAAATTTGTCCAAGCCTGTGACAGCTGCCAGCGAGCAGGACGACCTGGTCAAGCTGACGAGATGCCTCTGAAGCCACAATTAGTCATTGAACCATTCGAGCGATGGGCTCTTGATTTCGTTGGCCCCATCAACCCATCATCAAATCAGAACACATATATCTTGGTGGCAACAGAATATGTCACCAAATGGGTTGAGACAGAAGCACTGCCAAGAGCCACAGAGGATTCTGTAATACAGTTCCTGTTCCATCTATTTGTACGTTATGGCCTTCCAAGGGAAATAATTACAGATGGAGGACCACAATTTGTTGGAAATAAATTAGTTGCAACACTCAATAATTATCACGTCCAGCATAAAATTACTACTCCATATCACCCACAGGGGAATGGGCAGGTAGAAAGCAGCAATAAGATAATAGAATCAATCCTAACGAAAACTATTGCGTCACATAGGCGTGATTGGGCTGCTAGACTACCCGAAGCACTGTGGGTGTACAGAACAACATGGAGAAGCACCACTGGTTACTCACCTTATCAATTAGTGTTTGGAAAACAGCCTATTTTTCCCATAGAATTTGAAATCCAGACCTTACGAACCGCACAGGAAGTTGGCCTAGATCTAAGCGAGGCACAAATTAATCGACTACAAAAGATCAATGAATTGGATGAAATTAGACTCTCTGCACTACAAAATACAGCACTAATTCAACAACAGCGGGCTAAATGGCATGATGCGCTCATCAAAAACAAAGTCTTTCACGAGGGAGACTAGGCTCTGTTATACGACTCTCGATTTCAAGACTTCCCTGGGAAACTCCAGACTCGTTGGTTGGGACCATATGAAATCCAGAAGGTGCATGACAATGGGACCATCACGTTAATCACCATTGATGGTTCTGGATACACCTTCAAAGTGAACGGCCACCGAGTTCGTCTCTATCGCAAACCACTTACTCAGGAGTCCTTCTGCCAGCAGCTACGTCGAGACACTGATATGGAGATTTTAGGAAAGGAAGAGAAATCTTCCTCACCTATAATTCATTAAGGAATTCATTCTTTTCTTTACAGTTTGTACATAAGTTTTTTTCAAGACGTTCTTGTATATATGTTTGAACTCAATGATTTTTGCTTTCTCAAAATTTTGATTTTTTCCGTTCCGATTCCAAAAGAACGACGTTTGCGTGTTTTGCTGTTCCTTTTCAAAAGGAACAACATTCTGGATTTTTTGCTGTTCCTTTTCAAAAGGAACAACACTCTTGATTTTCTGATTTCTGCTGTTCCTTTTCCAAAGGAACAACATTTTTGATTTTTTGTTGCATCTTTGATTTTCTACTGTTCCTTTTCCAAAGGAGCATCATCTTTGATTTTCTGCTGTTCCTTTTCCAAAGGAACAACATTTTTGATTTTCTGCTGTTCCTTTTCCAAAGGAACAACATTTTTGATTTTCTGTTGTTCCTTTTCCAAAGGAACATCATTTTTGATTTTCTGTTGTTCCTTTTCCAAAGGAACAACATCTTTGATTTCTGTTGTTCCTTTTCCAAAAGGAACGGCTTTGCTTGTTCTGCTGTTCCTTTTCTAAAGGAACAACATTTTGGATTTTTGTTGTTCCTTTTTCAAAAGGAACGGCGCTGCGGTGTGTTTGCTGTCCCTTTTCTAAAGGCACAACATATTTTGATTTCTGCTGTTCCTTTTCCAAAGGAACGACATTTTTGCCTCTTTTGCTGTTCCTTTTCCGAAGGAACAACACTTTTGGTCGCTGCTGTTCCTTTTTCAAAGGAACGGCATTTTGAGTGTTTTTCATAGCATTTTTTATTTTTGCTGTTCCTTTTTTAAGGAACGGCATTTGCATTTGCATTCTTCGTCTTTTTCCAAGAGGAACACCGCTAGCATACTTTTACTCTCCTTGTGAAATAGCTTGCTCCTTTTGCTAATCTCAATAAGAGGATGCTTCTTGCCCATATTCTTTCAAGTCTTTAAAATACAGCTATGCACTTATGCAATGAATATAAAATCACAACATACCGAAATCTGCGAATCATAAATCGCTATATTTATAAGGCTCTGCATTAGTAAGAGGACAAAAGGAAGGATATACTTATTTCTTATCTTTTGTTGTCACTGTTTTACTAATTTTTCTCTGATTAGTTATCTTTATCATGCTGATCCCTTTAACCCTCTTTGATTATTATTTAGGAATAAGAGCAAAGGGCTCATATCTTCCTATTGAGATGATAAGACTTCTTCCACCATTCCTACTCTTAAGGAGTGTTGAACCACCCTTTGTGTATAAATAAGGAAAAGACTCTATGAAAGAGAAAAAATGTGCGTGAACATGATTTATGAGATGTCAAATGCAGGATAGGGGGTCTCATCAAGAGCCAGCCTACCATGATCATGAGGATGAAAGTGAAGTGGCATTCCCACTATGGCCACCACACCAGGGATATGGTCCAAAAAGTATATAAAAAATCGAACCTTGGAACAGGAGGTCTCATCACGAGCCAGCCTGTCCACGTTTCACTCCTTCCTCGTGAATGGCATTATGGTTAATTGGTCATCAAGCCAGTATAATGGTCTACATTTTGACATAACAACATTCGTAAGTATACACAAAGGATCATGGTTCCAGGGGCGAAAGAAACAACTCTGCCAAGGTTATGGACACCTGTCGGCAACAGAGCAATGTTAATGGTATTGAAGTCACATTAGTTATTCCAATGGGTAAGGTACTAATACTCTTTTGTTTCTTATATCCTAAGGAACTAATCATATATTATTTCCCGATTTATACATCGCATGAACATTTATTACCACCAATCATGGCAAAGGAAGTGAAAATGACCACTTGAGATTTGGCAAGTACGACAGACGTCCTATTCCCCAGCCTCATATCATATCACAACAACCTCTTACGTAATATGCGATCAACTCTCCGCCTCGATTTCGGTAATTCATTGTCTTTCTAAACATGGCATAATTTCATACGTTGTTCCTTTATGACTTGGTTGCAGATCGGGTGTTGCTCCTTTATTTGACGGCTGGGACAGCCTATCACATTGTGGGGGGAGGTTAACCTCATTATTCTCTGAACTACGTGTCGGCTCACTATTCGGGAAAGATAGCGTACGATGGTATGGCATGGCTTAACGACATGACATTTATGTTTTTACGCAAGTTGTTGTTCATAATCCATTTCTGTTGCATACTCTGTGTTTTTTTCCTAAGCTTGCGATTAGCACCCTCTCTGTGTTTCAAACAGCACAAGCAGTTTCTGTTCCATTGAGGATCTACAGTGAAACCATGGGAGGAAGGGCAATTAGAAGCGAACCTCAGAACTTGATAGTCTCCGCTGCTGCCCGGGAGATCCTGGAAAGAGCAGGGTGGCTGAATTATCTTAGTCGCCTGCAGGAGTCTAATGAAACAATAGCGATGGAATTTTTGCAGAACCTGCAGGAGAACCACTCCACAGTAAGGGGGAAGCGGATAGCGGTCACCGACGATATAATTGCAGAAGTCTCGGGACTACCCGCCACCGGACCAGTATGGACACTAAAGAAGGAAAGATTACATAAGATCATCGAAATTTTCCAGGATGAAGGCCAGAGCTTGACAATCAAGGGGAAGGGAGTTCTGCCAGCAACCCTTGGAGAACCCTGGATCGAATTAGCAAAGACAGTTCAGAGTTACATTACCTGCGAGGGGAGGAAAGACGTGGTAAGGCCACGACATCTTAAACTCTTAGCTTTTTTAAAACAAAAATTCTCTGTAAATCTACCTGCACTTCTGAATTCATTACTGCATGATGCTGCATGAAGCCTAAAAAAGGCACAGCATGTAGAATCATTTTTCAGTCACCATGGACTAATTCGATTAGTAGTTAGTCATAGTCTTACCCAGCAGCAGAGTAGCTGGGATGAACTGATTGCAATGATTTAGGGGGGAGTGACAGCACCATCCCTAAAACGTAAACATTCTACAAGCACACCAGAGCGTCCGGAAAAACGCAGAGAAGTGGTAAAACAAAAACATGTTGCTAGTGCATCTAAACCACAAGAAATACACCAGAAATTGGCAAATCATAAGCATGCCACCGATACACCTGAACAGCCAGAAAGGCCCAGAAAGTCAGCCTGGTTAGCTCGAATAAGAGGAAGGCTAGAAAAGCTTCAGGAAAGCACCAGCCAACCAGTGGTAATTGAGGACGAGCAACCCTCACAACTAGAAGTAGAGATAGAACAGTCCGAAAAGGAGGTTGAGCAATCTGAAGAGAGGGCCGAGCACTTCGAAGAAGAAAATGAGGAAGAAGCTGAGTATTCGGAGACAGAAATAGAAGCTGAGAATTCCGAGGAAGAAACTGAGCAATCCAAGCAGGAGGAGGAAATGGGACAGTAGGAAGGTAGCCCACCACAAGACCCAGTGGGAGAAGACAAATTTTTAGCCAATATGGGTGAGTATGGCCAACCTTCCAGTCCAGCAGACCTCCACGACAAACCCCAAGAAGAAAATGCATCTGAAAAATCACATGCAGTAGAGGCAGAAGAAGTAAAGCTGCCTGATGAAGCAGAGATAAGAGATACTGAACAGGAACAATCTGTTCCCAAGTCACCAGAAGAAATTCCGGAGGGATTAGGAGTAGAACAAGCAGTTGTCCAGGAAGAGACGGGACCAGCTAAGGTTCCTACCCCAGAACAGCCAGAGCAGAACAACGAGGAAGCACCCCAGGAGAAAGATTCAGAGACTAGTCCAGACCGCAGTAGACAGCCTGCTGTCCCTTCTAATGAAACGCTGGAAATTAAGAAATTGAGAAAGGAACGGCAGAAATTATTGAATACAATAGTCCAGCTCCGACAACAAATTAGAATTCTGAAAGCAAACCAGAAGGTAAGGAAGACCACAGGGAAGAAAAAGAGGGCCATCGCAGTAAAATCCCACAAGGCAAAAAGGCAAAGGACCAACGATCACCCTGCTGTTCCAAACCCTGCTGAAGAACAGACTGTTGTTCCAAATGATGTTGAGGAATAGACTGCTGTTCCATTTGAAAAGGAACAGCAGCAAGCTGATATTCGTGTTAAAAAAGAGAAGGAGAACAAGGAAATCCAGACAGAGGCACCACCCTCAGCGGTAATAAGTGTTCTGAACTCCAAACAGCGTAATAAGAAAGTTCAGGTAAAACGCCCGGCCTCCACTGACCTATGGAAAAAAGATCTGAAGACAAGAACCTTGCATAAGATGATGAAGCAAGCCCAGCAAGAACCTGAACAACTTAGAGAGCAAATGGTCCCCCGTGAGAAATATGAAGAGTTACAGCAGCAACTAAGGAACGTCAATCAATCCGAAAGCCAGGCCTTTGAAGGGTGGCGAAAGGAACAAGAGAAAGCTGCAAAGGTAACCCGTAGGCTAGATATTGTTATCAAGCAGATGGATACCTTGTGTTCTTTATACAATGATGTTTTAGCATGTAGGGCCCCTGCCAAAAACTATGCTTTGTTTTTACTAGAACGATATTTACAAGTAAAAATAAAAGCTGTTAAAGCAGGCGCCCCTATACAAATCACACTGTCCAATGACTTTATAGACTGTTGTAAACATTATGGGGTAAGGTCCAAATATTGCTGTGTGAATTTTATTTTGCATAACCTCGTGCTAGATCAGGAGACCTGAATTGAACCCTGATCCTTTTGTTGGGACATTCAGTTGC